>OX457024.1:74294785-75494785 GCA_949752745.1 Protula sp. h YS-2021 | reverse complement strand
ACGGAAAGGAAAGTCCCGTTCAGTGTGACCACTGTTGATAAAATGAAGCAATAAACCTGAATGGGAGTGAATGCTTGAGTTGTGAACTAGGGCCTCAGTAAGGCAGGATCCCCCGTGAAGCAGTAAAAGTAAAATGAGGTGAAGCCCGCTGCAGGTTCCTACGACAACCCCTTCTATGAGAAGTCGGCCGGACAAAACAGTCTCCCGGCTAAATTCAAGCCAAAAATTCACCATATTTGCAATTTCCTACGACGTCAATTTTTGGCCGACTTTGACAATAATGCCACGTTGCACATCTTCAATATATATATTTTCACCACGCAGGAAGGATTTCAGGTTCCTACGACAATCCCTTCTACGAAAAGTCGGCCGAACAAAACATCATCTCACGGGTAAGTTCAAGCCAAAAATTCACCATATTTGACCATTTCCCACAACGTCAATGTTTGGCCGATTTTGACAGTAATGCTACGTTGCACATCTTCAATATATATATTTTCACCATGCGAGATTTCAGGTTCCTACGACAATTCCTTCTATGAATAGTCGGCCGGACAAAACTAAGTGCTTTTTGTGGACAGACAGACGGACGGACGGACGGACGGACAGAAGGACCAGCTCATAACTATATCACTCCATTTCACGGTGGATAATTAGGGGAAGGGGGGGGGGGGGCTCAGTGGAACAACAAGGCTTTGTAGTCTGGTCGATTTACACAAGACATTGTGGTAATTTTGCTCAAGCCCTTGACAATACGTCCATACATATGGTAATTATTAATTTTAAATCCAGGATGATCATAATTTAACTTTCAGGCCATATAATGCTGAACCGATAACAGACCAATTAATATGCCGCATTATACACCAAGGTTCGCGATTGGCGACCTAAAAACGGTCACCGGCCGAAAGGGTTTAGTAACAACAAACATGTACGATTTAAAGTTTAGCCGGCAGCCACCAGAGGATCATTTAAATATCATTAGCATCGTTCGATTACTTTGTATATAACCTTATTGTGCATATAATATGATCTACCGAAGTCGAACATTAACCTATTTTCGCAGGCGCGTATCAGAGTGAGTGAACTGATAAAGTGAATGAAGAACGGTTGGAAAGATAACCTGTAAGCTGGGAACGGGAAAATTGCTGATATCTGCTGTGAAGCCGCGAGATTTCCCACTCCAATCCTCCGCCAAAAAGTCGTTATTTTGGTTCCAGCGGTTTTCTCCGTGAGTATTTTATTCCTCTCTCTTCAATGCAACTTTGAGAAAGGGGTTGAAGACCAAATTCCGAGTTTCTAAGAAAGCATCATGGATAACTTCACCCATTTTAAAGACTTTTAATTTTGATTTTTTTTGGGGGGGAAGGGGGAGGGATATGTATTATGTGAAATTTTTAAAACTCTGAAGTTCCCCAGCATATACCACTCGCATACGTGGTTATCGTTTGTGAAGTTACAACAGCGTTGCACACATGTCGCATCCGTCGTCGGGTCAGCGTCGGGTTTTGGTTGTTTATAGAAATCGAAACTACTTTCCGACGTTTGATGGACGTCGATTACTCAACGTCTAATTAACGTTATAAAATGTTGTAAGTGGAAGACCCAACGTTGTATAGACGTTGAGAAAGAGCCGCTGCATAGACGTTGGGAAACATTAATCTAGAACAAGCGGTCAAGAGAGCTGCAATAATAGTGTGGCCATCCTCCGTTATAGCATCCCCTTCCCCAATATTGAGTCATCAGGTCACGCAGGATAGTATGTGTTCGATTTCCATTAACGCTTTTCAAAAGTAGGTGGGAAAAAACTTCCACACTGTTGCTCTCCTGATTTTTCCTCCAGGTTTCAGTTTACTTTCGAAGTGACTGTCATAGTTACCATTTCCAGTAGGTTATAAACCCAACAGTCAAACCCTATACAAAGTTGATTTTTCGATGTCTATTTAACGCAAAATTCAGACCTACATAGTTGGACCTCGGATCGACGCCGCAACCTCTGGGCATCTGGTTCATTCATACCGCAAATGTCGCCCACTGCGGTCATCGACCGAAAAAAATGTTAACACTGATATATAGAATAGGGATTACTTCTGTGCAGCAAAATTGAGCAGAAACTGAGAAATTGAGCAGTGAATAGGACTCAAGACCTTTTGCTTCGCCAGCGACCACACTAACCACTAGATTGTACAAGCCTTCATAGCATACTTTCGGTGAATAAATATCAAATAACAGCCGCTCTGATTTTACTGACATTTAGGAGTTTTGGCCCAATCGCCAAACAACATACAAGCCTGATGTAGGAGCTTCAGGGTCATGCCCATAAAATTCTAAGGCAATCAAACCAGATTTGTAGGAGTTTCATTTTTGTTTTCTAAAATTTGGCAGTTCTTTTGCTAATTTTGGTCAAATCGCCAAAATACCCGTGTCAAGGTCTATCCAGAAAACACACGTACCAGTTTTCAAAACAATCGGACCAGAAATTTAGGAAGAGTTATATTTTGAACAAGACAATCGTAGATTGCACATCCCCCGCCGCGCCGTATGGTCACAGAGAAAAACTAGAGCAGTGTGCACAGCCCACATATTCCCCACAGCCCCCCCCCCAATCAGTAAACACGGCCATCGATAGTCATTCAAGAGCTAAAATTTTATAAGTTCAGCTGGTCCTTTTTCCTTGGACGAACCTGACCCATTTACAATACCAATCTGTGTTTGTTCCCATACAAGCTACATACCAAGTTTCATTTGAATCCTTGTAGCACTTTTTAAGTTATCGTGTTAGCAAGCTCTTGACAGATCGACAGACCGACTGACCGACCGACAGACCGACACGAGGTCAATCGCATATATTTCCCCTGTGGGGAAAAAAACATTGAATTGTATTTTGCAATACTGAATTATATTTTGCGTATCAAATGCATCGGTTCTACCGAAGATAAAGGTCTCACCTGTTGTGTGTGCTCTTCTTCAGCGTTTCTCTGTGGGCTCGCTTTGGTCCGCTGGTTGGCTGTGGTCCGCTGGTTGGCTGTGGTCCGCTGGCTGGCTTGGGTCCGCTGGCTGGCTGGGGTCCGCTGGCTGGCTGGGGTCCGCTGTCTGGCTGGGGTCCGCTGCTTGGCTGTGGTCTGTTGGCTGGCTGGCTGGCTGGGGTCCGCTGTTTGGCTGGGGTCTGCTGGCTGGCTGGGATCCGCTGCTTGGCTGTGCTCCGCTGGCTCGCTGTCTTCCGCTTGGCTTTAACACAAAGGGTAAACTCATTAATAGTACGAATTACACAGTATACTGAGGTATATTAAGATAAAATGAAAAAAAAACGTGAATATTGACGTATTCCGGGACTAACAAAGATCGGCTTAGCTGTTCTGGTCCCTTAGCTGGCGTCCTCTTGGCTGGCGTCCTCTTGCTATCTCCGTGGCTTCCTGTGGCTTTCCCGGTCCCTATCCTGGCTGGTGCTGTCATCGTCTCTAGCTCAAGGCGGTACTGTCACGGTCTTTTACCCTGGGAGGTTCTATCACTGTCCCTTGCCCAGGGTGCTACTCTCACTTAGCTTTTCACTGGGCGGTTCTATCACTGTCCCTAGCCCAGAGTGCTACTGTCACATTCCCTTGCCCTGGGTGGTTCTATCATTGTCCCTAACTCAGGGCGGTACTATCATTTTCCCTACCCTGGGTGGTGCCGTCACTGTCCCTAGCCCAGGGCGGTACTATCACTTTCATTTGCTCTGGGTGGTGCTATCACTGTCCCTACCCAGGCCCGTACTGTCACTGCTCCTTGCGCTATGGAGCTGCCATTCTCCTTATCCAGGGCCGTAGGGCCGTCTGTCTCATCGCCTGAGCGGCTGTGCTGTCTCCATTGCTGTTCTCGTCCTCCGTGGCTGGCGTGGCGTTGTCTCTCTCGGCGACTGGCGGCATACGGTCTGAAACAGAAAGAAGAAAGTCGTGTAGACAAGGCATGTAGAATCAGCAAAAAACCTTAAGCTTTAAGGAGAAAAAATAAAACCATACAAAACACACGGGATACCCATGATGTTCCCATGAACGTGCCCCACTCCTGAATCCCCGAATGCGAGGCGAGTACAGCCAACGAGGTTCCCGCTTGAATTGAATTCCGGGAGACTGTCCCACCGGCAAAACTCCGGTTATTCCAGGGTGAAGTCGCGTTCGGAAAACACATGATACCAGTGATATTTCGTACGGAGCAAAATATAAAAGGAATTGATAACTTAGCTTTGTTGGTGTAGTCCTCCACTTGGCTGGCAACGCTGCTGTCCTCGTCTCCGTGCTCGTGCTGTCCCTGTCAGTGGCTGGCTGCGGATCTCCCGGTCCCGTTCCTGGCTGGTGCTGTCATTGTCTCTAGCTCAAGGCGGTACTGCCGCAGTCCTTTACCCTGGGAGGTTCTATCACTGTCCCTTGCCCAGGGTGCTACTCTCACTTAGCTTTTCACTGGGCGGTTCTATCACTGTCCCTAGCCCAGAGTGCTACTGTCACATTCCCTTGCCCTGGGTGGTTCTATCATTGTCCCTAACTCAGGGCGGTACTATCATTTTCCCTACCCTGGGTGGTGCCGTCACTGTCCCTAGCCCAGGGCGGTACTATCACTTTCATTTGCTCTGGGTGGTGCTATCACTGTCCCTACCCAGGCCCGTACTGTCACTGCTCCTTGCGCTATGGAGCTGCCATTCTCCTTATCCAGGGCCGTCTGTCTCATCGCCTGAGCGGTTGTTCTGTCTCCATTGCTGTTCTTGTCCTCCGTGGCTGGCGTGGCGTTGTCTCTCTCGGTGACTGGCGGCATACGGTCTGAAATAGAAAGAAGAAAGAGTGTAGACAAGGCATGTAGAATCAGCGAAAAACCTTAAGCTTTAAGGAGAAAAAATAAAACCATACAAAACACACGGGATACCCATGATGTTCCCATGAACGTGCCCCACTCCTGAATCCCCGAATGCGAGGCGAGTACAGCCAACGAGGTTCCCGCTTGAATTGAATTCCGGGAGACTGTCCCACCGGCAAAACTCCGGTTATTCCAGGGTGAAGTCGCGTTCGGAAAACACATGATACCAGTGATATTTCGTATGGAGCAAAATATAAAAGGAATTGATAACTTAGCTTTGTTGCTGTAGTCCTCCACTTGGCTGGCGACGCTGCTGTCCTCGTCTAAGTGATCGTGCTGTCCCTGTCAGTGGCTGGCTGCGGATCTCCCGGTCCCGTTCCTGGCTGGTGCTGTCATCGTCTCTAGCTCAAGGCGGTACTGTCGCGGTCCTTTACCCTGGGAGGTTTTATCACTGTCCCTTGCCCAGGGTGCTACTCTCACTTAGCTTTTTTACTGGGCGGTTCTATCACTGTCCCTAGCCCAGAGTGCTACTGTCACATTCCCTTGCCCTGGGTGGTTCTATCATTGTCCCTAACTCAGGGCGGTACTATCATTTTCCCTACCCTGGGTGGTGCCGTCACTGTCCCTAGCCCAGGGCGGTACTATCACTTTCATTTGCTCTGGGTGGTGCTATCACTGTCCCTACCCAGGCCCGTACTGTCACTGCTCCTTGCGCTATGGAGCTGCCATTCTCCTTATCCAGGGCCGTAGGGCCGTCTGTCTCATCGCCTGAGCGGCTGTGCTGTCTCCATTGCTGTTCTCGTCCTCCGTGGCTGGCGTGGCGTTGTCTCTCTCGGCGACTGGCGGCATACGGTCTGAAACAGAAAGAAGAAAGTCGTGTAGACAAGGCATGTAGAATCAGCCAAAAACCTTAAGCTTTAAGGAGAAAAAATAAAACCATACAAAACACACGGGATACCCATGATGTTCCCATGAACGTGCCCCACTCCTGAATCCCCGAATGCGAGGCGAGTACAGCCAACGAGGTTCCCGCTTGAATTGAATTCCGGGAGACTGTCCCACCGGCAAAACTCCGGTTATTCCAGGGTGAAGTCGCGTTCGGAAAACACATGATACCAGTGATATTTCGTACGGAGCAAAATATAAAAGGAATTGATAACTTAGCTTTGTTGGTGTAGTCCTCCACTTGGCTGGCAACGCTGCTGTCCTCGTCTCCGTGCTCGTGCTGTCCCTCTCAGTGGCTGGCTGCGGATCTCCCGGTCCCGTTCCTGGCTGGTGCTGTCATTGTCTCTAGCTCAAGGCGGTACTGCCGCAGTCCTTTACCCTGGGAGGTTCTATCACTGTCCCTTGCCCAGGGTGCTACTCTCACTTAGCTTTTCACTGGGCGGTTCTATCACTGTCCCTAGCCCAGAGTGCTACTGTCACATTCCCTTGCCCTGGGTGGTTCTATCATTGTCCCTAACTCAGGGCGGTACTATCATTTTCCCTACCCTGGGTGGTGCCGTCACTGTCCCTAGCCCAGGGCGGTACTATCACTTTCATTTGCTCTGGGTGGTTCTATCACTATCCCTACCCAGGCCCGTACTGTCACTGCTCCTTGCGCTATGGAGCTGCCATTCTCCTTATCCAGGGCCGTCTGTCTCATCGCCTGAGCGGTTGTTCTGTCTCCATTGCTGTTCTTGTCCTCCGTGGCTGGCGTGGCGTTGTCTCTCTCGGTGACTGGCGGCATACGGTCTGAAATAGAAAGAAGAAAGAGTGTAGACAAGGCATGTAGAATCAGCGAAAAACCTTAAGCTTTAAGGAGAAAAAATAAAACCATACAAAACACACGGGATACCCATGATGTTCCCATGAACGTGCCCCACTTCTGAATCCCCGAATGCGAGGCGAGTACAGCCAACGAGGTTCCCGCTTGAATTGAATTCCGGGAGACTGTCCCACCGGCAAAACTCCGGTTATTCCAGGGTGAAGTCGCGTTCGGAAAACACATGATACCAGTGATATTTCGTATGGAGCAAAATATAAAAGGAATTGATAACTTAGCTTTGTTGCTGTAGTCCTCCACTTGGCTGGCGACGCTGCTGTCCTCGTCTAAGTGATCGTGCTGTCCCTGTCAGTGGCTGGCTGCGGATCTCCCGGTCCCGTTCCTGGCTGGTGCTGTCATCGTCTCTAGCTCAAGGCGGTACTGTCGCGGTCCTTTACCCTGGGAGGTTTTATCACTGTCCCTTGCCCAGGGTGCTACTCTCACTTAGCTTTTTTACTGGGCGGTTCTATCACTGTCCCTAGCCCAGAGTGCTACTGTCACATTCCCTTGCCCTGGGTGGTTCTATCATTGTCCCTAACTCAGGGCGGTACTATCATTTTCCCTACCCTGGGTGGTGCCGTCACTGTCCCTAGCCCAGGGCGGTACTATCACTTTCATTTGCTCTGGGTGGTGCTATCACTGTCCCTACCCAGGCCCGTACTGTCACTGCTCCTTGCGCTATGGAGCTGCCATTCTCCTTATCCAGGGCCGTCTGTCTCATCGCCTGAGGGGTTGTTCTGTCTCCATTGCTGTTCTTGTTCTCCGTGGCTGGCGTGGCGTTGTCTCTCTCGGTGACTGGCGGCATACGGTCTGAAATAGAAAGAAGAAAGAGTGTAGACAAGGCATGTAGAATCAGCGAAAAACCTTAAGCTTTAAGGAGAAAAAATAAAACCATACAAAACACACGGGATACCCATGATGTTCCCATGAACGTGCCCCACTCCTGAATCCCCGAATGCGAGGCGAGTACAGCCAACGAGGTTCCCGCTTGAATTGAATTCCGGGAGACTGTCCCACCGGCAAAACTCCGGTTATTCCAGGGTGAAGTCGCGTTCGGAAAACACATGATACCAGTGATATTTCGTACGGAGCAAAATATAAAAGGAATTGATAACTTAGCTTTGTTGGTGTAGTCCTCCACTTGGCTGGCAACGCTGCTGTCCTCGTCTCCGTGCTCGTGCTGTCCCTCTCAGTGGCTGGCTGCGGATCTCCCGGTCCCGTTCCTGGCTGGTGCTGTCATTGTCTCTAGCTCAAGGCGGTACTGCCGCAGTCCTTTACCCTGGGAGGTTCTATCACTGTCCCTTGCCCAGGGTGCTACTCTCACTTAGCTTTTCACTGGGCGGTTCTATCACTGTCCCTAGCCCAGAGTGCTACTGTCACATTCCCTTGCCCTGGGTGGTTCTATCATTGTCCCTAACTCAGGGCGGTACTATCATTTTCCCTACCCTGGGTGGTGCCGTCACTGTCCCTAGCCCAGGGCGGTACTATCACTTTCATTTGCTCTGGGTGGTGCTATCGCTGTCCCTACCCAGGCCCGTACTGTCACTGCTCCTTGCGCTATGGAGCTGCCATTCTCCTTATCCAGGGCCGTCTGTCTCATCGCCTGAGGGGTTGTTCTGTCTCCATTGCTGTTCTTGTTCTCCGTGGCTGGCGTGGCGTTGTCTCTCGGTGACTGGCGGCATATGGTCTGAAACGGAAAGAAGAAAGAGTGTAGACAAGGCCTGTAGAATCAGCGAAAAACCTTAAGCTTTAAGGAGAAAAAATAAAACCATACAAAACACACGGGATACCCATGATGTTCCCATGAACGTGCCCCACTCCTGAATCCCCGAATGCGAGGCGAGTACAGCCAACGAGGTTCCCGCTTGAATTGAATTCCGGGAGACTGTCCCACCGGCAAAACTCCGGTTATTCCAGGGTGAAGTCGCGTTCGGAAAACACATGATACCAGTGATATTTCGTATGGAGCAAAATATAAAAGGAATCGATAACTTAGCTTTGTTGGTGTAGTCCTCCACTTGGCTGGCGACGCTGCTGTCCTCGTCTAAGTGATCGTGCTGTCCCTGTCAGTGGCTGGCTGCGGATCTCCCGGTCCCGTTCCTGGCTGGTGCTGTCTTCGTCTCTAGCTCAAGGCGGTACTGTCGCAGTCCTTTACCCTGGGAGGTTCTATCACTGTCCCTTGCCCAGGGTGCTACTCTCACTTAGCTTTTCACTGGGCGGTTCTATCACTGTCCCTAGCCCAAAGTGCTACTGTCACATTCCCTTGCCCTGGGTGGTTCTATCATTGTCCCTAACTCAGGGCGGTACTATCATTTTCCCTACCCTGGGTGGTGCCGTCACTGTCCCTAGCCCAGGGCGGTACTATCACTTTCATTTGCTCTGGGTGGTGCTATCGCTGTCCCTACCCAGGCCCGTACTGTCACTGCTCCTTGCGCTATGGAGCTGCCATTCTCCTTATCCAGGGCCGTCTGTCTCATCGCCTGAGCGGTTGTTCTGTCTCCATTGCTGTTCTTGTCCTCCGTGGCTGGCGTGGCGTTGTCTCTCTCGGTGACTGGCGGCATACGGTCTGAAACGGAAAGAAGAAAGAGTGTAGACAAGGCATGTAGAATCAGCGAAAAACCTTAAGCTTTAAGGAGAAAAAATAAACCATACAAAACACACGGGATACCCATGATGTTCCCATGAACGTGCCCCACTCCTGAATCCCCGAATGCGAGGCGAGTACAGCCAACGAGGTTCCCGCTTGAATTGAATTCCGGGAGACTGTCCCACCGGCAAAACTCCGGTTATTCCAGGGTGAAGTCGCGTTCGGAAAACACATGATACCAGTGATATTTCGTATGGAGCAAAATATAAAAGGAATTGATAACTTAGCTTTGTTGCTGTAGTCCTCCACTTGGCTGGCGACGCTGCTGTCCTCGTCTAAGTGATCGTGCTGTCCCTGTCAGTGGCTGGCTGCGGATCTCCCGGTCCCGTTCCTGGCTGGTGCTGTCATCGTCTCTAGCTCAAGGCGGTACTGCCACGGTCCTTTACCCTGGGAGGTTCTATCACTGTCCCTAGCCCAGAGTGCTACTGTCACATTCCCTTGCCCTGGGTGGTTCTATCATTGTCCCTAACTCAGGGCGGTACTATCACTTTCCCTACCCTGGGTGGTGCCGTCACTGTCCCTAGCCCAGGGCGGTACTATCACTTTCATTTGCTCTGGGTGGTGCTATCACTGTCCCTACCCAGGCCCGTACTGTCACTGCTCCTTGCGCTATGGAGCTGCCATTCTCCTTATCCAGGGCCGTCTGTCTCATCGCCTGAGCGGCTGTGCTGTCTCCATTGCTGTTCTCGTCCTCCGAGGCTGGCGTGGCGTTGTCTCTCTCGGCGACTGGCGGCATACGGTCTGAAACAGAAAGAAGAAAGTCGTGTAGACAAGGCATGTAGAATCAGCGAAAAACCTTAAGCTTTAAGGAGAAAAAATAAAACCATACAAAACACACGGGATACCCATGATGTTCCCATGAACGTGCCCCACTCCTGAATCCCCGAATGCGAGGCGAGTACAGCCAACGAGGTTCCCGCTTGAATTGAATTCCGGGAGACTGTCCCACCGGCAAAACTCCGGTTATTCCAGGGTGAAGTCGCGTTCGGAAAACACATGATACCAGTGATATTTCGTACGGAGCAAAATATAAAAGGAATTGATAACTTAGCTTTGTTGGTTTAGTCCTCCACTTGGCTGGCAACGCTGCTGTCCTCGTCTCCGTGGTCGTGCTGTCCCTCTCAGTGGCTGGCTGCGGATCTCCCGGTCCCGTTCCTGGCTTGTGCTGTCATCGTCTCTAGCTCAAGGCGGTACTGTCGCGGTCCTTTACCCTGGGAGGTTCTATCACTGTCCCTTGCCCAGGGTGCTACTCTCACTTAGCTTTAAACTGGGCGGTTCTATCACTGTCCCTAGCCCAGAGTGCTACTGTCACATTCCCTTGCCCTGGGTGGTTCTATCATTGTCCCTAACTCAGGGCGGTACTATCATTTTCCCTACCCTGGGTGGTGCCGTCACTGTCCCTAGCCCAGGGCGGTACTATCACTTTCATTTGCTCTGGGTGGTTCTATCACTGTCCCTACCCAGGCCCGTACTGTCACTGCTCCTTGCGCTATGGAGCTGCCATTCTCCTTATCCAGGGCCGTCTGTCTCATCGCCTGAGCGGCTGTGCTGTCTCCATTGCTGTTCTCGTCCTCCGTGGCTGGCGTGGCGTTGTCTCTCTCGGCAACTGGCGGCATACGATCTGAAACAGAAAAAAGTCGTGTAGACAAGGCATGGAGAACTAGATCAGTGTACATAGCCACATATTCCCCACAGCCCCCTCCCCCCATCAGTTAAACACGGCCATCAATAGTCAATCAAGAGCTGAAATTTTCCAAGTCCAGTTAGTGCAGTTTCCTTGGACGAACCTGGCCCATTTACAATATCGATCTGTGTTTGTTCCCATAGAAGATACATACCACCTTTCATTAAAATCCTTGCAGTTGTTCTTGAGATATCGTGTTAAACTGATTCCGATGCTGAACAATTTTCAGGATTTGGTAAATTTCAAAGTCTATTTGATTCATTATCCCTGGGCCAATGTAACCCTTTTACAATACCGATCCTTGTTAGTACCCACAAAAGCTACACACCAAGTTTCATTAAAATCCTTGCAGTTGTTCTTGAGATAGCCTATTAACAACAGTCAATCAAGAGGTGAAATTTTCGCAGTCCAGCTGGTCCATTTTCCTTGAACGAACCTGGCTCATTTACAATGCTGATCTGTGTTTGTTTCCATAGAAGCTACACACCAAGTTTCATTAAAATCCTTGCAGCAGTTTTTAAGTTATCATGTTAACAAGCTCACACAATAGTCAATCAAGAGTGGAAATTTTCTATGTCCAGCTGATCCATTTTCCTCAGACGAACCTGGCCCATTTACCACACCGATCTGTTTGTTCCCATAGATGCTACATTTTAAGTTTCATTACAATCCTTGCAGCAGTTTTCAAGTTATCGTGTTAACAAGCTCACACAATAGTCAATCAAGAGTGGAAATTTTCTATGTCCAGCTGATCCATTTTCCTCAGACGAACCTGGCCCATTTACCACACCGATCTGTTTGTTCCCATAGATGCTACATTTTAAGTTTCATTACAATCCTTGCAGCAGTTTTCAAGTTATCGTGTTAACAAGCTCACACAATAGTCAATCAAGAGCTGCAATTTTCTAAGTCCAGCTGGTACATTTTCCTCAGACGAACCTGGCCCATTTACAATACCGATCTGTGTTTGTTCCCATAGAAGCTACACACCAAGTTTCATTAAAATCCTTGCAGCAGTTTTTAAGTTATCGTGTTAACAAGCTCTTGACAGACTGACAGACCGACCGACAGATCCACAGACGGCATATTTTCCTGTGGGGAATAAAAGAAACTGCGCACAAAGGGATTGTCTTAAAATGCCACGTGAATGCATCAGGTAACCAGTTCGTACATGAGTGCGCCCTATTCCGGGGAAAAATATGAAATTAATTATTTAAGGTTCTTGCAATGCTTACATGGTGAAGGCGCAGTCCGGATACAGTCCTCACCCTCGCTGGTTGCAGCGCGTGTATTGGCGAGCCTATCAAACAAAGTAAACATTTCAGCAGCAATTTGCAACTGGTTGAATAACTACATAATTAGCAGGATTTTAAATGTTATGCTATTTTTCCAGCTCTTTACTTCGGGCAAATGTCTGGGCGAGTATGTGTTTTATTGTTTATATCATTTCTTCCTGGAATTTTTTTTGAGTTAATTAAGCTGCTTGCATTGAACTTGACCGACAGTTCTGTCCCCCCACTTGCTAAACTTGTTCCACAATTTAGGAGGTGGGGGGGGGGGGGTGGGAGGCAAGAATGGTTAGCCATCGGTGGAACAGCACTATTTTTCTGTTTTTTTTTTTTTTAGCCTCAGATTTTTCTATATTAACCCAAGACAAACGCTCACTCTTATCAATGACCCAGGTACTCTTCATTCAAGGCTTCCCTGGCAGCTTCTCCCCAGCTGTTAAACATACAACATGTGCGTAGTATTTCAATAAAAACATTGTTATGTAATGTGTCATTGCAAAACTTTTTCAAATTTCAAGCAATGCTTTTTTGTGAAAGACTTATGGCAAGTTTGCATCTAACGCCGAAAGTAGCATAGAGTTTTGTTACTGCATGGCGATCAGCGGCAGGAAAATGAGGAGGCGCTCAGGTGGCAAAACGTGCAGATTCCTCTTGATTTTCTTTTCTGGGATATGAATGTTCTTTATCGAAATTAAAAATATCTTTACATGTCAATGGGCTTGTCCTCCCGATCCGCATCTTTTGCCGATTGCCCGGTCTCTCTCCTCGAGCTATCAAATATGAAACAATATATTTTATTCAACCGGAGTGTGATCTATTTGATGTACCAGTTCGTTTCTTAACTGTCATTAAAGTTTACAGCGTTAATTTAGTTTACAGCGGTGTTTTTAAAAAAAGCAGGATCGAGAGGGGGTGGGGACAGAGAGGATCGAGAAGGGGTGGGAACTGAGGGAAAGGACTGAGGAGGAGTGGGGACTGAGGGAGAGGATCGAGAAGGGGTGGGGACTGAGATAGGTCGAGAAGGGGTGGAGACTGAGGGAGAGGATCGAGAAGGGGTGGGGACTGAGGGAGAGGATCGAGAAGGGGTGGGAACTGAGCGAGAGGATCGAGAAGGGGTGGGAACTGAGGGAGAGGACCGAGAAGGGGTGGGAACTGAGGGAGAGAATCGAGAAGGGATGGGAACTGAGGGAGGGGATCGAGGAGGGGTGGGGTCCAACAGAGGATCGAGAAGGGGTGGGAACTGAGGGAGAGGATCGAGGAGGAGTGGGAACTGAGGGAGAGGATCGAGGAGGGGTGGAAACTGAGGGAGACGATCGAGAAGGGGTGGGAACTGAGGGAGAGGATCGAGAAGGGGTGGGAACTGAGGGAGAGGATCGAGAAGGGGTGGGAACTGAGGGAGAGGATCGAGAAGGGGTGGGAACTGAGGGAGAGGATCGAGGAGGGGTGGGGACTGAGGGAGAGGATCGAGAAGGGGTGGGGACTGAGGATCGAGACGGGGTGGGAACTGAGGGAGAGGATCGAGAAGGGGTGGGAACTGAGGGAGAGGATCGAGAAGGGGTGGGAACTGAGGGAGAGAATCGAGGAGGGGTGGGGACTGAGGGAGAGGATAGAGAAGGGGTGGGGACTGAGGGAGAGGATCGAGAAGGGGTGGGAACTGAGGGAGAGGATCGAGAAGGGGTGGGGACCGACAGAGGATCGAGAAGGGGTGGGGAATGAGGGAGAGGATCGAGGAGGGAGTGGGGACTGAGGGAGAGGATCGAGCAGGGGTGGGGACTGAGGATCGAGAAAGGGTGGGAACTGAGGGAGAGGATCGAGGAGGGGTGGGAACTGAGGGAGAGGATCGAGGAGGGGTGGGGACCGACAGAGGATCGAGAAGGGGTGGGGACTGAGGGAGAGGATCGAGGAGGGGTGGGGACTGAGGAAGAGGATCGAGAAGGGGTGGGGACTGAGGATCGAGACGGGGTGGGAACTGAGGCAGAGGATCGAGAAGGGGTGGGAACTGAGGGAGAGGATCGAGAAGGGATGGGAACTGAGGGAGAGGATCGAGGAGGGGTGGGGACCGACAGAGGATCGAGAAGGGGTGGGGACTGAGGGAGAGGATCGAGGAGGGGTGGGGACTGAGGGAGAGGCTCGAGAAGGGGTGGGGACTGAGGATCGAGACGGGGTGGGAACTGAGGGAGAGGATCGAGAAGGGGTGGGAACTGAGGGAGAGGATCGAGAAGGGGTGGGAACTGAGGGAGAGAATCGAGGAGGGGTGGGGACTGAGGGAGAGGATAGAGAAGGGGTGGAGACTGAGGGAGAGGATCGAGAAGGGGTGGGAACTGAGGGAGAGGATCGAGAAGGGGTGGGGACCGACAGAGGATCGAGAAGGGGTGGGGAATGAGGGAGAGGATCGAGGAGGGAGTGGGGACTGAGGGAGAGGATCGAGCAGGGGTGGGGACTGAGGATCGAGAAGGGGTGGGAACTGAGGGAGAGGATCGAGAAGGGGTGGGAACTGAGGCAGAGGATCGAGAAGGTTTGGGAACTGAGGCAGAGGATCGAGAAGGGGTGGGGAATGAGGGAGAGGATCGAGGAGGGGTTGAGACTGACAGAGGATCGAGAAGGGGTGGGAACTGAGGGAGAGGATCGAGAAGGGGTGGGGACAGAGGATCGAGAAGGGGTGGGGGCTGAGAGAGGATCGAGAAGGGGTGGGAACTGAGGGAGAGGATCGAGAAGGGGTGGGGACAGAGGATCGAGAAGGGGCGGGGACAGAGGATCGAGAAGGGGCGGGGAGAGGTGGGTCGAGGCAGAGTGGGTAGAGGAGGGGACAGGTGGGTCGAGGTTGGGGGAGAGTGGGTAGGGGAGGGGAGAGGTGGGTCGAGGTTGGAAATGGCGGATTGTTCTGGACAACCATCGATGAGCATATCTTTGCCGGACTCAGAATACTAACTTTTTCTTTATTATAATTTTTATTTATAAGCAAATTCCTCACATGTTGATTGGCTTGCCCTGGTGAACCGATGCCCGTGACGCTTGTTGGTTGTCCATCTTCTCGCGAGCTGTTAAACATAAATTATGGTACGTTTGTTAATCAAAGAGCCTTCAATAAATAACATCACTTTTAATTAAGTTTTCCACTTAGTTAAATATCCATTTCATTGCGTTTTTCATGGACGAAGTATATTTTTACGAATATGGGTCCGGGCTGGTCAGGGCTTTAACAGCGTTAGGTGAGATGTTATTTTCTAGTCTGAGCAATGAAACTTACGTTGTTGATTGGCTGGTCCAAATGACGATGGTTCTCCACTTGGCTCTCCTCCGCTTGGCTATCTTCCGCTGGGCTGTCCTTCACTAAGCAAATAAAATTTGTCGTGTTAGTTTTGTTGACCAAAGAACCAACAACCAACTTTCAGGCAACTTTGTTTTTAATAAATTTGAAAAATTTAGTTTGAAATCATTCAGAATGTTGCAAGTTTTCAATCTGTCAATCTGTTTGGTTTAAATTTGTCGGGGGAGGCGGCATATTACTGGGGGAGAAGGGGGTGAGAATGACTATGTGGGCAATACGGTTAATTTAAGGATATTTTTCTTATTAAAGGATCTTTATTTAAATAAATAGCATGCTTACGTGTTGGTGGACTCATCCACGTGTTCCAATGCTTCCATCTGTCTTGTAGCTTTAGGCGAACTATAAAAAACACATGATTTTCCCCACAGTTTATTTCTGACGTTGCTTAAAAAAGCTGCTTTTATGTTTTTTTGAAAGTCAAGAAAATTTTTTCCAAAGCCTTACTCGCAAGTTTTGCAGGAAATATTCGTGGAAGACGGAGCGGGAGGGGAGGGGGGTTGGAGGGAGGGGGGGTTGGAGGGGGTGGGGGTTGGAGGGAGGGGGGGTTGGAGAGAGGGGGGTTGGAGGGAGGGGGGTTGGAGGGGGTGGGGGTTGGAGGGAGGGGGGGTTGGAGGGAGGGGGTTGGAGGGAGGGATCGAGGGGGGTTGGAGGGAGGGAGGGGGGTTGGAGGGAGGGAGGGGGGTTGGAGGGAGGGAGGGAGGGAGGGAGGAGGGTTGGAGAGAGAGGGGTTGGAGAGAGGGGGGTTGGAGGGAGGAGGGGTTGGAGGGAGGGGGGTTGGAGGGAGGGAGGGGGGGTTGGAGGGAGGGAGGGGGGTTGGAGGGAGGGAGGGGGGGGGTTGGAGGGACGGGGGTTGGAGGGAGGGAGGGGGGGTTGGAGGGACGGGGGTTGGAGGGACGGGGGTTGGAGGGACGGGGGTTGGAGGGACGGGTCAGTGAGACAGACTGGGTGCAGGAATGAATGATCTGCGGCAAAACAATGTCGATTCTCTGATATTCTTTTCCAGTCTTAGCATTCTGTTTTATAAAATTCAGAACAAGCATTCACGCGTTGGTGGCTACAGAAAATTTGACCAAAGTCTGTTTATAATAAGAAGAACCATCTCTCATATAGAGTCTAGGACATTTCCAGCGGAGACTTTTCACGCGGGGACTTTTCCCACGCGAACTAAACCCGCGTGGACTTTTCCCGCGGAGGACTTTTCCCGACCTAGGACATTTCCAGCGGAGGACTTTTCCCGCGGATAAACAAAAACTAACAAAAAATATTCTGATCTTAGCCCTACATTGCCCCTGCTTATCACCGTACTGGCGCCGTTTTTCGCATCCATACGACACAAATCCGTTTGCGAGATTACGAAGTCTCACATACAGAGAACCGTCCAAAATCTTTGGTTTTCCTCTGGTAGACTTCAAGTGTTCCATTTTTAGGAATGTATGATTTTATAGCTTGCTCGCCCTGCATTCATACCAAAAAAAATAATGTACTCCGGAGAAATCTAGCCGACTCCGGGCATAAATCCATCATAGGCCGGAGTCGAAAAAATAATAAACGAACCTAACCATAATCTTTGGATTATAATCCATCACAAGCAGAGGTTTTCATTAATTGCGGTTGAATAGCACAACTGTTGAAAAAACAAGCACTGAAGCTTGCACCTATATAATCCATCACAGGCCGGAGTTGAGAAATTTAATCAACGAACCTTATCTAGGCTTCTTTAGATTATTATCGAGTGCATTTTTTTTTGTTTTTTTTTTAAATCCATCCACATTTGTGAATTCAGTTTTAATTGCATTTAGCCGAATCACAATATATCCTGCGACTGCAGCATAATCCACCGCAAGTTGTTGAAAATAGAAAAAAAAATATCACAGACCGGAGTGAATATAATTTTAATTGCATTTAACTGAATCACAGCATACCCTGCCCCTGAAGTATATTCCACTACAACTGGTTGACAACAGAAAAAAAGAAGCATCAAAGACCGGGAAGAACACAATTGATAATGTGTACTGCAAGTTTAAATTACAAAATAAAAATTGCAATAAATTAGTTTTATTTTTTGTTAGTTTTTTTCATCCGTGGGAAATGTCCTAGGTCGGGAAAAGCCCCCGCGGGAAAAGTCCCCGCTGGTAATTCCTAGGTCGGGAAAAGTCCTCCGCGGGAAAAGTACCCGCGGGTAAAGTCCCCGCGGGTAAAGTCCGCGTGGGAAAAGTGCGCGTGGGAAAAGTCCCAGCGGGAATTGTCCCGTTTCCCTCATACGCTGCTTTAGCGCTGTTTTTCGAAAGCGAAAAATGTTTCCAAAACTGATATCCAAAGTTTTGCAAAGGAATGTTTATGGAGGGAGCGCGGGAGTGGGGGAGGGGGAGGGGTGCTGAGCAGGGGACCAGAATGGTTGTTCATCCAGGGTAATAGCGATTCGTCTGATTTACTTTTCTAATGTCAGAATGCTTTCTTTACAAAATCTAGGACAAACGCTCACGTATCGGTGGCCTCGTCCTAATGACTCTGCAGGTCTTCGTCTGCCGTTTTCCCGCCGTTTTTCCTGCTGCTTTCATCGCGCTATTAAAAATAAAATCTGTGCTTAATATTTGTTGAAATATTACTATATAACACGAGATTTTAAATCTCATTCAAGTCTTGCATGCAAATTGACAATTAGTTGCATCACAGCTTTAGGAGAGTTTGGCACTGAATGCCAAACTATTACAATTATTACTGGCGACCAAAGGCGTCAAATAGTTCGTCGCAGGTAAAAAATGCAGAGTCGTCTGGTTTTCTCTTTTTGATCCAAGCATGTGAATTTACTTTACCGAAACTGAAAAACTCACGCGTTGACAGGCTTGTCCTCATGATTTTATGCTTGAGACCTTGGTTGATTGTCCGGCCATCTCCTCGCGAGCTATCAAATATAAATACAAGACTGTGAACAGAGCACCATCTGTTTATTGCTGCTAAATGAGACATTGGAAATATTTTATATATGTTATACAGCCCGCCTACATATGCCAAACATCAAAGATAAGGGCACAGTATTATGTGGCCGAGTCTATCAAAACGTAAGGTTATTCAAATAAAAATTGTGATGTCAGAAGACAAATCAACTATTTATTCGTTACATGCTGATGAGCTTGTCCTCATGACCCGATGCTCGTGACGTTTGTTGGCTGTGAGGCATCTTCTCGCGAGCTATTTATAATAGAATATGATTTTTGTTTTACAGAAGAGCCATCGATAACGTGCGAAGTTTTTCTGTGTAGGTTAATATCTACTTGAGGGTATTGGGATAAGGGCAAGCAAAATATTGAATCCGTTTAGTTTCTATTGTGATAAATAAAACTTACGTCGTTGATTGGTTGGTCCAAATGATTCGATGCTTCTCCACTGGGCTGTCCTTCCCTGGGCTGTCCTCCACTGGGCTGTCCTCCACTGGGCTGTCCTCCACTGGGCTGTCCTCCACTGGGCTGTCCTCCACTGGGCTGTCCTCCACCGGGCTGTCATCTACCGGGCTGTCATCTACCAGGCTGTCATCTACCAGACTGTCCTCCGCTTGGCTGTCCCCTACATCTTCTGAAACACTTTCGGAATCGAAGGAAGAAATTACTATGATGACAACGCAAACAAAGCCCGAACCAAACCTGGAAAAGCCCGAAACCCGGAATGGAATACGTCAATATTCACGATTTAAAAATAAAGAAAAGAAAAATTTGACTTATCGCTGTGCGCTCCTTGGCTGTTCTCCGCTGCTTAGCTGTCCTCCACTGCTTGGTTGTTCTCCGCCGCTTGGCTGTCCTCCGCCGCTTGGCTGTCCTCCGCCGCTTGGCTGTCCTCCGGCGCTTGGCTGTCCTCCGCCGCTTGGCTGTCCTCCGCTGCTTGGCTGTGCTCCGCTGCTTGGCTGTCCTCCACCGCTTGGCCGTCCTCCACCGCTTGGCCGTCCTCCACCGCTTGGCCGTCCTCCACCGCTTTGCTGTCCTCCACGCTTGGCTGTCCTCCACCGCTTGGCTGTCCTCCACCGCTTGGCTGTCCTCTGCTCCTTGGCTGTTCTCTGCTCCTTGGCTGTTCTCCGCTGCTTGGCTGTCCTCCACTGCTTGGCTGTCCTCCACTGCTTGGCTGTTCTCCGCTGCTTGGCTGTCCTCCGGAGCTTGGCTGTCCTCCGCCGCTTGGCTGTCCTCCGGCGCTTGGCTGTCCTCCGCTCCTTGGCTGTTCTCCGCCGCTTGGCTGTCCTCCGCTCCTTGGCTGTTCTCCGCTACTTGGCTGTCCTCTGCTCCTTGGCTGTTCTCCGCTACTTGGCTGTCCTCCGCTGCTTGGCTGTCCTCCGCTCCTTGGCTGTCCTCCGCTGCTTGGCTGACCTACTTTTGGTTCTACTCCGCTGGACTGTCTGCTAAACAAATTGAAGATGTCCCGTTGTTTTTGTTAAAAAAGCAGGCAACTTTTATTGTAGTTTTTAAACAATTTGCTAGCATAGTTTAAAATCGTTCAGAATCGTTTAGTATCGTGTTAAAACCCCGCATAAAACGCCAACAGTAGCAGTTGCGAAAAGCTGTAAGGCGCAGTACAGGAGGTTCCGGGAGGTGATGGAGGGGGCGAGTTGGGAGGGTAGAGTGAAGAAATATAGAGAGGATAAGGGTGAAAGAACGAAAGGGGGAGGCGGGATGATAGGGCAGAGTGAAGTATAAGGAGGGTAAGAGTGAAGGAAATGACAAGTGGATGTTTACAGCTATGAAGTCATCGGTTTGCTGTTCTTGACTAAGGATGCTAATGGTTTTATTATTGCTTACGTGTTGATGGACTGGTCCTCATGAAATAACGCTCGTAACGTTTGTTGGTTGTCCATCTTCTCACGAGCTATTAAACATAAATTATGGTATCACTGTTAACCAAAGAGCTATCAATAATGTCACTTTTTAAAGTTTTTCACTTAGGTAAACATCTTTGATTGTTTTGTTTCACATGGACGTAGTATCGTCCGGTTTTTTCTGGAACAAAGATGCTAATATTTATTAAAATTTTTCAATTTAATGATGGGCAGATGGGCTTGTACTCGTGACCCGATGCTCGTGTAACGTGTCGGCCATCATCTTCTCGCGAGCTATTAAACGTAAAATGTAATATCTGTGCTAACCAGAGAACCATTAACCTTGCATTTCAAAGTTTTCCACTACGTTAAATACTTGTTAGTTCCCCGCCATTTGTCAACATTTCGGATATGATGTTTTTTGTGCGATGGATCTCAAAAACTACTCTAGGGATTCCATTTAAATCTTGCAAAAACTACTCTAGGGATTCCATTTAAACCTTGCATAGGGAAAGAATATGGGTTGTAGTTATGATCCTAGATACGTATATGTTTTGCTAGCCGCCAAAAATGTGTCCTAGGGACTGTCGAAAATCCGAATATCTTAGGTCGTTAGAATTTGGATAGGATGTTTTTTGTGCAATAGATCTCAAAGAATACCTTGGGGATTCCATTTAAACCTTGCGTAGGGAAAGAATATAGGATGTAGTTGTGCACCTGGGTGTAGGTTTTGCCGGCTGCTGAAAAATGAAATCCTGGAATTGCACGCCTGCGGTTGACTTAGTTTCACCGACATACTTGTTTGAATGTTGCGTTGCGTTTCCCTTGGACGTAGTATTTCTTTTTTAAAGAATATATGAGCTAGTACAGGCGTATAATAAGGTTAGGTGAGGTGGGAGTGTGGGGATTAAGAGAAGCAAGACAATATTAAATCTGTTTATTTTTTTCTGAAAGTTGCGTCATTGATTGGCTGGTTCAAATGGCTGGTTGAGCATGCAGGAGAATGGGCAGGAGAGTGTGTGGGGGGGGGGGGGTTAATTGGTGGTTGGGGTTGAGTGGAGGAAAATAGCGGTCGTTGTTGGCAACTATAAAATCCTCCTATTTCTTTTTAAGATTAGGAATACTAATGTTTTTTTTAATTAAAACCATTCAATTGCTTACGTGCTGAAAGGCTGTTTGTTCCTCGTGTCCCGATGCTCGTGACGTTTTGTTGGTTGTCCTACATCTCTTCAGCTAGTAAACATAAAATGTGGTATGTTTGTTAACCAAGGAACCATCAGTGATGTCACATGACAAAGTTTCTCACTGAATGAAATATCTAGTTGATTGTTAAGTTTCACATGAACGCAGTACTTTTTTAAGAATACAGGTTAGAGCTGGTCAGGTGTGTCCTAGAGTTAGATGAGGAGAGACTGCAGGAATGAAGGAAGCGAAACAATGCTGAATATGTTTATTTGCTATTCCATTATGAAACTTACGTCGTTGATTGGCTGGTCCCAATGACGTGGTGTTTCTCCGCTTGGCTGTCCTCTGGCTGTCCTCTGCTTGGCTGTGCTCTGCTAAGCAAAGTCAATTTGTCGTTGCAGTTTTGTCAACCAGAGAACCCATTTTTACGCACATTTCTCTGTCTAATACTTTTAAAAAATTTAGTTTAAATCATTCAGAATGTTGCGCGTTTTCAATCTGCATTGGTTCGAATTTCTCGGAAGGGACGGATATCGCTGGGAGAGAGCGTGGGAGTGTGGCAGGAGGGACCAGAATGGCTGATTATCGACGGCAAAACAATACCGATTCGTCTGATTTTCCTTTCTAATATCAACTTGCTTTCTTTGTAAAATTCAGGACAAACATTTACGTGTTGGTGGACTCGTGAGGATTCATGACTCAGATGCTACTCATCCGTCGTTTTTCCGGACAGCTTTCCTTGCACTGTTAAATAGAAAATACGAGTACAATATTTGAGAAATTGCCATGTAAAATACTTTTAAAACATTTAAGATTCGTACGAAAATGTATAAATATTACTTTTGTCGAAGCTTTAGGGAAATTTAGCATTGAATGTTTTCAACAAATTTCAAAATACTGTAATCTTAACCATTTTTCACAGATATATAGACAACTAGAGCAGTGTGCATAGCCCACATATTCCCCACAGCCTCCCCCCAATCAGTTAAACACGGCCATCAATAGTCAATCAAGAGCTCAAATTGTCCAGTTGGTGCAGTTTCTTTGGACGAACCTGGCCCATTTACAATATCGATCTGAGTTTGTTCCCATAGAAGCTACACACCAAGTTTCATTAAAATCCCCGCAGTTGTTCTTGAGATATCGTGTTAAACTCATTCTGATGCTAAATAATTTCCAGGATTTCGTAAATTTCGAAGTCCATTTGGTTAATTCTCCTTAGACCAACCTCACTCATTTACACTTCCGATCATTGTTAGTGCCCACTGAAGCTACACACCAAGTTTCATTAAAATCCTTGCAATTGTTCTTGAGATATCGTGTTAACAATAGTCAATCAAGAGCTGAAATTTTCTGAGTCAAGCTGGTCCATTTTCCTCAGACGAATCTGGCCCATTTACAATACCGATCTGTGTTTGTTCCCATAGAAGCTACATACCATGTTTCATGAAAATCCTTTGCAGCAGTTTTTAACTTATCGTGTTAACAAGGTCACACAATAGTCAATCAAGAGCTGAAATTTTCTAAGTCCAGCTGGTCTATTTTCTTTGGACGAACCTGGCTTATTTACAATACCAATCCGTGTTTGTTCCCATAGAAGTAACATACCAAATTTCAATCAAGAGCTGAAATTTTCTAAGGTTCAGCTGGTCCATTTTCCTTAGACCATCCTGGCCCATTTACAATACCGATCTGTGTTTGTTCCCATAGAAGCTATATACCAAGTTTCATGAAAATCCTTGTAGTAGTTTTTAAGTTATCGTGTTAACAAGCTCTTGATGACAGACCGACCGACAGACCGACACGCGGTCGATCGCATATATTCCCCACAGGTCCTACCTGTGGGGAATAAAAAATAAGACAAAGCACATCTGCAATCTGTGCTCTATCCATGGGTGAAGTTTCGAAACAATTTGATCAAAAGGATCTGAGATATAGCTAGGGCACGATGTTCTGCCAGAAAATTGCACGGAGAAAATTGTATGATTACTAATTTACGACATTTCTAAATACTGTCATTTTGACAATTTTTGTGAATAGGCATAATACGTTGCACTCCTTCAATAAGTGCTCTATAGGTATGTGAAATTTCTAAATCCGATTAACAGTTCTGCCGATCTAGCCTGGGCACATCAAGATACACGGAGTTCCAACAATCGAAAAAAAATACTGCTAAATTTTGACATTTTTTTCATGAATCCGAAAAAGAATACGACGCTGCACATCTTTAATGCATCTTTAATGTACTTGCTCTATCTGTGTATGAAACCTCAAAACAATGCAACCTGTAGTTACGAACAGGCACGTGGACAAACGTACGGACGGGCAGACGTACAAGCTCATGACTCTCTGTTACACGGGATATAATGAACTTGAAAGAACTCACGTGTTGATATGCTTGTCCTCATGGCCCAGTGTTCGAGACCCGTGAACTGTCTGGCATCTCGTCGTGAGCTGTCAAACATAAAATATACCATTCTGTCAATCAGAGAACCATCTGTTTAACTTTGCTTCTTTTCGAGACTTTTAATCAAGTTTGTAGTGTTCATTAACAGGGTTTAGGTTTAGGGTTAGGGTTTAGCACGGGGGAGAGGCTATGAGGAGGTGAAACGGGGGAAGTTGGGTTGTGAAGTGGGAGAGTGAGGAGAGGGAGAAGAGGGTAGAGGGAGAGTGGTTGGGGAGGGCAGAGGTGGGTTGAGAGAGAGTGGATGTGGGGGGGGGGTGGGGAAGAGGTGGGCAGAGGCCAGGAGAGAGTGGTCGGAAATGGAAGATTGGTGTTGGCAACCATTAATTCGTATTTCTTTTCCGGATGAAGGAGGCTATTTTTTTTATTAAAAGTTAACTAACTACTAACACTATTTCTTACGTGTTGATGGGTTTGTCCGTGACCCCAGCCTCGTGACATTTGGTTGTCCATCTTCTGGCATGCTATGCAACATGAAATACGACATCTTTATTAACTAAAGAGCCATCAATAACGTCTACTGTACTTCCAAATTTTTATGTCGAATATCCGTTTCAGTTTTTCCTGTTAAATATCTGTTTGATTGTTGCGTTTCATATTGGTGCAGTATTGGTTTTTAACATATTTCTGAGCTGGTCACGGCAACCATATTGTTAGATGTGGGAGTGTGGCAATGAGGAAAACAAAACAGTCTGAAACTGTTTATTTCGCTTTCTGCATAATGAAACTTACGTCGTTGATTTATTTGGTCCAATTTTTTTCCGTTTGGCTGTCCTCTGCTGGCTGTCCTCCACTTGGCTGTACTCCGTTGGGCTGTCCTCTGCCAAGCAAATTAAATTTGTCATGTTAGTATTGTTAACCAAAGAACCAGCTTTTATGCACCCTTTTTCTTTTTTAACACTTTGAAAAATTTAGTTTAAAATCGTTCAGAATGTTGCACTTTTTCAATCTGCGTTGGTTAAGATTTGGCCGGGGGCCTGAATGTACGTGAGAGCGGGAAAGAATGGTTTAGTGTGTGTGTGTGTGGCAATATGGCCAGTTCATGGAATGTTTCTTATAACAGAATCTGCATTTAAATAAACATGCTAATTGTTGATGAACGTCCCCTAAATGTTCCATGCTGTCATCTTTTTTGATCGGCATCTTTAGGCGAGCTGTAGAACACAAAATTTTCCAAGTTTTTTTTATGACCAATAGAACCATCTATCAGACCGTTTGAAAAGTTTTTGACGTTGGTTGAGAAGCTGCTTTGGGGCAGTTTTTAAAGCGTAAATGTTTCCAAAACTAGGGCTCACGGTTTTGCAAGAATATTCATGGAGGGGTGGGGGGGGGGGGGGAAGCAACGGATCCTGAAGTCCTGAATGGTTATCTTCGAGGACAAAATAACATCAATTCGTCTGATTTTCTTTTCTAATCTCAACATTTCTTTGTGAAATTCAGAACATTTACATGTATGGGGACTTGTCTGGATGGCTCTTCGTGTGCCGTTCTCCCGGCTGCTTCCATCCCACTGTTAAACATAAAATCTATGTATAATGTTTTGGTGAAAAATTATGATGTTATATGATAACTTATGCACCTTTAGAAATATTACTTTTGTCAAAGCTTTTGGGAAATTTGGCACTCAATGCCAGATTTGGGCATTGCGTATTTCTGGCGACTAGCAGGTGCCATGTGCTTTATCGTTTGCAAAAAAACGCAGCTTCTTTCAAAAAAAAAATTATCACAAAATGTGAATTTATTAAATGAAAATTGAAAAACTCACGTACTGACGGGCTTGTCCTGATGACCTGACCTCGTGACCTTTGTTGATTGTTCGGCATCTCCTCGCGAGCTGTCAAATATGTAATATTTTGTCAACAAGAGCCATCTGACTTACTTCTTTTTAGTACTTTTTAATCAAGTTTCTAGCGTTGGTTTAATCATGTTTAATGTTGTATCGCTAATCGGTGTAAAGCACTTAAAATAGTAGTTCGAAAAGCTATAAGGTTATATTACAAGATGGGACCTGGGCGAGGTCGTAAGCATGAGGGAGGAGAGCGGAGAGTATGAGGGAGGGGAGCGCAAAAGCATGAAGGAGCGTGGAAAGCATTAGGAGGGAGAGTGGTGAGCATGGGGGAGGAGAGCGGTAAGCATGGAGGAAAGTGGTGAGCATGAGGGAGGAAAGGGGTGAGCATGAGGGAGGAAAGGGGTGAGCATGAGGGAGGAAAGGGGTGAGCATGAAGGAGGAGAGGGGTGAGCATGAGGGTGGAAAGGGGTGAGCATAAGGGAGGAGAGCGTTGAGCATGAGGGAGGAGAGCGGTGAGCATGAAGGAGGAGAGCGGTGAGCATGAGGGAGGAAAGGGGTGAGCATGAGGGAGGAAAGGGGTGAGCATGAGGGAGGAGAGAGGTCAGCATGAGGGAGGAAAGGGGTGAGCATGACGGAGGAAGGGGGTGAGCTTGAGGGAGGAGAGTGGTGAGCATGAGGGAGGAAAGGGGTGAGCATGAGGGAGGAAAGGGGTGAGCATGAGGGTGGAAAGGGGTGAGCATGAGGGAGGAGAGAGGTGAGCATGAGGGAGGAGAGCGGTGAGCATGAGGGAGGAAAGGGGTGAGCATGAGGGAGAAGAGTGGTGAGCATGAAGGAGGAGAGCGGTGAGCATGAGGGAGGAGAGCGGTGAGCATGAGGGAGGAGAGTGGTGAGCATGAGGGAGGAGAGCGGTGAGCATGAGGGAGGAGAGCGGTGAGCATGAGGGAGGAGAGTGGTGAGCATGAGGGAGGAGAGTGGTGAGCATGAGGGAGGAGAGTGGTGAGCATGAGGGAGGAAAGGGGTGAGCATGAGGGAGGAAAGGGGTGAGCATGAGGGAGGAAAGGGGTGAGCATGAGGGAGGAGAGTGGTGAGCATGAAGGAGGAGAGTGGTGAGCATGAGGGGGGAAGAGTGTTGAGTATTGGGGAGAAAGTGGGAGAGAAGTCGGAGGTGAGTGGTGGGAAAATGCGAGTGTTCGCTACTATCGTTTCATCTGATTTATATTCGGCACAAAAAGTTTCCGATATTTTTTCTTAAGGCCAATTTTTTGGCTTTGTAGCATTTTTTCGAAAATATTTTTGACAGTGTATCAGTGGGGTTTAATTTTTTCTATCTATAGCCTTTAAGAAGACTACGCTTGTAAAGCGTGTCACAAATTCTGCGCCGATTTTTACCTACCCCTAGTCAATACTTTCACACCTTGTTCTATTGTTTTGAAAAGGACAACCAATTAAACCCCACTGATACACTGTCAAATGGTTAAACTAACCAACAGTACAAAATATTCTTCGGAAAAATGGTACAAGGCCAAAAAATTGGCCTTCAGAAAAAATATCGGAAAGTTGTGCCGAGTATATTTTCAGGGCTTTGTTTTCTATTCTGTATAATGTAGCTAACATACGTCGTTGTTTGGCTGGTCCAAATTACGCGATGCTTTTCCGCCGAGCTGTCCTCCGCCGGGTTGTCCTCCGCCGGGTTGCCCTCCGCTGGGCTGTCCTCCGCTTGGATGCCTGCCCCATCTTCTGAAAAACTTGGAAAACTAGGAAATGAACAGGTTGATAATGCAAACACTGCCCGAACCGAACCCAGAAAAGCCGAAACCCGGAATGGAATACGTCAATATTCACGATTTAAAAAAAGAAAAGAAAAATTTGACTTATCACTGTCCGCTGCTTGGCTGTCCTCCAGCTGGGCTGTCCTCCGCTGGTCTGTCCTCCGCTGGGCTGTCCTCCAGCTGGGCTGTCCTCCAGCTGGGCTGTCCTCCAGCTGGCTGTCCTCCAGTTGGGCTGTCATCCGCTACCCTGTCCTCTGCTGGGCTGTCCGCTGCATCTTCTGAAACACTTTGAGAAACGGAGAACGTAACATGCTGATAATGCAACCGAAACCTGAACCAAACCCGAAAAAAAATGGAATGGAATACGCCAATATTCACGTTTGGGAAAAATACAAATAGAATTCGACTTATCACTGTCCGCTGCTTGGCTGTCCTCCTCCTAGCTGCCCGCTGCTTGGCTGTCCTCCTCCTAGCTGCCCGCTGCTTGGCTGTCCTCCTCCTAGCGATCCGCTGCTTGGCTGTCCGCCCCTTGGTTGTCCACTCCTTGGCTGTCCGCTCCTTGGCTGTCCGCTCCTTGGCTGTCCGCTCCTTGGGTGTCCGCTCCTTGGCTGTCCGCTCCATTGCTGTCTGCTCTTTGGCTGTCCGCTCTTTAGCTGTCCGCTGCTTGGCTGTCCGCTCCTTGGCTGTCCTTCACTCAGCTGTCCGCAGCTTGGCTGCAAAATGCAAAATTGAAAGTTAAGCTTTCGAGTTTGTTCACGATAGAGATAAGACGTCGAAAGTTGAAAATATTACAACTGTCATTTTCCAAGAGTGTTTTGCAACCCTTCCCACCAAATGCTGTATTCTGAAAGACGGGGAGTCGCTTACTTTCTATGCACAATATACATTTACTTTGACAAAAAATTATTTCAATGATAATCACTCAAAATTAAATTTGGAAAAAATACCTGTCCATGGGTTGGTGTAAACAGCTTCTTCATTGGCCGTCCACCATCTTGGCGGCAGCTGAAAACAGTACAGGTTTGCCAGGCTAAACAAAACATCTTTTAGCGATTTATTATTTCAAATAATAAAATGACCACTTCCTTCATAAGAATGACTTAAGTTAGATCTGTATATGATATAAAGTAAGCTGGCAGTGCAATCTGGCAAGTCGCCAAATACGTCCCTGCTGCCTCACAAACTACCCATGCTTAAAATATTTTATCAATCGATCAGGAAATGTAGGCTTGAGCGTGTCAACATATTTATGCAAGTGCTCAAAGAGTGTACAAAATTTGGAAATTTCATCTGGGCCACTGTCTTTTGGCAGATCTATCATTTACAAAAGCGATTCTTATTAGTTCGAATAAGACCTACTGTTGTTAAAGATACGAAGGCTTGAGTGATTTAAATTCATCGAAGTTGTCAAGGATGGCGTAAATTTGTTCCGCTGTGCCACTGTCCTTGGACTGACAGGGCTCATTTTCAGTATCAACCCATATTTGTTCCCCAATGGGGCCACTCACGTACTAATTGGTTACCATGTGTGTCCACGACTTTTTAAAACTACCCATAAACGCTAATTGCTAATTTTTGAAACAATACCTCCTATGTTAACCAAACGCGGGGTGAAATTCCAAAATAACCACTTTCTTGCAGGAAACGCGGGAGTACTGACTGAAACCTCCCCCCTCCCCTCCTTTGACGAAATTGGCACTCCACGCGGACCGTTTAAAATTAAATCCAATTCTCCGCGTTTTGTTTTGCAGGCATGCTAAGTGAATGCATGTATTTTATCAATTTCTAACAATTCATATTTTGTTCCATTTTTGGCGTATTTCAACAATAATACGAAAAGGCACATCTGCAATATATATATATATTTCCACTATGCAAGGCAACAAAAGCATGTGCCTTTATAGCTTTGGAGAACTGTTGCGGACAAAACTATCTACACTAAGTGAACCCTTAAATTTTGGTCCTAATTTGGTCAATTTTTGTCCGATTTCAACAATAATACGAAAAGGCACATCTGCAATATATATACGTGTAGTTCCACTATGCAAGGTAACAAAAGCATGTGCCTAATAGCTTTCGAGAACTGTCGCGGACAAAATCTCTACACTAAGTGAACGTATAAATTTAACAAGTCCTAATTTGGTAAATTTTAGGCCGATTTCACCAACAATATGAAAAGGCACATCTGTAATATATATATTTTCACTGTGCAGGCTAACAAAATCATACACCATATCGTTGCGGAAAACTGGCGCGGACAAACTCTACAAAAATGTTGAAGGACAGACGGACAGAAGGTAACTTAATAGGCCCCTCCCCTTTCAGGGGTTGGGGCCTAAAAAAGATTCACTTGGAAACCACAGAAATATATTGGGGTTGGAATTTGAGAGGAAAATTTATACTAAACTTCGGCGTTCATACCTTCAATCAAGCAACACTTAAAATCCTTCAAATAGCATCTTATTAGCAGATAAAGGTTCATGAAATAATTTAACTATACTTTGCGAAGAAAAACAAAAATTTAGGCCAAAAAAAATTTTAAATATATGATATAAAAATAGAAACGCTCAGGTAAGGATCTATTTTTGCCAAAAAATACGAAACAAAAATCGGTCGGGTCAATGACTCGGAAAAGGGGCAATATCCGCACGGACTTTGCCCGCGGTAGAACTTTGCCTGCCTCAGCATTTTGCCTGCGGTAAGACTGCCCGCGGTAGAACATTTTCCTCATAGGACTTTACCTGTGGGGGCTTTACCAGACCTAGGAATTTACCCACGGTAGGATATTATCCGAGGATGTCAAGCATTTTAACTGTAACAATACAATCGTAGATTGCACATCCCCCGCCGCGCTCATCTACGACAAAGTCTAAACTGTCAAAAAATCGCCAAAATTACACATTTGGAAGAAATCGAAAAGTAATCTGACGTTGCACAACTATATGTTATATACTTTCCATCTGTAGGTTTTATTGGTCTACGGTAAATAGTAACAAAGATACAGTCTGGACAAACTTGTTCTAAGAAACGACAAAGTCCAAATATTCCAAAAATCGCTAAAATTACATGTTTTAAAGAAATCGAAAAATAACCTAGCGTTGCACAACTATTCGTTATATACTTTCTACCTGTAAGGTTTTATTGGTCTATAGTAATGGTGAATAGTAATAAAGATACATCCTGGACAAACTTTTTCGAAATACAACAAGGTACCCCAAGTAAACGACTAGGTCCAAACATTTCAAAAGTCCATAACTTTGACATTTTCGAATGAAATAAAAAATTAACCTGACTTTGCAAAACTAAATTATATATTCTTTCATTCCCCAAGGTATAGTATGCCTGCAATCAACAGTTACGGAGATATGGCCTGGACGAAAGTGATAACGGACAGACGGACAGACAGACGGACACGACGCGTTTCTATATCCCCCGTCTCCACTACGACTGCGGGGGGGGGGGGGGGGGGAGAGCATAATACCTAAATATGTTGTGGATTTTAGACGAAAGGGCAGAAGTGCGGCGACTATTTTTAGATTCCGGCTTATAATGGATTATACGGGTGTAGTCTGGATCAGCATTTACGCTATTCAACCGCATTTATTATGTAATCCCTGTGTGCGATGTAATTAAAGTTACTTAAGATTTCTCCAGATGGGCCAATTTGTACAATAGGGGCAAGCAATTCCGGATTCCATGTAGGGAACACCGGAGTCAATGAAAATATGATTTTGCGTATCTGAACGAGGGATGCTGCAGTGATTGCATGTTTTAAGTTTAAAATATAAAATAAAACATTGTGGAGAATATTTTTTAGTTCGTTTATTTCGTCCGCGGGTGTAGTACCGTGGGTAAATTCCTAGGTTGGGTAAAGTACCAGGAGGTAAAGTGCCCGCGGGTAAAAATTCAAAAATTCCGATGATATGCAGAACATTTCTCTTCGCTGCCTTAACGAAACCCGCGTGGAGTGGGAAAATGAGGCTGTGCTTATGCCAGCTTGTTGCGTACGTCACCAGCGTTCATCAACCAGTCCCATTGTCAGTCCAAATGCTTGGGACTGATAAAAAAAGCGAGCTGGACAGTTCCGCATCCTGGGGTGTTTTAAATTACAGCTTTCGGTCGTCAGTAAAATTTACCAGCTGACAAGAAAAGAAAGATCTCTTGCTAAACCGAAAAAAGTGCCGAAAGTGGTCTCAGTCTGGAAGTGTCCAGGAGTATTTTTTTTGCACATTCTGCATTACCTTTCCAAATTTTGCGACAGTAACAAGGGTGCAGACATTTAAAATATTAATATTTTATAAAATAATCAACGTACCTTGGAAAATGCAGTGAATATTCCAACTTTTTGGAAGTTTTTTATTTTCTCCACTCCTGCCTTCTTCCCTCCAGTTTGTCTGTTTGAAAGGAAAGTTATGTTCAGTTGAGAAGTCGTGTCAAGCTCTGGGGTTGTCTCAGCCAATCAGAGACGCACATTATGTCCTGCGCGGGAGGTACCCGGTAATGTTCTAGATGGAAAATGGCTGGCTTGAAGAAGAAGGTCAGACTGGAACGCTCTGAAACTCTGTCTTGAAGGTGAAGGCCATGTTATGAACGCATTGAAAACCTCTCTGAGTGCCAATCCTCTATCACTGTTTTGTGAAAATAAGAAAGATCAAATTTTCGGACTGCGCGGTGTTACTGTGCTGTAATGGTGTATCCGTGGAGTGGAATTTCACATTTTGTCTACGGATGGAGGGGTGCAGGGGGTGGGTGGGGTGGCAGGGGCAGGGGGTTTAAAACTCGTGACATTTTCACAAACGTTTTAGTGTACTTCGCATGCGTTTTCGTGTACTCATAAGCACCAATATTAAGACTCTGGATCGGTCTCAAAGAGACTTAAAATTAACATCGGACTTCGGTTGTACTGGGCGTAAAAAATTGCGTTAACCTGATGACGTTCGATTACGTCGATTGTCCCATTTCCTATCAATACTGAGCAAAGAATGCAAATGAAAGTTGAAACAACGTCTATTTTCCAACGTTACATATGTGCCACGAGAGCGATGCTGCAGAAATGTCGGGAAATATTAGTCTAGAATCAAAATCTTGACAGTGACAATGATAAAGAGCGTCGCCATCACGACGTCAACGTAATTCCACCATCCAGTAACGCAAGTTTGCATGGAGTCATTTCGCAAATATTCTCAAAAGTAGAAGTGAAAAAAAAAGCTCTCTTAAAATTCTTATACTTAACGATCTCATTTTCATCTATTTTTCGAAGCGACCTGTCATGACTTTAATTTCAAGCAGCAGGACACCGTTATTGATTGGTTGTAGCCCCTGACGTCTGTACAACTGCGATTATTCGACATTTATTTAGCGTCGATTTTCAGACATTTATTTAACGTCGATTTTCAGACATCTATTCAACGTTACACCAAAGTCGTTGAATAGATATCGGTGAAAGTATGGATTTTGTTGCGAACAACCAAAAAACAACGTCTAACAACGATGTTCGTCCAACATTTATTCAACTTTATGTTAAACGAGCTGATTAGACTCTCACAACCAAATTAAAACCCGGTTAAATTTTGCCATTTCGCCGTAATCTTAAATCCGCTTCTTAACATGTTAGGTCGATGTTGGAATGTAGATGTATTTTGCTTGATTTAAACTTTTTAAAAAATAGCTTGTTTTCCTCTCATATTTTGTCCATTGTCAAAGGCCCCGGCTATCCAAACAAAATAATTCACGGAACGTCATTGGAACTTAATGTTAAGTAGCTTGTGAGCAGACGAAGCGTAGGAAACGTGGGGATGGAGACACGTGTGATTATAGTCGAAACAACTCATCCATCCCTCCCCCTCCCCCCACCCTCCACCGACTTTTGACAAGACATTGGGTATCGACGTTTTACAGGTTTCGGCAGTTGAACCAAAGAGTGATTATCGATGCTCGGATCAGTCCAAATACGCGGTGGTTTTATTTTATTTTTCATGACTTTTGAATTCTTTTACTTCTTTTTACTCCTCCTCCTCCTCCTCCTCCTCCCCATCTTCCTCCTCTTCTTAGTCTTCTTTTTCCAGATAATTGGATGATTCGGTGTTGCTTTTTTTCCCGCCAAATTTTTGCTGAAGTTTGATAAGGCGGGCCTTTCTGTAGGTGACAGACAATTCAGTACTTTCGAATCAAAGACAGTCACAGGCCTTACACTTGGGCAGGTAGAAGTAAAGATCTGTTTACAGATAAAGAAAGGCGCATTCTATGAGTTTGAGAATTTCACGCATTTCAACTCGCCTTCATTATGTTTTCAGCAAAAAATATCTACATTGATTTGTTTCTTTAGGCTTTTGTTGTTCCTGTGCTTGTAGCTGCATATATCTCACCCCCCCCAACTCCCATCTCCTCCTGCTCGTTTTATAACTACTGGATCCCCGCCGTGTTCCACATTGACATTGCTGTGGTCACAGTAAATATGACGTATCTGACCATTGCTACGTCATTGCTACGTCATCACTTTCTGAAAGAATCTGTAGACTGGGTGTGCTTTTTTTGGTCGACCTGTATATTTTGTTTTATATACACCGCACCCAAGCAGACAAACGTGATAGAAAACGTGAAATTCCAGCACTATAGGCGTCATCATCATCATCATCATCATCATCATCATCATCATCATCATCATCATCATCATCATCATCATCATCATCATCATCATCATCATAATCATCATCATAATCATCATCATAATCACCATCATCATCATCATCACCATCATCACCATCATCACCACCATCACCACCACCACCACCAACATCATCATCATCATCATCATCATCATCATCATCACCATCATCATCACCATCATCACCACCACCACAGACTATCACTTAAAATGTAGACAACTAAAAACACAATCATACAGGCAATGATTGCTATAACTATATCCAAGTGTCACTAAAATACGATATCCAAAGCTTAACATGGTATAGAAGCCATAATCGAAGTACTATGAACTAGCTGCTTTTTCAACTTTGTGTTGTAATTGTTTTGTGCTGTTTTGCTTGACTCATACAACTCAATTGTACAGGAATACAGATGTTTATGTTTTTTATCAGCATGATTGGGTTGTAGGTTGGGGTTCGGTTTTACTGAAGCGCTCTATGTGCTGTGACACATTATCAAAAGTGAGTTGATCGTTTTGCTTGATTTTAGCATTACGAAGAAGTAGCTAGAAAAATGTCCATTGTTTATTAACTTTAAAAGAATGAAATGCGTTTGATGGTCAGCACAGCTGTTCGTCACCTTCACTTTTTTGTTGTCGTGAAGTTTAGCCGCCAACCAACCCCCCCCCCCCCCCCTCAACTCCCACTCCCTTCCAATGAAACCTTGATACAATAGAGTACTGGAAGCGCTTGCTATTACAAGCGGCGTCGAAGTAGAATCTTCCCATCAAATGCAGCGCTTGTCCACTTCTTTGCGTATCCAAACATTTCTCGGATATCTCACACAGGCAGCGAGGAAAAAAAAAACAATGAATCAATGGCACAGGCTGCAGAACTGGATATCTATTTACGGATCATTTTGCCTAGCATTTTCGCAAATATTAAATCTCTTTATAATCGTATTGCCACAACATTATCCACATAAACGTGTCCCCTTTTAACTTCTTTTGTCAGGATGTGATCATAATCGAGTTAGCGGTCATTATACATCGCAGTTTGTATAAACGTCGTGAAAGCGACACTGTATAGACGTTGAAAAATATTAGTCTAGAATCGCCATCTAGGCAGCCACCTGCATATTGACGTCAAGGTACCGTTATCCTTTTGTCATCCGGTAACACAGGCTATGTATGAAGTTGACTTCTGTGAATATTTTCAAAAATACTTCTCGAAATTCTCATATTTTACGTCATCATTTTCTTCTTTTTTTTCGAAGTGACCTATCATGCCTCCTACTTCCTGTGAGCGATAATATAATGTTCTTTTTTTGCGAGTCCGACATCGATACAATGCGACATCTACATAAACATATATTGATTTGCTGACGCCGATTCAACGTTCCACCAAAGATGTTGATTGGACGTCAGAGGACGTTGCGTTTGGTTGCGAACAAAAGCGGCATCTGAAGAAAGTTGCTTATCCAGTGTCTGTTCAACGTTTTGCCAAAGACGTTGATCAATGGTCTCGACCAATCACAACAAACTATCAGCACAGTTAATGCTGTAGTTTGGCCTTTTGCCTGAGACGTTGGTAAGACGTTGATCTATGGTCTCGACCAATCACAACAAACTATCAGCACAGTTAATGTTGTAGTTTGGTCTTTTGCCTAAGACGTTGGTAAGACGTTGATCCATGGTCTCGACCAATCACAACAAACTATCAGCACAGTTAATGCTGTAGTTTGGCCTTTTGCCTAAGACGTTGGTAAGACGTTGATCTATGGTCTCGACCAATCACAACAAACTATCAGCACAGTTAATGTTGTAGTTTGGTCTTTTGCCTAAGACGTTGGTAAGACGTTGATCCATGGTCTCGACCAATCACAACAAACTATCTGCACAGTTAATGCTGTAGTTTGGCCTTTTGCCTAAGACGTTGGTAAGACGTTGATCTATGGTCTCGACCGATCACAACAAACTATCAGCATAGTTAATGTTGTAGTTTGGTCTTTTGCCAAAGACGTTGGTAAGACGTTGATCTATGGTCTCGACCAATCACAACAAACTATCAGCACAGTTAATGTTGTAGTTTGGTCTTTTGCCTAAGACGTTGGTAAGACGTTGATCCATGGTCTCGACCAATCACAACAAACTATCAGCACAGTTAATGCTGTAGTTTGGCCTTTTGCCTAAGACGTTGGTAAGACGTTGATCTATGGTCTCGACCGATCACAACAAACTATCAGCATAGTTAATGTTGTAGTTTGGTCGGACCGACGTCGTAACATCTCTAATAGATATTGCATCGACGTTTGAATGTTTACAGAAAACTATTTTAAGGCATCAAACGGAAAATAGAGAACATTGACGTAAGGAAAGACTCAAGTTTCATTTAAAATCAGTTTCGTTTAAAAATTTAAAATCTAACTTACCAAAAAATACTCAATCAATTAGAGAACACATTTAATTTTCACACATAAAGCACAAGAAGTAGCGTATAATTGAACATAATGAGGCTGTCACTGTCCAAGTGCAATGGGCTTTTTATTTGGTGGGTATTATGGCTTTAACTTGATCGAATCACTCCAAAAGACTGTTTTGAAAAATTTCCTGATTTTTTCTTCTCAAACTTTTCAACTAGGTCTTAAGGCTTTTGAGCTTTCTGGACAAAACTCCCACGTTCTGTGAATGTGTGAATGTTCATCAGTTTTTGACGAAATGTCGATCCATCAATTTATGGCCGATTTCAAAAATAATTAGTAAAACAACATTGCACCTCTGCAATATACATTCAGGGGTGCACATAAGACCTTCGCATTTCGCCATGGCGAAGTTGAAATCCATTTGGCGAAGGTGAACAGATTCACCTTCGCCAAATTGGCGAAGGTGAATTTTAGGCAAAAATTATTATAATAAAATCAAAATATGTTCTGATTTTGATTTAGGTGAACGTGAAATGAATGCACAGCTATCCTATTGACAAACGCAAACAATGACGACACTCATTCAACTTGTCCATTTTTACACACCACGATTTTACGTATAGTAATGTTTACTTAATGCCAAATTACCATATTTGAAACTAGAGCGGCCAGATAACACAAATCTCACAATGTTTCAACTTTCCTCAACGTTCAGCGGCTGAGAAATTTCGTACACAAAATTTTAACTCCATGATGTCATACGCCTGCCTTAATCACGTAACATAAAAATTGATAGAACCGTCCGACTAAACCAAGGGATACCCATATAAAATTTGAAATCGATACCACTTTGCCTTATCGAGACATTTTACACACAAGATCTTGTTCAAAATATATTCATATTTTAGGCGATGATGAAATAGACCGCATTCATTCTTCTACTCGCGAAAAAAATTTGGACCTACCAAGCAACAATCCCACCAAATTTCAATTTTCTCCGATGTTTAACGGCTGAGAAATAATTTCGCACACAAGATTTTTATGCAATGATGTCATATCCCTGTCCTAATCACATGACATGCGTGAATATGTATATGTGAATATGTAATATATATATATACATTCACTGTGCAAAGCTCTAAAAGCTTGGCCCTATAGTTTCTTAGAAGTTGTTTGGACATATGTTTTCACTGTGTAATGTTTAAACAAACTTTCAATTTCTGACAACTTGTCCTGAGAAAATCTCACACATCTGCACCTCATATGTTTTCACTGTGTAATGTTTAAACAAACTTTCAATTTCTGACAACTTGTCCTGAGAAAATCTCCTAGCCTCTATTTAAAAGTTGTATTTGTTTTAGCAATTTTCGACAAAATACAATGTTACTGCTCTCTCTCTCTCTCTCTCTCTCTCTCTCTCTCTCTCTCTCTCTCTCTCTCTCTCTCTCTCTCTCTCTCTCTCTCTCTCTCGCACCGGAATCTAATTTGTATATATCTAACTGCGACTCTCAAATCAATCCAAATCTATCAAACACGAAACTCGAAAGTTAAAAACTAGAGAGTAAACGTTTGGTGTCTAAGTACCAAAATTAACAGAAGCTCCAAAAATGGCAGAATTCGACTCTGGCGCACTGGAGGGACCAGTGTAATAAATTTCATAGAAAATACAAAAATGACAAAATAAATCTGTTTCTGGTGAAAATTTCGAAAACTTTGGAATTTTACCAATTTCTTAAATCACAAATCAGCTCTAGTACACCTTACCCCTGATCCATAATATCTTCACGCAAAATTTCGAGCAAATTTAGTGATCACCTGTTTTCTCAAAGTTGGTGATCATTTCGCCAAATTTGCGAAAATTGGTGAATTACAGACATAAAATAATGGGCGTTAATTTTGTTCCCCTAAGTTGGCCATATCACCGAAAAATTTTACTCCGAAAACCAAAAGAGTAGTAGCAAATAAAAAAAAAAAAAAAAAAAAAAGCAACAACAACTAAAGTCTACAGACAGACTGACGAATGGACAGAAAGATGACAGAAATCCCATACGGTGGGTAAATCCCATGTCACAAATGACCACTTGGGCTAAAAAGACTGATTTAACTTAAACATCGAAACCTCCAACAGGGTATGGGTCTTTAAAAACAGTTAATTTGCTTTTTAATAGTTCGTTTGGTACTCCTGATCTATATAGAGTATAGTACTACACTTCACTTTAAACAACTAAGGTTGGTTACCCCAGAACAATTCAGTTTTAACTAGGCCGAATTTCGCAACTGCGTTCCAAAACATCCCAGTGTTAAAGAAACAGAATATATTTTCAAGTTTACGAGACACACAGATAGCACACATCATCTAACCTTGGACTTTGAAAATGTAGGACAAACTTCACATCTCGTAGTTCCCTCTTTTGTAACGCCGTAGATGGGATGGACTTTGAGATTGAGGTCAAAGACACTCTATCACTAAATGTTTCCGAGATAGTACAGGTCACAAGATCTTTAAATTCGAAATCTAGGTCAAACTTCGGCCTAAGAAGTTACGCCTTATGAAACTTTATAGAGGGTTGGAATCCAAACATTAGACCAAAAGAGATATCTCACGGTTTGAAATTTAACAATGGTCACGTGACTTGACATGATCTTTGACCGCAAAGGCCCAAACGGTTGTTTGTCTTGTCTGTTTATGTGCTGGCTTGTGCTTAGTGTTTGATCTTCTCTTCATGTTGTATTTTGTTTTCTTTTGTCTGCTTGCACGAGTGTTTGGTCTGCTGTTAATGTCGTCTTGCTTTTTTTGGTCTGCCCGGATCAAACCACCAGACATGTTGAACTTTCTTTTCTCAGCGTTTCATATAGATTTGGGAAATAGACATTTACAAACTAGGCTGACGATGTATTATTTACGTCAAGATCACAAAAATAACATTCATATTTTGTAATTACGTTGTAAATGAAGAAAGTTCTTTTCTGAAAACAGCTTTAAACGTGGATTATAATATCACAATATTCTAAAAATTTTCCCATGCTTATTTATACCATCTTCCAAACGGTTATATTTGAATTCTATTAACAATAAAAATTGTTTCAAGTTTGTTTCGTGTGTTGGTGTTTAAAAGGACACAAAAGCATCTGTTTCTACCAAAGAAAGGCTATACATTGTAGCTTTTCTCAAAAATATGTAAAAATTGAAAAACATTATGTTAATATTAAACTATTTGTGGCATACATATTGTCCTATTTCTGTTTCGAAACACTGTATAACGTAAATTGATGACATCATACCTCCGACCACATGAATAATGACCTACCAAATAATTTGATAGGCTTAGCGAATGTTTAATCTGTCTTACTTTCCGTTCATTTGTGATTATATTTTAAAATCGTACTCGCAATGCACACACTGTTGTCCTTATCTCCTACAAAATGCATCTGCTTTCTTCCAAAAGTACAAAATAACTTAAAACCTTTCAAAGAATTATCCGGATGTAATGGGCCATTCTGGTGTACTGTTAAAAGTTAGTTTTATTGTTCATATCAGCTTTTAATGTTCCGTGACTCCATTGTTGACGCCGTGTATCGCAAATGATACCAAAATTAGAACGTGCGCGCAAAGTGTTATATTTTTTCGGACTCAATACAATGCTCTGATGGAAAGATTTCGTGTTGACAAACTATATTTACAACTAACAAGTCTAGACTAACTCCCGAATTAAAAAATATCAAGTAATAAAGAGCACCTGTTAGATATATAACTGTTCTAATAAGTCCATAGAACTGGGTGAGCACCACAACTCAGATAGGTAAAACATACACAGTGCAAAAGTACACTAAATGATGAGATAATCAGACAGATTAGCAGATAAAAGCAGGTCGACTAGATTTTACAGGCCTTGTAGCTTTAACATTTACTAGGTTTAACGTCACGACTTCAGGTTAACAATCTCAGTCTTCACAATGAACCAATTTAGTGTGATTTATGACGCACAACAAAGACCAATAGTATTTTATAAAATCAGGACATTATAAGCATAAAGGCTAAATCACTAAAAGGTGCTATTACGATGACTACTTGATACAAGAAAAACATGTTAATAATTATCGAGGTACAAGGTAAATAACATTTAAAAGTTCACACAATATTAAAATAATATTTTGTGAACACGCAGTGTTTTAGCAGCAAGAATATCCAACTGATTTTATTCTGTTAAATTCTAGATAATTTTATTGGTTGCTCTTCCCATGTGTTTTCTTCTCTCTGGTGCTTTTGTTTAAGGTTAGATCCTGCAGCTTTATTTTCTTATAATAAGAAGTGGATTTGTACAACGAAGTTTACCCAAACATTTGGTAAACACATGACCTTGGGATAAACTTGTAAGAAATGATAGAAAAATCATGAAAACTTCCCAAATCCCAAAGTAGCTATAAAAACCGACAAAATGTAGAATTGTTGTTTAATTCAAAGTGATCTCTTATTATACTGCAAAGTGTGTATGGAAAGAAAATAAGAAGCTCTGTTTGTCATTTCAAGATCTTTTAGCTCAATAAATTTGCAGCTGAAACGCAAAATCTAAGAACAAGACCCGAAAGTACGAATTGGTTTAATGTTTGTTCATTTGTTATTTTCACATATTTCAATACATTGTAAGTAATAAATTTGCTGCAGGTCACTATCAGAGTCTCAATGCTTCACTCTTTAAATTCAAACAAAATTATTAAGCGTCAGTGTTCTTCCAGTTTGAACTCAACATGTTAAATATCTATCAAAGTTTTTCAAATTCTTGAATTAAGCAGCAACTTATAAAAATGTCCAGGATGAATGGATGTTTTCTATCTAATAAATACAAAATACATCATACTTTTTTTAAAACAATATGCGCCATAAGGCATGAATATTTTATTTTGCTAAACAATCTCAAAACTTACTTCACCATGATTGATTCAATACAGCAACATTTTCTGAACCAATAGCAAAATACTTCATTGGGAAGCAATAAAATAATACCTAATTTTGCCTTTGATATCATTAAACTGACTCGCTGTAAACTGAATCTTTAAGAAAGAAAATAATCTATGCAAAGCACTTTCGTAATGATTCTCAGATATTAGAGTACAACGTTACAATACTACTCGATGCATAATTTTCCTTTCGAAGTACTGCAAAGTGGCCCAGCTTTTAACCTCTTTCTATTATTTATCTTGTGTAAAATCTAGGATCAATCCCTCAGTCGTTTATTTTCTGAAAAAATAACACTCGAAAGCTGTAAAAGGTACATTTTATAAACAATTTATTAATCAGGAAATAACGATATTACAAGATCAGAAAAAGGAACAAGCAAAAACAGACCCTTTGCAAAAGTGATTTTGTAAAGGTTCTTTGCTGAAATTAACAAATATTTAAGCTAATAGCATTTTATTTTTGTATAATATCATAATTCACATAAAGCCATAATTTCTATATCGCTGTATGAATAACTTATATAAGCTCAGAGAAATATCATAATGGAACATATGTAGGAATGAACGATTAAGTCCTTTTAAGTCATTTGATAAAAGTTAGTAGAAATTGTAGCAATATTAATACTATTTATATTAATACTACTAGTCCGAATTTGAGATCTATTCATCTTCCAGGTAGAAGGAAATGACATAATTCTTAGGTTTAAGCTTTAATAATTTAATGTTATGCAAACATTTCAATTCAACCGGTGATACATTCCACAACTGTATACCCTTCAGTCTTAAGCAATGTGATTATTAAGAAGAAGTAACATTGGATGTTAGAAGGCATGAAGTACACTTGAAGCTTAAACAGTATCACTAGAGTTTTAAGTTTTATAATACTATACGTTTTTGGAGTACGAGATTAAATGCACAGATTATTTGTATGTTTGTACCTTCCAACACTACTAGCAATTCAAATTGTTCTTTTTTGCATATTTTATATTTTCTTAACATTTTGTACATAAATGTTGTCCTACATGTCTACACAGTACGACATAGACGAAAGAAAAAGTGAATAATAAATAATGAGTAAAGATTGTTTTTCAATAATCGAACTTACTTTATACATTTTACAAATGTCATTATCAGAGACAAAACGGTGTCATCCGCAAAACGAAGATCAATTTAAGTCATTTGACTAATTAATAATATCATCCATATGCAACATAAACAGTTTGGGGCCAAGAATTAAGCTGTGAAGAAAACCACGTGCAGAAGAACGCCACAAAACGTGCAAAACTTTGGAAACATTGTCATCAAATTTTACAGATCGTTTTTACTGACAAAAGTAACTTTTAATCCAGCCATTTTAAAGTGCCCGAATGCCGCAGAAATCTAACTTATGAAGAAGTAATTTGACATCAGATGTGTCAACTGCTTTTAATGAGGTTTTTATTTAAATGTTTTCGGCATTTAGGATGCATATAATTTTGTCCTCCATTTGTTGAGATTTTGTTGGAGTGCTCCTTGCATCATAACTATATCCCGTTGCTGAAATTAAGTCATAAAAACTACTAAAACAGGAAACAAAGGGCATAGGGACATAGAACAGCTTCGATTTGATGCCCTCACCGAGACAAGCACAGGATATTTGTACAACCAACTGAGCTTCCTCGGAGGAACAGAAAAGCAGAATGATTATATTTCCTTCCAGTCAAGGACAATGTGATTCGGTCTTTTCCTGATCCCTGGACCACGTGTGACTGTAAGCACTGTTTCTAACCTTCATAACCAGCAGGCACCTCAGATTCAGTGTATTTCGTTGACATCACGTTATCCTTTTAGCCACAATTGTCCCCGATGTTGTTGGTAATCATTTGGAATAGAATCAAACAGTTTATGTAACCATGCACAGGCTATGCGCTTAACATCATAACAAACAGACGGATGTGAATTAAAAATTTAAGTTCTATCTCATATTTACACCACTACAGTGCAAATATACATGTCCTGATATCAATAATTAATTTTTTGATATCAAGAATTAATGTTTGCTATCTGTAATTTTATTTTTATATCTCTAAATGTATTCTTGATCTCAAAAAATAATTTTTGGTATCAATAGGTATTTAGAATTATCAATAAATATTTATTTGTATCAAAAATGATTCAATGATATCTAAAATTGATTTTTTAGATCAAACATTTAATTCTTGATAGCAAAAATGAACAAATTGAGAGCAAAATATCAATTTTGAGCTCAATAATTCATTTTTCTTTTATTGATATCAAGAATTTATTTCAGATATCATTATTTCAGAATGAAACTTTTTTAATTTGTATTTTGATATCTGCAAATGATTTTTTATCTCAAAAATTTATTTTTGATATCAATATATCAGTTTACTTTTTGACGTAAAAAATCAGAAACACGCATCTATAAATAAATAATGACTGGTCCTCGCATACAGAATCTTTCGTTAAATGTTTGACTGTACAAAAAAAGAAGAAATTCTTGAGATAAAAAAATATGTTGTTATAACTGATCTCAGTGATTCAAGTTTTCATCCCTCAAATTTAATTGACGATTCGTTATATTTTATGTAAATTTGTGTCTCCCTTAAGATTTTTTAAGTTCGTAAAATTGATGTTTTGATGTCAAAAATACGTTTTTGTCATCTAAAATTCAAGTATTGGTAGCAAAATATAAATTATTGAGATCTACATTGATTTATTGATATCTATATTCATATTTTAATATCAAAAATAAGCATTAAATGTTAAAACGGCATTCCATATTAGCGATCATAAACAAAACCAAGATGAAATAAATCGAACCCTCCCCCGCTCCTCCCCTGACAATACCTCCGAGATAATACCAGTGTCTTATTATGCCGGGCCAATACATCCCCGGACATGACCACCTGACCAGCCAAACATTCATATAGACCAGTGTTTTAAGAATATGCAATTACCTGTGATCAGTGCATTAGAGTTTTCGTAAGCGTTTAACTTTTGAAAAAGAAGCACAACACAGCAAATTATTTCACGGAGTGTGGAAAATTTGTCACAAGAATTCTGTTGCCTGGACAGAAGTTCGGCCTTACCATCAGCCTGAAAAATACTGAAATACTGCATCAGTCTGCCGTTGATGATAGACATGATGACTGTTATTTCTGTCAGAGACAATAACCTGATCTCTGTTGCACAGGCTTTGAAGTAACAGTAGCGTCAAACTTAAGACGAGCACAGGCGCTTATAATGTGGAGAATTCACAGAAGGCACATATGTCAGCTAGACTCCTTCCACATGAGATGTCTTGATCGAATATGTCGTGTCAAGTAGCAAGATGAAAAACCAAGCACCGAAGTCTTACGAAGCTCAAGAAGCCAAACTCATTCGTAGTCACTTCAGCTGGATGGGGCACGTTACGCCCATGGACGACTGTTTTATTCTGAAGAGCTATATTCTATGGCCAGCTAAATCGATATCGTCGTCCGTGTCTGCAATACAAAGACACGCCAAGGTACTATCGGACTTCGTACCATATAGATACAAATGTTCCACCTGGTAGTGGAAAGCTTCCAGCAGAGACGAACAAATGATTTGGCAGAGAAGCACAGACTGAGGAAGTGTGACTCCGAGCTGACGCCATCAACAGACGATTACACGTGCCCGACGTGCAGAAAGATGTGTGAATCCTGAAAAGGACTGACGTTGCCTGACGTTCAATCATCAAAACGGATGAGAGACACACACTAGCTTGCCCTCAAATACTTATTGTCATTCTGTTGGTCTGATTATCTTATCGGTTACATACAGCCTGCGTTTTATTGGGCAAGGATAATGTCTCGAAAATGTTTCGGAAATCAGAAAATGTTTCTTGGTTTTTCGATAATGTCTCGAAACATTTTCGAGTGTATCGAGCTTTACATTCAGATAATCTTCCCATAATCCTTTTCTGCGCACCTGCACGCCATTATCACCCAAAATGAAACAGTTTTACTTCACTTACGTCGATTCAGAAGTAAAAATACGACAACTTACATTAAGTCCAGTAGAAATACAACTATTGACAATAGCAATTTGCAGTTTGGATTGAGAAAAAAGCACCAAAGCTCTTGGCAGTCATTTTTATTCTCGAAACATTATCTGAAGTGTTTTATTGGGACATTTTGGAAACAGTATCTGGATTTTTTTCAGATTTTTTTCAGATTCGCTCAATAAAACGCGGGCACAATCTCCAAGCAGACAAAAAATGTTTTTCTTTTTTCGTTTTGGTTTTAATACTAAATTAATGGCAAGGTTGTTCATATTTTGTTTGATTGTTAAAGGTATATAACTCTTTATTGTATATTGGTATAACAAGCGTATATTGTTCCAGCACTTGAAAATTATAAACGTAAGTTACATATTATCGCTCAAAAAATTAAGCAAAAACGGATTCACCATTTCGCAATGAACAAAAGACTTGTTTATGTTCAACTCAGAACGAGGCTCGAATGTCTACACCAAAATTTCAGGGTCTTCGGCTTTCATTCGGCAACAAAAAATGAGACGTGTAAAAAAGCAGAAACGGAACAGTATTCTGCAAACATGAACTATTTGTTTATCTTTTTGATACCGGAACATTTTTTTGCGAAATATCTTACAAAACTACTTCACTTAAGTTGTCTATACTGCATATTTAGCCCTTTGAACTGCTTAAATGAGCGAGAACTAAAATGGAATAATACATTTTTCACGTTTAATAGATCAAAATTCCTGCGAAAGGAACTTTTCTAGATTGATTACGAAGTAAATCTGAGTATTGAGGGTTTTCCGGGGTTCTGACTAAAAAATAAAGGTTTTGTAGAGTTTTTGGACCTATCTAAAATAGGCTTCGCGACCAGTAACTTTAATAATACTTAAATATATATGACGCATAAATTTATATCTACAAAAATTAATAAATCATAAAACACACATTTAAAGTAGTTAGAATTATAGAACAAAAATCCGGGTAACATTTGATTGGAATTTATGAATCAAAATACCTAACAGAACACATAGCCCTATGAGAATTGGTTCTTGTAAGAATCATATATTATCACCCACAAAATTCGTCAGTATGCTCTTAATATAAATGAAATGCAATAATGGTAAGTGAAAATAACTTTTGAAAATTCACTTGTTTATTTGCCATACAGCATATATACCTGTGCATAAGTGTTTGAAGACACTGAAACTGGAATGCACCCTTCTCTAAGTAAAGACTTCAAGAAGAAGACATTTGACCTGTGTTCCTTTTTCCGCCACTAGATGGCGAATGAAAAGACGGTATTAGGATAAACATATGAGGAAACGATAGAAAAGGTGCAAAGTTTCTTTTACTGGAGATACATTCACAAGTGAGCATTTTGGGTCCGATTAAGAGGCCGGGGTACCATTGAGTCGGGTGCAATCAATCAACTGTAGAAGGGACATGTAATTGGCAAAACTGAAAATGTCTTCTTTTAATATGAAAACAGCGTTTGCGTTGATTATCCCAGGTACGTTTACAAACTAGAAGCCACGCAATTCAAACTGATATTCTTATTATAACTCAAAATAATTTTCTGCAGATAATAGCACGATTTGTATTTTAATCAGTTACAATGTGCTGTTCAATTTGAATGTTCTTTGCCTCGTACAGACATTATACACTAGTGACATCGGCGATTGGTGAAATAACGGGTTAAACGTAACATGACAATAGCTGTTTCTCATTCACGATGTTTTTTGGTCATTATGACGTCTTGTTTCAGAGACAGTGTATGAGAAACACCCAGAGTGAATGAGAAACACCCTTACTGAACGTTTATCAAAAAAAAAAAAAACTGAACGGTCTTAACAGTATCAGGAGAATCCGGCCTCAGAGAACCCGGCCCCCAAAAGATCCAGGCCCCATTTTGAGTAGGAGAACCCGACCTCAAACAAACGCGGGTCCCCGGAGAACCGATCCAAAACGAACCCAGCCCCAAATCAAGTTACACCCGGAGTTTGAAATGAAATGCAATAAAGCGAATTAATTAAACGACAATTTTATTCAAATCCCAAGACCGTTCAAATGTGATCTTTTCACACAGCCTTTTTCAAACAATTGGTTTCACTACATAATTTGACGCTGAGCAAGAGTCATTGCTGTTACAAGGCTTAGCTAGTTTTAGTCCTTTTGCAGGCGTTCTGGTGATTTCAATCAGTGTTTGAAATTTCTAGTGAAACTGAGCAATTTTTATAGCAAAAGTCGCGACAGAAATATCAAGTTTCAATTGCGCTTTCAAGTAAATGCAAATCAGACAATTCGCCTGAAATGTGTTGCAATAGCCCAAGTTGAATCGCGATGTAATAAATAATCAAAAGCGGTGAAAGAATGGTTGGAGTTGGTAGTCACCATCTTGACTTCAATTTGAAGTGATGAAAGAGTGATTGAACTGGCCGGTTACTTTCTTGATTGCAATTCGAAATGACCTACAATTAACGATCAGAAGACGTGAAAGAGTGTTTGAAGTGATCAGTCACCATCTTGACAGCAGTTTGAAGCGAAGTGCAATTAACGATCAGAGAATGTATGAAAAGTGAATATACTCATTCATTACGACCTTTTTTTTTTTACAATTTTACAAAATGCAATCGCATTTTGAGTGCAAATCACCATAACAAGCCCATGAAAGAGGTGATTGAAGTAGGTAAATATAGTCTTGATTGTAATCAGAGTCGTTTCACAATTTTGCTCAAATTAAAATAATTAGCGATTGCAATTAGATTTCGTAACAATAGCATCATAGTGCGCTCCTTGTATTAATTTGTGTTGAAACTCAGAATATTTAGGAAAATGGTTATTAGGCCCCAACCCTTCGGATTGGGGCCTGTAGGTTTGGGGTGTCCGTCCGTCCGTCATCGCTTTATACCCCCTATGGATTGGGGGGGGGGGGAGGGCGGTTGGGGCCTGCTTGTGTTTCACAAATACTTACTTGTTAAATTCACGGAATAATTTATTACCTAAACTGACAAATGAAAGAAAATAGTTTAGCGTTTTTATCACGTTGCGGCCGGGTTTTCCTGCGTTTTGGGGCCGGGTTCTCCTACGTGTTGGGGGCCGGGTTCTCCTGAAATTTGGGGCCGGGTTCGTTTGGGGCCGGGTTCTCCTGTAACTAGAAAGCATTTGAATAAACAAACACATAAAAAGATTTACAGTCGTTACGTTACATTTTCCTGCAGTTTTTGTTCAAGAAAATTAACATTTCTACATTTTGCGGGGCTTAGTAAGCTACGTCTGCGGCAGACTAGATGACCTGCCATGCTGAAAATGCGCTCGCTAGGAACACTGTAATATTTCAAAATTTCAGAGGTGCTTTTACCTCAAAGTTAACCAGTTTGGTTTCCTCAGTCATTTTCCCAAATAAAAAAAAACCAGGTGTTAAACAACGTAATTTTTTTCACGGGTGAATTCACAGGCTTCTGACAGCTTTACGGCCGGTGAACCCACCGCTGGTAAGCCAGTGTCTGAGCGGATCAGTGACTTTGTAAACGGGTTGTTGCATTATCCTTGAAGGAGCGTTTAGGAAACGGTGAATCTCACAGAAGTTACAACGCTTAGTGGATGGAGACCGGTTAGACCGATTACTAGCTCCAAGTCAGCTCTTCCTTAAATTACTTCGAACATCTCTCAGTCAGAGCTACAAACTTCAGTCTTTCATTATTCCTCTTATAGGGACACAAGTCCCCCTTATAGGGACACAAGTCCCCCTTATAGGGACACAAGTCCCCTACAAGTCCCCCTATTTAAATATTATAGAAAGCCCATGCATAATATACGCTTTTTGCAAAATAGGCACAATTTTTAATGGACAACGTGTCTTATTTCTTCGTTAAAGTGCAGAAAATCTAGCTTCCGCTCTCACTTGTGTAATGTTTGTTTACGTTCTGGGCTTTAAATGTCATGTGACCAAAGTCAAGTGACCAAAAATTCAAGTGAAGGGGTTACATCTTAGCTGTAAACGAGAACATATTGTTCAAAAGCGATTTATTAAATTTGCCCAAAAAATAAAATTGCGTTTTCCCTTCGAGTAGAATTTTAAAAACTTTTCAACTTGATTTTGGTTTGCTTTTCCTTTTTTAGACAACACAACAATGTTTTTTTTTTCCGATACCAAAACCTTTCCAAGAAAATTCGTTGCCATTTCGAAACCTTTGCTACTTACCATGAAACAACATCCCTCCCACCGCCTCCCACCTCCCGACCCTCACCATGAATAGTGAGTTGACTTAAGTGTACTTAAAATAACCAGGTAAGATTTTGCATCCACACCAACAAAAGCGTTTCTCTATGCCGAGCGTATTTGGCGCGTAAATGAAGCACACATCATTTGTGTAATCCACGGTAACGCGACAGGCTTGGTAATCTTGCTGCAGCCATTATGCGCTGCATATCCTGATAAAAAGTCACTGTTTTTTACTTTTACGTTGTGATCATGAAAATGAAAACAAAAGCAAAAGCAAAATGTGAGGTACCCAACTTCAAAGATGTATTACATATAGTTTGCAGAATTTGGGAGTCCTAGGGCCAGTATGTTAAGAAGAATAGTAAAGATAAAGTGACGCACCAATAAAGAGAAAAAAAATGTCCGAAACATTGGCCCAGTATAACTTCAATATACAGTGAAATCTCGTTCTGGACAAACCCTGAAATACCGGACTGCTGCCAATACCGGACAAGAATTCTCCGTCCCGTTTTTTCCCCACTGGTTTACATGCCCCCTGAAATATCGGACACCTCTATATACCGGACAAAATCCACCAGTCTCCCCGTTGTCCGGTGCAGGCAGGTCTTACTGTATTTTTTACAAGTCTTGGACTTGCCAAATGTAAAAGATATTATCAGACAATTGAAAGATGAAGAATTGGGGGTCAATTAATTCTGTACACCCACAGTATTTATCCCCCGGGAAACGGAGGGATACAGATATGATGTCCGGCCGACTTCTCATAGAAGGGTATGTCATAAGAACGTGAAGCGTGAGTATATATATATTGAAGATGTGCAACGTGGCATTATTGACGAAATCGGCCAGAAAATGACGTCGTACGAAATGTCAAAAATGGTGAATTTTTGGCTTGAACTTAGCCGCGAAACGATGTTTTGTCCGGCCGACTTCTCATGGAAGTGATTGTCATAGGAACGTGAAACCTTGTGTGGTGGAACTATATATATATTGAAGATGTGCAAAGTGGCATTATAGTCAAAATCGGCTAAAAACTGACGTCGTGGGAATTGTCAAAAATGGTGAATTTTTGGCTTGGACTTGGCCTTGAGACGATGTTTTGTCCGGCCTACTTCTCATACAAATGATTGTCATAGGAACGTGAAACCTTGCATGGTGAAAATATATATATTGACGATGTGCAAAGTGGCATTATTGTCAAAATGGGGAAAAATTGTGCTCTGCCTACATTTTGGTCCTATTATTTTGAAATCTGGCAATAATGTTCTCTCGGTAATTCTTCTCACAGCTTGTGTTTTTTTTTTTTTTTTTTTTTTGCAATTTGGCCAAAATATTGACCAAATGTAAGCAAACACAAAAAATGCTGCTCTTTCTAAAAATCCAGCCCGATTGGGTGAAATTTTACATGAATGTTCCCCTAAAGTTCCTGTATTAAGCTTTTATTTTGTTTGGGAGTTTGGTTAAAATTGTCCAAAATATTGACCAAAAACGGTCAAATTGCAGAAAAATGACAGTGTGCTCATTCTTGACACTTCTTCACAAGTCGTGAGCTGTGGAGGCCGGATTAGTCTAGTGGTTAGCACATTCAATAGCGGAGCAAGAGGTCATGATTTCAAGCCCTGTTCAAGACCTATTGACTCCCTTGTAGGTTTTGCAGGCGATATTTATAGTTCTGCCTCCCATAGAATCCAGTTTTGACATTGTCGCCTGCGAAGCAAGAGGTCGTGAGTTCAAGTCCCGCTCCAGGCGTACTTTTTTATTGTCTCCCTTGATAGTTTTTGCAGGGCATATTTATAATTCTGCCGCTCACAGAGGCATACATAGCCCTATACTTTATCAATTCATGTTAGTGGTTCAGGTTTTTAAGCTAGATTATAATTATCCCTGGTTTAAACTAAAAAACTTCTGCAAATGGACACATTGTAAAGCGGCTTGAGCAAAATTATATGAAAAAGAAAAAGAAAAACTTTTTCTTTCCTCACTTCTTTCTCGCTTTTCGCCTCTCTCTGCCTTCCCTGATCCCAGGTGGATCTTCAGTGGAGTTGTCGTATTTTTGTTATTGCTTTTAGTATTTTAGTATTTTTCGGCAACTACTGACCAGTTCTGCTCAAAATTGCTACATTTCAAGTGGGACTGTTTTGAAATTTGTTAGCAGTGTTCCCCCAGCAGATCTACTAGATTTATATTTTGTCAAAATTGGTAGTTTTCCCCTTTTACCTTTGTGACGTTTTCGCTTTTGGGACACTAACATTTTGGAATTTGTGCGAGCAGCCGTTGGTATCTTTTTTTTCTTGACGGCGATCGGATTTCTTGTGTCATCTCCACTGGCACTACAGGCCCTAGGGCCACGAAACTTGGGACTTAGGTAGAACTTGATATGAACGTGTGCATGACACTTTTTATTTTCGCCTTCGATTTCGTTTTCTTGTTTAAAATGCCATGTGAAAAGAGTGTATTTTTTGCAAGTAAATACAAAACCTTTCACGCACAGCACAGAACACACAATTGCTCAGCTTTGGGCGAGTTCTCACTGCGTAAATAGATAACACGGCGTATGCCTGATCAGCCAATAAAACCTTAAGTCAACAAAAACAAAACGCTACTCGGCTTATAAGACGTATTCAAGCTGTGTTGTTTGCAATATATTATTCAAGAAATAACCCACTGAAGGAAGTATTTTTGCGTTTTAATTTGTGTCAAGTGTTTAACATTTCGCTAGCGAAATGAGGTTCTAGTTTCTATATGGGTTAACCCAATATGTTGCAGTCGAAACGTAAAAACTTTTCTGCATATTCCAAAGAACGAATTCGCTTTACATTTCTTCAGATCAAAAAGCAGACCCTTTGTCCTCGGATTTGTGAAAGAGTAGTATCTCGATTCATATTTTACTCCTGATGTCTCTTCCTTTGAAATCGAACTCTTTTCCGGTAATCACGAAAAGCAATTCCATCAAGAAATAACCGAGCTTAGGAAGGAAAACTGCCTGTTCTGGTTGGAATATTCTCAGGCAGTTTGAAAGTTGATCTGCCACCTCTAAAGCAGAGGATTGTTTCTTTTTTTTCTGTAGGGCTATATTCAAGTAATGCTGGCGGCATTTCTACTCGCAATCCAGAGAATGGCTTACAATCAACAGAGGATGTGAGTCCCGCAGAGACGTAAGCATGGCGCAGTGGCAACCCATTCAAAACACAGCATGCGTAAATGTCATCAAAGCCCCAGGGGGCCATGCCCTAACTGCGTTTGCAATCTGGCGAAATGTTCATAAACTGCAAGACTTTTATAAAATAATAAAACTAAATGTTCTATCCATATGAGAGGATGTTCTGCAGTAATAGTAGATGTTCTCTCAGACGGGCTTTGTTTTAAAGATTTGTCTGGTATTATCGCAGCAATGTGCCATTGAGGCTTCTCCTGGTGAAGAAAAAAAAACGTGGTTAATATTGCCATATAGTGACCTCATTGCGTTTTCCCCGTGGAGTGGAAACATTTGTTTTTGTATGTTCTGTGTGAATGTAGTACGTGTCTGCAGTATGTGTCTGTATGTGTCTGTACGTGTCTGCAGTATGTGTCTGTATTTGTCTGTACGTGTCTGCAGTATGTGTCTGTATGTGTCTGTACGTGTCTGCAGTATGTGTCTGTGTGTGTCTGTATGTGTCTGTACGTGTCTGCAGTATGTGTCTGTATGTGTCTGTATGTGTCTGTACGTGTCTGCAGTATGTGTCTGTATGTGTCTGTACGTGTCTGCAGTATGTGTTTGTATGTGTCTGTACGTGTCTGCAGTATGTGTCTGTATGTGTCTGTACGTGTCTGCAGTATGTGTCTGTATGTGTCTGTACGTGTCTGCAGTATGTGTCGGTGTGTGTCTGTACGTGTCTGCAGTATGTGTCTGTATGTGTCTGTACGTGTCTGCAGTATGTGTCTGTATGTGTCTGTACGTGTCTGCAGTATGTGTCTGTGTGTGTCTGTATGTGTCTGTACGTGTCTGCAGTATGTGTCTGTATGTGTCTGTATGTGTCTGTTGTGTAGTTGACTCAGTTAACATGAGCACGTGAGCGAAACGCCGGATCAGCTTCACACTTGGTGGGATAGCATGCCTTGGTTGGGTCGCGGTTGGTGTTGTATTTTGCAAAACATTGTTGGGAGAATCGTTGTAGAAACTCAATGGAAACTCAAATCTACCTCCATCTTGATATGAGAAAACAGTGGGTAGCTTAGAAGAAATATGAAATTTTTATGTTGTTTTTTTTTTTGGGGTGGGTGGGTTATGGACAAGTAAACCTGACATTAGTGGACAAGTAAATACGACTCAGTATGACTCAGCATTTTTGTCTGCAATTTGCTTTTTGGGCGCTAAATAAAGCAACAGTACTTTTGGCCGATTAGGCCGTGTTCGTACTTCGGTAGTGGGGTTTATCATGGCTGTGTTTATATTTCTGGTAATGAGGGGAAGGTACATGCAGGCCATACCCTGAACTTGGGTAAATTGGTTTGCATTTAGAGCTGTACCAAGAGCGGATGACGAGGAGGGGAGTGGGTTATAGACCTTATCCAGATTGATGAGAGAGCGCGGGTGGAGCTGTGGAACAAGTAACTATATCTCATTTGGAGGGGGGGGGGGAGATTGTTTTATTACAAAGTCAAAAAGCCTACGACTGGCCAACCAAAGTTAACATTATTCAGGTGTACAGTTGCTGCAGTACACTGGCCACTCTAGTTTAAACACTTGTTATGTTACATTTAAACAGTTCACTTGTTACGCGTCTTTTAATAATTGAGTTTCGTGTCATGCTGAGAACGTTTTGAGCGACTTGTGTGCGGGAGATTGTCGGGATTGCATAAAGTCTTCAACTCTAGCAACTTTTGATCTACCGATAGATGAAGTTACGCCTTTTTTTTTAAATGAAAAAAGAAAAAAATGGTAGCCGTCTGAAGGCTTAGAGTGTCGTTGTATTTGCTCAGGTTGTTGACAACAGAGAGTATTGAATCGATCTGCCCGCCGGAGACTGAATGTTCCAAACTGAGCGGAGACTGCATAGACTGTGACTTCGGCGAGTGTGATTACGGGAAGGAGGAGACTGTCACCTGCTGGCCTAAACCTAACGTCGTGTGTCAGGTAAGTGACGTCACAGGTGTCGTCTGGGAGGGGTCATGCTTGTAGATTTTTTCCTTTTAGTTAATCACAGTACTAAAAATGTCAGTTGCTAGGTGTGATGTAAAAAATTGTGTTTAATTGTACGTCTTGTTTTGTTGAATTTTGAAGAAACTTTATCAAGCATATGCTGATTAAAAGAAGGCCCATTATGAAAATATAAAATTCAGAATTGTAGAGAGTTAGGAAGTTTTTTTAAAAATTCTACATAGTACTTTATATGAGGGCTTAAAGAGTAAAAGCCGGCTGTCCGCCCACTGATCGTATTAGGCCAGAGCTGTACGGATGATTTGTGGATGAATGTTGTCACTGTAGGGGCGGCAGGAGTTTGACAAGACGTTCACGTGCCAGTACTGTTACCAGACGGCTCGCTGGCAGCAGACGTGTACGAACGAGACGCGCTGCCAAGCCGTCTCCGCGCCCATCAGCTACTACCAGGCCAACTGTACCGTCCACGATGACGTCATCTGCTTAGGTATAGGCTAAAAAAGAGAAACAAAAACAAAGAAAAAAATATCCATTTCTCACTCATATTTTATGGTCACCCTTTTTCTGGCCACTTCGTCAATGTGAAAGGTGAAATGTATACATAATGCTTGTTGGGTGTATCAAATGTCCCGTATTAGGCACACAGATTGGAGGTGGATCATTTACGCTTTACTTTGTAGGCAGAAGACAGTTTTACAGAATGCAGAGATGTAACTGGACTTCTGGGAAACGATGGTCGACAGCCCTCATATATAGGTGCGAGGGAGTTGTCTCGTGAGCAGAACTAAAATCAAAAATAGATTCAGTGTACTGGAATAGAGTATTATCCAAAAGTACCCCCTGTTAGTTTCCGTGTATTTTATATTACAAAATAGTGAATTGCTGAAAAAATAAATCAGGAGCTTACCCCCCCCCCCCCCCCACGTGTGCCACTTCCCACTCGGCTTATTTATGCAAATATGTAAACTCTGAGACGACTTGACACAGCATAAGCTAGCGAAAAAAGGTCAATAAATGCTAATAAGAGGGGAAGAGAGAGACCAAACTACCGTCATGGGCCGAATGTGCCGAGGAGTTGGAGCCATATCGTTGTTGTTTCATGTGTGCCATTTGCTTTTTTTTCTGTTTGCAGCGTCACCTTGGGAGGATTTGGAGCAGATCGATTCTACCTTGGGCATTGGCAGGCGGGTATAGGAAAACTATTCAGCCTGGGTGGGCTGGGCGTGTGGACTATTGTGGATGTTATTCTGGTCGCCACTGGCTATGTAGGACCGGCTGACGGGTCTCTATACATCACGTGACCAGTCCTGTCACAGGGAGATACACTGTCCGATCAGCACGTCCGAGGAGGGCGCTCTCAGCTCAGCAGTTCTTTTTACAAGCATAAGAACCCGTGAAATGTTATTCTGACTTGAAAATGTATGGAACTTGTGAGTCTTTTTCCTGCATTCTGGTTTTACTGCGAGCAATTGGCGAAAAGGTGCGAATTCTGTAAAGGTGCTTGGGGAAACCTGCACGGTGGTGTTACGGGTGGGGGTAGAGAGCAGAGGAGGAAGAAAGCAAGAAATTCAATATTGACGTGATTCGTTTACCCTGACGGGGTTGTTAAATAAATTAATCACCCCCACCCGCTGCTTTCAGTTTGCGCCGCAGCTGTATTAAATAAAATTAAATAATGTAACTGTTGACGCTGTCATATAGATGATCGTGTATGCTTTGTTTATGTGTAGGTACCAGGTCAGATATTTTCAAATCATTGAATCCTTGACATGCTGGCCTAGGGACACCTTTTCGCTTCTTGCAGTTATTTTGCAATGCATTTGGTACAGCTTTTGAGGAAGAAAAGACAGATATGCACCTCCGCAAGATGGAGGAACGGTAGTGTGGAGGAGGACTGGACATAGATTCAAAATTTTTATCCAAAATTATTAGAGCGGAAAAACCAAGCTGTAAAAAAGCGTTTAAATGATAAAGTAGTAATTAAAAATAACCCGCTATTTTTGTTTTGAGTCCAACCGCATTTTGGCGCAAAATTTGGAAATAATCTCTGGAGACATTTTAGAAACAGGGTACAGTGATTAAATGTTATTTTGAGATTTCGGCAAAAGCTGTGTAGAATAAAAGTAACTTGAGGCCTGGCTAAGTGTTGGTTATCAGCCCAGCTGGGGTACACCTATCGGTTTGCAGACGGCATCCGTTAGTTAGTTAGTTCGTTAGTTTTGGTGGTTGATTACGTAGTTACTTACTTAGTTACTTAGCTACTTTTTTTAGTAAACTTTTATTTCAAACTGCATCTCCTACGGTTTTGATCGGAAATCACTTGTTTTTGGTATGAGGCATTCCTAGGGGGTCGTGCATACGGCTTGTGCTTTTTAGTCGGTCGGCTGATTTATTTTTGCGAAATTTTTGAAGAAAAAAATATAAACTGTATCTCCTTCTGCATTTTTCATCCAATGTCATTTATTTTTGATATGAGGCACCCCCAAGGGGTCTTGCATACAGCATGTGGTTTTTTAGTCGAGCGGACAATTTTTCTATTTTTTTTTGGGGGGGGGGGAATTTTTGAAGAAAAAAATCAAAAATAATTCAAAATGCATCTCCTCCTACATTTTTGATCCGATGACATTTTTTTCTGGTGTGAGACATCCCTAGGGGGTCGTGCTTACGGCTTGTGCCTTTTTAGTAGATCGGGTGATTTTTTTTATTTTGGGGAATTTTTGAAGAAAAAAAAATAATATATCTCCTCATACATTTTTGATCCGATGGCATTTATTTTTTTGTATGAGGTATCCCTGAAGGTTCGTGCATATGACTTGTCAGTTTAGTCGCTTTTGTATTTTTGGGGAATTTTTGAAGATAAAACTTCAAAATGCATTTCCTCCGACGATTTCATTTTTTTTTTTTTTTGATAGGAGGCATCCCTGAGGGGTCATGCACATGGCTTGTGCTTTTTAGTCGATTGGACCATTTTTTGTATTTTTGACGAATTTTTGAAGAAAAAAATTCAAAATGCATTTCTTATAGTTTTTATTCGATTTCGTTTATTTTTGGTATGAGACATCACTAGGCTTATGTTTTTTGACTCGACTTGGGAATTTTTGATTTTGTTTTTTTTTTTTGGGGGGGGGGGTGATTTTGAAAAAAAATACCTCAAAATGCATCTTCTATAGTTTGATAGCATATCATTTATTTTGGGTGTGAAGCATGCTTAGTGCATTGTGAATACGACTTGTGCTTTTTGAGTTGATCACGGAATTTTTGGGGAATTGCAGGAAAAATTCAAAAAAGTTAAGTAAACATGCGCACTGGTCCGAAATGCGAACCTCACATCGAAAGAAGTTAAGTAAACATGCGCGCTGGTCAAAAATAAACACCGCGCATCAACGCAAGTTAAATAAACGTGTGCACTGGTCCGAAATGCGAACCGCGCATCAACGCAAGTCAAATGAACTTGCGCACTGGTCCGAATTAACCGCACATCGACGCAAGTTGAATAAACACGCGTACTGGTCCGAAATAAGAACCGCGCATCGACGAAGTTAAATAAACATGTGCAATGGTTCAAAATAAGCCCCGCGCATCAACGCAAGTTAAATAAACGTTCGCACTGGTCCGAAAAAAGAACCACGCATCGACACAAGTTAAGTAAACGTGTGCACTGGTCCGAAATGCGAACTGCGCATCAACGCAAGTTAAATAAACATGCGCACTGGTTAGAAATGCGAACAGCGCATCGACACAAGTTAAACAGGGAGATTCCCTTGCTCATACACGCTGGAATTGGTCTCAGCGCTTTTCACAAGCTGGGACTTTGTCCTTGGACAAACTTGTATCGAGCTGTTAATTAAAGAGAGGAAATTCATGGCAGTTCGAAATGGGAAGAAAAAGTATTAAGTAATGCGAGGTTGTTCATACGTAACGTAGGTGTTCTTGTACCGAGGTTTGGCTGTGCCCTCTGGTCACACGTCCGGTTGTATGTAGTATTTTGTTATATGCCTAACAGGCCGGACGCAAAGAAATGATAGGAAAAAAAAAAACGAAACGTGCAGTATTTTCGAACACGTATTGCATTCCTAGGGTGTTCCTTTGTTTTCGCGCTGTGATATGTAAAAATAAACAGTATACAACTCAACGTATTTTTTTTCTTGGTCTTGAAGAAGGACGCGAAAAACTGGGTCAGTCACTGACGAAACAAGTTAGAAGTTTTCAAACTGAAATTTCGAGTGTCTGGGGAATTCGTTTCTAGAACACTGTTTATAGATTATTACATCGAACTTATATATTTTAGATCCTTAATCCCAGTCGTGTGTAACATTATAGGAGTGCTGCTAGCACAGCTTATAATCGTGGCGTACACTGTCAGTTTCAAGGCCAATAGTCTAACACGAGGATAGTTAATATTGATAAACATTTGTGCAATTACCAATCGCATCCGTGGACGCCGGTCTCGTGTTCCATTCTGGAGTCCCAGAATTCATTTTTAGACCCACTGGCTTTGTTATTGAGGTACTGGGTTGTGCCACAAAAACATTTATGCAGTATGCAGAAGTCAACGAGTCTAAGCGTACAGCTGCAAAGGGAGTTGCCTCTGTATATTTACCATCTTGAACTATATATGCGATATGACATCAGCAGTTAGGAAAAGAAATTGAAATAAGGTCTCCTTATATATGTGACCCTTCGTGACCTTCTGGACTGGGAGAAGATCCCTGGAAGCAGTTTCACCAATACCCACTAAATGTGTACCATTTGTCTCATAATCGTCGTCCTTTTGTCAAGATCACAATTAAGGCAGTTTGCCTTTGTTATTGGCTGATGGAGAAGTTCCTACGTTGTGTTATTATGTTTTAATTATCCCCCGTGTAACGAAGGGATATAGTTATGAACTTGTCCGTCTGTCTGTCTTGCCGTCTGTCCGCACTTTTTGTTCGCGCGATATCTCTTTTACTGTTTGTCAGAAGCGAACCAAATGTTGCAGGAAGAAAGTATATATAGTGAAGTATTGCAACGGCAGGTTATCTTTCGATTTTGTAAAAAAGTGAAAATTTCGACGTTTACATTTTCGTTTTTGTATCAATGTTATTCGCGCGATATCTCTGTAATTTTTTATCGGAAGCAAACCAAACCTTACAGACAGAAAGTATATATAGTAAAGTTGTGCAACGGCAGGTTATCCCCCGTGTAAGGGTGGGATATAGTTATGAACTTGTCCGTCTGTCTGGCCGCACTTTTGTTCGCGCGATATCTCCGAGGCATTTTATATCGTAGCCATAAAAAGACCATCAATTGCAGATGTGCAGCGTCAGGTTATTTTTGAAAAATATTAAAAAAGGAAGAATTGATGTGAGGTTGAAAAATATGCTGTTATGAACTTTTCTTAAGGCAAAATGTAGCAGGCTTTTTAATGTTTCCCAATGGACAATGTTATACCTTTCACTAAGATGTCCTGTAATACGGGGATCCCGCCTCACCAAGGCTCTAGTTAATTTGAGAGTAAATGATCAAAGTTTCTACTATTATGTTTTGTGTTTGGCCACACAGACTGTCCAGATTGCTTCTGTAAGTGTCATAGCTCTTACTTTCATATAGTCTTTTTTTAACTAACAGTTACTGAAAAAAACAACAGTTTTGTCCTTCAAGTATAATTTTCGAAATGAATAAAAAATATTCTTCACATGTCATTAATGAGCTTTTCCTCACAGTCCAGTCTCTGGAATATCGGAAGAAAAATTCATTTTGTCGAAGTAGCTTTTATTTTCTTCTTCTAAATTTAGACATTCAAAATGTTTTACGGATTAATGTACAGCGAACTAAATGGTTCTAAAAAGCAATGCTACCATCAACAATAATGATTCCATTACATTTGTGTGCAAAACTTTCGTTATATTCCATGGTTTACTGTGCGTATTTGTTTTAGAAATACATGACTTCAATAAATAATCTACGAAATTTGAAAACTTAAAATAATAATAAAAATCGAAATTCAAATAAGACAGCAGAGATCCAACACATAGACACATTTACAATTACATTTTGATTTTGAGGTTTTAAACACAACTTAGATAACAGAAAAAAATACCACGATGCCATTACACAATCCACTGGTGACTGTAATATCGCAATATATTCGAATTTATATTTGTTTATTTACAAAATTAAAATACTGCACATTGAGCTTGCAGTACAATGCCTAGAAATTACAGCAAATGGCCGGCTCTGTAATATCTAGGCATGGAAAGGCGTTCAATCAAGGTCATTCAATCAGTGTATCATTGCAATGGCACAAGGTACATCACAGCTCGTTTGCAAACTGAATATGCTAATTAGCACAGCCTCGCTGTATTACAAAGATTCCTTAGTTCCATATGAAATGCAGAAATAGGGAGCTTTGGAATATCAATTATTCAAATAGGCATCTCTGCACACGGAACAATGCACCTTTGCACACGGAACAATGTCAAGCAGCATATCTATATGGCATTAAAACTAATTTAACATTATATTTCGCAAGCTCTGTGCTTACTAACATATTCAGTAAGCATAAACTTTCAACTAGTCGCCCAGAAAACATTACCCATTAGAACTTAACTTGATTGACATTTAATACTTCAATTACGATGCAGTCAGTTCACGCTCTAACTCGCAACAACCAGCTCCACACGCAATTTATTACACATTGACTCCCAACTAAAACGTTTATTTACATATAAGTTACGTAAATTTACATAATAATAGAACAATAAATAAACAACTTATCACAGACAGTTTTTCTCCAACATCACTAGAATCGTCTCTAAGCGCTCCACTATAAACTCCATACAAAATGCAACACTATTTGATTTCTACAGTCCGTCAACTCCAAAACCCAAACCTATTTTAGTGTTCTTAACCGGGTTTGTTAATTCACGTAAACTACCCATGAAGTGATTAGTGAACAGAAAAAAAAAGAAAAAAAAACACAAAGTAATTTTGAATGGCAGCGTATCCATTGCAGTCCCCAAAACGTGGTGTCACGCCTTTGTATGACGCCACTCATCCCCAATGAGAACAGGTTTTAAAAACATAAATCCTTGACTATCAAATTGATATTTTTTTCTAATTATCTCTGTCTCCAGAAATGGATACGTACAGATGTTAAACAATAAATAAATTTTTGATTTGGCATCCTAAATCGGTGGTTGTCCATTTACGAAGCGTAGCATGGGTGAGAAAGAGTTTTGAAAGTTGTTTGATAAGACACACTCCCACTCATCTTCACACATAGGAACCAGACTTGCTATTCCCAACAGTAACAGCATGAGGCCTTGAATAGGTAGAGAGGCTCGCAACACTCGTTGTAACAGTCCTTCCGATTCTACTTCCGGTTCCGCTGTTCCGTCAAATCCTGTTGCTCCTTCGACATCACATTCTTCGTCCAAACTGCAAAAACAAGAGATTTTTTTCTACAATTTTAAATACATCACAACAGTTATGTTACTTTCTATCTTTTAAAGAAAAATTTAGCGAGAAAAGCAGGCTCCAATAACATTTTGACAGCACTAAGATGTGTAAGTTAAAATCATAGTTATTTACAAACATTCTGTGCGTGAAAATAGAGTACAGACAATATAACATGGTAGAATGCATTTGTACATATTTTTTATACCTTTGGAAATAAAAAATACCTCCTTTCTAGAAGTGCTATGTGCATAGAGAGATGTCTACTGGAGTATATGAACAAATAAAAGCATGCAATGCAGCCACTTGACATTCTCAATACAATTCTCTGCATTGACGAAATTTTTTGGTGGTAAAACTGATGAAATTTTGTATTGAAGTCGGCTTACACAGACTCACGTACGTATATACACATCCATTGACAATCAATCAATTACTGAATAACTGTTTGAATCCACAGTTAAAGACAATGATGTGACTGGCTCATATACAAGCATGCGTCAACTATGGCTCACATAAAGCATGCGTGAGCTATGGCTCGTTTACAAGCATGGCTCATATACAAGCATGCGTGAGCTCTGGCTCATATACAGGCACGGGTGAGCTCTGGCTCACACACAAGCATGCGTTAGCTCTGGCTCATATACAGGCATGCGTTAGCTCTGGCTCATATACAAATATACGTGAGCTATGGCTCATACACAAGCATGCGTGAGCTATGGCTCATATACAAATATACGTGAGCTATGACTCATATACAAATATACGTGAGCTATGACTCATATACAAATATACGTGAGCTATGGCTCATACACAAGCAGGCGTGAGCTATGGCTCATACACAAGCAGGCGTGAGCTTCAATAGTTTGTTCACACAAGACTATTCATAAGGCAACTGTTCACAACTGCAAATACCCAAAACCAACTAGACTTGTCAGAGACAAAGATATCCACAGGGACTTTTTGGAAATTTTAATTAAGTTAACTGACTTTCTGACATTATATTACTATATAGTTTACACATCACAACCACATAGCCAGTTTCAGACAATGCGAATCCTTATCAGAATTTCAGTATTTCATTTTGAAATGGGAAAGAAAATGAAGGTGGTTTCAAACAACACTTATGGTATAATCGATTCTGCGTCGCAGCATTTAAAAAAAAATCGAAAGATGAATAAAACAAGGAGGCAGAGTGGTGTATACGTGGTCCCGCCACTAATATCTGCAAAAACACCAGTTACTTTTCTCACGAAATGAAACAAATTTTTAAGAATGGAGAGTAATAAGTAATGTCCTACAAACTACACTCCAAATCAATTTTTCATACTGTTGTACAAGTAATGTAACATTGACCACGCAGTATTTAAAGTATCTACGATGAACAGTACTTAGATATGTCGCGAAAAAGTTTGTGAAAGATAGAAAGATGGAAAAGTTCATCTCTATATCCACTACGAGTGTTCGTTAAGCACATAGTTTACTCTACATTTCCTTTCAATCTCTCTTAATCCCTTGAAATCCCTGCTTTGTGAATTATTTTGGACAGTAAAGTGGAAAACTGATAAATGCATAGCCAATTTGACAACAACAAATAATCATCCGTTTACCCGGGTTTTCGGTTATCCAGTACATTTTAACGCGAAACCCCGACATTGAAGTTTAAAATACTGAGCGGTTGGTGCGATTACACGATTTTGTCTTTGGTGCAATTTTTCCAGTTTTCACGAAACCCTGGTTCATTGCTGCTATTTGCATACTGAATCAAATCTACACCATTTTTATGCAAGGTTTTAGACAGGATAAACTTGTAACTTGATTTTTTTCTGCTCAAAGAATATAATGACCTGGAAGGACAAGCTTCGACAAGAACGAAAGCGAGAAACAAGCATAGTACAGTGCATACATGCATAAACATACATTTCAAATAAAACTAGAAGTGTGTCTGTCTGTAGGAGCACGTTTGACCCACCCAGGTTACAATTGTCTGCAAAAAAGGGGCCAGAGGGACAGAACAGAAAATTTTAGAATTTCCAAGTACAGGATATAAGTTCTTATATTTTAGATTTAGTACATTTTCTCTTTTTCTTGGCATAACAGAGGAACGAAGACAAAATGTGCTTCACTGTTCAGCATCAGGCGACGCACAGACAGACGATCAATCCGGTACGCAAGGTCCACAACTTCAATAATTGTTTCAGTTCTCTGAGATGTGACGTGGATTCACAAAAGAATACGGTATCGACCACGCAAATACTGCATGCCCCTCTGACTCTGTCGGGCGGGTTCTAATCAAACGCACTACCACACTGATAAGAAAGTCCGAACAGCTAGAGTCATTTCTAACATGTTCAGCCACCATAGCAATAAGTAATAATAAACATAAATGTAACATATTCAGTAAATTAAGGTGTTCATGACGAGATAAACAACAAGCCCGCGGGGACCCGAAGCAGCTACAGAATAAATACAAGGCGTAACGACAAAGCATGGTTTACTTGTCTGTATAAGGAGAATCATCAGATATTGGGTCCACTGAAGTGGAAAAATCGTCCTCGGAATGCTAGAAAAAGAATTGGCGAGAAAAAAATCACGTGATTTTTTTTGTTACATATTTGAAATTAGATCTATAGGCATGCTAAAAGCTTAAAAGTAAACCTAGTAAAACATGTTTTGCACATGTTTAAATTCAATTTATACAATATTGGATCTAAAGTATTAGTACTTATAATATAGCAAGGAAATAAATCTCTCCTCGGTCCAAAAGATCAAAAATGTTTTTCCTGGGTTGAAAGAAAGATGTTAGTTAGCTTTATTTAATTCACACTTCAGCGAAGTATAATCTATGTTTTGCCACTACAGTCAAAAGAATTTCACACTTATTTGATAAAGCATAAATTAAATCCATTTTCAATGTTGAATTTGATTAACTGTGTATGACAGAAATTTGACATACTCCTTTTAAAGCAAAACAACATTATTATGACGTAACACACAAGAATCTACAAGGCTAATGTGAAGGCACACATAAATCTGTGACGTGTACGTTGCGCGCACATGACGTAAGCAAGAGTGTAAAACATGGTGCAGATTCAGGAAAACGACAATAAACCTGGGTACGGCTTATGCGTGGTCAGCTGCCGCCAATCTAATTATTCATATGCATAGATACTTTTAACTTTTGTATATCGGCATTTGGCTGGCAAAACTTGTACGTATCTTTTATCAAGCCCAGTTGCAAAGTTTCAAGAACGTGAAGCACGAATGAACAATGCCTGTTTTACTAAAGGAAAGTTTATGGGCCATTTACTTACTCTAGGTTGAAAGGCTGACTGACGCGTGCGTGTTCTGGGCGCAGCTATGTTGCGTGGTGACGTCAGAGTTCCTAGTGTGCCGTACGTATGTCGCAAACCATCGGCGTCATCAATATCTGTGCTCTGCTCAAAACAAAACAACATCAAAATGGTTTTCTATAAATCATAGAGGATTTAAATGTACCATACTTGTTTATCACATAACGATACGGAACTAAAAACAACCACCAAATCAAATGTTTTTTTTTCACAAAACTTAAAATTTTAATTCTTTTATTTGACGCAAAAGAACAAGAAGTGTGAATTAAGTGCACAAACCCGCAAAGCTGAGATGTCTGCCGTGGAGAGCTGGGCCGTGCCTTCCAGGCGCTTCACGTAAGCACTGCAGGTGTGAAGTAAGGCGGCCAGCTTGGCCGAGATCGACGACATGCGGTCACGCATCGAGCAGCTGTCGCCAGACGTGTCCGAGCTGTCCAACAGCTGGTCGGCAGTCTCCTGGTATGACGTCACACGAGGCTGCGCTCTCTCCAATTCAGCCTTTATTTCCTGTGGTATGCAATGATACATGAACAGTGGGCAAAAAGCGCGGGTCACGCGAGAATATCTACAACAGTCACATTCAGCTGTATCACACATTAAATACTTATCAATCATGGTATGTGACGCGAAAAGTGAACGCCATATTTTCCAACGCCTTACCCTGAATTTCTGGTACTTCTGAGTGAGCAGAGCTCGTGACGAGGCAAAGTCAACGGGCTCTTCCATTTTGATTTGGCCTTCCGTTTTATTCAGCCACGCATTCAGATCCCTTAGGCTGTGGTGAAACTCGGCACTTTGGAGCAAAGCAATTTGCAGTTCCTTCTGCCACAGGGCAGCCTTAGCGCAGCACTTATCCCAGCGAGTATTCACCGCGTCCAGCTGTTCTCCCATCACGCGTGTTTCCGCTGTGGACGGGCAGCGAGACATGAGGTCCTTGTTGACTAGGTTCATGGATAACACCACCGGCTTCTTGCTGTCCAGCTGCATGAGGAATTCCTGTATGGCAACATTACAGACTCTGCAGAGAGCGCACGTGGATTCAACGTTAATCTATACAGTCAGGTCATAAACACACTCAAACTAGAATTAACAGTGCAATAGTTTTATGGTCGATATTTTACTTGTTCCAGAAGCACTGAGAATCTTTAAAACCTGAACTTGATGACACAGCATGCGCTACTTTCAAATGACGTACCCTTCCCTCTTCCGTTCTTTGACCCTCCTCCCATCTACACACAAAATGTCTGACGTCATCCAATTACCGTTACAAAGGCTCACATACTTCCCCCCTCCTTTCCCCACACCTTTGATCTTTGTGTGAGATGCCCGACGGAGGACATACGATTTTCAAATTTTGGCACACTTTCTTGGTTTATTTCGTATAATATTGACCAAGACCAAACAAAACGCGCTGCTACCTTTCAGTGTGCATGAGTTGCTCAGTTACAGTCGACTACCCTACAAAATAGCGGGGGGGGGGGGGTGGGGGTGGTACCTTATGAGAGCAGACAGCTGCCTCCAGCTGGGCTATGGCGGCCGGCGTCCTGCCCTGTGTGGACTGCAGCGTGTCCGCCTCACTCAGCCATTGCTGTATGGCGTCCAGATCGACCTTGAACTGCGCCCACATCTTCTTGTTGGTGCCGAGCCTGTAGTTCTTCTCGATGGCAGAGGTCTGCAGGCGTTGCCAGCGCTTCACGATGGCGGCGATGTGAGGGTCGCTGCTTGTCACACCCGTTTCTCGCTGCAGATTGCGTTCCAGCTGTCGTAGAGCGTCCACGGCGCCAGCACACGAATGCAGCAACTGGTCCTGTAAGCCACAAACCAGCATATCTCGTGTGGAACTCAACTCCGTGTTACAATTTCACGGAATAGGAAACAACTGCTGATCTTTACATATTTAAAACACGAATAGCAATTTAACACACGAAACATATTCAACACATAAAATATTTTTCTCGGGCAGACCGTTCTCATGGCCCAAACACCAATATGTTTCCAATGCCAATCACTGACACTCAGTGTCTTTACAGTGTACAATAAAGATGACGTACAAAGCCCCCAAGCGCTCTCTCTGCCTCGGGTCCCACTGGGGTGCGGCTGCGTATGGTCTTCTCCGCACCCTCCAACTCGGCCTTGGCCCGCTCCATGGTGGGCGCCAGCTGGGCGAGGTAGCCCTCGAGACGGTGCAGGCGCTCGTGCTGTGGGCTCAGGTGCTCCACGTGCATGCGCCACTGCCTCTCGCTCTGTGACGCGGTGTGTGCTCCAGCTGTAACGTGTCACGTGACGTCATAATAGCTACTTCTATGTGACGTTTTATAAAGCCACATCAAATACATCTCTCACGTGTGAGTATAAATAACAAAGGATGCTTTAACGGCTACATTTTAAAGAAACAGAAAAATATAGAATAAGGCTAACTTAAATGAACTGCAATTTACATAATTTACATTAAATAATTAACATTAAATAATTTACATAATTTACATTAAATAAGCAACCAAATTGACATTTCAACGTGCATTAAAAGCACACGGAAGCCAAAGTAGAAGAATTGTAAACTCACCCATGGCACCGAGATCATATTCTTCTTCTGACGACTCTTGTCCAGAGCTGAGGTCCGCCTGCGAGTCTGGATCCACGCCATTGAGGTCCCAGTCCAGGCTGGTGCCATCCGCACTGTATCCGGACCGCAGTGGCGAGAGGTAGTCTGGTGCATGGAGACGCCGCTTGGGTGGCGTGCGCATAGCCTGTGCCAAGAAGCAGACGTTCTATTGGTTTTTACAATGAGATGCAAAAAAAAAAAAAAGAAATAAATAAATAAAAAAAAATAAGGTCAACAGGAACAGAATCTACAGATTCTTTCACAAGCCGTACATATTCTATTCTAAAATGCAATTTATAGAAGAGACAGTTAAACTGGAAGCGTGCTCATATTAGTAAAGTTGAAACTCAAACTGACTTACGTTGCCATCGTATATTTTTGTACTGCCAAAACCGGGAAAGAAATTGATTCAAAAACCAAAACATCACAAAAGTTTTTTCAGTGTCTTATTATTGGCAGCAGCCAATAGGGGCTTAGTGGTTTGTGCACTAAAAGACGAATCTGTGCTACGACACATCGGGTAAGTACAAAATGACTTGTACTAACTGTGTTACCACCACTCTGGTTCTAAAGTCCCGAATTCCGACTGCGTCTCGAAGACCGCTCTTAATTATGAAATTAACCAAAAAAAAAAAAACAAAAAAAACGCAGTACTATGCTATATGTTAGCGGCCGCGTGTAGTTAAAAATTATTATCCGTAAATTATGCAATTATGTAGAAAACACACGCAAAAAGTCAGGTTAGATAAGCAATCGATGTGAACACGTAGTACATGCGGTGGAGCACGGAAAGCAGAAAAGCTGACTTACAGTTAGTTTTAGAGTTGGATGTGGCGCACTGCTAGTATTAGCGTTACTGGTCACACTCGTCACGTTAGAGTTCGGCTGAACAAAACAAAAAACACAACACATGCAAGTCAAATCCATGCCACAGCCACGATAAACAACACCGGCGTGCTGAAAAAATATATAGATCATTTATTCCAGTGCCGTGCATCTGAACCACGGGCAAAGACTTCCGGTCATTGTAGTTGTGGACCTGTCGACGACACCTCAACACCCCAGTGCCAGGTTTCTCGTGAAATATGCGTCAGCACATAACTGCAATGCCGCTTGTGTTCAACATGCACTAAAGCCTCGTTCTAAGGACCTATATGCACCGATCAAAGCACGTCGTTGTTTCCGCATAAAATTGCTGAGTTTAACAAAAAGCTAACAGTAAGGTCAATGAAGACACGTTACGTCATCAACGCCGTGACATGCGCTGTCGCTAGAACAGAGAGCTCCTGTACTGGGGTGTCTTATAGAAAAAGAGACAGAATAGCTAAAGTCGACAGATACTAAACACGCGTCCCTGAAACGCGCCCGGAATCGCGCCCAGCAGAATTGCGGCACTTCAAAAAAAAAAACAAAAAAGAAAAAAAACAAACAAAAAAAAAAAAAGAAAAAAAGATAGTGGTATGATCAGAACGTGCATCAGGTTATTAACACAGCAAACCTACGACATCCCAGCGCATATTTTGTCGACCGGTGACTTCGGCATTCGGAATACGTCATATCGCCGCTCTTATAAAATATCTGCTGGTTGGGGAACAAATTACTGACATGCATTGAAACGCCTTTCATTTGGGGCTTTAGATTTTACACTGTACGAATACACATACCGCTAAGCAAAGGGAAACCCATTAAAACTACCCATTTTCTGCTTGAATGTACAATGTTTGGTTGTATCGTGTCAGGATAAATGCGGGAGTGTGGCGCATCAGGAAGAAACGAAACCGTAAATTTTGTCCCCTTTATGTGTCAGTATTGATACGTAAACTAATTCATATGAAAGGCGTTTTTAGGATTACTATCCCTGCAGTTCCATGCCACAAATGTAGTGTCTGTTAGTGGACACAACTTACGCTAGGTGGCGTATCGTATTCAAAGTCCGAATCATCTGATGACGTCAGAATTTGACAAGTCAGTTGCTGCAAAGCATCGTGGAATTTGAGATCTAAATCTGAACCCTGCAAGCCAGGACGAATGTGAGGCGAAATCGGATAAGCGAAATATAGCAAGTTAAGACACAAAAGCCAGCTACCAGCGGCCGTATTCACAAAGGTTAACTGTACAGTTAACCGGTTCCGTTAACTGCTCTCTTGGCAATCAGAACATCCGAAAATGAATGAATAAATTTAACCTGTTTAATAAACAACAATCCACCTTAAAATGTGTGCTTGATACAACGAGAAAAACATATTTTCGCTACTGTGCCTACAGTTAATTGTGCAGTTAACTTTTGTTAATACCGAGGCAGTGAATTAACTGCAACATAAATAATTTATTTCGCTTCTAAATGAGCTTTCTGAGACTACGATTAATTTCTGAACTTAAAGTAATCACCGGAAAATAATCAATAAAAGCGTTCTAAACTACATGCCATTTAATAATGTGTCGACGTCACACAGTATTTTATATGACTCGATGAAAAATTTTCACTTTATGAAAAAATAATAATGCAGAAAAAAGCACAATTTTTCAAAATTTTAAAACATATACTTGGCAAACTGTTTCTTTAAGAAGAAATGTAAGGCGAGAAAAACCATGGTTTTAACTTAGTGACTAAAACGACAATAGAACTGAATACTCCGACATATAATGTTATACTCAAATACAGCCTTACATGCAGCGACAGGGACACGCTCTGTAGCTTGGCATGCATCGTATTCATCCTGGCCAGGACCTGCTCCAGCACCTGGTGGAAATGATCCACATCGTGCTGGATCTGCACCGCGTCCTCTGGATCCGACTTGCTGATAAGATAAGCGCCAGCTTTATCTATGTACTCCAGGCGGTGCTGATTCTGGTTAAGTTCGTCTTTCATAGCCTAGATTGATAACAATTTCATTATTTAGCCCAAAAGAAAAGATCTTAAAATGTTGTTTATGTCAAGTAGCGTTTACACCATTCAAAGACGACGAAACAAAGTTGAATTATAATTGTTAGTGTCATGAAGTTATCGCTATGTCGATATTATAATTGGAGACCGTCCTACAGTTTGAGACTCTGAATATATTTATTCCAACTTAAATATTGGGCCATGAAAGTTATAGGACGTTAAAATTAGTATTGCTAAAGCCCCGATAGGTAACACCTCTAATTAACAACATTTAACAGCAAACGCTATTGAAATGAGGCACATGCGTATTTGCCCCAGCACATTCAGTGTCATCACTTGTTAGGTTATTGTTGGCGAGCAGCCCCACCCAAAGGGAGGTACTTCGTGATCAGCAAGGTGTTGTTTATGTAGAGGTCGGACTGTATGGACAGCTTAGTACCACTTGAGAATGCAATCACCTGTATATTCTGTAAGCGCAGACTGGTACTGGTATCCCTGAGGTACTCGAGATTACTTAGCCGCATACTGACATCCGACAGCCACACAATCAAAGCTTTACGCGTCGCATCGAAGTCGCCCTTGACATTCAAAATGTGACGTAATCGGCGGTTGATGGCCGTGGTCCTCTGCAGTAATTCGTCCCAGCGGCGGTTCATATCTTCAGACTGTTTCTTGATTGTGCCCGCCTGGTCGGTTCGACCTTCCCTGGCCAACTTCCGGTACAGACGGTTGAGAGATTCTAATTGGCTGAGACTGTTGTGAATGTGACTTTTAAATGCCTACAATAAATGAAAAAAAGACATACAACATTTTACTATGTAAAGAACTGCACAACACTTAATAGAAAGTTTGTCAAATTTGTCTTACTTTTAGTGTTAGAAATTAGACTTATAGATATTTGACGGTATCCATGACGTCACTGAACGAAGCCGGATGTACAAGGGGGCAGGCACCTCGAATGTGGTCTGCTCGTGGCGCAGCACCGTGAACGTGCCCTCCATCTTGGGGAACTTGGCCTTGCGCTCACAGTCCGTGAGCCAGTCGTGGAACCTGTCAGTGTCATCGTGCCACTTCTGCCACTGGTGCCACGTCTCCTCAATGCTACAACACGCAAACAGCATGGCACAACATAAAATGCTGAAAAAAACATCACACTTGCTAAGCATTATTGTTTCTCTTAGTAATCCTTTCTTAGCCAGGGAATCCAGTTTAAACGTTGAACCATCTCCGTTTAATTTTATATAGCGCAACTATATGTAAGGTATTTATCGTAAACTTGATGAAGGTGTTTTTACTAAATAAGCGCGTTATAAATACCAGGTATAATAATAAATAATAATAACTGAGTTGGTAAGGTACTCAGCGAGGGTAGAACACATTACCGGGCCCCGTGGTTGTAACGTGCTACGCGCGTCTCTCCCCCTCCCCCCTCCCCCTCCCCCGCCTACCCCCGCTACGATGTTACCTCATCCTGCGCTCGGTGGCGAGGGCACAGATGTTCTTCCAGCGCTTGTCCAGGCAATCCTTCGCCTCGTTAATGGAGCGCTGGTCCGAGGACGTGGGGCAGGCGTCCAGATCGTGAAGCAGCACCTCGCACAGGTTCAACACTGCCAAAGAATAACCAACATTAACCAATCAGCGTACAGAGCCTCTTATTAGCAAATTATAAACTGGTGCACAAATCTACAGATGCAGCTCAAGTGAATTCAGAAAAATACATAACTTCATGATTGCAAGTGGGCGTACAAAGTAAACGGTATTAAGCTGGGGGTGCACATGATGAGCAGATACGCAGTGATATTTCCCACTCTTCCGTATCAAAAACGCAACGCTAGGCGAAGTTGAAACTGTGTGCGTAATAACAACTTATTGGCGGAAAACATCGCAGAGAAAGCAAAAAAATATATACTGTATCTTATTTGTAACAGATTATAACTGTACACGAAATCATGAAATAAAAATAAAACCACAGTCGCATTTTAATTGGTCTGAAAACCCTCCGTGTCGTTCACTGTGCGCACTGTCAGGCTCATGTTGCCAGTGCTAGAGGCTGCGGGAGTTTTTTGAATCACTTCACCCGCTCGCGTAGTTTCATTATTGTATGGCATAATGGATCTCTACAACGTCGTTTCCGTTATCATAGCACAGCGACAGCCATAGACCAGCATTTAAGAGATCCTCTCTTGCTCACGCATTACGATTAAAATACACGCCCGATTTTGGGCTTCAAAACACGTCGTCTCCAAAGCCAGCACAATATGAGTGTGTTCTTATCGTGCAAGCCTCGACTGACCTGAGCTGACACCGGTCGAGTGTCTCTCCACCTCACTCTGTAGTTCCTGTGTGTGCTGCAGGCAGCGCTGGATCTCCGCGAAGTCAGCCTGGCGATACGTCACAGGACTGCCCAATTCTCGCTCAATATGCGCCAGCCAATGGCGAAGCTTCGCCATGCTTTGCTCTAGTTGCTGGACAGCACTCATGGTTTCTCGCAGTTTACGAGATCTGCAAACGAGAAACCATAGCGCAAAATGATCATGTTGCCTTCTCTTCTTCAAAGATACGATAAATAAATACAATTCATTCGTTAAAAATACGTTTGATACTTTAACCAGTCAGAAAATAGAAGCACAGCTGAAATTTAAAGACATTATTCCTCAAAACCAATCCAATGCTTCGTACAAGTTTATACTGAGCTTTGTTTCGTTATCATTAACTTCTTTCCATGCGCTGATGGTGCTAATTAGTTTTGTTTATGATGTTCAACAGTTATGGCTCCGTGAACTTTGCAACATTATACCCACATTATTAACACTATAAAATGTACAAATGATGCAAATTTTCGTAATATTTCGCCGGTGGTGTACGGTGGCCAAAAAAAGCGAACCTGCTAGAGGTGAGATCTTGCAAACGCTCCCATTTCTCGTCTAGCCTGGACAGCTTGTACTCAATGTCATTGGCTCTGACGTCACTGGAGACGCACATGAGTTTCCGGCCTCGGGATGCCAGCACTTCCTTTTCACCCGCAATCTGCACCATTTCTTCCTTGAATTCCTGGTAATCAAAGAACACTGGCGTGTGTTTTTAATGAGCTAACAAATGCATGTATCTTAGTCATACTTGTCGAGTATTAGTACTTGTGCCAGTACAGAGTGTACCCGCTTTATCGTGCAGACTAACATCTCCAAAAACTCCAGTAAAATCTTATGTAAAATTGACATGTTCACAAAACAAGCCATGTAAAATGAAACATATTCTAGAAGTTGTGACAAATGTGCTAATCATTTACAAAATGTGCTGTCTAGAAGTGCTTTCTGTGGTAGGCGCAATTGCAAGCTGTGCTACTAAAGAAACTGTTTACAGGAATGACAAGGACATCTCAACTACACTAAGTGAAAAGAAAGCATTCCGATTTTGAAGGCATTACTATTGAGATTCAAAACTAACAACCCCCCCCCCCCCCCCGCTTCTGTTTCTTCCCAGCCCGCATATAGGCCGTTGGCACCCCCACCCGTCACCAAGGTAAAGATTCTATATCAATTTATAACCGCGCCCCCCGGTCAGATTTTCACTACCAAATTATGACGTCACTGTTACAAATTCTGAAATCATGTCAGTCACATTCTGAAAGTATGCAAGTCGCATTATGAAAGTAAGTCAGACCTAAGTTCGGGCTGTTACATGCAGCACTGCTTCGTTATAAACGACATTGTTGGAATCTAGACCTTCTAGAACTGGAAAGGGTAAGGAAGGTTTGATACTCACAAATATAGGTGAGATTGACATGTTGGGGGGGAGGCTATTTTTTGGACAGGTTTTCATAACTTAGCGATCTGTTTTGGAGTCGGTGCTTTTTGGAAGATCTCATTGTCAACACAAGCGTGCTGATGAGATTTTTCGTTCTAAATTGGTAATTCAGGAGAGAAGTTTTGAAACATTACTGAAAATCTGAGAATTGGGCAAAACTTTCCTCATGCTTCTGTCTGAGCGGAAATACTTGACCCACTTTGTATGTTCAGCATTCCTTGTGAATTATAATTTTGGGTTGAAGAATCTTTTCGTTTATTTTCATGAAGGAAAAGGGGGGGGGGGTGTGTGACGGGTGCAAATGCTCTAAATGCGGAACAATCTTTTCGTTTTTCTTTTTTTATAAAGGGAAAGGCGGAGGGGGGGGGGGGGGGGGGGTTGAGGGGTGCAAATACTCTACTGTGAATTTTTTCGAGTGCTACCAAATGCAAGGACTTTTTTAAATATTAACTTGGAAATGCCTACCATCACCCGTGATCTCGGAAAAATTACAACATAAAACATCAATGTTTTACAGCACCTTCTATTTTTTCATGCTGTTAGTGAAGTGTTATGTCGGCCTTTTAATGCCCACAGAGCTACACTTGCTGTTTATAAGCTTACACTTGCCACCAGGTTAAAAGTTTAGACACATTACTGCTGCATTAAGAAATGTACAACAATTATTGATAAAACTAAAACTTGTTAGTAAAGGTTTTCAGATGTTAAAAGATCAGGAACATTTAACTAATTTAAAACAAACATATCCATCAATATGTCCATCAATACGAGAGCATTAGGCAGACTTGAAGAAAACAGGTCTCGTCTCGGGTTCTGTTCACGATTCGTTCTATCAATTTGTAAAGCCGACCTCTTATGGAGGATTTCTAATTTCTGTGAAGTTGTTCCTTCGAAATAATTTTCCCTTACTTATTCACCCACATACGAAACCGATGGGAAAACATTATCTTGAGGGCATCATGAAATATTTGAGGGGGGGGGGCATGCTTTAACTAGCAGTTTTGGAATAATAACAGTCATTTCGCTTTGCAAATTAAACATATTTTCTTGAAGTTCTTGCCCTTTATGCTTCCGTATTCTACCGGGAAAACACAATAATAAAAACAACTAACACCACTGGCTTTAACCCAGCTATTACAAGTTAAAACTTACATCCATTTTCGGTACATTTGAGGATTCTGTTCTATTTTGAAGTGAAGTACGCTGAACAAAATAGTTACATCAAAATTTGAAGACATTTATAACAACTGGTTGGTAAAAGTGAAACCACAAATAAAGAACAAATATGAACAGAAAGTACTCTATGAGTGGTTATTTTTTTCACAAAAGGTAAGTCTTAAATACGGTAATAAAGCAAACGTCGCACTACCGTAATGTCGCGTAAACAACACAGAATCATATTTAGCGCCTGGTGCCACTACAGTGATTGTGAGAGCTACTTTCTGCACTTGTTGTCGCCTATGGCAAGAACGGGGAGGGAAGGGGGGAGGAGGGTGCCGAGAGCTTTCTCCACTATCCTACTGTGTCATATGAGGAGTGGGGGGGGGGGGGGCACATTGGGGGCTGGTGCCAAACATTTGTAGCTCCCAAACTGGGGCGCCTTAACTTGCTGCTTTCGGAGGATCGCGTTTTATGAACGGACTTAGCACAGGTTCTAACACTTTGACTCAGATAAAAAAACTCACACTGTCGAACTTGTGCAATAAGTCCTCGATCTGGAACTCCGTGTTGCTGTTGACTCGTTCTTCCATCTCAGTTAGCTTGTCTGACAACTCCTTGTATTTGTCGTTAAATTGAGACCAGTTTTGAAGTTTGTCCAAAATCTGTTGCCTCCTCAGCACAACCTACAGAAACACGAAACAAAACCGAATTTTATAATTTGCCATGTAAAACAAAAGGCTTCTCATCGTCTTCAAAAAATGTCAACATTGTTCATTCTTTATACTAACAACTATGGTTCTGTGAAAACACTGCGACCTAAAAAAAATATCAGCATGGGCAGGGGGTAGGGAGGGGTTTGGGGGGGTGGCATACCTGGTTGTCCATCTCTGCCCACTGCTTGCTGAGCAGGGAGAGGCGTTGCTGCAGCATGGGCAGGGGTTGGGGGGAGGGGTTTGCAGGGGGTGGCATACCTGGTTGTCCATCTCTGCCCACTGCTTGCTGAGCAGGGAGAGACGTTGCTGCAGCATGGGCAGGGGTTGGGGGGAGGGGTTTGCAGGGGGTGGAATACCTGGTTGTCCATCTCTGCCCACTGCTTGCTGAGCAGGGAGAGGCGTTGCTGCAGCATGGGCAGGGGTTGGGAGGGGGTTGGGGAGGGGTTTGCAGGGGGTAGCATACCTGGTTGTCCATCTCTGCCCACTGCTTGCTGAGCAGGGAGAGGCGTTGCTGCAGCACGGCTACATCGCCCGCCACTACCCTGTCACTCAGCCCCTGCTGGCCCGTCAACAGCTCGTTCTGGCCTTTCTTGGCAGTCTCCAGACTACTTTCAATCTCCTACGCAAATGAGATATCAGGTCAATACAATAATATATAACTTATTATCACAATGTTTAACTTTTTATTATTTTTTTTTCTTTGTTTCACTTCTTTTTGTTAGAGAACACCATTTCAATATAGAATAATGATCATGTACTATATGTGTAGTGTGGTACACCTTGGCTGCATGCCAGGGCCAATCCCATCCTTACTACGTCACCTCGCCGCATTTTACTGGCATTGGGGTTATATGTTAACCAGTGAAAAGTTATTTCTAGAATCGTGCGTACCTTGCATTTTTGAAGCTCCACCTGCAACTGGTCATAGCTGTCAGGCAGCGGCAGGTGCAGCTGCTGGCGAACTTCTTTCAAGTAGAGTAAGCCTTCATCTAATCCCCTCTCTACGCCTTTCCACTTGCTGAGGATTTCTTCCAAGTGTTTGCGGCGCTCGTCAAGTTGTTTCAGGAGCTCGAACCATGAGTCCTAAAAAGCAAACAGGCGTAAGAACTGCGGAAGAAACAGAACGGAAATTGCTAAATACCAGACAAATGGTTACAGGTCTTTTCTAAACAGTTCTATATGGGATTTAATTCAAAAGAATGTACTTGTTCACAAACTTGTAAAATCTATATTCAGAATAATTCACAACATTTTACAATAAATAAACACGAAGCAGTAGCAAAGATCGCCAGAAGGATAACGAGACCATTTTCCATAGATAAATGCTATACATACACACATCTGACATTAGCGTGGGCAAGAACGGACTTGTTTCAACTCACCTGGGCGTTGGATAGGTTGGCCTGGATCTCCTCCCTGGCTTTTGGATCCGAGTTGGCCATGAGCATCCGGCCGGAGTCCGTTACTTTCTGATACAGTGGTTCTTGAGAGGTCAAGTCACTCTGGGTTGTCTGAAGCAAACAGTAAGGTTTTGAATAAGATGATTTTCACCTAATTTTTCTTTAAAGTTATAATTATACACGCCAGCTACACTATGGATCTAACATTTATACAAATCCATAAAATGATTAGGTAACTATGCAGTACATACGGAAGCTGTTGACCCCAAAACTGAATGTACATAGTATGAAGTACTTGACTACAGTCCAAGTGAACGACACCAGCAAACAACGTCTGTTGCCGCTACATCTCATCCGCATCCGTACGTGTTTTCATATGTGTTTTTCTACTGCAGGTATTGCCATACAAGTTACAGCAATTTTTATTTTCATATTACCCTTACAGATCCGTCTACAAATTGACCTATACAATGAAGACATCAGCCCGGGGGTACCGAGAGGACGGGTCTGGGATCGTTCCGAGGTGATTGATGACACGAGAAGTGGGGGGGGGGGGGGGAGGGGAGGGGAAGGGGGTGTGGGGAGAGGGGTAGACAAGCGCACGTCCTTCCCTTCCCTATATCCACGCCTGATGACTTTAAATACAGCTTTCTATAACCAATATTTTTCCTTTATTGTACTGAACTTCATGAAACTAAACCCAACTGCAACATACGCCGTCACATTACTTGTGTAACAAATTTTCTTAAACAGAATGCTGTGCGAGGAACACGTGCAACAGGCAACTTAATAGATTACACCCATAAGAACAAGCATATCCAAGGACATGACCCAGTCGAGTTACCAAACAAGGAAAGAGAGAAAAACTCTGAAACGAATACTGTTCGGCCAAAAAAAAAATGAAGTATGTAAAATGCATTTAATTCGAACTTGGAAACTACCCGAAAAGGGATGTTGGACAGGTTGGGTTTTAACGATTCAAGTATTAACCGACATTTACACAATTTTACAAAAATTTTAAAATTCCACCATTTCGGCATTTTTTTTTTTTTTTGCGAAAAAAGCAAAGTCCAGGTGGAGAAGCACCTAAGAAACTTTCAATTAAAATTTTATAACTATTTGAAAAAGACTGAGAGAAATGAATTGTTTAACAATTCAGTTACTGACTACCATTTATTTCAGTTTTTGCCAAAGTTCCGCCATTTCGGCAGTTTTTGGCGAACCGCGAAAACCAATAATACCCTGGTAGGCAATCCCCTAGGGAACATCACTGCGTAACATCTAAAAGATTGGTGTAAAACTGTAGGAGGAGTAGCATTTTAAAAATGGGTCAAAACGGGCACAAAACGTGCCGCCATTTTGTCAGTTTTTCGTCAATCGTCAAAAAAAGCAATAGTAGGTGGGGGACCACCCAGGGAACATTCCTGCGTAATATCAAAACGATTGGAGCAAAACTGTAGGAGGAGTAGCATTTTAAAATTTAACATGCGCACATACATTCAAGCCCCCTGCAGTAATACGACTAACCCAGTCCGACAAAGTCGGCTGGGTTAAAAAGAGAGCTGAGCAAGCTTAAGACAAGAATGTTGTTTAAACAAATAGAATCACGTTCGACAGAGTATTAACTGGAAGAGTACTCAATGGAAACTTCAACCCCCCCCCCCCCTCCACCTCCTCACTCCGCTAAATCATTTCTTTAAAATTCAACTTTCAACAAATTCACATATTATTTATAAGCAATAACATACAGCCCCACGCTCAATCCACCAACCAGGTTAATTTCTTTTGAAAGAATTAAATTATTCGACATAATAGCCGACTTTCAATATACAATGTTTACAACCAAATACTTTTATTTTACTTGTAAACGACAGCTATCTGCAGCGATTTGTTACGTAAAAAATCAATGATATAAAAAAATCCACATCCATTGCATTAATAGTCCGCAACACACACATTAACCATAAACAAAATAGGAAGGAAAAGAAAAATACGTATATCATTTACAAATAACAGAGAAGACTGAAGCAGTTATATACGAAAGCTACAGTGCGTGCCACATGTACCAACAACCACTACAGCCCGGCGCATTTTTTTTGTTACACCCTGTATATACCTGTATTGCATAGAAAGGAGCAGGACATACAAGCCTGCCTATTTCTACTAAGCAAGTATCACAACTTGGCGACAGACCGAGCCGCTCCTGTATCCGCTGTAAACAGTTACACAACACACGGAATCTGTTACTTTTCATCGTCATTGTCTTCATTCATGGACAACCGTAATATGCTACTAGGCAAGTTTTAGTTTTGGATAATGCAAATTGTTCAAGAATACTCGTTGTTTTTTTTTTCTTTTTGTTGTCGTTTCTTTCTGTTTTAGTTTTTTTTTTGCGGTGCTATATAGTTCTTGGTGGTTGTGTGGATGGTGTACATACTCAGAACCCATTCCGATACACGCCACTTCCTGTTCTTGTTCAGCACATTCGCAAAAAAAAAGTGCTCATAACGCTGTACTGGATGTGAAGACAACGGGGGAAAGAAAATAGAGGAAATTATACCGATGGTGCCCAACCCCACCACCTCCCAACTCATTTAATAATGTGCCCCAGAAAATGGGCCCTACTGTTCGTATCCAGCCTAAATTGAAGGTACCAACAGAAATTTGAAGACTCAACTAAAACCCTAAAACTGCTTTTAACTGTTTTCAAAGTTCAAAAGATCACATGTGAAAAATACATGCATGAAAAAGTTTCAATTTCTTTGAAGAAACTAAATATAACTTCCAGCCTTGTGAATGAGATTGGAAAATAAAACCAGAAAAAAACACAGCATTTCCAGTCATTTAGAAGCTGTTTGTGCTACAGAAACATTGAAAATTTTCCCGTGTACAGTGTACGTGTTATTCGACGGAAAAAGCAAAGTGGTTTTTTTTTCTAACAAAGGACAACATAGACTTTATACCTCTGTAGAAGGCAGGGATTTCGAATAAGGTTCAAAACATTTGACCGTTTGTTTTAAGCGGTATGTCCTGATAAATTTTGAGATATCCAGTAAAGTGCTGTCCACACTGCCTCCATACATAACGAATCTGCTTATTCTCTGTGTTTATGCAGAAAAAGGAATTAAAAATACTGATATTTCATTCATTTTTTTTTTTTTTTTTTGTTCGGGCTAAGGTTTAAGCTACTTATTAATCATCCGCCAATCGATAAATTCTTTCTTATATTTTATTAATTTTACTACATTTTTTAAATTTGCTGGTAAGGCAAGATCAGCACCGCTGCCATTCCCCTCAACACATTAACACTGACAACACGCTTTTCTAATTCACAATATTGCTCTCCTCAAGTTTAGCTCACAACAATGTACAAATTCATATTTATTGAATGCTTATTTTAGAACATGCAAATAAAACATACATTTATTTTCTGATTTATCTAATACAATGCTTACTCCAGACATCAAACACTGCACATTAACGGCCGCATGCAGTTTCCAATCTGTTCTATTTTTTAAACTAAGTGGAATAAATACACGATAAATACCTTAATGTTTTCAGATAATTCTCTCGCTTTCTGCATGTAGAGATTCTCAAAGTTCAGCGAGGCCAGGCTCCGTTTCATCTCGTCCAACTTATCATGTAAGCGCTCCGAACAGTTCTATCAGCAAAAATGAACAAGATCGTAACTTCTGATCTTCAAATGCTACAAGTGCCGCCTTTAGAAAACATTTAAACTAATTACGAAGTTCAAAACAAACCCAAGAGAAACCGGTCATGTTTTGACAAATCCCATCTCGAATTATGACATGTACATGTTTAATATATTATAATGTTTTAAAAAAATAAAGCGATGGCGCGATCCCATCAGGAAATGTGTTTAAAGTTCACCTGATATTGCTGCCATTGCATGACGGCATTGTCCACAACGGTTTTTCTTTGATTCGCTCTTCGCACAACGCTATGCCAGCGCTCCTCCAGCTGCTCCAGCTTCCGCTCAAAATCCATGGATTCGTCAAAATCTCCGCACTGGATCATCTGGTGTCCCTCATCAATGATGGACGCCAGAATCTGCTGTCGACTGTGCATCTCGGTTTGGAAGTTCTGACAGACAAAATGCATAAAATTATAGCTCTCTCTGCTTGTCAACATGTTTTAGTACATGGACAAAACAACAAAACTCATGTTCATGGAATATAAACAAAATAACCACACATTTCTTTGCACTCAGTGGGATATTTTTTACTCCAATATTTGCCCCAATAATAAAGGCGAAACGGAAGAAGAAAAAGATGTCTGGGCCTGTGGAAGTACTTACAGAATAGGCCTGTTGCTGCTCAAGCAGCGCCGGGTAATTCCCGGCAATATCGGTGGCCAAATCGCGCTCCACCTGAGCCAGGTATCGACTCCAATCCTCGCACTTGTCGTTGAAGTCCTCGTGCAGCAGTAGCGAGCTCTGCACGTTCTTGTGCTTGCCCGCCGCGTCCCCGGCCAGGGCTTGCCAGCGCTGGTTCAACTCCCTCAGTCGTCTCGAGTTTGCCTCGCTCAAAGGCAATCTGAAGCCTATCTCGTTGAGGAGATCGAGACTGGCTTGCTTGCGGCTGAACTGGCTGCTGAGATTTTTCAACTGTGATAGCCGTGCGCGAATCTCTTCCTCATCCGCGGATTTGTTCGGATCGCCGGATCTCAGCACTTGATTGGCATCGGCCAGGAAGGCGTCGACGAGATCATAGGCCTCGCTGAATTTGGCATGGCGTGTGGTCTCCGCCTGTGTACCGTGCATGTATTTTGAGATTGCTTGCTGTAGATTATGCAGGCGTTGGCTGAGAGTGGTTTCCTTAGAGGTCACGTAGATGACCGTCGCGTTGTCCATGTGCGGTGTCAGCTGGTCACTCAGGTTGCCAAGACGCAAAATGTTCTCCCGATATCTGTTCAATTCAGTTTCAATATTCTGAAAAAAGAAATTGAACTGACAACATCGATACAACAGAAACAATAACAAACGATGCTGAAAGTTAAATGTTGTATTTTATTTTACGACTGCTAGATTTCATAGCGTACAAAAGAAACAAATATATATGCTGTGTGTACATGGAATTCGATAAGTATGAGTGTTACAAATCCAGAGCCTGAAGCTCTACTTTTAAACATTGCAAACTTTACGTAAAAAGCATTGGTTGATTTACCTATCAAACAATATTTCAACTGACTTCGTAACTCAAAACAATGCGGTGTGGGTATGGGGGCTGGGGGGGGGGGGGGGGTTGTTAGTCTATACGAGCTGTGGACTGAATTGAAATGGAAGGCAAGCAGCCGACAGCCTACCCGAGCTCTGTTGAGTTGCACCTTCGGCTCATCCGTCGGCTTGCGGATCAAGGCATTCACCTCCGCCTCTTTGGCTTCCAGCCACACTTTGCACACTTCAAACTCCGACTCGTACGCTTGCCATTTCTGCTGTATGCTCTCAAAGAGGCTCAATCTGTCGTCAAGCATGTGACTGACTTGCTGCCACCGTTCGCTTGCGTCACGCACAGCGCGATCTATTGACTGCGTCACTATGGTATCGACGAGCCTGTCGAGTTGTTTGGATGAGCTCATCAGCTCTTCCAGGAAGGCTCGTGATCCTTTGAATTCACTTTGTCGCGTCTGAAAACAAAAACTTTCCAGAACTATTCGCTCCTTATCATGCAAATTCTGCATCGGCAATCCCAACTCCACTAACCCATTTTGGAAGTTTTCCCCTTTATAGACGAGTGCTTCGAAACAGAATGTTCCCAGATTTTGTGGGCTTCTACATGTAAAGACAATACATTCCGCTAAATGCTTTACAGGTAACAGAAAATATACAAGTCCGTGGCATCATATTCTTTTCCTACAAACAAAACATTTGAATTAACAGGCAGACGCTACAATTCTCACCTGGAGCTGTTGTATGGTCTGTCTGAAGGCGACGAGATCGGAGGAGGCGAGGCGGTGCCTGTGGAGCGTATACTCCGTCTCCGTCGTGGCACGGCTCACCTTGCTCAGCGCCTGGTGGTAGACCTCCCACAGCTGAGCGCCTCCTCTAGTCCATTACACAGCTCATACAGCGCGTGGTCGAGCTCGGCCCACTGCTGGTTCAGCGCATCCACCGTTTAAGCAGCATGGGTCGGCAGGCCTGAGGCGTCGACTTGCACTTCTCTGCGATTGCCTTGCCGATGGCTTTTATAGTGTCTATTTCTGTCTCCTTGGCGCGGAGTTTGTCTTGGATGCTCTTGCATTCCTTCAGGGAGTGCTGTACGCTGATCTCATGTCCAATACGCTGGAAGCGGGACAGCTTGCCTTCCTGGTCAGCGAACCAAATCTGTAATGTTTTAATCATTTTATCATAATCTTCCCAACGCGCCTGCAATTCCTGCAGAGATTTAATCTTTTCTACAACTAGACTGGACAGCGCTTGGTAGCGGCTGTCATTTCTCAAGCTTTTCATTAAAGAACATGGCATCAGACGGCTGCGTACTTTGACTGCTCAGTAGCGATTGGTTGACGAAATCCACAGTCAGCTGCTTATTGGCTAAGTCCACTTTTAAGCCTTTATATTATGCAGCTGTATGCGATGTCCATGAGGGTGCCTGGATGCTCCCGTTCCTCCTCCACGAGCATGGCCTGGACGCCGTCGAGCCACAGCAGGAGCTCATTAAGGGCCTGGCGGGAGGGAAGCAGCTCCATCTGGGCGGCGTGCAGCTGCTCCTCATTGTTGGGCACCTGGTACATCAGCTGCAGCCACTGCTCCTCGATGCTGTCCAGGCGATGCTGGATGCTGTAATCCTTCGGCCTTGACCTCAGCAGCTGATTTCCCAAAGTGACCACCTGGGTTTTCATGGGCAACTTGGCCTCTACTTCTTTGCGGAAATCCAGGAAGAGTTCCATCTTTTGTTTAATGGCACCCAATGATTGCAGTTCAGGCTCTTCCAGACTGGCAAGAATGTGGATACGGTTGGTGGCAGTGCTGAGCCATGCTTCCAATTCTGCTGCCTCGCGTTCAAACTGCTCCATCTGGTCAACCAAAGCTTGAAGCCTGTAAACACGAAAACATATCCCGCTAGTTGGTTTGTACACATTCCACGTCATGTTCGAATAACCAGCATAAGACGTTGGATCTTTACATTTCGGTATGATCTATGTCACAGGCGGCTGGACTTACTTGCTGAGCTGAGTGCTGGCGTCGTTGTTGATGCTGAGCCAACTCTCCGTGCACTCACTGACTTCGCCCTCCACGGCCGGGCAGCTCACGCCCTGCAGCAAGTGACGGCCATTATCCAGGGTCGTCAGCATAGTTGCTTTCTCCTCCAGCAGGGAGCGCTCCAGTGTGTTGTAATTCCAGATTTTGTGGCGCATCTCTTCCAGCGTGTCCAGTTCGCCGACCTTAAAATCAGCAGAAAACAATACCTTCGTGAATCTTCCTCTGGTAACTTATTATACAGTGCAAACGCCTACCCACTCTAAAATATTGAAAGCTGATTTGTTTTGCAACTAATTTAAATTAACGGGGTCAGATTCAGAAGGATGCTACAGGGCCACTCACTAAATCCCGCATTTCTTATGGCCAGACATTTCGTTGTAAACCATTGCAAAGATCAAACTTTAATCTCTCAGATTTTAAACGAAAGGCATCTCGCCTCCTTATAATCACTGAGAGTTGCTCCAGACTTATTTGATGCTTATCGATCGGTTTTCAGTTACTTTTTATTTATATGGTTTTTTTTTTTTTAGAAAAATTTATCTATTGGCCAGAAACATATCACGATGTTGAACAAATGAACATTTTCCAGACTACCAGTTTTACTGTCTGCTCGTCTCATTCTGGGATTGTTGAACAGTTTACATACTTCACTTACATCACTAACGGCTAAGTTATACAACAAGCGGTCTCGACACATTTACTCACGGGTTTCGGTGCCATTTGCTTCAATCTCCGCAAGTAGGCCTTGGCCTCTTTAAACTGGACGTGGAAGTCTGCCCACTGGCGCTCGAGCCTCTCTAGCTTCTGGCCGTGTATGGAGGCCCTGTCCTGCACCACGTGCGTCAGGTTGTTGAGGCGTGTGTGCGTGGGCAGTAGGTGCTGCTTCGTGGCGCGGTCCACCTGCTCGCTCAGCGCGTCAAGCATGGCGCGGTTACTTTCCAGATCTTCAAAGAATTCCTAGACAAAAAAAAATGAAATAACAATAACCATAACAACAACAGCAACAACAACAACAACAAAAACAACAACAGTAATAATAATAATAATAATAATAATAATAATAATAATAATAATAATAATAATAATAATAATAATAATAATAATAATAATAATAACAACAACAACATAAACCCCACAAAATATACCATAAATAACTTATAAAATATTTTTTTGCTTCTTTTTTTAGTTATCAAATAATCTGTTAAAGCTGTATACTGTAAACTGTATATCCAAAAAGAACTTTCCACCCAATGGTTACCTTGTGTGTCTTAACTTGCTGCTGAAGATGGCTGAAATCCATGGCAGACACCGATTCAGTCTGCAATTTACTTTGAGCAGTCTCCAGGAATTCTGTATACTCTTCAAGCATTCTTTCATACTGATTCTGCAGACCCAAAGCCTTTTCTAGGCTTGCTTTGCTTTCCGAGGCCTGTAAAAGACGACTCTTGACGAAATATGCTCATCTTAAACTATTGCAACAACCTTTGCGTTAAAAACACTTCAAAAAAGTGAAAATTTTATTGCTAATTTCAAATCTTTTAACTGGAGCACTTCCAAAGTAAATAGTATATAATGCCAAGTACTAAAACCAATTACATGTTGTGTACATAAGCTATACTCACCAAGTGCTTTAGCCCGATGAGTTGAGACTGGAGTCCAGAAAGTTGACTTGGTGGTAAGAGTACATCTTCCCTTCCCCTAACCACATCGCACGCACGTATCAGTGACGTCACTTCCTTTTCACACTCGGCCACCTCGTTTCCTAGTCGGTGACACTCGGTAATTTTCGTCTCCACCATTTGTTCACTTCGGTCCAAATTCTCATAACACTCTTTGAGATCTAGAACGAACACTGCTTTTTGATAAAGTAACACTAAAACTGTAAACATTTTAAATAACATATATTGGCCCCGCAGTTCTATATTATCATTATGGAGTTAATGAACAACGGAGGAATTGTGTAAACCACCAAATTAAGCTTAATCTATAACTTCTTACTCGGTAACAGTAACGGGAGAACTACACAGCGGCTTACCCGACATATGCCTGCTCAGCTCTGCGGCCTGGTCCTGCACACTTCTCTGTTGGGTCGTTCTCTGCTGCAGGCCCATTTCCCGCTCTTTTGCTTGCTCTTCCAGCATCCTGAGCCTGTCATTGAGATCGTCAACGGCCTGGCGTATGAGGTGGCGGCTTCCGGCGCCCGCCTCCGCCATCAGCTGCTGCGACGCCTTATTCATGACGCTGATGTCGCCTTGCAGCGCCGCGATCTCGCCCTGCAGCGCCTCGTTGTCGCGCAGACGACTCGCCGTGTCCTCGTGCCACGGAGGCCCGAACAGGCGCTGCTCCACCTCGTCCAACCACTGCGAGATGTTCTGCAGCGCCTGCTGGTAGAGGCTCTGGAATTCCATGGCCTTCTCTAGCCGCGCGTCCTTGTCGTCTATCTGACCTTGCAGGCTGTCCCAGCATGCCTTCAGGTTTCGTAGACTATCCCGCACTTCCTCGATCTTCTCTGAGCCGCCCTCCGCCGACTCGGCCTACAGCAACAAAGTTTTAAAAAGTAATTAATCTGGAAGAATCACATCTTAAACATAAAGAGTCTGGACACTAAAACTGCCTTGTCTAATTTCACAAGAAAAATACATCAATCCCAACAAACTGTACATACCTGTAGTCGGAAGTAATGCAGTGGAACGCCGACAAAGGGTGAAGGTCGGCTGGCTTCTATAGAGTCCTGGAGCTGGCGGTTTTTCTCAGACAGCTGGCGGTGGAGTCTGCGCCAGTTGGCCGCCACGTCGTCGCTGTCGTCGTTGTCCTCGGAGCTGCCGCTGCGTGCCGACTGGCGTGCCGAGTCCGCATGCTCGCGTACCCGTCTCAGCAGCTCCTGGTTCTCTGCCAAGTCCTCCTTTAATTCCTATCAAGCCAAAGCAAAAAATATCATGACAAATTCCTTATATCTTTTGGTATTTTCCGTTACTTGTCGCAACTGCTCCGAAATCTCGCACTTGAATTCGAAAATATGAGTCAACTAGACACAGTTGTTTTTAAAACTAAGATCATAAGACAAAATATTAGAGGCCATTTCTAAATCATACAGCAAAGCATGTGTAGAATAAAAAACTTTCTATTAGATTCAGTTTCAGCTCCACTGGTGAAAAACGAAAACTTCCACTCACAGTATGTGGCTGGGTGGGCGGAGCTCTGTCCCTGACGTCACTACCGCTAGCTACTAACTCTTTCGTCTTTTTGATCCATTCCGTTAGATCATCCACACTTCTTCTGTATGTGTCAATTTCTTTTCTCTTCTGCTCGCCCTCCTGTTAAACGTACGTCACATAGCACCACTTGTGCAAACTTGTTTGAAATGATACACTAAATTCACTGACATGTTATCAATGTATTACGCTGCACTTTTTTGCGCTTTTTTGTACCTAAATTAAGAATAAGTGCCAAAGCTTTGACAAAGAGATGTTTAGTTGACAATCAGTACGGTTTTTGCTCCTCTGAGATTATACTTATCAGTAACTAACTGACAAGTACTAGCCCTCTTACTAGACTGTACACTGTCTAACCGCTAACCTCGGTAGTTTTTGTGATCATTTTAAACCTTGCCGATACTGTCCTATTTTACAAACGAACACAACCAAAAGCAAGTTATCTATATCTTTATCTCTTTTAAATCAAATTATGGTCATTACAAACATATTAAGGTGCTCCGGATGGCCAGGTTACCAGTATCTGGTGTCCTTCCTCCAGAGATATTTTTTTATATGGCATAAAAACATATACTGTACCCCTAGTCATTAGCACGCCTTATTTCGCTCTACCATCTACACCACAATTTTTGATTAGAAAAGCGACTGACTTCAAATAGGTGTAGGAAAAGAGCACTGACCCTGAGCGCCTGGTTGAGCTGCTCCTGTTTCTTGCTTGCGTCAGCCTTGAGCTGTTCTGTGTCCTCGCGGAGATTCGCCAGTTCCGTGCGCAAGCCTTGAGCTTGTGGCGTGGATTCTTGCTCACAAAGCCTCTCACACTCAACACTCATATCAGAGAGAACCCGCAAACGGTCCTCTAATTCCTTTCCAAGTTTCTAATTTAAAACAGAAAAAAACATTGAATTCGTTATCATTGTGATGTGACTCAATATTGCACTCCCGAAAAGGTTATGCCGTTAGTGAAAATATCGAGAAGACGTATATCAAGTAAAAATATTTCCTTCGCGATGAGCCTCACAATTTTGCAAACTCAAACAACAGACCCTAACCTGAACGACCCATGGAGCAGCCAGTTTTTACGAAGGTTGTACAATGGCTTGTTGTGCGCTAAGTGTCGTCTAATTTTTCATTCAGCGCAGAAATATATGGATAAATTTTGTTTATTGTACCACTTCCCCACTGCCCTTTATTTATTTATTCCAGCTATATATTAAAAGTAGACCCGGTCTATAAATGTTGACTAGCACACGAGATGTATATGCCTTTTTAACTGTCTGCCAAGCCTCTGATGTAGATGCTAAGCAGAACATAAACTTCCGATTCGGCTTTGGGAATGAATACAGAGCCTGAGAGAGTGAACGAGGTTTCGGACATCCGAAATAAAAAAAATCACTTTCGCGTTTTTGTGCAAAACATCTTAAACAACTTTGATCTACTACACCTAAACTGTCTTGATGGGGCAAAGAAATTTGCACGACAAATAAAATCTCAAATTGCGATTTCCAAAGTTATTGCCATTCAAACTGATCATTAGGAAAATATCTTAATCACTGACCTAGTCTAACATCATGGACAACTGCCTCGCTCAAAAGTAATACCAAAATACACGCTTTAAATATTGCGACAGCGACAGTCGTTCAAATTAAGACTGGTTTGAGAAGCGACGGGAAACAATTTACTTTGGGTGCGCACAAAATAATTCAAACGGGTTCAATAAATATTACTGAAGAGACGAATCCAAGTTGGTAAAAAATATCAAGCCGTCTAGTGACTCCAATATAAAGTCAACAATCTGTTGTGAACATCTTCACGTCCAAGCTGTCAATTATAGTCCTAACACAGACGTTAACATTAAATAGAAAGGAATTTCATAATGAAAGTCTATATCTAAATGAAAAAAGAAATAAAAGGTTTTTCATTCAGTAGAGGTGTTCATTAGTGGAAGTCTTCCTGGACGTTTTAGGGAATCATGTACCGGCGTGAAAAAAAAAAAAAGACTGGCAATTTTTCATGTGCTGATGGCGTACATTTATCTTAAAATAGTTCGGGTCATTTGTTCCGCGTGATCTTGTTTCCATCACAGTTACTGGCGATGGGCCAGGGGATCGTTCGACATATGACTTTTTGCTTGTTCAACCCGAAAATCTTCTATGGCAAACATATACAGTTTCATCATATAAATAAAAAACAAATAACTAAATCGTTTCAGACCTAACCCAATAGAATACAAATTAGTCATAAATATTCTTTGTCGATGTTCTGGCTACTATTTTCGCTTTCGCAACGTTATACCAGAATAAAATTCAACGACTCGTAAATCATTTAATGGCAGCCAGGTTAAGCTAGTGTTATTACTGAGTACAAACAAACATGCTTCCACATCATTGAGCAGTGGACAGCACATTCCTTCACGCCAGATATAAATTCTCCTGCTCCCCCCACCCAACCCTTTTGAAACCACGCCAAAAGAGTTATAATGGACTTGGCTGTCACCTGGTTGTCGCGGATTTGCTCTTTGAGATAAGCTGTATCAAAAGTGATCGCTGGTTCCCCTGCGTTGTCGATCCTTGCCTGTGTTAGCCAGGCCTCGCAGTCCTTGACCTTGTCACGGTACTCGCGCATGGCCGCCGCGTGCTCCTCCCTCTCGCCTGCCGCCCGCTGTCAATCAAAGTCACGTGCACTTTAAGTTTCAATGCCTAAGTTTTTTTTTAACTTAATGGAAATTACATTATTAAAGAGAAAATCATGTTTATGTATTAGTCCTATATTTTGTTATACATATGCACTCCTTAAAATTCTATTATTGTACTTATTATCTTTCCATCTCCTAAAACATTGCATTCCATATCTCTAGACTTTTTTTCTTTGTTCATTATTTACATTAGATACAGTCCAGCAAAGTGAATAAATCAAGTAAACTCAACTTATTTCAACTGGAAACTCTCGGGTGGTTTTCTCAGTTAATTAATCAACTCTATATTTGCACTATGTGTAAGATTTTTTCAATTTATAAACGACGTAATTACACACATATGACCTTTGAGCTATTTTTAGTACAATTTTCCACGTGCGCCCCCGAGGAATTCGACGCGAAGGTTCGCGTTGAGCCACTATTACTCCATAACAAAGGAGTCTAAAAATGGAACTTCACTAGAAACGAAACCAAAAATTAGAATTGTGTCCACTGAGCTCATCCCGGATTGTCAGCTCAGGGAAATGAAATGTAAAACTCTAGTGCAAAACGTTTTAGAAATAAACAACTTAATGTTAAAAAAAAAGAGTTTTTGTTTTTGTTTTGCTAAGGCGACATGGTACGATAATACAGGATGTTATGACAAGACTGGCACCTCTACTCAGTCTGACACCTCCACTGCGAATATCATGATATATAACCTGACTTCCTTTAACTGAATGCCTTCGCGTGTCATACAAAGTGCCGTCTGAATAATGTGAGGGAATTTTTAGTGATAAATTAATAAACAAATTTTGTCTCATATCTTTGTTTCTCAGACAGGCATACCTGGGGCAGTGTTTGGCCGCATAAGCTACACAAGTGCTGGTTGACATTATTCAAACCTTCCTCTTCGGTTACGATAGGGGTGGAAGATTTCTCGACAAAGGAACGCCCCTGATCCGGGGCTTTCTCTTGCATCCGTGCCGCAGCAATCTGCCGACTCATGGTGTCAACATATCGGGATAGACGACTGTCGGGTGTCAACATTCCTCTATCCGAGTCGGCGTCACTGATTGATGCCACGGATGTAAACGCGCTATCGAAAGACGCAAGAAGCGAATCTTGCGCGAAAACGTCAGCAGTCAGAGTCCCCTCGCTGCTGGCGATCGAATCTCGAAACGAGTCGGCCTCGCCGATTTCCGAATACAGCTCAAGTTGATGAAGTGGTGCAGGAAGTCTATACAGGTCCAAGTCGGCAGGGAAGTTGAAGCTCCATTGGTCAGAAGGAAGGCACGTGGTCAGAGAGGGCACTTCCGGTGTCTGTTGTTTTGACATTGACCAGATCAACGCCTTACATTGTGAACTGAGGTCGTTGAAAGTAGCCGATTCCGAGAACTGTTGGGAAGTCAAAGAACACTTGGCCTCTGTATCACCAACACTTGATTTGATCTGCTGTTTATCTACGGAGGTCCCCGAATTGTCACCATTTTCCACTTCAATCCTTTTTTCTACTTGCCACGCACGGTCTGAAAGTTCCTCTGTGCTAAAATATCGTTCAAGAATAGACGTCTTGAACTGAACCGGGTTGGATTTATTTTCCTCTTCTAAGGGTTCTGAGCTATTAGGCCCTTTCTGAGTGTAAATGTCTGGCGTTTGTGTAGCGCAATCAGTGTGGCGGCACACTGGAGAAGGGTTTACGCCACTGTCTTCACACTGGCGTTGGTGGGGCTCGGGTGGGGCTTCCTGATCATACAACACCTCCTCTACCACCTGGCTCGCCGTTTGTGTGGAACTGTCGCTACTGGATGTCAGGATGCAGTCGGTTTGTGAAGCTACGTCAGTGTTAAGGTGACCGTACGGAATGCAAGTCTGGATCGACAGGTCAAGGACAGATTTTCTCCCTTCCGTGTCAGATGAGCTGTTCTTGTGTTTTTCATCGTCAGCTGGCGACCTTGAACATTCCACTAATTCGGGTATTAATCCGAAATCAATTTCTACCCCAGTCCAAGCAGTTTGGCAGGCGGCATCGCAAAGGGAAGAGGCGCTGAGGTGGACCACTTGTTTCTGCGTGCCTTCCACATCTTGCGTGCGCGGGCAGCCTTCAGAAATGGTTTTTGTTCGGTCTAGGGAATCCGCATCATTCGCGTCACATGAAAGTTCACTACTTTGAGTAGGCTTTTCTTCAGTGATTCGCTTTGCGATAGCTGTTTCATCAGCTTCTGAAAGGAGTTCAAGAGACATCGCTCTGGTACCGAAGCCCTCATACCACTTTTCAAAATCAAACGGTTGCTTGTCTCGCAGGTGGTCATGACTAAGCTCCTGGGGCGTGTATCTCAGAGAAGACTCTGAAGAGCTTCCATAACCTTCACTGCAGCTGGATTCTAACTTATCGTCTTTAATTTCTAATGTGTCTTTTAAATGAGGCAACTGTTGGGAACCAGACTGGTGGGAGCTTGAAATGTCGATACCACAGTTGGAGCTGCCAGTGTCTATAGAATTTTGGCTGCCCCACAAGGTCGCACTGCGCTGCAGGTTTTCTTCACAAATGGATGATGCCGGTGTGCTTCGGTAGCAGTCAGAGAATTCGGAAGTCAGCGAGCTTTCGTTATATTCTCCACACGTTTCGCAGGAAGTACGGCTGGCAACATTGGGCGTATTGCAGCAGTGGCACACCCAGTTCCCTGCACAAGTCGCCTCGCTCGTGCCATTTCCCTTGACCGCTCCAGCAACATGAACATCATTGGCAGAATCAGTTATTTGACCACTTGTCTCGTGTTCTGTGCAAGCAGGCGACTGGACTCGGACATCATCGGGCTGTGTCGTTGGTTCGTCGTTGGTCTGAATTTGTGCCGGCTCCAAATTCAGCTCAACAGACTCCAAGTCGAGTGGTGATGTTTCCAATGGATTCTCTAGCTCATCATCAGCACTGCCCACGTCTGCAACGTCATCATCATCATCAAACACCAGCACGATGTCGTCGGCGGATACCGGATCATGCTGCAAGCCGTCATCGGGATCTGCATCTCCAGACGGCTCTGGTTCGCTCCCCCCTCCGTCACTCGGCGCGCCGCCCCACGCCCTATCCACGTCAGTGCCATGTCCGCTGGCTTCCTCGCAGTGCGGCGCAGTCTCCTGGTCTCCACTGGCGGGATCGGCCCCCGCTGCCCGGGTGCCGCGTACTATATTAAGCACTTCCGCCAAGAAGCCCAACGAGAGCATGGCACGCCTGGTGACTTAGACAGTCATATTGAATTAAATGCAATGCCTGGAATGCATCCAGGAGATACCCTTTATATGTCTTTTGTCTCTATATAGTCGTCAAATTTGCCTACTGTGTTTTACAGAACTATTTTTAATCGTTCACTTGGCACAAATATACTCCAATCCAAAGTGTGAAAACTCTCTCATTCTGTAGAAATTTTCGGGATCCTAGCCACCTTAATACACAGTGCTCGAGTTATTTCAGTGATATGAAAACGTCCACGGATCTTCACTTTATTTATAAGCACAAAATCAGATAAGTCGGCACGTTCTTGAATGATCTCTAAGTAAACGCTGGAAGTGTAAGTGCTGTTGACGCCTCTCATTTATTTAACTATTACATGACCTAATGCACGAATTATCCACAGCCAACTGAGATAAGCCCGCCAGATCCGTGAGATAAGACTGACAAGAAATAAATATTCAAATCGCTGTAGGTGAACCACATGCATTCGCTTCATTAAATCCTCAAAACTATTGCGTTGTAAAGACTGTACAGCCGAGTGAATTATCAACCGCCTGGAGCAGTGAGTAGCCATTTATCTACAGTGAAAAATCCATGTAAAAGTGATCTGGTTACTCTAGTTTTTTAGTTAACATCGTTGTTAGCTGCCCTCACAGCCAAATTAATATATATATATATAAGAGGTAATATAATTGTTTATATAATGGCGGGGAACTTTCCCCCAGTACAAGCCTTTAAGTTGAGCATATGCGGTCGGAAACGCATCGATTCCATATGGCCAGTGTCAGTCAATACGCCACTGAGCTAGAAAACCTTCATGTCTCAATCCAGCTTTTCACCAAGATAGGCACATTAACAATATTTGCATTTACGGGTTTGAATAGGAATAGCCTTTCACTATGTAATGAATAATAGAAAACATGTTTTGCTTGTGTTACTTAGGCATAAGAACCACCTCAAACGCCGTTGTTATAATTTAACAAAGACAGGAGACTCTCGTTATGGCGTCATCGGTTATAACGACGCGATTTTTCAGTCCAGCGGTGTTGTTATTACGAGGGGGGGGGGGGGGGGGGGGGGCGTGAGGACAGTATCGGGTGCTTGTGTGGCAAACATTTCCCCAGCCAAAAATAAACAACAGAAAGACTATTATTATCAATATGTGAGACACTGAGGTATATTAACAGCGACTTGTATACACAACTATACTGCTTTTTAGGCTTCAAATGATAAAAACCGGACTTCAAATCGGAAAAAATCGGGCCTCAAATGCAAAAAAAAAAACAAAAAAAAAACAAAAACAAAAAAACGCCCGGCATATTTATTTTCAGGTGAGGCAACAGTAAGCAGTCAGTTAAGTAAACAATATGCAATATTGACATCGTTAGAAGGGTGGTGTTCAGTTTTGTTCACTGAAGGTACTACTCAGGCAAAAGGCCCTGTACAGTTAGTTACACGAATCACTCAAGTACTTCGCTAAAGTTAGGTGTACTGCGTCATTTGCTTTCGTCATAGCCTTACTTGTAAGAACGTTGCTGCAAGTACCTCCTATGTACAAAGCGTTGTAAAAATCATCCCAACATGTTGAAATTTTTAAGTTTGTTAAAAAATTTTAAGTGAAGTTGTAAAAGATGTTTGGAATTCTTAACAATATGCGCACATGCTTAAGATGTCGGATATACGCAAAACCAAACATTTGTCAGATAAATTAAATATAAAACAATGTTTATAAAAAAAAAAGAGATTAGCCGAAATGTAAACAAAAATGTGTGTCCCTGAAAAAAGACCCTTGAGATATTATTTCTTTCTTGCAAGGGGGGTGGTGGGGTGGGGGGAGTGGCACTTGGTTTCATACGTTTTGCCATGCGTGTTTATAAACAGGGAAAAGCGTGTAATTATGAATGTCGCTTTTACAAAAGGGAGTAATTTTCATTAATTACTCCGCGTTTCCCACAACAAGCGTTTCATATATATTGACACTAATAGCAATCACTAGGGTTGGGTATCGCGGCTCAGTCTGTATCGCGATACGTATCGCGATATTGACTGTGTATCGCGATACATATCGCGATATTTTGAATTCTTTAAAAGTGAAAAAATGCAGCTGTTTTATGGCTTTATTTCCAGGAATTGTAACACTTACCTACGGCATTGATCAGTTATAGATAATGGCGTTATAACAAATACAAAAAAGTATGTTGGCAATGGTGGTTTCGGATGCCATCAGGGAAATTAATCTCATTGCACAAACAGCATACTGTATATAACTAAATTTTAAGAATGACTGTTTGATTGAGTGTCTAAACTTAAATGTCTGTTTGGTGTATTTTTAACCTGAAACATCATCAGGTCTGTATTTAAAACTGAAATAACAACACAGTGTCTACTCTGACATTGAATCGCAAAATGTCACATGTTCTTTTTATCAAGTTATCATTCAATTATTTAGTCAGTTCATATCAAATATAGCAAAACATTATCCATGTTCTATCACTCTATAATTGGCCGACTTAGTCAGAAATTTACATGAAAAAAAATGTCGTGAAAATATATCTGAAACGAAAAGCAGCCGAATATGGTGTGTTAAGTGATAAACATCAGCATTGCACATATCACTGGTTAGCACATCACCAAAAATATTGAATTAAACGTGCAGCGGAAAATATCGAAAAATATCGATATTTCAAAATTTGTATCGCGATACGTATCGTGAGAAAATATATCGCGATATATCGCTGTATCGATAAATATCGCCACCCCTAGCAATCACATCGTTTGCTTGGCCTTAATGTGATCTGAGGCCCCACGTTTTCATTTTAAGTCCTTATTGTCAGAATTTGAAACCCTCCACCTACATGGCATTTGAAGTAATTGTTAACTCTGGCCTCAAATGACATTCGTCGGGCTTCGAAAGGGAAAAAGCGGCCCTCGAATGAAAACGGTGGGCCTCTAGAGTGGTATTCTGCTCTGTCCTTATTTTTAAAGATGTCCTTATTTTTAAAAATGAAGATAAAAAAGCTATTCTGCTCTATCCTCAAACTGAACAAAAAAAGCTATTCTGCTCTATCCTCAAACTGAACAAAGTCTTTTCAAAATAAGGATAAAAATTAAGGATGAACCATCCATTCTGAAGAATAAGGACGTCCTTAAAATAAGGAGAGAGCAGAACACCACTCCTAATCACATTAACCACCAGCAAAACGATGCGACTGAAATATGATCACTAAGTCTGGCACAGACCTACTAAAGCCCTACCTACATTAACAACATTCTACTTTCTTTTTATCACTGGATGTCGTCCACCCGGAAATGACTATTCGAGGCCCGAACACAGGAGAGAACCCGATAAAAGCTCCTCTTTTGTTCAAATGATATTAAGAGTATATACATAAAACTCCACAAGAATTTAATCGACCTGACAAGTAAATTGAAGTGTCCAAAAGTACTGGCCTGATTTTTTGTTGTACTGCAAAAAAAAAAAAAACAAAAAAACAAAAGAAGTTTTCTTGATGTGTCGGCCAAGAGAAGTACTTTAATTTATTGGTTGTAGTAAGTGACCTGAATTGTGAGACGCGAAAGGTTTTATTTTTTAACATTGAAATTAAGTGCAAGGACCCTTTTAAGTTGTTTTTCAGGGCTGCCTTTTTTTTGCATATGCCTTTTCCATAACTTTGATATTAAGACAGTATCACAGATACATTTCACATTTATGAGGGGGGCAGATTACCGGGGGGGGGGGGGGGGGGGCAGATTACCGTTTACCTTATGAGACACACCCTCACACTGCTTTGTGACGCGAATGCCTGTTTGGTTATTGGCAGTTGTTCGGTTCCGCTACACGAGTTAAGGACAACCGCCGCGGGGGCAAGAGTCGAACGGAAAAGTACCGCTGGACAACCGCCGCTTGGACAACTGCCGATGACGGACAACTGCCGCAGGCGGGTAACTGCTGCCCCCCCCCCCCCCACCCTCCCCCATTAAAAGCTGCAGTATCGTCATAGGCCCGTCTCTGCTGAGATGCCTGGTGACTGTGTCATCACCGCGTTGTTCTAGCTTTGTTCATGTTTTTCAAGACATCCCAAAAGCGCCCGCAGTTGGAGTGCTACGCTGTGATCGCAGAAAGCATTCTTTGAGGCCAAACGTCTACTTGATTATTTGTGTGCCGAAGATCTTCCACAACACTATCGTAATACGTCACACACTCCACTGTTTTACCCTGTTGCATTTCGGTGCCTCCCGAAATGCACTGTATTTTAGAGGCAAATCCATCAGAGAAATCTTAACAGCTCAGTCATAAAAGAAAGCTAATATCCACTGATTCTTGCACATGCACATGCAATAAGAACACAGACTGACTGACCCTTGGCACTTCCAAAAAATACTTATAATCCCGGTACATACACAAACAATACATACTGACGCCTGGTACATCTATTCAGAATACACACTGACCCCTGTTACATCCAGAAAGAATACACACTGACCCCTGGTACATCCACAAATATAACCACTGACCACAAACAGCCACTCAACCCTGGTACATCCACAGGGAATACCCACTGAACCCTGGCACATCTACAGGGAATACCCACTGAACCCTGGCACATCCACAGAGAGTATCCACTGAACCCTGGCACATCCACAGAAAGTACCCACTGAACCCTGGCACATCTACAGGGAATACCCACTGAACCCTGGCATATCCACAGAGAGTACCCACTCAACCCTGGCACATTCACAAAGAATACCCCCTAAATCCACTGTCGTACCTGCAGCTGTTCTTGCTTGTCTTGAGCTAGCGAGCGAAGTGTTTCCGCTTTGTCCTTGAGCATGCGCACAGTTGCCTCCATGGTCTTCCGGTGCTCTACTTCCGGTGTCTGCTCGACCAGAGATTCTCCGGACACACAAACAGATCTGACTTCAGGCTCAAGAGTTTCCAGTTCCAATAAAGCGTTCTGTAAGCACAAAATGTGAATAGGCAAGAGACATCCACTAAAGATTTACTTATATCGTTCGTTCATACGCAAATGGTATCCACCTCATAGACATGCTCGTAAAAATGAAGAAAAAAAATCTATAGGAATACACAAATTCACGGCATGATAATTAAGCCAGGATCAGCAAACCGTCACTTTCTAGTTTTATGAAATCTAATATATTATAACACTGACACACAGCTGCACACTCACATTGACTTGCTCTAGCTGATTCCCCAACGAGTGCATATGACTCGGATCAAGCTTGGTCACTCCTTTGGTTATTGCTTCTAGCTTTACATTGACATCTTTGAGGCGTTTTTCAAAATCTTCCTGCTCCTCCAAAGCGCTCTGCAATTCTTCTTCCCTTTTTGAGAGCTGTTGAATATATGAATCATGTTTAGTTATTAAGTTATATTATTTTGGATACCAGAAATTTCCCTGAGTTACAGTAAACGCTAGCTGGAGAAAAATAATCTTTTTGAAGTAATAACACAATACCGCTGATCTTTGGCTTCAAGATTTTGCCAATATCTGTGTGTGTGTGGGGGGGGGGGTGGGGGGGGGGAGGGATGGCACACCGGATGGTGTGTTATGTATGTGCTTTATTTTAAAATCTTTTGCAGCTCGACCGGGAAATATGTAATATATGTCGAGCTACCAAAGTATTTTTTTGTTGAGTACTCAAAATCATAGATCACAAATCTAAATCTGTAGCTTTCAACACAGCAAAAAGGCCTTTCTTTAACTTGTTTGGCCATTCGATGATCAAACTACGAGGCCAGAGCCATTATAGAAGTTTTGTTGTCGGTCGCCACCGATGAACACTTGCTCGAAACGATCTGTTACACAGCAGAACTTCGACAGCGACATAACTTATTGTACCAGTTTGCTTTTGGGTGTACAAAGTATGGGCAGTAACGACATATGGGACATAATGAAACACTTTTTCGGTCTCAGCAATGCTGCTATAACAAGGTTGTACTGTATCAGTTGCATAGTGCAAGTTTCAGAACGACTGATTTGAAACGCCACATCAAACCCACAAAATGTCAAATGATTTTAACAGGCAACTCGAAACTGCATGTTGTGTAAATTCTTCATTTGTTCCTTTAAAACAAATGCACTCCTGTCCTGCAAACCCGCCAGCTGTTCAAAAGTTCACGCCAACAGATTACTGAGCATTCACTTCAAGAACGTGCATTGTTAGTGTGAACAACAACTATAAACATCATATGGTAGTGTTATCATTTTTATTTCATGACATCCAGTACGCATACAAAGGAAATGGGTGTATTTTGATTGGCAAATATACCCAGTAGGTACGTAGAGCCTTACTCCCTGCTCTTCAGTGCCGAAAAAGTAACACTACTGAAAGTGTGTACTTGACATCACCATGACGACGTAACTACGTCACAGAAAACATCGTAGAGGAGTGAAAAGATCTAATTATAAGAGAATATATTTGTACTAAAAATCATGAAATCAAAATAAAACCACATTCGCGTTTGGACTGATCCGAAAACGACTTCCTTAGCCTTGCTCGCTGATCGCAATCGCCTTTCAGGCTCGTGCTATCAGTGTTACAAGCTGCGGGAAGGTTTTCGGATTAGTCCCACCCGCTCGTGTGGTTTTCATTACTGTAACTCCAGCCTCTTCAACATACAAACAACTGTGCACACAATCGAGAGCAATGTTGACTCAAGGCTAAAGTCAACTTTACTTCGTGCACATAATTCCACATCGATGCCAGCATGCCTTTGTTAGTCTACGCCATCTATATCTACAAAAGGCATAAGCATGCATAAAGGTACTCCGGTTATTTTATAAATCATTGTATATTAAATGTGTCACCAAATGCAACTTTCAAACTGAGGATGCCGCACTGCTCTCTTCTTGCTGCAAAGTAAGAGCATATTAACTGCAAACACTGGTGTTATGTTTTGAAATCAAAATAGGTGCCATATACTTCACTAAAAGAAAACTGTGCTATTTAAAACTGCAAAAAACAAACCAATGCTATTGCGGGTTATATCTGGCGGTGAGTACCTGTCTTTGTAACGACCTCCAGGACTGGTTCAATTCGGCAACGGCTCCGGATAAGTTATGTACAGAATGGGGCCTGAAATGTGTCTGTGCCTCCCACCGGGGGCCCAACCCTGGGCTTGATCGGTACAGTGGGGCAGTTCGTTTTGGGACCGTGTGGGAGGCAGAGAGGCGTACTTCACCCTGGCGCATGGTGTTTGACAGGCGTATCTCGCCTTGACTAAGGTCACGAGATTTCAAGCATTCTTCCGGCTCAGCACGAGAGCTTACGGTTTCAGGAATATATCTGGGCGAGTCCAGTAAATCAGACGCATGAAGCGATCCCGAACTGTAAGATAAATTTGACCTTGACCCGAATGCAGTCTGCGGCCTAGCAACGGGAGACCGTGACCTTTGCGGGGATCGACTGGGAGAGGATAAATCGGTCAGTTGTAAGGGCACGCCTATTGGAGAACGCAGATTTGAGGTGGAACCCCTAGAGGTACACGAGTGCGCCCTGGCGCTGCCCTGGGACCCAAGCAACAGCTGCTGCTCGGATTGCGTGACGGGAGCTAGAGTGAGGGAGGAATTGAGTGACGTGTTGAGACTGGTGTCACCGCTCTGCAGCACATAGGGAATCATCACGAACTCGCTCCCGAAAGACTGTAATAAAACATTACACGAAACTCAAACAAACATGCATGCAACAAGTACGGCGATATACAGCAACATACAAAATTAAGGAACTTTCGCTACCAATGAAATACATTAAAAAGCGTTTTAAATTTACAAGACCTTCAAAATGCCAAAGCAGGAACAAGAACCGGATCAGCAAAGCCAGCATAAGCATAGGAACAACGGCTGTGTGGGTGAAACACTACACAAACTGATTCACGGAAATGAAAGTTTGAACTGGAGTTTTGAAAAGCGTTACATGCACAGCGGTAAAGAATCGGATTTAAGTTCGAAAAAAAATCCTGCAGTTTAAAATCTTTTCAAGCATAACTTGGAATTTTACCTGGTCACCAGATCTAGGGGTGGCAACGGACAACGCCCTTGGTGTGTCCCTCTCCACGGTACTGAAGCTGTCATTCTGATGGATACGATCAGGGCATTCATCCTCCGCCTCGGAATGGTCGGCCGACATGGAAGTGTCGTGATCCAGACCAGTGATTTTAATGGCCAGCGAGTCGATATCTGTGCCAGGGTGCGCGCCCGGCCTTACCGCCCCCGCGGGTGACTCGTATCCTGTCTGGCTACTTGACGATTTACTATTTCCATAACTGCTGCTCGGCGTGGACTTTGAGCTCTCGGCAGCTCTCGGCGACAGCTGCGGCGTGGCCGTCGGCGTGTCGGACTCATTGCTGCCGTAGGAAGTCAGACTTCCCCGGCTGGGATACTCGTGGCCGGAGCTCAAGGCCTCATCCAGGTCGTCCATGAGGGCAATAGTGCTCGTCTCTGATGTTTCCGACACCACATCCAGCTCATGCCCGTAGCCGTCGTAAGCGTCCAGTGTGACGTCACACTCGTTCATCAGCATGTCCGTGTCGTCGGAGAGCACGGATTTCGGGCTCCCTGGACGGTTTTCCGTGGCGTTTTTGTCCTCGATGCGCCCAGCATCGGATATCATCACCGATGATTTCAGGTTATCAGACTTGGGAACGGTAACCTTTAGCTCAGTGTGTTGCGCTGCTTCTAAGAGCATGCTCTGACACTGCCCGTCACCTTCATTTTCACGAATCGGCACATTTTGAACGTCTTGTGAGGTTTCCTTTAAGTCACACTGTCTTTCTTTTTCTACTGGCACGCCGCCAGCCTGTTGACCATATTCAGAGCTGTAACGCTCAGTCCCAGCTTGACCTTGAACTTCAGCAACAGTAACTTGAGGGCTGCCCGTAGTTAGACTGGCGTGAGGCTGCGGGGACTGGTGACAGGACTCGGTGCTGACAGACACGCGAGCGCGCTTCATGCCCAGCTCTGACTCCGTATCAGAAAGCTCCACGTTGTAGTACATGACGGGGCTGACCTCCTGTGTGCGCTCTGCCAGCACCACGGTCATCTCGTTGATGTCGTCGATACGCTTCTGCCAGTCCCGGACCTGAGCCGCTAACGCCTGTCGCGTCGTGACGCCATCAGCGGGGAAGCAAGGGCGAGGAAGCGTGAAGAAAGGCGAAACATTAGCATGGCATGTACATGTGACATTTACAAGCATTTATACAGACACGTGCTTTGAAATTAAAGTATTTATCTACAGCGTGTAAGCTATCACGGAAATATGAAGAATACAGGACGAAACGTTTTACGTCAAAGTCCTAAAATATCTAAAGTGCAAGATGCATCGAAAAAAAAAAAACAATTTTAATCAATGCAAGTTTTTCTACAACATAAATGTAAATGTGCTCTACTTTTTACTTTTAACACATTCAAACTGAAAGTTACATACATGAAAGTTACACTTTTAGAGTTATAAATAACAGTTTTACATGTATTGAAATATAAAAACACGCAAAAACAGTTTTAGTGGAAAACGTAATGAAAAAAAAAACATACGAAATGAGCTGATAAGGTACAAAGGAATAAAGAGCTGTATTTAAGAAAGAATTTAGACATCTAAAAAAGTATTAGGGAGGCGCATTTGGTGACGTCACCTCTGTAGGAGGGATTTGATATTAGGATTACTTCACTGGGAAAATTAGCGATAGCAGTCACAACAAAGGACATACAGCGGAATAACTATCAGCAAATGCCGCACACATTGTTTTTTTTTTTTTTTGTGATTAACTTTAATCATACACACATTATACTAGCCTGTTATCTACTTCATTCATATTGAAGACTGTACATTAAAATTCAACCATTTACTACAACAGACACTGGCTTTGAACCAATGATTCTATCATCAGACGAAATTGTGGGTGGACAACCGGGTATGTGCCTCAGAATTCGCTTGTTAGAGAGCGGGAGGGGGGAGGGAGGGGTGAAGGAAGTTTCATCTTTTAAAAGGGTGGAGATTTTTGCCCTTCTATTACACGCTGGTTACTAATACGTAATAATTCAAAGCATTAAACTTCATGCACAGTTCCAGAAAAAAAAACAGAGAGAACTCCGCACAAAAATAAAGGAAACTTGGCACAGATTTTGGACCAACCTCCATGAAGGTCTGTTCGGAAATGACAATGGTGTGTTCTTGGTGTACTCGGGTCTCACGCAACAAGAGCGATCCCTGCTCTACCTACAGTGTAGGGTGGGTATGAAATAAGGGCTTAGGGGTCGAATAAAAAAATTAATTCACACACAGTCATTGATTTCTGCACATGTAAGTCATTACGTGGCACAACTGCAAACACATTGATTGTGGTGTATTTAATAAACTTGGACTAAAGCTGTGAAATAAGGGGTGTATTATGGACACCTCGCCCAAGCTTGAGCTAGTCCGTGAATTTCGCGATGAGATAGCCATCGTCTCATGTCTCATGTTATCAAAATACAATATTAAACGAAAAGTCTTTTTTTCAACAGGTGTCCTGTCGCAAACCCCCTACGATCACAGTAATCAGTCCTGAGGAAGATTAAATCATGACGTCACTGTGTAGCTTCATGCCTTATGGTCTGTTTCATCTGGATTCATTCGGTATTAGAGAAGAAATAGTTCAGGAGTGCTCACGATACAAACACTCGTGCTCGGAATTTTTTAGGGCGCTTCCTCGCGACATTTTAAAAACTCAGTCCTCCTATTTTTTAAAAAAGAAATCCCACGCTCAGATATCTCACTGAAGGACTTCTTGTGAGCAAAAGGGGAACTCGGGTGAACGAGGTTGTGCTTCACGTAGACACACATAGATCCGGGTACTGACCATGACACAAACACATTCAGGTTATTGAAATTAAGTGACATGCAAAAATGTTAATCTCATTATGTAATTCTCTTTTCTTATTTTAATTTTATTTTATACAAATTGAATTCTAGAACCAAAACATGCAACTGGGTTAACTTACACACACACACAAAGTGATAGCATTCTTATCAAGTACTTGTGCGTCACCCACGAACTAATGCCTCCCGTGTTCACGTTTGAGCAGACCCATTTTGGGGTCACGCATGACTAAATGGCAAAAAGCCATATATGAATATTATTATATTTTGCCTTATTTCATTTAGTTTATTATTATTTTTTATCTACAGAACTAGTAGAATTTCAGCAATATCCTTAACTGGTCCCATAACCACATTGTGTGTTCTAAACTTCTTTAACTGTTGCAGATTTTGAAAGGATCAAAAGGGAAATTTTGCCCCTACAATCTGGTGGAGGGACTAGTTGGGTATATGACCGCAACATGCATGGTACAATACTACATAATAAGAGTCAGACAAGAAGTACGTGAATATGTGCAAGAAGTAATAAAGCATGTTATTGGCACATACATTGTGATCAGCGATCTGCTGTCGGAGACTCTCCACGCTCGCGGACGCGACCGGGGCCGTGGATAGCCGTCCTCTGGCTTCATCAATCTTCTTCTTCAGGTCATCCACCTCGCTTTCATATCCCCTCTTAATGTTTAGAGCCTGGCGGATTTCCTCTTTTCGAACAATGGCTTCTTGTTTGAATCTGTCAAGGTCGGCTAGCACTTCCGCTGGGTCCGATCCTTCGCTAAGCACGCCCGTAACAGTCGACTGTTTCCGTACGAGATCTCGGAGCTTAATCCCGCGTTGCTCGATATCAGCAATGATTTGCTATTGGAAGGGAAATAAACTACTGAAGTAAAGCATTTTTATGCATGAAGTATTTTTGAGGAAACAACGGCAATAAAGAAACATCATTTCACGAGGTTTTAAGTCTTTGTTATTGTTAACTTCCCCCCAATATTATTAACTCCAACAATCTGATACAGAAACAACACAGCTTTCTTTCCGCAAGCCGTTTTTACACTCACGCGTTACCTCACTCTGTTGTAACTATATACCGGTACTATTCTTTATTAATGAAATCCTACGTTTTCTAACTCTAATCAAGCTAACATTGATAAGCGACACATCGCGTCCGGATCCAGGCTTTTCCTGGGAGAAGTCTCCCATTAAAGGGGTGGGGGAGATTTGCAGATCATTTAAAAATAATTTTTGGCTAGGGTGGGGGATGGGTGCAGTTCCACAACCCCCTGGATCCGCCAATCTGTGTGTTTATTGGACATGTCATTAGTACTACGTTGTTGCTATAGTAACGCCAGACGCAGACGATCACGCCTCCATTGCATCACTGCTATCAAATCTTTGCAGAATTTAGTTTGGACAAAAGACATATAATCTAACAAACTACAAGGGGCTTACCATTTGTACGTCGGTAAGACGATATATACTGATGTTATTATTATACGGTACACCTAAAACTGACGTTTTTATTTAGTTTAATCTACAGACAGCTGGTTGTTGTGTTTAGTTTGAGACGTACCTCTTGCTGTTCCAGCTGTTGTTCCAGGCTGACGCTCTCCTGCGGTTCGGCCTCGCGCACGCCCTGCATCCAGGCATTGACCTCGGACATCTCGGCCTGGCACGCCTCCAACTCCTCCAGCGCACCCTCCAGCTCACACAGTCTGCCGCAAGTCAAACATTGCAACGCTATCAACCAACTACAGCATCCAATTAAAAATAACACTTACTGTTTTAGTGCCGATACTTACTTTTAAATAAATTCACTTGGGGGAGGGAGGCATTCTCAGTAATCAATCTATTGAACGACGTGTGATTTCAAAGTTTACATCATTAAAATTTTAAGAGCTTGAAGTTTTATTAATTTTTAATATCTTTTAAGAATTAACCACTGGTATTTTTTTGCCGCAGAACGGAACACGATCCTAGAGCGAACAAGAAAAACTTGAGATAAGGAGAGCAACTTAATTGAAAGCACTTGGTGGAGTGAGACAGTCGAGGAGAGGGTTGACAACATGACGCACTTGTCTTGTGTGTCGGCCAGGGTCCTGTGGTGCATGTCGCGTACGGCCTGTAGCCTGGCCTCGGCTTGCGTCGGCTCCATGCCTAAGGCGTGTAGCTTCTCCACGACCGTGTGCATCTCGTCCAGAAGGCCCTCGTTCTCATGTCCCTGCTCACACACTGCCTTGTGCTCAGTCACCTGTACGCAACACACATCTGGCCCTGTATGTACCTTCATGTGACAGTGAATCGGCCACGTCATAATTCTGAGCACAGGAGGAGGATCGGTCACCAAAAGTCATTTTTGCGTATGCACTTTATGGAGTACCTTTAATCTCCTCACCCAATTCAAGTGACTGCCACACCCATGAGTCATTGTCACAACCGGAGAAATATTTTTGTTGCGCATAAAACAGCAACAGAGCACACGAAACGCGATTTATGGCATGTTTTATGCTAATATGTTGTTATGTAATTTGTAGATGATTTAGGTACTTGTGCAAGTCAAATGAACAAAGCAAACTGTTCATAGTCCCCAAACTTTTGCCCGAACCAGTACAAAGTTCTTATCCTATCTTCTATACCAGTACACACCTGAGCCTTGGCGCTTTCAATGGTATCCCACACGACTTCGGCCCTGACGACCCCGTGAGCCCGGTCCGTCCAGTCCTCCACCGCAGCCGTGTGCTGCTCTACAATTTTCCACAGCTCTGCCGCTTCGCTTAGCTCTTGGGTTTTCTTCTGCCGAGAGAATGAACGCCCTAAAGCTGACTGATGGGACAACAGTCGTGGCTTACAAATACAACGCCCGCGACTTGCAATTAAATCTAAGAAATAAACTTACGATGAAATTACAGCGAGCATCGCGGAGAAACTTATGAAAATTTAGAATCGAAAATGGCTGAAACGGATGGCTCAGTTTTAGAGAAACATTTTTCATGGGAGTTTTGTAAATGAAAATAATGCTAGACTTAATATGCACGTGAAGTCTTACCTCTGCTTGATCTTTCAGTTCTTGCATCCGGAAGTCTATGTCAGTGAGTTTGGCCTGCATCACTTTTCTCTCCTCGGGGGAGGCGCTGGTCATGAGTTCATCCAACTTGATCTTGAGTCTGTCAAGTTTCGGAATGTTCTCAGCTATTTCTCCAAGCATTTCCTGGAAAAATAAATTATAAACCTTTCCATTACATCATCTACAATCAATAAGCATGCCTAGTAAAAGCAGAAATGCCATCAACAAATACTGACAAGCCACAACATCATTCCACGCGCACAAAATCACGTGACACGCAGTGTTTACGTTTGTCTTGTGCTTTCTCGCCGTTTGTGGTAACCACCACGCCAAGTTCTTTCGTTTTTTATTTTTAGCACACTTTCCGACAAAGCCAAGATGGTTGTTGTTGTTTTGTTTTGTTTTTTGAATAATAGAATTGACAGAACTCACATGGTGATTATCTTGATTCTGGTCTAGCTGCATACATTTCTGACCAATGGTTTGCTCAGCCTTGTCCAGCCAATCCTCGACCTCTCCCAGTTCCATAGTGAAGGCTTCCTTGTCGCTTTTCGCTTGCCTTAGCTCCCGCTCTCTCTCCTCAAGCTGGCTCGTCACCACGTGGTTGAGGTCCTCCAGGGACTGAACTCGCTCCTCGATATCCGGCGGAAGTTCGCTGGCTCCCAGGCCGTATTTATCCCGCTGTTCACCAATCAGACTCTCTAGTCTCTCCACTTTGCTGCCTATTTCTTCTTTAAGGGCCTGTATAGAAGAAAGATACGGTAATTCGCCTACACACTCAGTTATGCTTAAGTTCTCCACAGATATGTCTATATTCTTATTTTACATTTTAGGCTCTTCAAGGTGCGCACCACTAATAAGTTAATAACTTATCTATAGTAACTACATTTATTTATTAGACATAAACAAACCTGTTGCCTGAGCAATTTGGTTTCCAGATCTATGGACTCGTCGTCTTCTAACAGTGTTAACTCTTCCCGAGCTTTTTCCAGAGAGACTCGCAACGTTTCCAACTCGTCCACAAACTCCTCCCTCGCCGCCAGCTCGTTTTCCAGCGCTTTCTGCTGGTCACGTGTCTTCCATTGTAACCTGCGGGCAGAGACAGACTGGTGGTTTTCCAAAAGTTTTCGGCCTGACAAAAATTATCTTGTCATGTCGGAAAGATCATTATGAGAGAAAACTCGATGGTTAAGCAAAGGAAGTATCTCCCGCTCAAAATACTCAAGAAACCAAGTATGAAGTGTTAGTACTTAAACAAAATGGCATCAGTGAATAGTTAGATAATTGAACTGTGCCACACGTTGCATGCAAGAAGACGGGTGATTTATTCATGCGTTTGAAATAACGAAGGTGCTCCAAATATCTGCACTTACTGCTCCACTTTATCCTGGGCAAGCAGGAGATCCTTCTGGATCTGACTCTTAGCCGAGCCGGGCAGCAGTTTACTCAAGATTTCCTGCGCCGCCTTTTGCACGGTGGAGAGATTCAAGCGTTCTCGCTCGGCCTATCAGCAACAACCATACAAGCACACGCGTAAGCTATTGGCTCCTGCCGCAACTTCCCAAGGGTAGTGTTTCACTCAACGTTGATTTACAGTATAAACAAGCACATTATTTACTTTTCTAAAGTGTTACATTCAGCACATAATCCCTTTTACATGAAATCTACACAGGACAAAAAATCAGTTTTTATTTCAATCTTCACTATAAATTATCAGTTTGTCTTTCAGTCAACAATAAATCTGTAAGAGGTGAACAACCTGGGTGGCGATTTCCTGCGTCCTGCTCAGGCCGTCATGTATCTGTGACGTCGACAGTGTGTCGTAGCCTTCGTCCGCCAGACTGTCGCCTGCTGAATCCACGGACGCCCTCAGGCTCGTTATTTTGCTGTTATACGTTTCCCAGCATTCCACCGTTTCCTGTCATTTGAATTCATTTGAATATCACTACTGTGATGACGCTAACATTTACTGACCCAATGATACTGAATCACTGTTAGTCACTTTTTAAATCAGACTAGACAAACATTGAGAACTTTGAGAAACTTGACGCAACAGCAAAGTGTTATTAATCTCCACCCCATTCTCTGATCATCACAATGACACAGTTACTTCAAGTGAACGAATGAAAGTAATTTTCGACTTGAGTAACCTCTGCAAATACAGTCGCTGATCAATACCGGAAATATCCCCATTACACCGGGGACAGATATGGTTGGGGTGGGGATGGGGGGGATGGGTGCACTGTACCTGCATGGAGAGTTCTTTATCCTCGACAGCCTGCAGTAGCTTAGCCCAGCGCTTGTCCACCTCGGTCGTCTGCTCGCGAATTTTCGCGCCTGTCTCCATGTCGGCTGCTGCCTGTAGCTTCTGCGCATGCTCAGTCAGCGATGCCATTGTCGGCTGCTTCTCTTGTATTTGTTGGTTGAATTCTTGGGCATTGTGCAGCTTTTCGCGCGCATATTCCAGCGATGTGATGTCATCGGCTTCAACCGGAAATGATTCCCAGGTCTCGCTGAGTGACGTCACGGCTTGGTCTGCGTTTTTAAAATTTTCCTAAGGAATGCAAAAATGTACATAGATAATTCATTTTCACGTGGCCTTCTTAACTCACTGAACTTCTGTGCTTTCTCTGTAGCCTGCAGCTGGCTGTAACAGGCATCTGTTGAATAATTTAAACAATATATGCTATATCACCTGACCAATTTTCTCCAAAGTGAAAATGCGATACTGTTAATGCCAATGATGTTTTGAACAACACATACCCATATTCGCAAACTTTTATAATTTTCACACTATATTTTTTGCTGCGATCTGGTAAACAGTGCCTACTCGTTACATGATTGGAGGTCAGCATTTGAATTATCGGCCAGGAAGCACTTCCGCTTTCCCTTTTCCCATATTGCGTTATTATAACAACACCTATATTGATTCATGTTGAGTAATTATTCGGTCATGTCAAGCTTTTGAGAATTGTTGCTATAATGGTCAACTTTTTCAATGCGATCAGCATGTCCTAATTTTCACTCAAAATGAGTTTATATTTACTTAGTATTTGTTTTTGTTTAAGCCTGATATTTCTGACGGTGGTGTTCTGGTAGACGGACCTGGTAAGTGATCCAGTCGTCGGCCTGTGCCCGGAGCTCCCTGGCCCGCTCCTCCGCCGCGCTACCCACGCGGACGACCTTGACATTCAGCCCGGTCACGGACTCCTTCACTGTCGCCTTGTCGTTCATGTCCAGCGACGGCGAGATCTTCTCACACAAGTCCAACAGCTCGTCCATTTTATTCTGAACGCAGCTTGTGTTTTGAAACACTGCCTATAATCACCAAATCCATCAGACTTCTATAACTTCGCTAAACAAGGAAATATTGCAAAATTAAAGTGGTGAAGCTACAGATCTAATCACTGTAACAAACTAGGTTTTTAAATGGATGGTCGAACGAGTAAGTGGAAGAATTTGGAATTCCATGATCTGACCCACTGCATTCGCACACCTGAAGCAAATAGAGCAGAGTTCAGTCGCTTGCTTACCACCCCTAGGCGGATTCGAACCCAGGAACCTGGGATTACTGGACCAACGCTCTAACCAACTGAGCTAATCGTCAACCCCAATGTTTATTATGTCTACTCTTCAAGAGGCTTGTTCTGTACCTGTTGCATCTGTTCACACACATACCAGTGCTGACTTATGTCACGTTTACGTCCATGTTTACGACATGTTTGGGGACAGACCTGATGGTCGTCAAGGCGCTGTTCGGCTGTGTCGTATCTAACGCCGTCGTAGTCGCCTTTCAAGTGCCACTCCGCCTCCGCCACCCACTGCGCCACTTGCTGCTGTACTTTATGGAACTGTATGCGATCTTCTCTGGCGTTCGCAAGCCTGTTTTCTTCTTCTGCAAACTTCGCCTGAAGCAAATGCTAAGATATAGGGAGACATACCTCGAGCTCGACGTCATTAAGAACCAAACTAATTACAGCGCTTACACTGAAATACAGTGTTAACACTTCCAACACAACAGACTACCCTATACAATTATTTAAATTATTTAAACTTATATTGAATTTTACTATGCGCACCTGGATGGAATCTGCTGTATCTTGAATGGCGCCGATCTTTTCTTGCACCTGCAGCGGCACAACCTCATCCACATCGGCATACCTGGCCTGTGCATCACCCGTGCGTCTATTTATATCCTTCAGCTGTAAGTCATCAACGAGTTGACCACGGAGTAAAATTAGTCCAACATTTACAAGAATATGCTGTAGTTCAAGTCTAATATATCAGACTGATACTTAATTGTCAGTAAAAGCGTCAAAAAAAGTAATCGACCACTATAGACATTTCTTTTACAGCACCGTCTAAAGAACTGCTGAACATTTTAAGAAACATTTATTTGAAAGCAACTTTTTTCTTCTAAATAAATGCCTTGGAAAAACATCGAAGGCATGCAGAAAAAAAATCACCATCAATGTCGAGAAAAGCCGATGTCTGCCAAAAACATAAAATACTGGTTGAAATGTTATTTTACGGAACGCATAACACTGGCTGAAATCGCATGTTTTTTTCTTGTTATTTGTGTATTTTTTCTCAAGGTCGTTTCGGAAACAAATAAGCTTGGAATTTACCTTGCAATCGACTTCTTCCTTCACGGCATAAATGCGTTCTAATTCTTTATCCATGCCCTCCACGTCAATTGGCAGGTGCTCACTTGATTTTAGCCCCGCCTCTCTGGCTTTCAACCAACCAGAAAACTTGGCTAACTCGTCCTCAAACTCCGCCCTTTCACTGACAACACCTTGTAAAGATTTCACATTGTTTTCGGCGTCTCTGCGTAGTTTCTTAGCCATCGATTTGATTGACTTGATCTGACTGTGAACGAACTGGGTTTCCGCAGGTGGACACTCTATGGCAATTTGTTTACCCTGATCTTCAATTTCAGATAAGGTGAATTCGCAGGCAGTCAGTGCTTCCAACACATTCTGGAAATAAACCCAAGATAAAAATTAAAAAACGCTCAGATTTAAACTTATTAAGAGTAGAGACAGGAATCTGTCTTTTTCTTTAAGTTTTGTGTTTTATTATAGTTCAGATGCTCCTAAAAGTCACATGCTTTGGAGCTGAATAATGATTCTCATTGTTTACATGTGCGCATACAGCGCTGTTTGTTGGATTTTTCGCGATCCCTTAACTAGTCTATAAACAAACGAAACATCTGTTGACTTAAACACACGTATCGGAACTGTAAATTCAATATTTCTCGTGAGACAAAATCATACAGCTGAGATTATGTTATTATTCAACTTCAGAAAGCACTATTAATGAGAAATTCAAAAAAAAAAACTCCCTTCGTTAATTATTTTGAGCACATAAGCCTCAAAATCTTCAGCAAGTTCAAGGTCGACTAATAAAGCCCACCTTGTATCTGTCCAGCTTGGTAGGCACGGTCACGCCTTGTACGTCAACGGCCGCCATTTGTTCTTCAAGCTGCTTTAGCTTCGTCTCGAGTTCGGCACGCCCACCGTGGTACAGTTCCCTCAGGGCGACGGCCTGCGTCAGCTTGCTGCTCTGCAGAGTCACCTGCTTCACAAGCTCCTCATACTGCGCTGTGAGACGCAGCAGTTCTTCGCTGGAAGCTGATTGGCCGAGCGCCCTCATCTGCTCACACGTCTGCTTTAGCACTGTCAGTTTTGGTTGGTAGTCTACGAGCTGGTCTTGCAATTTCTGTTACAAGACATAAAGTGATATGCATTGAATTATGTCGAAACCAGATGAAAGGCCAAAGGATGGTGGGAAATACTTTTAACTCGTTAACGTTTTGACTAGATAAAAGAACTTACATAAGCTGCGTGACTGGATACATCAACACCTGTCCCAAGTGTGATATTACACCGGAGAGAAAATGACAGCGACTTTTCTTCTTGAATTAAGCTTTGAACTGAGATATTTAGCACTCACTAAGTATGTGCAGATTTATTCAGCGGCAAAAATATGAGAAAATGAGCCAGTTTTGAGAGATGACGTCACGTTGCACTCCGGGTTACCTCTCCTTCGGTCCGGACCTCGACTGGATCCGCGCTCACATTATCCGGAATTAATACAATACCTGGGCCTTCTCCAGCATGTTTTGGGCATCTTTTTCTTGTGGTCCAATTCCTCTGGTTAGCTGCTGCAGCTGCTGCTGACAGCTGTGAATTAGCGTCGACAGCTCTCTAGTCTCTTCTTCAAAACGGGATTTGTTAGTGAATGCTTCATCAAGGCTGGACAAGCGGCTCTTGATATCTTCGTGGGCCCTTGAAAAGAAGAAAAATAGCAAAAATAAAATTGATGTCAGTATAACTGTACTCTTTCTTCACGTCCTTTTCTTCAACTCACTTAACTGTGTTTCGGTGCAGATTTTCTCAATTTATTTTTGACTTATTTGTTTTTATTATTTTTTATTTTGCTTAAAAAATAAGATCATATCTTGGTAAGCTCTATTCGACTATTTCAAGTAAATCAAAAGCATATTGTAAATGAGTCATATCGTATAATAAATTGGTGCCGTAGTTTATTCAATAAAATAAAGTTTATTTTCGTTTAAAACGGTCCCGGGCGTATGCTTCACGGCGCGTTCACTGTCTGAGTAAAAGACAGCGAAACCTTCCCTGGGCTTGTAATTGGTTGAAACAACCTTCTAATCTCGGCCCGTCATTCTCAAACCTTCTACACCCTGGATTCTCGAAAGTGAACGATTCAATGGAGAAGAGAAGTGGCGGGAAATACAGTTTATCCAAAACGCTATTGACCGCTTGACAAAACCGCATTTAGTTCTATCCAGTCGTCGCAAGACAGAGACATCAAAAAATTAAATTACAGCATTTTAAAGACATAAACATAAAGGACTTTCAATTTTACCTGTCAGACTTTTCCTTCAGTGTAGCTACATCTTCTTTCAACTGGACAAAATCTGCATCGGACAATTCCGGTTTCATTTCCTCGACTGTTTCCGTCATTCCACTGAGAGACACCAGGTGAGTAGTTGCCGTGTTGGACATAGTTCGGTGTTTCTTTAATTGGCCAGAAAGTTGATCAACAGAGGCATCCAAGTGCAGCTCTTTGCTGCAGGTGCGACTGACTTCTTTTACCCATGATTCCACTTTCAACATGGCTGATTCTAGCTGCTTACGTGAAGCAACTGCGCTCTGCAGTTTGTCTATGTTACCTTGGGTTAGGTCTTTCACATCTTCGTACCTCTCTTTCACATCTAAAAGTAAAAGAGATAAAATTAAAACAAAACATAACGGAAACAGAAAAGATATAAAACTTTTACACATTAACGACTTTACATAACAAACACGTATTTGAGAGCATACAATCAAGTTGGGGTTGGTTTCGATGTTTTCTTATTACTCATACATGGCTGGAGGAATCGCCTGTTATGACCTTATTAGTTCATCTGTAGCAGGGACTGACCTTGGAGCATTTGTGTCGTAGTAGGATCGTCGCCTGGTAACTCGGCCACTTCTTGGCTGTCATCAAACAGTCTCTCTAGAGTCGGTGAAAACATCCGGATCTCCGACATTTCATTCTGAAAAAAGACAAATTTGTTTTCACTGAGAAATTTAAGAGTTGGGAAGACAAAAATACAGACGAAAAGGCCGAAAAAAAAAACACTCCCACAAAATGGGCTCCGAAAATTAGCTCGATTCGATTTTTTAAATAAAATGTAACTTGAAAAGATCGCTGAAGCTTGAATAAATTCAAAGAAAAAAATCGCTTTCTTCTTCTTTTTTTTTTTTTATTTTGTAATGACTAAAATACACGAAACAGTACACTTGGGTAGATTCCCGCAAGTCAATCAAAATAACAGCTGATTGTTATACTGACAGAATCGGTGAGTCTGGGAAAGATGTTGGTTCTGGCAGCCTTACCTTTTGAGCGTCGAGGGCCCTGTGAATGTCCTCGGATCTGAGCGGTAATTTGTGAAGCGTTTTGGACATTTCTTCCCTTTCATCAAGCCAACTTTCAACGCGCTTTAAATCTTCGTTAAACGCCTGGAAAAGAAACTTGAATTAAAAATGTGTTAACATAAGCCACCCTGTCAAAATTTAAAATAGTTTATCACGAAAGAAAATGACAACCACATTTCCAACAAAGTAAAACAGTAATGGCTTGGCCGCGACACACAACAACCTTTTCGGCAGTTCAAGACAAAAAACAACATTGACTCTGCACAGCAGACATATACCAATACATCCAGGTTTTATTATTTGCATAGCAACGGCCATGTACCTCTCTGTGTGAGATGCCTTTGTTGAGCTGTCGCCTGGTCTCCATGGCTACCTCTTTGGCTTTCTTATGCTGCTGCTGCAGCTCCCGTAGGCTCTGTTCCAGCTGCTCGCGCTCCGCAGGGCTCAGCGCCTGCAGCACGGAGTGCGCACGTCGCTGCAGGCTCTCAAGCTGTACCTGGTGGCTGTCGATATCCTGCACCAAGCTCTGTCGCACAAATGGCATAGCAATCATGGAAAGAACGAGATTTTTTCTGTCGGTAAGTTGTATGGTCACGAGGACATTTTGGGCGGGACATTTTGTCCCGGATTTATGGTGATAGCTCACTTAAGCCGTTCTCAATAGAAATGCATCATCTTGAATTTTTTCGCCTGCATTACATTTCTCAGCTTTCACTTTACTTTAGTGGCTTGACATGAATACACCAATGACTTGAGACTTACGCTATGCTGATCCACGGCGTCTTGGGCCCGGGCCACGTGGTGGTATGTGAGTGGCAGCTGGGCTGCCATTTTGGCCTGCGTGTCGGACAGCCAGCTCTCGTACACGTGTGCATCGTGCAGCAGCGTGTCGTGGCCGTGTATGAGCGCACTGTAACTCTCGCGCCATTTGGACGACTTCTCCCGCGCATCCGCCACCTTCTTCTCCAGAGTGCTGTGGCAAAAACAAGTGGCGCATATCACAGACCGCCAGGCACCTTTGTATTACAGTCATGTATTCATTCTAACATTATAATTAGGTTCATCAACTTTTTTTTTACCGTTCCAATTAATACTGACCAGTGATTTTTATTTTGTTATCGTTTTTCATTCTGAAGAGATAACTGGCATCCAGACTCTACCGTTCGCACAAATACTAAAAGGATCCAGAGAAAATGGTCAAGAACCTGATGTGATCGTGTACGAGCTGCTGGTCGTGCTGTCCCACCGACGGCACCAGCTCCTCAGACAGCTGCTTCAGCTCCTCCACCTGCTCCTCGCACCGGCTCAATTCCCCATCCAGCTCCTGTCATAACACCAATAATTGCCTTATTTCGCGTCGTTCGGCTAAAAGATCAAGGTTTTTTTTAACATGCCAGCAAACGAAGCAGCAGTATCACGTGTAGTATGAAGACGTTTCATGTCTTGACATCGCGCATGAAAAAAGGAGAAAGTGCCTGTGGTGCTGTAATATGAAAATGTCTTTGAGCAAAAATGTGAAAACATGACTTGGGGGGAAATAAAAATACAACTTTTTTTAAAATTTAAGATAAACAATACTTTTATAGTGTATGGCAAATGCATGTGTGTTGGGGAGGGGTGGGGGGGATAGGGTAACAGTTACTTATTAGAGGTGTCTCAGTTCCAAGGTTTTGACGTAATATGTTATTTTCAAATATCTGAACTCTTTTTGGTTTGGGCCACAGAAATCACGACTTCTTTAAACTGTTTACTTATTTCTTGATTATGTATTACTTTAAAAACCCCTGCAGGGGACTCGTGAAACGCTGCACGTCCGTCCGTCCGTCCGTTCCCTACTAATTGTTATAAGTTTGTCGGTAAATCTCAGTATATCTCACTAAGTATGAAACAACTGGGTTTATTTCTTCCACAAAGAAAGCTCATATTTGGAGATCTGCAACGTGATGTTATTTTTCGTTTTTCCTAAAATTCCTAAATTGGCGATTTTTTTTTAAATGTCAAAGCACCGTATTTTGTACGCACCATATATCGAGAGCTACCCCTTCAACTGAAGTAGCCAGTACTCTGTGACCAAACTGGAAGGGGACTCGAACCAGGTTCTCTGATCTACTTGTTTACTGCGACGTAAGATTCTTATGTGAATGCAAGTCGTACCATCGGCAAAACGACCACCGTGCCACCACCAAAAACACTCTTTATTTGCAAGCATAACCTTTCCCGGGATGAGAAACAATTCTGTTATTTTTTTTCCTGATCTAAATTCCTATTAACTCCCATGTGTTACTTTTATATTATGCAAATTTGCTTGACATATAATTATTTTCTGCGACTTTTTGGGTCTCATTTGTCGTTATCTTGCTCTCAACCCCAAAATTTTCTCAGAGTACAAAGTTTCTTGAAGCAGCACAACAGCTTCTCAAACTCGCAGTCAACCAACCGCAAAGGGTTGCTTACCTTTTCCGGCGAAACTGGGCGTTTGGGGTACAGTAACTTGACACTTAACCGTCGCGAATATCACTTTAAAATTTTTGTTTAACTGGTGCATTTAGCTGCTCAGTTAACTAAGAGAAGTTAACTTTTGCTGTTAAGTGGTTACCCGTGCAGTTAACTTGTGAATAGGGTGGCTGATGCTTAAGCACGATGACAAGATAATTATCTTAGAATAGTTGTTGCGTGTTTAATGGGAGGTCTTGGGCACATCCGAGCTCTGTTGTCAGAAAGTCTAATCGTAATCAAGGAAATGCTGACAAGAATAGAATTATTTCCACACAAACTTGTTTATTATGCATTGTGTCGCATAATTTCCAATCATCTTGATGTGCCATTTAACAGATTTGGTTCGTACAAGTTTTTTTTTTAGCAGAAAGTATACTATAAATTAATTGATCATCGGACTAAAATTAAATGTAGCAGATTTTGAATGTTAACGTTAAAATGAGATAATGCACGCTATTGAAGCTTTGAGACACCGATCGTGGTTCGAGCTCTAGTATAAGCTCAAAAGTTATCGAAGTTCTAAGTCATCTGTACTTTTTTCCTGCTTGGTAAAATTACCTTTTTATGGACTGTGTTCATTTCCAAATGTAAGTTTAACCGTTTGAGCAAAGAGAAGCCTACAAAAGGGACGTTGTAGAATATAAGTCATTATTTGGTCCTCAGGCACTGCCGCTATACTCACACATTAACAGAATCACTCAATTGTGCTTTATGGGCAAGTGGCATTGTGGGGCCTCCAGGGGGCACTCTGTAAAGAGAACTGTTCTTGCGGCACTCTAACCCAACTTTCACCAACTGCTGTCTTTCAAGGGACTTCTTAAGACTGGAGTGTGTTTTGCCACCAGCGTGGAATGATTACATGAGTGGGCACATGTATGACTTCGCATTTTGACACACAGAAAAGGTTTATCCAAACAGTTATCTTATTAAAAATTGTCATATGACATAGTTTTTGATAATAAAAGAAAATATAAACATTTCTTTTGGTATGTAACGAGTTGGAGTATCTTTGCTTTACGCGGCTTTTTCGGTGTGGTCGCCACAGACGTAACTTCGACGGGTAGTCGCCTTCTAAGTGACAGCTAGCGGTCTTCCCGGCGCATTCGCCATATTAGCGACCTCTAGCGGCTTGCCTGGCTCGATCGCTATCTAAGTGACCTCTGGCGCCATGCCCGGCGTTTGTGCCATGTGGCTGACCTCTAGCGGCTTTCTCACCCAAGTGACCTCAAAAGTCTTTCCCGGCGTAGTTGCTAAGTAACTAATCTCTGTCAGTTTTCTACATATTCAAAGTACGGTAATTAAACCTACTACGAGAAAGAGACACAACACCTTTTTATTTTAGTATCTATTTAGTACTCTTTTTATTCGTATGCCTCTGATATAATAACCCAATATAGTAATATAATATATAAATTTTTTCATCACAATTACGTATCACAAATACAAAAACATGACAGAATATCACTGTTTCATGGACGTTCACAAAAACTGTGACTAACAGAAGAGGGGCATTTCTCCACACGGCCACATTTCAGACCTCAAATATGTTAATTTCATTTAATTTGCCACATCGTTAACATCTTTCTACTTCGTCTAACAACAAATGGTAGCAAAGTTTTCACTACTTAATCCCATTTATTGAAATAATACCATATGATCTTGCAGAAAGTAAACATATGTGTGATGTTTCAGAACGATTCAATTATAACGTTTGGAAAATATACATTTTAAATCTTGAAAATTACAGATGTTTTATTATTTTCAAACTGAGATAAAAATTTGCCAAAAACCGATAATTTCAAAATTCTCAATAAAAAATCATAAGCTAGGTTGGGTATCAACCTGGGATAATTTGATACAATGTACCAAGGCTGGAGAAGAACAGTCCGAAAATTCTCCGAATTAAAAAGCACAAGCTGGTATTGGCAAAATGTAGGGCAAGTTAGCACCACATATGAAGAGGATTGGCTGAAAACTGTGTGAAGAAAAAGTAAAAACTTACGTACGGTACACACAAACGGAAGACGGACACCAACCAATAAAATGTTCTCACACCGACAACTCAAGTATTCTAAAAAACTAAGCAATTTTACGAAATTTTCGAACGCTAAGCAAAAACACATAACACGAAATTTGTCAACACTATTGACAAAAGATTTGCGCGAGGATGCTCACATTTATCTAAAGCAAAGTTTCAAGTAGAACGAATTTCCCAAACATCGGCAATGAGTGGACGGATGTATTTAACGAGGCCACAATTAAAACTGAGACAGCACCAAGTTTGAAAAGAACGTAAGTATGTATAAAATAATATAAATAGTAACTAAAATGGACGGTTTTTTTTCGATAGACAGATTAATAAGAATGTTAAAGAAGCACCAAAATATTGCGAATTGTTAATTTCTACAAGAAAAAACTGTCATAACAAGAGTATTTAAACACATCACATTTAAAATTAAAGGATTCCTAACTTGGATAAGCGCAAAAACTTGCTATGGAATTTGAGCACTTGGGTAGGAATCGCCAACACAGTAGAATTCAGAAACACTCCGACACGAGTAAACGTGAGACTACTGCTTCCTGCAGCTCCATAACAACAGCGTAGAACTGGAAATTTTCAACGTATGCAATTCCTCCTGGTGCTCTCTATCTAAACTATAGCCAAGCGAACAAAGCATAATTTTCAGACTTCTTGAAGGTAAAGACTTACAGCCACATATCCGGCTGTAATTGTTATCCAGAACCCAAAAGTGAAATAGTTTATCCCTTGTAAAACACAGTAGATGTATTAAGATCCGAAAAATCAATTTTGTCCGAGGCACTATGCCAAATGACAGATTAGCCAGATAACACAGAATTTTAAATATCTATGACAAACCACGGACGGGTTCGGATGGACTAAGATATAAAACTAACATTACACTACCCGATCCCTCACTGAAACATGCACTTTCATTTGTATATAATTTACATCGCATCACAAATATCTAACAATCTCGAAGTTCGCTTGCACATAGTTTTTAATACTTAAATACAGAATGGCTCGGCTGGTAGATTCAACATTATCACAGTAGGCGTTATCACACGGCATATTATCTACTCTGAAGGATTCTACAGCTTTATTGTAAAGTCTATATGTTGTAAAACAAACAGAATTTTTATATGCACCTTAAAATAAACCACAGTTATTTATTGTTTGCTTCAACTAACAGCGTAATCGTGTAACATACGAAGTCTACTTCCTCGCCGTTACACTCACACCATACAATTTATGCTGAGCGTTACACCTGACTCGCCGACAGATGACGTCACTGGTTCGCCTCGGCCATCCGCCTCGTTAGCACCTTCATTTCGTGGATGGCTTTGTTGGCTTTATACAAGGATGCCTCGAGGTCACTGCCTGAGCTACTCACCTTCTGCTTGGATCTGGATCGGGATCGGGATTTGTTATCCGTCTTATTAGGGGAGGTAACAACGATATATCTTGGTTCTGGGGTTACGGGTTTACGGTTCACTACGACCGGGGCGGGGGCTCGGTATACCGGGATGGCATGGGGCTGGGGCATCACAGGAGCTGTGTTCATGACTGGAGGCCTGAAAGCTCCTTGACCTAGCTGCGGCGGTATTACTTGTACAGGTGGTGGGGCAAAGGTCACGGTCGGTTGGACGGGTGGGGGAGCTGGCATGGACGCGTATGGCGGGGGCTGAGGGAGCATTCTAGGAATCTGTGCAGAAGGCGGGTATCTCGGATATCTATCCCTGGGTGGCGCGGGTGGTAATCTTCGCCTTGTCGATCTCACTGAGGTTCTACTTCTCGGCGGTGTGCAATCCCTGTCTCGAGCAGAATGCGGGGAGTATTCCCTGTCCCTAAAAGAAGGCGGGGTATAATCCCTGTCCCTAACCGAAGGTGGCGAGTAATCCCTTTCCCAGCGTGAGGGCGGTGTATACGCCCTTCTCATCGGTACATAATCGCGCCTTCTCCTAAAAAGCGAACCATCCCTTGACCGGGGCCTGTAACTTCTCGAATAGCGATCCCTGGACTGACTGCGCTCCCTGTAGTCGCGGTCAGTGAGCAGACTCTCAATGCTGTGTCTCCGGCGCGGCCGGGACCTGCTCTCCGCGTCGCCGCGCGGCGTGTGGTACAGCAGCGCCAACCTGCGACGCGCGTACTCGCCCTCACCCACGTCCACCTGGCTCCCGACTATCCCCTCCTCGAAGGGCTTCGCTTTACTGCTTTTGTGCTTTTTCCTTTCTTTCGCGTCCTTCTTTGCAGGTTTGAACTCGCCTTTCGGGTCGAGTTCAGTGCGTAGGCTCCTCACCTGCATTAACATGTACCTGAGGATGTCCTTCCTGGACATGGATTTCTCAGTCTGAGCCTCGGAGACTCGGTCTCCAGACTTGCTTCTTTTCTCGCGCTTTTTCTTCGGCTTGCGCCCTGACGTTTGGGGTCGTTCTGAGAAAATGTCATCGTCATCGACCACTTGGTCGCGCACTGGAGGGGAATGGGATTGGGTGGGTGCAGCAGCAGCAGAAGGCAGCGCGGCATCTGTTTGTTGGTTGAAATCACTCTGAGGCGTGAAATCCGTGACGTTTGTCTGCGTCTCCGCGTGCTTATTGCTGTGATTCTGCATCTGGCCGAAGGTTTGGGTTGAGAAGTCTCTAAGCGAAATACTTGCCAAATCACGTGGCCCAAGTTGAGACCACGGTTGGATGAACGTTCTTCCATCTGAATCAATGACGTAGGTATCCCCAAGCGACAGGGTTCCCGCTTGAAAACGAGTACCATTAGGATCTAACTGCAAACGAATTGGAGTTTGAGTGGCTTGGAATCCAGGTGTTTGCATATTGAAATCTCTTCTCCCATAATATCTCTGTTCATCTACCGGCGATCGTAAAGGGTCAGGTGAAATATATTCCCCACCAAAGCGTCGGGGTGTTTGAGCGGCAGGGTGGCCCTGCGGTCTCCGTGAAGACTGTTGGTCAAAGTTGCGCGGATGCTGTAGTTCGGCGGCTTGGTCGTCAGACGTGAAGACATCCCACGACTGTTCATTCGTTCGGTTCGGCCGCATCATGAGTGGGTCACTCGCGGACTGTAAATTATCAAAGGCACGATTCATCGCCATTTCATCAGGTATGTTCACTCTGGAATGCGTCAGTGGCTGTCCTCTCCCAAACGGTGGAGAAGTTGAATGTTGAATACCGGTCCTGGAGTCTCTGGGCATGTATCTGGGCACTGATATTCTGTCCTGTACTCTACCGGTTTGCTGTCCACCTTCATCTAATAACACTGACTCGTCTAATGAGGCCTGATTTAAGTGGGGCACAAACGGCCCGCTCGCGGCGCCGTTGAAGGCTTCCGTGTACTGCTGGTATTGTTTCGCGTGCTTCGGTTGATTGTCACGTGACACTCTTGGCTCCTGTTGCATGATGGGAGCCGAGCGGTGGCGTAGCTGACCTTCGTCGGGGAAACTTAACCGGGGGTCAATCGGTTCTGATATGCTGTGTGTCAGGTGGGGATTCTGGATTTCACCTGACATTGTGCTAGAGCTGATGACATGGGGGTCATACTGTCGCATCTTTTTGCGGGCATGTGTGCGACGCTCTGACACTTTAGTTTGTTGTTCGGACTGATCTCTCACCGGTTCACTTTCGTAACTGTCTGAGGAACCGGTTGTTGCTTCTGAAGACAACATATCATCGGAGCTGCGATCTTTCGTGGGTAAAGTCGGTAACTTACGCCTTTTGAAATGTTTGTTGGTTTGTGTAGCAGAATGTTCAACCGTTTGCGTAGTTCTGTGTCGTAAAGTTTGGGTTTCAGCGTCAATGCTTAACACGCTGCCGGAAATGGGCTCCGGCTCTGTGACACCCGAGTGCCAGGATTTCATGTCCATGTCCCGATCTTCGTCGCTTACGACATTGTCCCGATCAGAATAAGCTTGTCTATCCTCTTCCAGGCTGTCACTAAAATCCGTGTTGGGTTTAAAGATATGTTTGTTGACTTTCATTTCATGCTCTAGGATCTCCATGCCGCGCCGTAAGCGCTGGTCGTGCAGACTGGATTGGCGCGACCTCGGCCGGCTCTCGTGCTCGCTGTGGCTGCGGTAGGACTGCGATGGTGATCGCATCTCTTCGCCGACGCGCTCCCCGCCCACGCCGCCACCAAACACGTCGCCATCGTCATCGTCCTCGTCATGATGGTAGACCGTCAAGCGCAGCAGGTTGGCATCGCTCTGGCGTGGCTCACTCTGCGGGACATCATCCTCCAGTCGGCGGTTACCCATCTCGCCGTACCCACCACCCGATTGCCGCCTTGTTGTATCCGTATCAGAGGCTTTCTTCAAAGCCTGCTTTATTGAATCAGTCAGAGATGTGGTTTGATTTTCATCCAGTAGTAACACCCTGACAGGTTCACCATTTTCTGTAGCAGATATCAGATTAGTGCGTCGTTGGCGAATCCACTCGTCGAGATTTCTTGACAGCTCACCATTGGCTTGAGTGTGTGGATTTTCCATCATTTCTTGCATCGCTCGGTCAGCTTCGAGTATGGCTTGTAACACGTTGTCATTTTCACTCTCATTCGAGTTTTTACTGTGTTTCGAATCGGCGCTTAATCGCCTGGTTCTGGGTAACACACCACTTGGTTCTTGTTGACCTGCTCCACGCTGGTAGCTGAGCGATAAACCCGAAGGGAGTTCGTGGGATAGCAGCTGATCGGAGCTTGGTGCATAGAGGGTTTCCCCGTAGCCGGACTCAGCATCCGAATCGCTCAAGTATTCCCCGTCTTGATGCAGATATTTCCGTTTCTTACCGTTTTGATATGAGGATGACCGTCGGTCTGGCCGGGGCTCGGTTGGGGGTCGCCGCCTGGGCGGGGAGTGGGAGCGCGCGAGCGGTGGAACGTAGCGCCGTTCAACTGCAGGCAGCTGTCGCCTCGGTTTCACGCCTGACCTTGACCCGCCCTGATCCTTTGCGGCCCGCTCAGGGGAAGAATTACGAGACGAGGAGGTGCTGATGGGGCGCGGGATTTTGCTTCTGGACGGCGAGGGCGACTGTGACAACGCGGGTCGGGCCCGCGCGGAGGGCGACACGCCGCGCTTGCTGAGCGGGCGCGGAATCCGCGACTCCTCGTTCTCCGCGAAGGTGGCACGCTTGGGGGACTTGGCGGCGCGCGCCGAGCTACTCGGTGTCTGAGTGCCACTACTTCGAGCGTCAGCTTTCTTTCTGGCTGTAGGTATCTGCGGCTGTGAACATACAAAACAACATTAAAGAACTTTTGCATAGCATTGATTTCACATTATTAAAACTGATTCTAACTTCCTTCATGTTTCTTTTATACAAAATCATATGTCAATTTGCAAAGTTCTATTTACTTTTTTATATACCCATTAAAAAAAACACTTGTGGAACAGATCGCTCTTATACTTGATTTGGTTTCTGAACATTTTTGGAATTATTTATCTGGTTTTTATTTCACGATTAAGTCCAACAATGTGCAAAAAATAGCCACACTCGAGTGTAAGACGATCACCAGATAAAAGCATACATTGCGCTGTTTTTTTTTTTGTGCGAGAGAACTGTGCCGGGATGCAACACGCTACGCAAAGCAATAAGATCAGACTAGCATGTAGATACGTAAAAAAGCCAATATTAGATACATAATAAAGGCTCTAAAATAAGGACAGGTTATAAATAGCACACAGTGCAGAAATAGTCACTAATATATCTCTGCATTTCAAGACATTACTGTGTAGATCCGCAAAACGTAGAAAGGAGCGCACATGCACTAAGCCGTAGAAAATACAGCACGCTGTTTAACGCTAATAGATTTTTAAAAAATATATTTTAAAACTTCTACATCTCTCTTTTTCGCACAACTACCAGCAAAGCAAAAACTGACAATAAAGAGATACGAACCCTTTTACTTTTCTTATTAGATTTCATAATATCCTTCATACTCTTTTGTGACATAACGTTAGATAAAAAAATGTCACTGGAATGTACATAAGACCATGTAAGACTATAAACACCCTAAAAATTTCAGCTATATGTAATTAATTCCAGCTAACTAATCTCACTTCAATTTCAAAACGATCTAGAAAACCCTGAACCAACGCTTTCAACCTATCTCCCTAACGAAATCTACTTCTGAGACTTCCAGAGCTTAAAGCAAATTTTTGGCATATATTGTAGTCTATATCCCGCTGACTGCCGAGCCAGAGACAATCCCTTGAGAGTTCCTTCAGGATCTGAGCAACATAATACAACAGCGTAATCCAGACAAAAATCATAGTAATCATGTAGGTATTTAGATACAAGGTTGAATAGCAATGCGTTGGAAGGCACAATGAGTAGAAGCTGAGAGGAAATCAGTTGTAAGCTATCATATATAGAATGATTAGAGGACGAGAACGGAAAGTTCCCTACCGTTTGTTTATTCCGCAAGATGCCCCTTAGCTGCGACATGCTTTAGTACGTCAAAATGGCGTCCTTGTGAAGCACAGCGTGACACGAAGAACGTTACACGAAATGATTTGCACTATCCATGCTGAATTTTTTTTGAGAAAATCGCGCGAAATGAAGATTAAAGCTATTGCTCCATATCCAAAGCGAGAGTGGAAGGATGCGAGCGAGGGTTGTCGTAAAACAGATACAGTAATAGTGTGTTAATCTTTTATACATGTAACTAATCAATTGAAATTTATTTTTGATAGAGATTTGTTAGTAACGATCGAGTTCATTTTCTAGAGATAGCAGAATGAATAAGAACAAAGATTGAAAGATAAACGAACATGTGTTAGTCTGAGATTATCTGCTGAAATTGAGTGGTTCCTACAACAGATTACTTGCGGGTAGGATCGCGCTAGCAGGGCGTGACAAAAGCCAGCAATCATTTAGTACGCTCCTAAAGCAGAATTACACACAAATGTTCCCAAAACCAATAATGTATAGCGTACAGAAGGAATGAAAAGACTTGCAAAGAAATTGACACTTCTCAGGGGGGGGGGGGGGAATGGAGTCGTTACTCTTTGCACATTGTTGACAGAACAAATTATGACGGGCCGCTGAGCCAGAGACATTGCGTTCCCGTAACCGATGAATAGGATAATCTCAGCACTCGATCAATAGCCCCGGATACGGCCCATTATCATTACAAGTTTATCAATAGACAGGTTCCGTAGTACGAATCAGAACGCTAAAAATATTCATTGTACATTCACGCTATATGTCTTACCAGGTTACCCACCCGCTCCAGAATATTTTCATGTTAGGATTTGATCTTGTTCTCATATTTATAGACTGAATGTTATGGATCCATCGCCCATGAAAACTAAGATAAAAACAATTACACATGTATTGTTGAATACCGTGGCCAAACCAAAGGGACAAACAGTAGCCGCATAGCAAGGTCTTGGCGTACGTAAATGTACGCGTATCTAACCCTGTCTAAAACGCTACTATTGCTACTCTTAATGCAGGTGCTTGTTGTGACACGCAACCTAATTTTGGAGGGCCTTCAGTTTGTTTATGTAATTTAAGCGCAATAAAAGAGCAAACCCAAGTAATGACAGGACTGGGCAGTGTTTATGGAGACGTTAACATTATCCTTCTCTGATCTTTTTTTTAATCTTAAAAAAAATCTTCAAAAAATACTCACGGTAAAATAAACTTTGCAAATCAACATATGAAATACCAGATAAGCTAACATTTTTTAATTAATTATCATTTAAAAAATGCTCTTGCTGCATTATGGCCACTCTCATTTTTACCCAGGAACATAATTTAACCATTCAAAATTGGCCTGAAAAAGATTAGCGGATTTTTGAGATTATGGGTAAAAGAATTGCAAAATAACAAAGAAACAAAGTAATACACATACCTTTACGTCACGGATTTACCGTCTACTCTCTGTTTGCACATAAAATAATCCGTCTTATTTCCACACTTAATCTATTCATCCAAGCTAAATCCTTATAGCAATAGTCCCAGGCGGGATTTACTAACAGCAGTTTTTTCTTTTGATTGTCCGGGTTTATATTTTTTAAAGTTGATAAAGTCGTTAATGTTAAGTGCAGTCACGCACCACTCCGCCTTTCTGCACAAAAAACTAGATCTTATGACAAGTTTCAATCGTGCAAACGGTTTTTGAACCTCCGGGTTTTCACGTTGATAGAGCTATTAGCTGCTTTTTTTATCACCTAACGTTTTAAGAAATTATTGACTGCAGCTATTAAGTGGACCAACTTGTTTTTTGAAACATTCCATGCACTTTTGGTGGGTGACTGTAATGAGCTGCGGTGAAGTATGCGTGTGTGTGCTTTATCAGCACTTGACATCCAAGTGTGCACGACACAACGTCCGCGGACACTCTCTGAGAGGACCGCTCGAGTGTCTCGTCCCCGACAGACAAAACGTGTCACGGCACGCAGGCTTCACTTGATAAAATACTGAATAAATGATAAGCAAACTTTACCGCCAGTAACCGAATATCATTAATCTATATAATAGTTCTTTATATAGGAACAAGTACACTGACATCCGTGGCCGCGCTCGTCGCTTTATAGGGCCTTTTAAGCCTGTGTAGGTCTCTGAAACATTTCTCAACATAATTCTGTTTAATGGATCCAGGTCTTCTGAGGAAGAGCAAAATTGATCCAATAAATAAGATTCGTTGCTTTGTTTATGCGAGGACATGAGCCATTCACAATAATGCTGATTAATTCGCAACTAATTCCAGCTCTGTAACTGACGATTGGTAAATAAGAGGGGGCACTGAAGGGTGATTCGTTTTTATAATAGCGCTTAATAGGTTGGATCTATATTTGTTTCAGAGTGATGAGTAAACATCCCTCTGTCGAAGAAAGAATGGCGCGTACAAAGCCGGCCTTTGAAATTTGATAAATATTTATATAAAACATGGAGGGTACAATCAACGGTGCCAGCAAGGAAAGATTTCTTCAATCATTTCCGTTGAATTACTCATACAAGAAAGGTGTGATTGAGTTCGAACTAACATTTTCGAGACAGTTTGGAAACATAGTTGAAGTTTACTTTTTTTATTTTCCGGAACAGTAAAATATCCGAAAAAAGTGTTGGTGAAAACTGACTCAGAAGTTGTTTGATCATTTGCCCCCCCCCCCCCCCCCCCCCTTGTTACTCAGTTACTTAACATTTACTTGTTACAGCACCCCGTTGGTTCTGGCATTCAGCCTGTTGCTCGAAGTATGGGTGTGTGGGAGAGTTGTGGGAGTCAGAGGGGCAGGGGATAAAACACAACTATGTTACACATAAGGACAAGTATTCACGGGGAATTTCCATCAACTTAACTTAGTGTACATGTATTCACGTAGGCAAATACTGGACATTCAAGCTGCATCCATTTGTTACATTTAGTCTTGTGTGTATTGCGGCAGAAAGTAACTGATTACTGCCCACCTGTGTATCTTTACATTGATTATATCACAGTACTTATTATAGCCTGCATCCGAGAGGTTGTCAAAGTTGATGTCCGTAGATAATTGGCAGATAGACCAAGTGTTGCATTCAGGCGTATACGTAAATACACAGTGAGATAGTTGAAGTGTGACGTTTAGGCGTATACCACATAGCTCGTTCTTGACCAAAATGATATCATTTTTTTTTATCGAACACATTGTATATGTATATCTATTTTATGTGGTCAGTAATAAATCTCAAAGCTAAAGTCCTGAATCTGGAGCATATCGTCGGGTTATATTGATGAGGCATGATGTTCCCCAGTCCGGAATCTCCCCTGCCGACTTGTTTAGTTATGAAAACCCTGGACGCATCCCACCAATGGAGGTATGTCACGCATATATTTTTAATTAAATGTGACTCTTATCCATCAAATGTAAAGGCAGAAACATGCGACATTTCAAAGCCGTACAGATACAATTTAAGTGTTACATGTTATGGTAACCGATTCTAATAAATTGCACAACTCGTTTGGCAAAAGCGATGCTTCAACAATAATTTCTTTGCTTTGGATTTCTTTATCTACATACATAATGCTGGTAATGACAACAAATTTTACCTTTATTTAAAAAAAGTGCAAAGCTACATGCAACAATGAATTGTCACCACACGTTAGTCTTGTTAAAAGGGGTATGGGGGGTTAGTACAAATGCACAGAATCCAAAATCTTATGCAAAAACATAAAATGAAAAGGAGACTGGGCCGGTATTCTTCCACACTCTGCTGTTACCCTTATGCCGTGTTTCGTCTGTCTTAGTTAGGCAGCACATTATAAAGGAGAAAAACAAAGCCATATATTGGACATGAGCACACAAAAACCACATTTTTCTTTGGTTGTCGAGAGGGAAATGACGGGAGAGGTCTGTCGAAACGGAGTGCGTTCAAATACTAGCTGAAAATTGACAATTGACAATTGGTCGGAAAAGGTTCAACAGATGTTTGTCACTGTACGGTAAGGTCCAGGTATAGACAGGGACAGGGAGAGGGCTGACGTCATGATGAAAGACCAGTGAAGAACGGAAAGGGCATATTACAAGATTTCCCGCTCAGCAAAACACTCCGTTAGTAAACACCTCCACTTGGATACCAACCTCTAATTGTGGACATGCTGTATACATTCAGTATGTGATTCACCTCTCTTTTGTGGACAACTCTGTACTATGAACTTTCTCGGTATGCACTTTAAGGGGTTTTTCCGCAAGATTTTCGTATCTGCAATACTTGTAAAGAAGATTTTGTCCAAAACGAAACACTTGCAGGAAAAAACTCTTAAAAGCGAAGCCCTTGAAGGGTAGCATGGAAAGTTCATTATACAGAATGACGTCATCTTCAGAAGTCTCACATTGTACATGGAAAATCAGGTGCATGTGGATACTTTGCAATGTTAGATCGTGAACAAGTTCAAATTTTCTTTTATTCCATTAATTGTTGAAACTGATCATTTGTTTATCTAATTGTTTGAGTATAGTTATGCGGCAACTACAAAGCGTTCTATATACACTGTGTTATCATGCAAACGTGTAGGGGGGGGGGCGTCATGAGGCAGTCAAGGATGGGTCAGCGGCGCAGAAGCTGTTGCATTATGTTACTCATTTGCGTGGCACACCACACTCTAAAAACTCAACGTTTTAACAAACATAAAACCGAAATCAAAACGTTCAATCTAGCCAGGCAAGTTTTACAACGCTAAAAAAAAAAAAAACACAAAAAACTGCAACGGTTTATATAATTTTTGGTCAAATAATTTATATTTGAAAACAAAATACATCCATTTACCAACAACCCTATATGTATCAGACTACAAAACCAAAACTAAACTGAACCAACAACCAAAATCCAGCCACAAACCAAGGTGAAACACTATCCCAACCCGTTCCTTCCAATTTAAGTGGACATAGAACACAATAACAGAAGCTCGAGGACTTCAAATTTCAACCAGTACTGCCAAAGAAGTATTCAGATGTAAAGGCAATTGGGTGGGTTGGGGGGGGGGGGGCAGAGACGAGGCGCGAACCCCCCCCCCCCCCAAAAAAAAAAAAAAAAAAAAAAAAGTGAAATTCTGTCAGATACACTATAAATTGGGAGTGGCTTTATCGGTAGCGATTGGTTTCATCTACGTGCTGCATGTTGTGTCATAGAGTGGGTATGTGTGCATGTGTATCTTGGGGAGAGGTTGGAGACCTACTTCCGCCCCCCTCCCCTCCCCCTAACATTCCCCTCAATTCAGCCTTCGTTCTTAAGGTCTTCCAGGACATCTTTACAGCATACTTTTGACAGTTACAGGCATTTTGCATTTCCGTGACAGAGTCCGTGCCCAATAAATCCTACTGTTGATCCTTCATATCTCAAACGGTTAACAACCTTGTTTAGGTTATCGGCACTTAACGATTTACCAGCCTCTTCAGCCGGCAACGGTTATCAAACAAAACTTCAGCTAGAGTGGCCAGTGCACCGATATCTCAGTGAACCGCACGCAAGCACGCGCTGTGCATTTATGTCATGCTGAATAAAAAATTTCTTAATACAGAAATAACTATAATTTTTAAAATATTTAAAAATGTACAAATACTTCGAAAGCGTCAGGAAAAAATTCTTTGCTAGAAAAATCTATCTAGTCTTATTATCTGACAATGATGGACTTAGTTGGTTAATCTCCTCGTTAGAAAGCAGCTAATGAAGCATGAGTAAAATGTTAATAAGCGCAGTGATAACATACAAGGGTGCGTAACTTTCATATAACACGGATGAAGTCATTACCAGCAATTTACGGTTATATCTTAAGATGCTCAACCAAAATTCTGTTATGTCAAATTGAAATGTGTTACCAATTAACCAGCTTTACGTAAAATATTATCTGATTGAAGTGTAAAATGATTACACATATATCGAATTTCAAATCATGTTTAAAACACAAACCAGTTGACTCAATTTTAAATATAGCTTAGTGAAGTGTGTGACGCATTTTGTATTACATTTTATAAGTTTTTTTTATTAATTCTTCAAATTCTTTTAAGTTCAGTAGTTTCTTGCACCCTTAGATTTATGCATTAAAAAAGAGATTACTAAATATACAGAACATCGATTTGAAAAAATGCAGTGTACGAATAAACAGAAAATCGTTCTAAAATACGACGGAAGAGTGTACACATTTCACACCAGGAGAATGTAACCGAAGTCATTGCAACGAAGTTCTGCATTCGTGCACACATAAACAATATCGCCAGACTTTCCCGAAAATATATTTGAATTTAAAAGCATATCTAAAGTTCAGTCAAAATTGAATGAATATTTTCGAAAACCCTTTCGTTTTTTTTTTTTTAAATGTTAAACAAACTGAAGCCCAGGACTGAGAAGGAGGCGGGAAATGAACAATCCCTATACATTGAGCTTTATGTTGTCAAATATAAAACGGGCAAGTCGCCTCGGAATCAACTTCCAAGTGTTAAGTACCTGAGAAATTTTGGTATCAAAAACAAACGTGCATTTGTCTTTGATGATTTAAGTTGAATTAATTAAATTACTTTGACATATATTTGAGTGTTGATTATTTTGTTTTATACAAAAGATTTAAATCCATCTAGATTTAAATCCATATAAATCCATGATTTCAAATGCTATCCAGATTTCACTCCCGTTCATAAACAAGCTAAAATGACAAGAGACGAAGGACAAACATTTTTCCACATATTTTTTTGCAAACTCCACACTCAAATATTTGTTCATAATTTGATTTGACACAATATAACTACACAACGATGAGCTAATTTCGTTAAACCGCACACTCTTTAGAGAAGCTACGAGTGCAAGAAATCACATCTTTTCTCGTCTTTTCTCGTATATAAATGCGGTGTAACGACTGCGCATGACACATACAGCCTACAGTCAACAATGCGGGTCAAAGGTTACACGTAATTCATACAAATAATGGGGGAGCATACACATGTGTGTGCAAACGGCAAATCACATGGTTTTTCTTTTTACCAATGTCATATTCTGTAAAACATTTCCCCAGCTACGGCAGGGATAATCTTTGAGAAAGCAATCTATTTGATTTTTAACATGTGAAGCAACGGAATCAACAACAATGCACACATACCTGGATTCTGCGAGCGCGCTCTCTCACGGGGACGTTATGGTTGTTATGAACACGAAGCAATTCTGAGGACACTGTGCTCAGCTGCTCGTCCACTTGTCCATGACGGCTGTGGTACGCTGCACATTTTTCCAAGAAAGCTCTGAAATGAAACGTTAGGCCATTTTTATAAAGAACACCATGATGCTGAACGACCTGTAAGTACCACACTGGTGCTAAATACACAAACATCTGATATGGCCTTCAACAGTACTACACTAAAAAAAAAAAAATGCATGCGAAACTTCGGTGTTAAATGGTGCTATCACACTTGGCCTTAAGGCTTGTCTTTCTGGTAAAAATTCAACGATCTTGGAATGCCTTACATCAAAATCGCAACTTTACTTCGTCGATGTGGTAGTTATGACTATAGGATCTTTGCTGCTCGCACGACCATATCCTGGGAAGCCTCCATTTTCCTTTCCGTCTCTTTTCCTTTCTCTTACCTCCTGGTTCTCAAATGGGAGTCGAGCTTCTCGAGCAGTTGGAGCCATGTTTCTCTCAGGGGCTCCACTTGGTGTTCTGCCAGTGTCGACTCCGGGCTTGGTGATAACCGGGAGTATCTCAGGCTTATCTTATTTAGCGTTGCGTCTTTGCTTTGAAGCTCTGCTTTCAATTCCTGAATAAACAAAGACAACATTTCAGCGCAAATGCAAAAACACTCAGTCATAAACAAATCTATTGACAGTGAATCTAAACTAATGACTGGTTATTTTAATTTAGCTTCATATGCTTTATATGCGTCTTTTGTTCAATTGAGAACAGCGTATGACTCGGCCACGCCTACTATGAAACTAGAGCAGTATGCATAGCCCACATATTCCCCACAGGCCCCCCATCAGTTAACCACGGCCATCAATAGTCAAGGGTTGAAATTTTTTAAGTCCAGCTGGTCCATTTTCCTTGGAAGAACCTGGCCCATTTACAATACCGATCTGTGTTTGCTCCCATAGAAGCCACATACCAAGTTTCATTAAAATCCTTGCAGCAGTTTTTAAGTTATCGTGTTAACAAGCTCTTGATGACAGACCGACAGATCGACCGACAGACCGACCGACCGACACGCGGTCGATCGCATATATTCCCCCTGTGGGGAATAAATAAATGACTGACAGGACTGTCGCAAACATAAATACGTGCATCATACAATTTGCCTCTCGTGGCAGGGTGTTACGCACATCCACTGCGAACCAGTATCAGCATGAGTTTTCCACTCGCTTTTGTTATCACGTTAAATATCACTGTGTTTCTTTGCTAAGTGAAAGTTATTTCGATAAAACACATTGCTTCCATAGTATATTCATCCCGATTTCCCGCTTTTGCTATAAAAGGTATCATCTTTCAAACGTTCTTAACACAAATCATAACAGCAACGTCACTGCTGTTTCGAATCCAGAAGAACACCTTTTTCTCACCTCCAGACGTTGGATCTCCAGCTGAGCAGCTTCTAGATGTAATTTCTCTGGTTTTTCATCCAGCCTGGCGATGTCAGCAGCCTTGGCAGTCAACCAGGCGGCGAAGTCGTCCTTCAAATGGTCCACGGCCTCCCACTGCAGGGTCATGTCCCGGATTTGGGACAGACGGTTTTCCACTTGCTCTATAGCCAAGTCTAAGTTAGTTGTAACCTGACAGAATGAATCAAACACATATTATAATTTGCGTGGCTGAGATTAAACTTTCCTTTTATGTATCGAAACAAACTTTGAAACATTTTTCTTTACTTTTTTAAAGAATGTGCTGTTTTTTTCTTATTGATAAGATAATGACTTCTACCAGAACTTCTTCAACAATTTCTGTCTTGTATTCAAGGAAGCTGTTTTCACATAGGACAAGAAATAGCCCTCCCATTACCCAACCCCCAACGCATACAGACCTGGGCGGCGGTCTGCGTGAGGGGGGAGTCAACCACCTGCACGGCCACTGCTAAATTCTCCAAACTTCCCAGGTTTTCGCATCTATGTCGTGATGAGTTGATTTCTTGTTTGTATTTCAGTAGAGTATCCAGAGTTTCCTGTTACCAACAAGTGACCATAAAAATTTAATTCTTCAAACAAAGGAGACTTTTTAGACTCCTCAGATATTCATTATGTGTGTAGCAGAAGGCAAGTTTTCTTTAACACTTCCACAGTGTGTGAATCTTGATCGATCCTTGGCAAATCCAATCACAACAAGACTGACAAAATTAGTCTACACGAAATACTAATTTAAATATTACAAATGCGAAAATAAAGAAAACTACGTGGCAGAAGCTGTTGGTGGTGGTTGGGAGGGCACGGGGGGGGGGGGGGAGCGCCTCACCCTAGCGACGGTTCTCCTGGGCAGGGGGGGGGAGTGGGGAGGGCACGGGGGGGAGCGCCTCACCCTGGCGACGGTTTGTGTGAGGTGGGAGGCGGCGTGTAGCTCCGAGGCGTGCATCTGCTCCTGGGCGGGGGGTGGGGGAGGGATGGGGAGGGCACGGGGGGGGGGCGCCTCACCCTGGCGACGGTTTGTGTGAGGTGGGAGGCGGCGTGTAGCTCCGAGGCGTGCATCTGCTCCTGGGAGGGGGGAGCGGGGCGGGGGGTGGGGGGGAGGGATGGGGAGGGCACGGGGAGGGGAGCGCCTCACCCTGGCGACGGTTTGTGTGAGGTGGGAGGCGGCGTGTAGCTCCGAGGCGTGCATCTGCTCCTGGGCGGGGGGTGGGGGAGGGATGGGGAGGGCACGGGGGGGGGGCGCCTCACCCTGGCGACGGTTTGTGTGAGGTGGGAGGCGGCGTGTAGCTCCGAGGCGTGCATCTGCTCCTGGGCTTCGAGCCACGGGAAGGCCTCCTCCGCCAGGTACGCCCCGCACTCCTCCAGCACGCCGCTGTATTGTCGCCAACGCTCGCTGATTTCCAACAACCTCTCCTAATAATAAACAGGAACATGCCTTTGTTTCTCAATAGGATAGTAACTTTATATGTTTTTTCACTTAATATTCAGTCTTATGACTTTTTCACACTGATCCATTTTACTAATATATGATATTTCCCTTTCCCTTTTTGTCTCAGTTATTCATGTTTATTTTCTTATATATATTTTTTTTCTGGTCACATAATACTTCTAATAGTGTATTTTCTGTATATCATCTATATAATTATCACTACTACAAAGCGCTCAGGGCAAATTGTTGGTTACACGCTTTTTAAGACGCCGTATTATTATTATTATTATTATTATTATTATTGTTGTTGTTGTTGTTGTTGTTGCTGTTGTTGTTGTTATTTTCTGTACCTTAATTTGATTGGCCGTGGTTTTCAGCGAGTTGTAGCTTTCGTTCAGGTTGCTGATCTGCGAATCGAGCTGCTGGGCCAGCTGGCTCGTCGTCGTGGGCAGTGCCTTCAGCTCCTCGCTCTGTGCGGCCACACTCCCAAGTCTCTGCGAGTAGTCCTCGATTTCAGCCACTAGCTCCTGCCATAACAGAACACAGAGAGTCTGCATTTAAAGGCCTCCAGAAAATATTGGGGTATGCAAATAATAAAATACACGTCAGACATTTCTACATTATTTTAGTGAAATGATCCAGTGATTAACATAAATCACCTTATAGTACTGTCTCCTTTAGACCATTTTTCGTGTCACTGTGACGTGGCAGAGACTGGTTCTTTATTCCACTCAAAATCCCGCTCACTCCGAGGCCATACCACAGCAGTTTAACTCTCATAAACGAAACACATAATGTCCTTTGATTGCTATAGCTGCCTGCCAAAAACCGCTCCCCTGTCCCGCTACTTTTCGCCTCGCCTACCCACCACTCCCCCGATCCTCTCGGTGAGACCTCCCCAGGTTCACTCACCTCGTGTTTCTCCATCTGTTCCTGTGTGGACTCAGGCGTGGCCACGTTGAGTGTGTTGTGGGCCATGAGTTTGAATGACAGCTGTAGCACCCACTTCTCACACTCCTGCAGCCTGTCCCGGAACGAGGCCTGTGCCTGGAACGCCTTGTCTACCTCCCCTATACTCTCCTGCATCCACATAGCAAACATTCTTAACATTAATTCTATCACGATCAAACACTTGTTGAATACTGGTTATTTCATAATAGTATCCTTTGTATAAAGACCTAGTTTTTTGACGTTTTCCCGGTGGTACCTTTTCAGTTCAACATTTACAAATTCTCAGTTTCGTTCAAAAATATACACTTAACTTTCCTCAGCGATACACAAGAACAAAACCATATAGTTTAGAGTATTATCAATTACCCTTTGCCCCCTCCCTTTACCCCCCTTTACCCCCCCCCCCCCCCCCCGCGATGTTTTAATGCGTACGGAATTGCTTTCTCACTTGTATTTGTTTCATGGCAGTTTTATATCTCTGATCCAAGTCATCAAACCGATCCCGCGGTTCCTGGTTCTCGGGCGCGTGGGACTCCAGAGTCGTGACGTAGTGTTCTAACTGGGCCACTGAACTGCGGTGCGATTCCAAGTCCTGATACAGTCCCTGTTACAGAGTAGGTGTTTTAAATTCTGATCAAAGCTTAGCAACACACACAAATGTTCTAAACATAAGAGTAAGACTTCACTTTGGCAGCCCTCTTTCCTGCCATTTCGCCAGCCTAAATAACAGGCAACACGCGGAGAGAGGGCTTAAATTCTTTAAATATATGCGAAATATAACTGCAACTTTACATTAGACTTCCGATAAACTGATTGGCTTTTGTGAATTAGGGGCACTTTCCATCCGCCTCAAGGTGGATCCGGATTGTGGATGTGGATTACCCCTAACCATTTTTTTGGGGGCAAACAATGTAATAACATCTTATTTTTAAGACGGGGGAGATAACCTTTTATAATGTTACTACATGTGAAGATATACCTTGAATCGTTCCAGCTGTGCCTTCTTTTCCATCAGCTCTGATTTGGGCCCCATACCGGACACGACGAGGCTCTCGACCTCGGCCAGCCACTTGGCCAGCTCCTGCTCCAACTCGTTGTAGTTTCGCCACGTGTCCAGCTGCCCGTCCAGCTCGTTATACCTGCTGCTCAGCTCCGCCTGCAGGGATCGATGCTCGGCCTGGAAGGCATCTGTCTCCTGTGCAACCAGCGCAGCGTCGCTGGCTTTTAGCCTGGGCATCAGCTTTTGGCTTGTTTCATAGGTGTGATTCACATATTGTAAACCTTCATCCAGCGTGGATTGCAATTCCTAAAAATGAATAAAATTGCTTTCAATTTAATACCAACGAAATATACAAGCAGTCTCAAGAACAGCAAAGCAAACTGCGTTTTGTTCTGTTACTGCCACTTAATTTATTTTTATGGTCAGGAAAAAAATCGATATCTAATTCAGTCTGTATCCTCCTTCTCCGTCATTCATTTATTCATTTTACATGAGCTACGGACCTTGACAGTGTCTAGTTTGTCGTGGAGTAGGTTCAGGTCGACGGGGCGGTGAGTGAGTGCGGTGAGTCGCGCCCGCGCCGCGTCCTGCCACTGTCTGCACGCCGCGCACGCCTGCCTGTACGCGCCCTCGTGGCGCAGGAACTCGCCCAGCCTCTTGCTCGACTCCTGCACAAACACACACAGAGACAAACCGTAGCAACAACAGCTCGCCATAGTCAAGCGGTAATCCAAAGTGAAAGGTTAATAATATTGTGAAATGCAAAGTGCATCCCACAACCTGAATAAATGCCATCTAAAAATATATAGGCCACAAGACCTGGGGCCAAGTAGGTGGATTGGCTCTAAAAAATATAACTAGATACCATAAGAATATGCAGGAAAAACTCATTGGCCCCTTCCACGAACGGCTTTACATAATTAATCACTGCTAACAGCTTTATCCCCGTCATTGACAAATGGCATGTTCACGATTTGATTATTATTACTATAAAGAGCTACGTAACACATTAATTATTTTTTACCTGTCCCTTCATACCGTTCCACAGATAAATGACACAAAATACAAAGTGAAGTGCGATAAATATATGACATAATCCTACATGTAATATTAAAATCAAAGACACTGTTATCAGCACCATTAACATGGCTACATTGTTATACCATGTGCACGGCTTAGTAAAACTAAGCAAGTCAAAATGTGCCCCACTCTGCAGTTCGCTGGCTTTATCAAAGGATCTAAAGAAACATTAGAAACTACGAAACGAGGGCAATAAACGAAGTAATCATACTCGTTCAACATAATGGATTAATCGCGTTAGGAGCACGTAATTCCTGGAACAGCGGCCAACACTTACACAAATACTTCATGCATGCAACAAAAGGAAAGGGCCACAATACTACAGGCCGCCAAGGTCCGAAACCTGTGTAACAGTCTTCACTCAAGTGGGCGGTACAGTCTGACAATAAACAGTAGTGTGTTGTTGTTCTACACAATAGCAAAAATACACACGTACAAATAAATACTTCAGGCCACTTGTAAACCGTTTCTTCAGACGTCAAGGTCTAGAGAGCTGATACTTACTGTACATGCCTGTATATTATTTGATTACGGGACTGTAATTTTCCCAACAGCAATAACAACAAGTCTAACCATGCGTCCTTAAACAGTGGCCCTTGTGGCACACGGCTTGGTTTTCACATTACATCTAATCATGCATGATTTAACAATAGCTACGTGAACACCCAAATCCGGGAACCCCAGTTTTTATACAAATATTTTGGTTATCAAGACCATTTACAGGTTAAAGGAGCTGTGATTGGTTCAAACTCCTTTGATGACAAATACACTGCCAGCAATCCCCCCCCCCCCCACAGCCGTGAGGTGCAGGGATGTGTTCGGCCCTAACCACAGGCGCGCTCCTCACACAGGCACAACCCGAGGCATGCTTCCCCCATCCCGATACTTGCCCCCCCCCCCCCTCATCTCGTGAGGTGCAGGGATGTGTACGCCCCTAACCACCGGCGTGCTTCTCACCAGCACGGCCCGATCCATGCCTCCCCCACCCGTGAGGTGCAGAGATGTGTGCGCCCCTAACCACCGACGCGATTCTCACACAGGCACGATTCGATGCATGCTGCGTGGGCACGCACGCCGTGCACACACCGTCAATAAAGCGACTTACCCACAAATACATCTGAGAGTGAGCAAAATGTAAGAGTTCATTAGAACAACATTCTAAATACCTGAATTGCAATTTTACCCACTGCCAAAAAAATTTCAACCCGTTCCAATGGCCTTATAAGCTAAAACCGAACTTCACTGTTTCAGGATTAGACTAGGATACGAAAGCCAATCACATACTGAAGCAAAATTTGGACCTCCCCCCCCCCCTTTCACCTATCTTACTTTCAGCAAGATATTTCATACTTTCTACTAAAGTTCATGCCATCATTTGTTTCAATAATATTTTTCGTAAATTCACCGCAAGTTGGTGAATACCCAAAGCGAAACGCAAAAAAACCTTTATTTATCACTGCAAACTGATCAACAATATGTGACGCTCAAAACAGATTTTTTTATTTTGTACATAGTGTGTAGCATACTTTTAGGTTTTTTTGATAACCCCCAGTAAATCCGACATTTCTACTTTGATTAATGAATTGACTCCGGAGACATAAGGTAGTAAAGGTGGCGCACCTTTGTGGATGACTGCAGCGCCTGGTAGCGCGTGGCTAGCTGCATCATGTTGGACGACACGCTTGGGTCACCGGTTTTCTGTAACACCGCTTCTGACTTCTCAGTCAGGCTTTCCAAATTCGGTTTTTGCCTGGCTATATCCTCCTGTATGCTCTGCAAGAACACCAGCAAGCTATTATTTCCTCAACATATCAGCACACGCCTGCAAACTTTAATCTGTGCGCCTGACTCATGTCACAGTATGAGGCACGAAACAAGAAGTTAGTGATGGCAACACGCATTCTACTCTCTTTGTTCTACCTCAAATCTGTCCGAGCCTTGTCAAAAGCAATGGCCCATTATACTTTTTTTTACACCATCCAGTTATTGTAAATACACGGGCGGTTGCTTATCTTATTCGTAACTCCAAGCCTTTAGACTAGAGCTAACCTCAAACTCCGTTTCGAGCTGCTGCGGTGCCTGGAATTCAAACGTTTCAGCCTTGGCCTTGACCTTTTCTTCTGAGGCCTCCAGCCAGCTGATGAACTGCGCTTGCTCCGACATGAACTCCTCCAGACCTAAAGTTAACCACCGAACTTAAAAGAAGCTGCCAGACCATGTTTTTACGTTTAATGGTTAAATCTGAGGTATAGTTTAATATATTTTACTGGTGATTATTTTCCCCCTTCTTTCTTATTTCTTTACTACCGGCAGGTTTAGTTCAATGTAAATAGCATCAATTTTGCGGCTATAGAAACTAAATACAACTAGAACAGCTACTGGTATCCCATGATTCAACAAGCAATATTGTATTCATTATTTTGTATATAAGATAACAAATCTCAGCGCACCTGTGATGGACGTTTGCAGCGCGGCAGCCACCTCGGTCACGATGCCGTTGAGATTGTCATACTCTTCTTTTAGTAGTTGCATGTCTTGCTCGATTCTCTCACAGCCGGCCGCAGATGTGTGACCTTTGACCTTCTCACCAAGGTCTTCCGTATCTCTGTATTTCGTCTGACCATCAGGTAGAGATTCTTTGGCATTCTGGTAAACAGATTTTCATTTTTACAGCAGATAACTCTTAATTTTATGCATAACCCTAGTTTTCTTTTTGATGCATTAATGCGTCTTAAGTTTTCAAAATGAATAGTTTATACAAAATACCCAGCATAAGTTCTACCGGAAGGAAGTACAAGGCTGTGACGCACCCGTAGCTCCTTCTGCTTCGCCTCGATCTCATCCTTGGAGCCGGAAGCATCCGAGAGCTGTGTGAGCTGCTGGCGTGTGGCGATCACCCAGTCCATGGCAAGGCGGTAGCGCTGGCGGTACTCTCTGTGCTCTGCCACCTGCTGCTCTAGTCTCCCCGCTGACGCCTCGCTGGCCGCCCTCAACGCCTCGTACCTACGGCAGAGGGCGCAGCGTGTCATACATCGCCCAGGCTGTAGGCTTTCAGTAGAACTTTATCGACCTTCTCGTTCGATCGTTGTACTTTTTACTAGCAAACCGCAATACGAATGTACTTAAAATTACTTTCCATTTCATTAACACGTGCGCACAGCATATTTTTTGATAACATTTCTTTTCTTTTTTTACGTTTTTTTTTTTCCACAGGCAAGTTTTATGAGCAGTTCCTCGCTAACGGGCACCGCTGTACAATCAGCGAGTCGCAGCCCCACCTGTGAGAGAGGTCGCTGAGGGAGTCTTGCACAAGCGGCGAGTGTAGCTGCGATGCCTTGTCCGTCAGACCGTCCATCTGACCTTGATGCTGAGCCACATCCTTCTTCAACATCTGGCCACGTGCCAAGAATAAGAAATATTTACCAACACAACAATACAATGATACAGTAAATGTCTAAACAACAACCAGCAACACCTTTCTTTCTTTCTGTACAATATGATGGCTCCGTCATATCTTTTCAAAGACGTATTCTCACTCAAATTCAGATGCACTAATTAAAACCACAGCCGAAAATGCTTTCAAAACCTAGGATGACTTCACAGTACGAAACATTAAATGAGAAATGAGCATAGCGGAAATTTGTTAGCAACGTTTCTCACAAAACTGACTACCGACAATGCTTTGGTCATCCTTAGCTTTGCAAAGGACATACCTTGATTTTCTCGCACTGTGCTTTCTTCTCAGCCAAGTCAGTTTTAAGGTCACTGTCTGATTTCAGTCGCATTTCCGTGTCCTTGACCCAATTATTCAGTTGCTCAAATGACCTTTCAAACGTGCTCCAATGGGTCACGACACTTTCTAGGTCTTGTTTACAAGCACCAAGTTCTTGCTTTAACTTGTCAAATTCGGATCTATTTTGTTCGAGGTTTTCCCTGATTTCTCTGGCTCCGGCTGTACTGGCATTCGGAACAACTTTGTCAGCAAGGTCTGATGTTAAACGCAGCTTCCCATGGCCAAAATCAAGTTGACCTTGTAATTCCTAAACAGATATATTTACTCAGGTCATTTGCCAGAAGGACCTATCGCTAGCCTTTTTTACTGGTGGAAAGCGGTGGTTACTAATTGCGCAGTTTTAATTTTTTTTTTTGGAAAACGAATTTTGTACGCCCTTTGCCATTCCGTTAACGTACGTTACAAGAGAAGACACTACTAAACGGCAGCATCACAGTCAGATTGCCACCACGCAAAATGTAAGATTTTCCCAAAAATGCCACTTAAGAATTAACCAAAACACATGTACGTGTTGTGGAAGACACGCGTACTGTTCCTGTTAGTTAATCCTCAAAGCACACTGGTTACATTATCAAACAGTTTAAAATAGCAAAACCTGCTAGCATACTGCTGCAGCACTAATTTTCTTTTAAGATGTCTATTCTCATCTTGTTTTTTATTTACTTTCACTAATTTTTATTTATTTATTTATTTATTATTATTATTTTTTTGGGGGGAAGGGGTGAAGTTATTTTCGTCAAACACTTAAAGAGTGTTCAAGATAATTTTTACATTCGCAGACTGACTCAAGCTCTCCCAATGTCACACACTGTCTCAGATATACATGGGACAATTACCCTGACTTTGGACAATCGGCTCTCCACATCGTCTTTGCTGCCATCTGTACTGTTGCTTTCCTGCAGCTGCTGTTTCTTGGCATCCAGCCAACTTTCAAAGTCATCCTGTGCATGCTGGTATCGCCTCATGTCGGTGCAGTATCCCTCCAGTCGCTTCTGAAGCTCCTACATTTTCAAGGAACAACAGGTCGGATGATGTTACATGTTGTTATTAATCTATTAATATCAACTAATAATATGATTATCACCATAATTCAGCATTATAAAAGATAAAATTTGTGCCACTCGAGCAGGCTGAAAGACATGAATTCAGCAACATACTACACGCTGATAGACACCTGGTTACTACCCACAGGAAGGGAAGATGAGACAGACAGACAGACAGACAGACAGACAGACAGGAGGACAGAGAGAGAGAGCGAGACAGACAGAGAGAGAGAGAGAGAGAGAGAGAGAGAGAGAGAGAGAGAGAGAGAGGCAGACAGAGGGACAGACAGAAAGAGAGAGAGGAAGAAGAATAATAATAATAGTAATAATGATAATAATAACAAGAAGAAGACGATGACAGATCGAGAGGGGTGTGAATAGGCGACATGAAATAATACAAGTAGACGGCCTATAGGCTACCTTTGAGGCTGAGACAAGGGCTTGGTACTTGGTGGTCAGCTGTGTGATGGAATGAGATATTCTAGCGTCGGAATTCGTCTCCAGCAAGTCCTGGCCTTTTTGCGACACAGTGTCCATCTCCGACTGATGGGACGCGATATTTTGATGAATCACCTTTAAACACAAGGCAAACTTTTTTAGATGCATAAGTCCTCGCGTATTTTAATATTCGAAAATAACTGCGTGCACATTTGTTATTCGCATTCGAACCGCTCTGTAGCAAAAACAGCATCCTTCTGGGTCGAAAACTGACCTACTTCTTGACAATTTTCACCAGATAGAGTCCTTTTACATATGTGTCTGCCCCCAGTTTGTGCCCCTCCTTAGCCACTATCACGAGGGTTTGGGTACTGTACCTGGTACTGTGCATATTGCTGTTCCATATCCAGCAGCGTGGCTTGAGGTTCAAGGTCACGCCTCAAGGCGCCATCTTGTTCAGTGAGCCACTCGGAGAATGCCTGATGAGCCTGCTCGTAAGTATCCCACCTTCAAGTAAAGCAAATAGTGCAGTGAGGTAGGACATCCTACAATATATTTCAGCCGATTGGCCAGGGATATTCATGGATATTCAGTATTATATCGAATTATAAGTACACGTGCACTCACAGCAAAGGCAAAAAAGTGCTGAAGCCGTTCCAAGCCAAAAGCCTCGTTCTGAGGTTTACTGAAGTGTAAACAAATAATCTCGGAGAAAAAAAATGGCTTAACAGTAAAGTAAGGCACCTTGACAAACAGTTGTCTAGCGCATTGTGCGCATCGTTCAGCTGACTCTTGAAATCTTCGAAATCCTGGACAATGGCACCCGTCTCTTGTTTTATCCTCGCCTGTCCTGCTTTAGAGGTGCTGGCCATGACCTTGTTGCTCGCCTCTCTGACCTTGCTCACCAGTCCAATAGCCTCAGGCAGAGTCTGTTGTATGGCCTGAAAATAAATCCCTCGTATAATTACTTTTATGTTTTATTTAGAATTTTTATAGGTACACAATGCTGCTTGTACAGTCTTGTCATCTTTTTGGTTTCTTATCGTAGATGGCTTCTTTCTCGCCTAGTATGTGCATTTAGTTAGTGTTTCTTTTCAGTGAATTCCTTACTTCATTTGTCATACGGCTACCTACCTTCACCTTGTCCATTTTGCCCTGCACAGTGATTTTATCGCCGTAGGTATCGGAGCAGGTGGCCAGCTTCTCCCTCGCTAGGCGCATCCACGTGTTGAAGTGGTTACAGCTCTCCTGCAGGGCTCGGTGATACTCCACATCCCTCTCGTGCTTGGCAACCAAATCCTACGTGCCAAAAGAAAACAACTTTATCACACAGTCATCTTTTAACGTTTATTACATTATCTGTGGAAATATAGTATTGGTATTATTATAAAGTATGTATATAGTAATTTCAAAAATTACTTGCGTATTTTACTGCCTAGAATTTAAAAAGCTTACTTTGGTCTTTTCTTTCACTTTCATATAGTTCATGACGACTTGGGTGCTAAGTGGCGCTACCCTGGATCTAGGGCTCTGTATTGTCAGCTCTTGTGCTTTTCCCTTTGCAGAATCTATCATATGTTCGTAAGCAATGATGTCCTGGTACAAGCCCTATGCAACAAATAGCAAGTCTATTTCAGTGACGTTTTAATAACTGAGTGCTAAAAGCTACTTACGGGCGACCTCTTTGTTCCATATAATACTCTAACTTGTGCACGCGTCTTATAGCAGTAATTTATAGTCACACAGGTTAACTCACTTAAAGCAACGCGTTTTTTAACCACAGCCATAATTTTCGCCTGTGTTCAAGCCTTCCTATTGGTTCAGTGAAATGATGTGCCCTTGAGGTGTGCGTGCAACAAAGAAATGCTGTGTCAGCAATTTTTACAAGTGCAGATCTTGTCTATATCAATTTTTATTAAATCAATACTCCAGCCTTTAATTTGTCCAAGTAAAGAATTTGCGCGGAGTATTTCAATTAAGATATCAATAAAGCCACACGACAATCGCACAGAGAATCGGCTACTTTTTAATAAACATGCTTTCAAATGAGAACGCTCTTGAAATAAGCACCTTGAATACTTAGGATTAAATCTCTTATTCTGAACAGGGCAACAAACAGACCTTGTTAAGAATGCATTAGATTGGTTAAAACAGGCGCTCAATAAGTCAGAAGCACTTCGAAGAAACCAAGAAAATAGCTCATTTCAGTGAGTTTTGTGTTATCCATTAGGCCAACGTGATTAATTCTAGGTATGAGGGCAGACATAGAGATTTTAATTTGTTTCCAGAATACCGGCGTAGTAGATGCAAACACGTGCCAAGGCGTTCGAGACCGCCTTGATCTCATCAGTCTCGTGCATCGCACTTATATACAGGGAAGGAACTTCACTGAAACTGAAGGAAATAATAACAGAAAGAACCAAAATTGGAGAAAAGAACACAGAGGCCCCGTTGATAAGCTCATAATCGGGAAAACCGTAAAAGATAAGGGGCAGATGTCACGATGCATTCCCATGGAATGGGCTTGGTATTTAAATAAACTTTTTTTTTCGTTTTTCCTCAGATCAACGCATGCCTGTAGAAATGGCCACTAAATAACCTGCACACAAAGCATGACAGTAAGAACACTGCTGAAGTCAATCACAAAACTAGAAAACTTGGGAACTGTTCTCTACAGTGCTTGTATCACTGCCACCCTGTCAGGTACAGAGTTATGTTGAAATCTGAACAATTTGGAAAGATTTACACTATGCTATCCTTACAATTAACAATAACACAAACAAAAGACCCAGAACAGAAAGGAACCTTATTGAGAAAAATATAAAATCGAGTTGAGAACCACTTCTTCAAAATAAGGGGCATATCGAAGGGAACCGATATGGCCTGGTCAGTTTGGCCACTCCGATCACAAACGATGTACGATACCTGAAAAACTATGCAATTTTACCAATCCTCACTAACTATGCTCACTGACGCAAAAAATGAAACAAAAATAATTAGGTGTAGTTGTCATGTAGATAATGTAGATGATTAGATGTGGTTGCCATTTTCGTCCTTTCATTTATAAGAGATAATTTTGATCGAACACTTAAGAGGCCTTACCTTAACTTTCTGCAGTTGTGCGCGTTTTTCACCGAGGTCGGCTTTCGGCTCGGGGTCGGCGGTGCGTCTCTCCATATCTTTGAGCCAGCGCTGGATCTGCTCAAAGCTATCATCGAATTCGCTCCACTGCAGCAGTTGTGACTCTAGAGCCATTCGGGTGTCGCTGATACTCGAGACAAAGGCATCCCAGCTATGCTGTAATGTCTACAACCACCCACACACACAGGTGTACAATAACGTATATAATATGCATTACCTATAAACTTTAAAATCATGTATGCTGTGCTGTAATGTTTACAAACACCCACACAAACACGTGTACAATAACCCACATAATATGCATTACCCATATACTTTAATCATGTATCGTGTACATAATGACTTGTTGGAGTGCTAATAAATAGAACCATGCATTTGAAATGAGCTAAAATATCTTACGAAACAAGCTTTATCTTTATTTCTATCACCAAAATGCATCACTGACGCACCTGCAGCTCCCTGTGGATGACTTCCCGGCCGTCCGGGGACGTGGTCGCCAAGGTTTTCTCGCCCCATGTATTAGCAGCATGCATTAATGTTTGACCCTCTTCTTTCAGCACAATGAAGTCGTGCAGTTTTTCCAGCTGGTCTTGGACACCCTCTTTATCAGCACTTGTACCTTTCAGGACAAAACAGAAATTGTGACACATTGCTGATATAGAGGTCAGACGAAATACGAGACTATAAAAACCAATAACAGTTATATGGTGTACATTCACATTTGAAAAAAGAAACAAAACACTATTTTACAATCAGATAAAAGAATTCTTAACTGCTAAGAAAACAGTAGGCATCACACATTACTGTGACTTAACGCACACTCTTTGTCGCTGTTTTAGAATCAAACAGCAAGCACTATACATTATTACGGTTTAAACCTCAGCAACGTACGTAGTCATACGATCTAAACATTAGCAATACACTGTTGTTTTAGACTAATGCGGCAAGCACCAAATACCACATGATTCAATTAATGTATCGTAGTCATTCTTGTTTGACTTGGCAGCCTGTTTTGATATGCTTGGGATACCTGTATCAGCGCACGAGGCGAGGCGGTCTCGCATGGTAGTGAGCCAGGCAGAGCACTTGGTGTGTGCCTCTTTATACTGCTGGTGATCGTCTACATGCTGATCAAGCTTCTTTACTGTGTCCTTTTTCGCAACAGCAACATCAAAGCGATCGTTAGTTTTAAAATGTAACGCTTGCGCAATAAATTACAAATACTTTCGACGACAGGGTATTTGAAATTTGAATACTTTCAAATTTTAAAATCCAGTCACAAGGCAGTATTGTTCCGTGCTCGGTACAAAATATGTTCACATAAAACACTGTATGAAAAGACAGGAATGAACTTTTCTGACTTTTCTGATTGATAGGCGCCTTATTCTTACCTTGGTAAATGCCAGCAAAGCAGTGTATCTAGAGTTGAGCTGTGTCAATTGCGCAGTGATACGTGAATCGGAACTACTTTGCAGTAACATCTGCGTTCTATCACTCAACCCATCAAACTCGGTTTGCTTAGACTTGACTTCTTCGCTATAGTCCTACAATAACAAAGAATTACAAACATATATCCGAAATATGTCCAAGTGTTTTATCGCATTATTAAAACATGGAATAGCTGAAAATATATCCAAAATAATCTGACAGATACCCTAAACATTAACATAATATAAAAACACAGCAAAAATTAAGTTAATGGGTTTAGTTTCTCTTTATCCGGATATATTAAAATTTATTTTACTTTATATTTGTTGTACAGCGCTTTCTTTTCTGGGAGTGAAGGCTGCAGTTCCGTGGCAACTTTGACCTTAGTTTCAATGTCCTTCAACCAATGGCTGAGCTGTTCGTACCCCCGATCATATTCATTCCATTGGCTAAGCAGCTTCTCTGTAAATACAAACATATAATTAGCAACTTCTACAGAGAATGTACATTGTCTAAAATGCTTTTTCAAGGTCAAGTTACGACAGTAGTTTATTAAACAGCCAACATTACGCAAAAACTTACCTCTCGCCACTGAATCTACCTAGGAATACAGACTCACTAACAGCATCCGAAACATCTCTTAAAGGTCTTCTCAAATGTTAAAATCCAGTAGAATTCGCTGCTTTGATTTTATTGATTTGCACTACATGTAATCACTTGGCACTACCACTAAGTATTTTATTTTGTTTCTATGTACATATTCACTAGCCTAACATATCAGCCGGCATACAGTGAAGGACGATTTTCCTTACCTAGATGAGAGGAGGTTTCTCCAACACTTTTGACCAAAGAATTAAAGTCTTCTGACAGAGAATGTAACTCATCTCGAATAATATCTTGTCCAACTGGAGCGGTGTTTGCCACTGTAGCTTGTCCGCGATCTTGTACATTAGACAGCTTTGTTTCACCAACAGAACGCGTTGCCACTAAATCTTCAACCTAAAATTACACAGACCCTTCTACAAAATCAAAATCTACAAAAGCGAACTTGAGTTATGCAGTATCTGCCAAGCAGCCCTACTTCATGGGGGTAAATTTAGAAAACAAGCATAGATTTTGTTCTTACCTTTTGTCTTTTGGCCTCTAGGCTATGTCTATCTCCACGTACGTCGGCGCAAGTGATGAGTTTATCTTGAGCGTTGTTTAGCCAGTCTCTGGCGTCTTGATGCAAGTCTTGGTATTGCTGGTGGTTATTTACATACAACTGACATTTCTGCAGAAGATCCTGTAAAGGTAAAATAAATAATTGGAAGCTTGTTTTTAAACGGATTGAATCTGATTCTTGTGTGCTCTTCAACTCTGCAGTCTTGTTTGACAACAATATCAATCAATTTTTCAACTTTCATAGAAACAAACCTCTCACCTTAACGGATTCCGAGATGCTTTCATTTCGCTTAATGATGTGAGACACGTCTGAGTTTAGTTGAGATTCTTTCGTTGCCACAGTAAGCGACTGGCTTCGTTCTTTCAGATTTTTCATTGGTACTTGTTGGCTGGCAATATTCACCGACAGCACCTGTTGCATAACACAAATGTTATTTGACAATAAAATATATTCAAAACTAATGGTTCACAATTACACTGCAGAAGCATCAAAGAAAATAATTAGTTGATGTTAAGAGTTAACGGTGTTATACTTAATGGCAAGATTAAGTTCACCAAGTTGTCACAAACACCTTGTCTTCACATAACTCAAAATTATAGCTGCAGCTCTTATCTTTTGTTAGCAGCTGAATGCTCCAATCCATACACTGGCCATAGACTGGCTAACACAAAATAAAAAGCGCAAATCATTACATACAGGTCAGTTATACAGAAACAACTCTCGAAATTCAACCATGCCCCGGCATTAAACTTGTACCGCTTACGATTTCTGATGGAGTTAAAAAATTCTTGTATTTGGAAAAAAGTTGACTAAAATTAATCGTGGACACTTTATTATTAAGTTTAGCTAAAGAAGAGAACGCATTTTGGCGTTTTAGACATGATGTAGGAGGTTTCTTCAAATAAAAAATCCAAAAATAACAGGCTCGAAATTTTTAAAATCTGGAAGTTTTCTATGTGCTAAAACGTCTTAATTTAATGCTGAACGCCATGAATTTCGACGGTTACAAGAAAGAACACCACTGCCCTGAGTGCTTTTAAAGGATATTTTGAGTTTGAAAAAGTCACAGTAATAGTATTTATACTTAGAATGTCTCACATCTACATATCACATCTTATTATTTTAAAAAAATCTGAAGCAAATGAGAAACCATATGTTTTTTGGTAGGCTATTCCGGAATAGACTACCGTGGTATACATCAAAATGGTATATTTTTCTTATAACATTCATTCTTCGAAAATGGAATTCAAATTCGGCTGTTTGGTAGTTCAGTATTGGATAATGAAAATATTTCGATTTCTGTACCTTTCTGTTTATCAGTAGACTATTCCAGAATAGCCTACCAAAAATATCTGCATTCTTGTTTACTTCAGAATTCCTGTAGTGTTACATATTAAGGAGAAGTCTCATCATACGCTAACCTTTAAATAATCGTTGCTGCTTAAGTGGTTCAAACAAAATATTTCTTTATTCAGCATTAATTCTTTGGGAGTTTTTCCCGATTTGTTCAATTATAAAAAAGCGCAAAAATAATTGTCCTTTTAATTTTAGAAAGTCATATTACCGGTCTCGCTAAATTAAGGAAGTGAGTAAGAATTCGTGAGCAAGAAGTCAAATGGAATTTTTGTCCAAGAATAAACAGGGAAGGACTCATACAGATTTTGCTTTTAAATATAAGAGAAAAAAGTCAACTTAAATCAGAATGGCGCCATGTAGAACCTCGATTTGTTGCAATTTATAAAGCTATCGTATTTTACTGCAGCCCAATCCCCACATCTGATACTTTATATGCACTTAGACATATACCAAGTACGTTTTATTTTAAATCTGTCTCCAATGTACCACAATGGTCCGACCAATCAATACAAGCTAAAAATACACTGCAGCACATAAATCTACCAATTTTTTCTGCAATAGTGTAACGAAAGAAGGAAGAAGAAATGAAGGATTGCATAAGTAGGAGGATAATATAATAAGCGGTATATATATAAATGCATAAAAGAAAAACAGGCGTATGGTTAAACTTGCCCTGTTTTCAAGTTCGTGTATCAAAGACTGTTGTGCATTTATGGATCTTGAAATATTCTAAAAGAAGTCAATAAAGTGATTAAAGGCTACTTACATCTAAGAACACGCATAAAGACAATGCTAGCGTTGCATGAAAAGTACAAAGTGCACGCCAAGCATGAAACTGTGCTAGGGATTTGCAAAAATTATTGAGTTTTTTTATCTACTTAAAAACTTGAAAATGTGCTATGGTTATTTATGACGTGCAAATAAAATTAAATTTCATGTGCATATTTATTGGTATCATTAAACAACTTACACAAAACTATGATAACAACAAACAGTAGAAAACTATGGATAGGTTTGATTTACACTTTTGTTACTGTACGGAAAAACATTCAATAATAATGAAACATATATACCTTTACTCTTTCCAGCTGACTCCTTTTTTCTGGCAAAGTTGACTGTAGCTCGCCTTCACCTTTCAAGGTTGTTTCCATTTCAAGCAGCCATTTTGTTAGTGATGTCACGGCGTCGTCATGGACTTCCCATTGACTGACAGCGGTCTCAATCCTACTTTTGCCGTCATTCATCATAGCAATGATATCATCCCAATCTTGTCTGTACAAACGAATGTAAATGTAAATGTAAATTCCACGAGTTTGTAATAATTAAAGCATTCGGGATAAATTACCTACGCAACCAAAAGTGACTTATAACGTATCCTATAAGACTACTTTTTAATAAATAAAATCGAAACTTTTGTTATTTAAGAGAATCATTTACCAGTTTACTGTCAACTAAAATATACAATTATGTGATGCTGAAAGCACACTCTCATCAATCTGACATTACATTAATTCACCTTAAACCGTGCAAGTCGTCGCTGATGATGTCTTTTCCGGGTGGTGAAGTGTTTGGGAGTACCAAGTGAGCCTGGTCAACTACCTGCTGCAAGCGATGGAAACCTTCCTCTTTGTTCCCAAACAACTCCTGGTAAGGAATAACGTAAAGTAATAAAGTTTCATTGCAAACCCCCACTGAGATTATCCCTGTTCCCCGCATTTTGCCAATACATAAAGGTTTATGTAAATAAATGCCGACTGGGCTGAAAGTCATTCCACGTACTCAAATCGCATGCTGCAGCATGTCGCAATAAGCAAATCTTTTCAAGAAGATAAATAAACAAATGAAGATTGAAACATACCTGTAGCTTGGACAGTTTGTTGTACAGTGCTATTTTGTCGCCATCAGTGGTAGCGTAGGACTTAAGTTTGCTAGCAATATCTTTTTGCCACTCAGTACAGTTGTGATATGCCTCTTCATAATTTTGGTGATCCACTTGAATCTGTTCCCATCTCCTCAGCAACTCCTGTAGCAGTCAGCATATTTAGGGAATTATTAAAAGCAGGAGGAATGGACGTTAGTAAAACAAATAGCTTTCACAACATTTCAGCATAAACACACTACTCATGCATAATAAATAAGTATAATTTTTAAAAAACAATTTGATCGGATGGATTAAACTAATCAAAAGGATTACAGCACATACCTTAAGACTAAGGCTAAGCGTTTGATATCTTGTGGCGCATTGGCTAGCGTGGCTCGCCAGGCGTCCATCAGCTGATATACGCGACAGTGCTTGCGCTTTGTCTGTCAGTTCATCCAACTCCGTTTCTCTGTTGTTAAGATCCTCATGCAGAGCCTATTAATAAAACATCAGTATTCAAGCAAACGACTTCTACAAGTTTGCTTGCTTTGGTGTGTAACGTCCCGTTGAACAACTAGGATGGCTATATTAGGATGCACTTGCTGAAAGAATAAGTGGGAAAACGAAGGAAGAATGAAGAAATCGGAAAAGAAGCTGTAGAATGAAAGAAATTCCTACAATTCAATAATTTAATATTGCTGTCACAATACCTGGAACGATGAACAGACACGACTACTTCGTTAAACAGCTTACCTTGATGTGCTGAAGAGTAGCCAGCTTATCTTCCTGGGTTGCTTTTAGATCGACATTCCTCAGCTCGGTATCGACATCTTTTAGCCAGCCTGTCACACGTTCATTGATCTCCTCGTAGTCGATCCACTGTTGTACGCAAGACGTCAAGTCTTCCTCTGTCTGCAAAGTCACATGCAATGTCCGTAAGTATCAGAGCAGTTTTAGAGGGGGGATGGGAGATGACAATTGATAAAGATAAAGAAGAAAATCTAGTAGGATCTAATAAGACAGGAATATCAACAAGGAATCGGCTGCGTGTCCAGTTCTTACTTATATGGTAAACATAAAACAGCAAAAATATAATATATTAAATGTGTTTCAAAATTATACCTTTTCCAAACCAATAAGAAGGTTTTCCCAGTCCTTTTCAACGCCATCCACTTCTCGCTTAATGATATCACAACCTCTAGGCGATGTACTTGGTAAAACCAATTTGCTCTGAGAGACAACTTCTTCTATCTTAGGTTCACCATCAGTCTTAGCCTTGTTTACGTCCTAAACAATGAGACAATTTTTATTATTTAATCTTCTTTCGCACTCCAAACGTTGTTGGCTCAGTTTTCGCCCGTAAATATTTGATAACAATGACAGTTTTTCGCACACATAACTTCAATTTCAAAATAAAGGCACGTTTTCGTTGACTCACATACGTTGCATGCCGCTTTCCATCCACTCTTACAGTCAAATATACATGCAAGGAGAACTTTTAGGAACAAAAACTTATTGCTTACGAAGATGCATTTTCTTTCCTATACGAGATGAAATCAAACAGCTACTCAAATATTAGGAGGTGTTCTTAACTACAGGTATTCCCAAGGAGGGTTTACTGTAATTAGCAATATTGATTTATTGATATCAAATACTTTGTTTGATCTCAAGGAAAAGGATAAAATTATGAAACTAATTTATCACAAATAAGAAATTAATTACTGACTTAGTAAGTGCAAAAATTATACCACCAAACAGAGTTCATTTCTAAAATGTATAAGTACTTTTTATGCTTAATAATTACACTACCACGAAAGTTACTGACTGATAAAAGAATTACTGAACTGATGATATCAGAAACACTTTAATAACATCAACACTACTTGTTATATTTCAAGTTTGATGTCAAATTAATGATTAAATACAATTAATGATATTCAAATTCAGTTCATTATACCGAGACATTTCCTGGTATTCTTTAAACATCACTGACACCAATAATTCAACTAAAACTCGAAAAATGGTATTATAACACTAGGTTGGCATATTCATATAACAACCACCCTTTTTTATCAGACAAACAATTAAGCCAATCAGCTGACCAAAATGCACTTTATGACAAAATTGGTTCGTCACGAGTAACTCGGATAATTTGTGACTTCTGAGCGAAACTCTTACGAATTCGGAAACGTTAATGCATTGGCCTTCAGCTTCTTGTAACAGCCAGTCAAAACAACAACGAGCACATGTCGTCTTAAAATAATCATCAAGAGTCCTGGACAACGATAGAATCTATTTTACTGTTTCCCGAAAACAGTACTTAACATCTGATAACGAAGAACAGAGACAAAATCAGTCCTTTGGCGAATATTAATTATCTCGATCCTTACCCATGGAAATTTCTTTAAAAACAACAAACACTGTATTATTTAAAACAAGAACACATCAAGCAAAAAAGAATCTGCATATTTTTATTGAAGGGGAGATTAAATACTATCGACAAAATGAGTCTATTCCAGAACAGACTCGAGTGGCTCGATCTAACAAATATATATAGAATCATTGAAACTAAATTGTTATTAATCCAAATTAGTTTATTCCAGAACGTAGTGCCTTAACTCGCAAATATAGAGAACATATGTGTATTCTTGCTTGTTCGATATATTCGTATTTTAAATAAAGGAGTGTTAACACAAGAAATGTTTTGAAGTGATGTGATGTGGGCGTCCCGGATCAACCAAATGCACTACAAATTTTTCCTGCTGAAAAAAATTCGGATTTCCATAAAAGCATACGTTTCTGGTGTTACAATACGATTTTGCGAGGTTTAGTGCTATCAAAAACAGGTAGTTCTGATATCATCAATTAATTTTATAATATCATTAAGTAGCATTTATTGGTGTCAACAATAAAGAAATTAAAATGACAAGCTTTCTAAGAAAAAAACCTTAACCAAGACAGGGAGTGGACCTTTTCACATAAGATCGAATTGAAATGATGTTGCAATCCCTCTGTACATACAACATGGTTTATAATCAAAAGTCTGCCCCTACCAAAATGTAAATGCGAAAAAAGAAAGCCAGGAAACAGGCACCTAACCACAGGATAATATTTATTCTTTATATGTACAAAAAGCACAAGTGGAAGAGGAATCGAAACAGATGTTCTACTTAAGAAGCAAGCAATGAACCAAAACTTTATCATATTTCAACGTGACTACACACGTTTTCTTAATACATGAGATTAAACCGTATTATATCACTGCTGACAACGCAAATTCAAGATGATTACAACAGTGTGTTGCTTAATTTTATGAGCTGCCATCGGTGTGTATTTAAAAAGTAAATTTTGCATACAACACTCAAAGCACGGCAAACGACATTCAAAATATACAGCTGTACAGAAACTTACACAGCGCCGCTACAAACAAACACAAAACATCAGTCTATGGTAAAAAACCCGGGGCGACTGTGATACTTCAAATAAAACTAAGGAACAGCTCATGCCATATATACCGGAAATAGTTTACATTAAAAAGGCACAATCGTTGTGGACGAGTAATAATTTATAGCTTTATATTTTAACATGAAAAACAGATATAAGCAATGTAAACTTAAGGTGACGCATCATGACACAACCACACTAACACACATCCAAGAGAAAGATGCAAAGACGACTGACCTGTAATCGGTCCAGTCGGTTTTGTACGGTGTGCCTGTCCCCAGTCATGTCTTCTGCCATCTGCAATCTTTCCTGCATGGTGGCTAACCATTCCTGGCATTCGCTTAATACCGTCTGATACTGTTGATGTAGTTTAACGAAGGCTTCGTATTTAGTCACGTGATCCTACAATTAAAGGGATAGCAACAGATTCTATATATTTTTGGAAGAACATAAATTTTGAAAATCTGAACAACTACTAGTGACGTATTTTTATCACCCAATTACCAACAAATTGTGCGATATTAGTACGTCATTCATTTACTTTAAACTCCGATACCTTTCTTTTTCACTTATCCTTATAATCATCTACTTTTAGAACTTAATTGAGAAACAGCACAAAATGAACCATACTTCATATTATTCTGCGTGTTAGGCTAAACACGTCACTTGTTAATGTTTACAGGAGTGATGAACAAAGATCGTACCCTAGAAGACTCGCACAACTTTTTATATCGAACGCTCATTTGTGAAATATTCTGGGTAAGCCTTGGATCCGTGCTCGCTTTTGCTAAACTATGTGCTTTATCCAAAACGCCATCTAACACACGTTGATAGCTAAGGACATCTGCCGACAGATTCTGCAAGTAAAGTGCCACTTGTACCAAAGGGTTGAAAAAACATGCAATGCTATAATTTCTCAATGAGACTGTGCTTTGGTCTCAAAAAACTTATAAAAATATTTTACAACTGAATATCCATAAGCACTGTGTTATTAGCAATTAAGCTGTTGGTGAAAAGCTTACAATCTTTAACGGTCTGTCACGCTTGTGTGACAGCTTACCCTGTAAGCCTGAAGCTGAGTTTTCTTCTCTTCAATAGACGCCAATAAGGGGCATTCCGTTGCTAATTGTCCCTCCATGTTCTTTAACCAAGCCTCAAGTTGATCATAACTCTCCTCGAAGGACGTCCACTGCACTAAGCTGACCTCGAGATTTCTTTGGGAACCCAGAACCTCATCATAGAGACTGTCCCACTGAGCTTTCAGCCGTCGGAGTTCAGAACGAATCAGTTCCCTGCCATCCGCAGCTGTGCTTGGGTATAATTTGTCGCCTGCTTCAGAGGCTTTGGTTAGTTTTTCAAAACCACTATCTTTGTCTCTGATTATTTCCTACAACCAAAAATTCTTTATTACCCGAATTATTTGCCTGTGATCCAATTTGTCGTATCCTTGCAACGAAACCTACTGCATTCCGCCTGAGCTACGGTTTATGCTAAATTAGCTAATAGATGGATAATAGAGGTTTTTTCCAACCGCCAAACTCTATTTTATTAGTTTTAACAAATAAGGACAAACAGCCAACCTGTACAACTGTTTGCTTTGTCTGCAAGTCTTCAATGCTGTTAGAAAGTGTCTCGCAGGTGGCGTATTTTGAACGGGCTTCTTCAACCCATTTTAAAGCTGTTGTATACTTTGTGATGTAGTCTTCGTGTTCCGCCACATACATTTCACACTTTCTGAGAATATCCTGCAATGAGTATTTACATACGTGTCAAGAACCCGTTCCATGACATCTTGTTCATACGTTGTACAACCTCACACATTCAAATTAAAAAAAAAGGAAACTTTTATAATTCACACACAATCGTAATAGATAAGAGAATTAATTTTCATTAACAATAATATATGGCAAATTTACCTTCGAAGTAGTCTGCAGAGCTTGATATCTTGTTTGAATCTGAAGCACGTATGATGCAAGTCTGTTTTCTGCTGACAACTGAGTAAGAGACTGTGTTTCATCATTGTGACCATCCACTTCGCGCTCACAGGCCTTTATGTCTTGCAGCAGATCCTATAAATAAATGCAATATTTGTTCATAGTAAATGTCACATGCAATAGGGCGTTGGCCATTTCATTAACTGCGGTATCGTCCGCAGTAAAGTTCATCCAAAACCAAAATTAATCCGACCTTGAGAAAAAGTGTGATTAGTCCAAAACAACAATGCACTACGGAGTCTTGTTGTGCTTACGTCGTAAAAGTTCTGCATGAGATTGTAAATTTTCAATATTAAGTATCTTCAGTGGATGCCAGTCACACTGATTAAGCTGCTGATATGTTGAAATTTTGCTTTACTGACACCGAGACCAAGGGAATTTAGTCAACCTTGAACAATTTCAGCTATATGTGGTTTCAATTAAGGTAAATTAAGAAAACAGTTCGAGTTTTGCCATCTATAATAGAGTTACTGAATGAAACAGAATGCCTTTGCTTTACCAGTAGGCTCAGCATTTTATTTTTGACGAAATGGGTCCTGTTTATAACTTTGCAATTTCTTATATACAGTAGTACTGTATTCTCTAATATTTAAAAATATCAAAACAAATTTATATAAATACCACAGTTGTAAAGATTAATATAACATCAATTGAATTATCTACCTTTGAAGTAATTTCTTCACGAAATAGGGTTCAAGTAATTGAAAGAAAAGACAACATGTCAAACACAACATATCTCTTGTACACATTTCAATGGAAATATATCAGATGCAAAGCCTAAAACGAGGGAAGGGATTCATGACATGTTAAGGATACTTGATTCAAGTTTTTCTGATTATCATCAACCAAGCTTTGGAAAAGACATACATGGTGTCATAAAAAATAAAAAGATACGTATATTCGGGAGTACAAATATGCTCCTGATATAAAATGCCGTCTTATGAATAGGTTGTAGCACTACACAATGCACCAAACACCGTCAAAAGCATTAGTATTACAAAAAAATTGTGTTTCTTATTTAAGCGTTGTCTTGGTTAGGTTCTGTGTTAATACGATCAACTTTATATGTCTTCCAGCTGAATCAGGCATGTTTAAATTTCACGGCTAAAATCCAAATGCCACACCACGATAAAATATCTCAGCTTCCATATACATCTGGTATTTTCTCATGCCTACCATTCCAAAGATAAACTGGTAGATTATACAATTAAAGTGAAAACTGGGAAAATTTGTTATATATGGAAACAAAGGTAACATTCTAGGCTAACGAGCGTTGGCAAGACTAAGCCACACTTAAGCTTACTCTCTCGACATCGGAGAATTGGTCAATTTCGTGTACAAATTCAGTCACAGATTTGAAGATCGCCTGTGGAATTGGAATGTAACATTACAAACGAGAACAAACGAAAATGAAAACCTTTCAAGAATAAGGTATATCTCAAATATAACAGTATAGTTAAAAAAATAACATGGCATACTGGTGCGAAAATATGATGTATTCAGGTAACTATTATATTTTTGGAGCACATTTTTATAAGAAAAACTCACAACATGCAGCGCGGAAATTAATACATAAGTGCCCAGAGCTTAAGAGATAACAACTCTTTACTTTTTAGGATTTTATACTTAATGTGTTAATGGTAATCTACCGGTGAAGTACTCATAGTTGTTAAGTGAAAAAGATCGAATTTTAAAAAGAATATACCAAGTAGCTTTTGTAGAATCATATCAGTCCTATTGTGCATATTACCCAAAATCTTCGTTTTTTTCTCACATATTTGAGAAAACTGTTTGGTGCAAGGTTGGAAATGTACAGATTCAAAGACAATAATAAATACCTGATACTTTGTGACCTGCGTTTTTTTGTCATCAAGTGTGGCCACAAGACTGAAATCTTTGAGCTTCTTTTCTGTCGATTTAATCCACCTTGCCAGTCTTTCATTCGTTTCTTCGTAGCTTACCCACCTTTACAACAACACGCAGCACTTGCAAGTAAATTACTGCTCATTTAAAAAATAAAATATGGAAATAGGAATAATATTTGTGTTTAAATTATAAAAACGCTTCTACAGGTCAAAACAACCTGTTTTAAATTTTTTATCAAAACCTTATCACAGATGATCCATTGTACCGGGGATTCAGCATCAGCTAAAAATAAAGATTGATCACCTTGCAAGCACAGATTGGAGGTTTTCCTGTATTTTCACAAGATCTTCCACGTATTTCAACCACTGTTGCTTTAAGTCATTCATATCTTGTTCTATGATTTGCTTTCCACCAGCGGCTGTATTTTGTGTCGTTAGCATGGCAAGCTTTTCACAGTTTGTAATTTTCGAAGATCCTTCTGATTTTGAGCCACTCAAATCCTAAGAGTATGCATTATGAAAATAAAAAATCAAGAAATCGAAAGTAAGTTTGAAGTCATGAAAAACACGGTTATATTTGAAAAGCACAACAAATATAAGTTATGAGACAAAAATAAGTTGTTTACAGATAACTGTTGATAAAATCACATTGTAGTGAAAACCATTTTCACAGGCCATTTTAAAAATTTACAGATATCTTTAACTGCGCTATGAATAACAATTAATACGCACCTTTGTTCTCTCGAGCTTATTTGTCAATGCATGTTTATCGCCAGTGACATCAGCACACATCTTAAGCCTATCGCACATTAGGTTTAACCACTCTTGACTACTTTGGTAATTTTCTTGGTATTGTGTGTGGTCTAATACATTCTGCTCGCACTGAGCAACGTTTTTCTGGAAGCAAACCAGAGTTTATTAATGCTTACTGACTGCTATACAAATGCCCAATGACAGTTATTAACACTATTTTTAATTAGATAAAACAAATCATACCTTGTCGCAAACCAGAAGCAAGGATCATGCACTCACCGAGTCATTGCTGCGTCATCATATAATAATCTCTTAGACACTGGAGGAGGGGGGGGGGGGCGGAGGGGCGGAGGATTCTTTGTTGCTTGTTCTAACACTGCGCTTGTTTATGCGCTTGGATACGTTTAACGTTTGTTTAGAGTTCAGCAGAAACTAGTGTTAATGTATCCACCAGAAAGTACTCTCTTTCTTTAATACCACGATTGATGAGCAGTTTCCCTAGTCAGTTAATTCTAATATCTTACCAGTATATTATAAGTATTTAATATACATTATATTGTGAAACACAGCATATAAAGTAAATGTATTAAATTTCGATGGCTTAAAAATATGCAAAAAATCTATGAGACATTGACCCTACCTTTGCTTCTTCAAGCAGTAACTGATATTTTTCACTTGTATCACGCGAGAAGTTTTCCACTTCCTCATTATGAGAATGTTGGACTATTGTATTGGCCTTTTCCAGCGCACTTTCCACAGCTCTGTTGTGTGACGTTATGTCTTGCAGGACAGATTTGTTTGTTTGCAGCTGAACGCGTTTTTCTTGCAATGTATCTTTTAAACCTGTGCCACCGCGAAGTGTACTTTCAATTTCCAGGAACCAGGCCTATAACCAGAAAGTAAATATATCTTTATATAAAACAATGCAGTACGATATTTTAGAAACTTTACGTAAAAAGATCTTCCTATAAAAAATTAATTAAAACACATTTGGTATTTCAATATTTTCACGAAAGTTAAACTGGAAGCCTATAAATAACAGACGCACCTTTAACTGTTGAGCACCTTCACTGTAAGCTGTCCACTGAAGCAACGCTGAGTCAACTTGTCTTTGCTGCTCGCTCATATCACCCATTAAACTGTCCCATACTTCTTTAGCTAACCTCAATTGCTGTCGAATTTTTTCTCTACCTGCTTGAGCGGTGTCTGGATACAGCTTATCGCCATATTCTACAGCTGCATTTAATTTTTCGAACCCTTCATCTTTTGCACCAGAAACGATCTGGAACTGTTGTTTTTGTTGCTCCAGGGCATCGATGTCGTTGGTAACACCACTGCTTGTCGTGTCCAGTTTATCTTTGGTCTCGGTAACCCAAGCTGTGAAATCGTTATAAGTTTCCCGATATGCTTCGTGGTCATTCACAAACCTTTCCCATTTCACGAGAAGTTCTTTGACATTGGACTGTAGAGCGTCGTACCTGTTCACCATCTGCGATACGTACGAGCTGACTTTCGCGTCGCCACTTGAACTCAGCAATGCTTGGGCCGTGTCGGTGTACTTATCGACATCGGGTTGCTGGCTCTCTATGTCAGTCTTCATACTTTTGAGTTTATTTAACTGAGTTGCTTTTTCTTCAAGGGTTGATTTTAACTCGACGTCTTTGATTCCTTGCTCAATACGCTGCATCCAGCGCTGAAGATTGTCATGCGCTTCCTCAAATTCATTCCACTGAACCAGCGCCATCTCCAGGTTATTCTTTATATCTTCAGCCTCGACGCACAGTGACTTAAAATCCACACGCAAATTGTTCATCTCCCTTTTAAGCATCTCTTTCCCGGCAGTTGACGTATTTTGCTGAGTTTTATCACATAACTGGGCCATTTTCTTTAACTTTACTTCATAATCCGGCAAACCTCGCATAAATTCTTGGAGACGTTCCTGTTTGTTTTGGATACTGTACTTATCCCCAGAAGTGTGCGAGCAGCCGTCTAGTTTCTGCTTCATGTTTGTAAGCATATCCCAACAGTCAAGGTAGTCGTCTTGATACTGCTGATGTTCAGCTACTTGCAACTCAAATTTCTCCAACATCGCCTTGCTATTGGCACACAATTCCCTATATAAAGAAAGTTTTATACGTCATTCTATACACCGTAACTTCAAATTTGAATCATTCATGTATCGGATGACTTGGAGCAGTTTCCTTTTTAAAACCACAAAAGAATTATACATTACAACTACTGTACAACAAGATTGCGTATATTACCGTCTTAGGTTGAATGCCTTTGAAACAAAAGAAACTTTATTGTGTAAATTACTCAGTCACGAACTGCTAAATCTTAACAACTGTCTTATTACAGAGCTAAAGAACCGCGAGATTACACACCTGTATATCTGACTAAGTTCTGTAAGTTGTCTGGCAACTCTGGAGTCAGACGTACTCAACGAATTAGCTCTGTCTTTGAGCGAGTCTAGAACATGCTGATGTGATAGGATGTCGTGATGTTGAACCTTTAAACAAACACACAATATAAGAACAACAAGCATCATTGGTCAGTGATTTTTGATTAATGTTTTGTAACAGGGTTGTAAAAACATTTAAAATTAGATATTATTCAAACCACTTCAGTACCAACTTTTCTTCGATATTCAAACGCATGACACATTAGGAAAAGACATCCATTACCTTATGATTTTGGAGTTGCAATTTTTTCTCTTGGAGTGTTGGCTTCAGGTCAGCTTCCAATTTAACTTTAACTGATGTTTCTGACAACCAGCTTTGGAACTTATCACAGTTATCTTCAAACGACGACAACTGTAGAAGACAAACTTCTAACTGACGTTGAGTGTCCAGTGACTGGTCACTAAAAGCTTCCCATTTTTCTCTCAATGTTCTGCAAGTATATAAAAACCACTTAAACACATTAATTAAGCACGCCACGATCTCGAAAAGGAATATAACACTTAATTCCATCAAAGCAGAAAAAAACATTATATGCAAGTCTTTGTTTCGCTTCACAATTATGAAGCATTACTCAAAGCAACTCACACCGTCAAATAATGCATGGGGGCGTGGTTTATCGATCCCATCTATTTTGTTGCTACATTAACTTCCCTGCACAGTGACCCTAATATCAAACCTGACCCTAAAGCTTACCCAAATCCTTCACATTAACAAGTTGCCGACAGAATTAGATAGATTCCCTAAACCTCCTTTTTCCTACACAAGTTTCAATGAAAACATAAAAAGCCCCTAAAAAGAAACCCCACCACAGAAACGATTAATTATCTGGTATTTTAGGCAATTTAATTACTTTTAATTTGGAATTGTAAACATACTACAACATTTTTCACTACTATTGGCAGAAGCGAACCTTACCTTATCTGTTGCCGAATAATTTCCCGTCCTTCGCTGGCGGTATTGGGGTACAACTTTTCCCCCTGTTCTATGGTCTCGTGCATTCTCGCCGCACCTTGTTCTTTCTCTGCCATAAGCTCAGTCAACTGTGCTTGCCTGTCTTCAACGATCTGCCTATCTCCGCTTGTATCTGCGCACTGCTGTAAGCGTTTACTGAGCTCATTCAGCCACTGGTTTGTACTTGCATAGTTTGCCTCGTATGTTTCGTGTTCCGATGCATAGTCTTCCCATTTCGATGTCATTTCCTAAAACAAAATATGGCAATCATCAGTTACTACTTAAATTAACGAGTTCCAGTTAGTATGCTTCACAATCCTCTATCAGAGTGCATTTTCAACTCATACAGTTTAGCAACTACCTTTTTTCTAAAACTATCACTGTGCATTTTCAACTTACTCAGTTTAATAAATACACATTTTTCGTTTACAATGCATGCATTTTAAGAATTTACAAATGCTTGAACCATTATGTAGAGTAAACTTGCCTTTAAATGGAAAACTGAAAGAATCAAACCATGAGATCCATTGCCCTGCATCCAATTTCGACAAAGAATAAGACGCTACCTTTATGTGAGATTTTAAGGCATCATAACGGTTGGTAAGTTGCGAGGTACTAGACAGCATTTTCTCTTCTCCTGCCTGTAAATTCTGGGCCTTTACGCTGATATCTTCCACATCAGGCTGTTTACTTGCCAAATCCTGCTGCAATGCCTACTCAGCAAAACCAAAAAGAATGTGACTATTACAGAATTCGCGAGTTATCAGTTTCCCATAACTCAAATAAATGCATGCATTTCTTAACACTTATAATAATACAAAATGCCATGTCTCTATAAAGCAATCAACAGTTAAATAAATATGGTCTAAAAGAATCTAGCATATCTTCACTTTTTAAAAGAATGATCTATAAGCAAATTGTAGTTATAACTATAACCCTTTACATAATTTTTTCAAAGAAAAAAACTGAAACTAACAGCAATTTACACATTACGTTTAATTTATTATGCGCATCTCTACACTGATAAAAAATTACAAACCACACTAGTTAAAGAAAGATTATCCAGACGTGATGAATGAAACTACTGGACAGAACTAATATCATTATTTCAAGTTTCAATTTTAAGCAGACGTATCGGCATTACACAGAAGGAAGGAGGCAGACAGCAGCACGTTTTTCGACGCTTTCCAGGCTTTAAATAATTGAAGCCAGTTAGTTGTGTCAAAAAGCACCCTACCCATATCATATGGCCCACACAAAAATTAGACAAATGCCACTAAAACAGTTTCACGTTTCCCATGTAATTTTAAGGTAATATTTTGCTTACTCCGTTTAATATTTTGGACCTTTCTGATTGAGTGCTCTGTTTACTGTTGTTTACTGTTACGTATACGTTCCGACTTACTAGTACAATTAAAGGTGCTGGTGAAAATAAATCCATAAAAACCCATAAAACCCATGAAAATAAATACATGAAATTAATTAAAGTCTTAATAAATAAAACTTTCGACACCATTCATCAGTGCACAATACGAAAATGCTGATGAACAGAACAGAATCTGCAGTGAATGGTTCGGGTGTAGCTTTGGCGCGGTTTGGCGAGTTAGCTGGACGAAGATTACTGGGTGTTTTCTTGCATGTTCATTGCCATATATACAGAACGCGAACAAAGTAAAATATTCAAAGCACAAACAACGCAAGCAAAACAGACAACTCTAGAGACATAGCACAAAAGTGAACTTTTTGACACAGATGTTAAAAAATAAATTGTGATGGGAATCAATGAAGATCTGTGCACAAGAATTAAATAAGAGCTGTGTTAAGGCAAAATTTTTGTCTCCACATGATCGTAAATAGAACAAACCCAAAAATATAAAGACGTGCTATGGATAAACGGCTTAATATTTATAGCCAACAAAAAAAGGGGATGAAGCTCAAATAATGTGCAAAACAAACTGAAACATATACATCCCATTCTCATTAAGCTTAAGGGCTTGTTCCATTGTGAAAGATACATGTATTCAAACACGTAGTTTCTCGAAGTTCAACGTTAAAAACATTCCGAGATATCCTCAACACTGCAAATTCACAGCATGACACAATGTAACTAGAAGTTTCTCATCTGAAAAATCTAATGGAGGGTTAGTACCAGTTAAAGTTCACTCTCATGCATATTTATTTGAAAAAAAAAACAAACCCTAAATTGCATAACACTGCCAAGCAAGTTAGAACGAGGTGAATTCTCCTCTTCGTGTTCACGACTAAGGCCGCTGGTCATTACATTCGTTTTAAAAGTCAACGCGTCAAACTCGGCTTTCTTCATTCGAACTTTGTAGTCAAATTCCTGTAAGTGCGGAAGGATATATCTAGTCGTCTTTTTAACAATACAACAACAAAAGGCCTAAGGTTATTTTAAAATTAGATGAAGATATACACAGAAACAACTTCAACAATCACTAAAGGTTAGCAAGTCAGTGTTTCTACCCAACTTACTAAATACAACCGAATTGTCTTTCAGTTTGAGCATTGCAAGATATCAACTTGCTGAGCATTCGTGCAAATAAAGAAGCACTAACTGAAGACTACATTTGAGTTTTATATACTACAAATTAGGCTACTGCAGTATTTTCCATTCTAATAAAAATAAAAATAAACAAAACAGTGATACTGTGTACAGTCCTATCCGAAAAACGTGGCTGGCCAAGTTTAATCTCATAACTAGATTTAAAATATCTGGCTGTAAAGTCCATGTAATACAAATATATCACAAACACCGCTGTCTAACTATCGACTGTGTTTCTTAAATCCTAAACAATCCTAAACACATCTCGAAAGGATTTCTAGTTGTTTTAGTGAAAGAAAACATGTAACTTTTTAAACTACGACCAGGTAATTTTTAAATTTACAGAGTATTATTGGACTGTTAATTTACACATATAATCGCACAGCCGGTACAACCACCACCACGTCTCGTCGATACATAAACAACACTTACAGTATACAGGAGCCAAAATACACATATGCGCCTTACACAATACGATACGGTAGGCGTAGACAGAGTGAGTACTGTGAGCCAAATCAATACATGACGATCGCGTTACTTGAGTAGCATACCTTGTACTTGTCTACTTGAGCTCTCTTGTCTTGCAGCGTGGACTTGAGTTCATGATCCTTCACCAGGCTCTCCGCGTCACGCAGCCACTTGCTCAGATCGTCATGCAGGCTGTCGTACTCATCCCACGCCATCAGCGCGCCTTCAAGGCCTCCCTTCGCGTCCGCCAATCTACTGCTGTATTTCTGCCAGTCAAAGCTTAGGGTCTCGACCTCTCGACGGATGTGCTGCTGTCCAGGCGCGGCTGTCTGAGATATGGCTTTATCTGCCAGCTGTTTGGCAGCTGCTACTTTATTATCACCCTCTTGCTTTGTGGGGATCAGCTCCTGTGGAGTTCAAATCAGTGTTTTTATATAACTCAAATGTACACAATAACGTTTTATATTCATGAACACTTACAAGCCTTCTTAAGCTAAGTAAGTCGGTATATTTCATGTCACATGACGCACAGAAACGAGACTGAAATCTTCGAGATTTGGCTTTTTGAAAGCAATACAGTGATGCACCCTGACTGAGGTTCTTACCTGGAGTCGGTCGAGCTTGTTCTGTATGTTATGCTTGTCGCTGGACGGTTCAATGCAGACATCGAGTTTGTCCATTTGTGTCTGTAGCCATTCTCGACACTGCACGTAACTGTCGGCGTAGTCTTGATGGCTGGCTACCACAGATTCATAATGTTTTATCCCTTCCTAAAAAAAAAAAAAACAAAACAAAACAAAAAACCAAAATATACATGTTTTAACGTAAACACACGAAGGGAACTCAAAATTACACATTGAATTTATGTTATTTATTGTCTTTAAATACACAGCCTGGTCGGTTGTCTGCTGGTAACAGGCAATGCGTTCTGAATTATCCATCGGTTCACGGGTTTTATCCTTTGCCAACCACAGAGCTTATATTTAATAATTTACAGTTTAATTTAAGAACTGCTTAAATGCACACTAGGAAGATATTTAGACAAAATTCCTGAGATTGAAACAATAATAAAGCTTTTATTTTCTGTGCTGATCATGTACCTGTGTAGTATTGGTCAATGCTTTGTGTCTATTGCTGAGCTGCGATAGGCTGGCTGACGTGTGGGCGGAGTCTAGATTGTGACCTCTATCAACTAAGCTATCAACTATGCTTAGCTGAGAGTGAATCTCGTGACTTAGAGCCTGCATGGAGAAAAGTGAGTAGACAACCAAAGCATCAGTATATCATAGACAAACTGCTTTAGAATAAACATATTTTTAAAACGACGCCCCTGTACTGAACTGAGCATAGACAAAGGTCGATATTTCATTGGATAAACAATCACACTCAATGGGGCCCTCATAAAGGCTTAAAGACACTAAAATGACTCGGTGGATTCTTAACGATGTTTTAATGACTTCCAATATAGAGATTCTATTTTTTCACGAAAGTGATGTTTCTTAATTTTACGCAATACATGAAGAGCAAATTAGCTAAAGAAAAGCAATACAACCGTCAAATGGGAGTGAGGAACGTACTCTGTAATTTTGCAGTGCTGATTTCTTTTCTTGTAGCGTGTTTTTGAGTTCAGAACCAGCACCAACTCTGTGTTCCATATCTTTGAGCCAGTGTTCCAGTTGCTTGTAGTTGTCTTCGTAGTTCTCCCACTGAGTCAGAACGTTCTCCAAACGTCTCTGAACCTGTTTGAAAAAAAAAGAGTTTATTTGATAAAGTACCATTCACCATGCTATTTCACAAAACCTAATCAAATAAATTTCAAATTTATTTGCAATAATTCACTAAATAAATAAATGTAAATACATGTACATTATTCTAATTCACTTTAATATTAATGTTCCTGCTGCAACATTTAAAAGCACATGGGCGGATTACACATGAATAAGTGTTGGCATAATTTTCTTGCCAAAAAAAAATTTTCAATAAAATATTGAAAAAAATGCGTACAGGAAACATCTCAAACTTTACAGATGCAGTTTTATGCAAGTACTGACGGGATATAAAAAAATACATGATCTTCTAAGAGATGACGAATGAACACTTTTTCTCACGTATTTGCCACTATTACCTTTAATTTTTAGTACAGTATATATATATATATATATATATTAATTCATTAATTCATATATATAGTATGTATATATGTTACAGGCAAACTGTCAAATCAGGCAGATTATAATCTGCCTGAAAGTTTCAGGCAGATTGTAAAATTCCTGGTTCGACCAGGCACATTGTAATCTGCCTAAAATTTTTAGGCAGATTGTAATCTGCCTGATTTTGGAGCCTGAAAATTTGACAATTTGCCTGAAATGAAAGGAACGTTTGTAATCATGGTCCACCCCATTCATAACCGGCTGTTTCATGTGATTTGGCTGTTACCTATTCAAATGTGTGATCGCAAGAATAAAAGGCGATTGATGTGATCAATTGCAATTACACAGAGGAAAATATTCGGTTATGATCATGCATAACACCAGTTTTTTAGTATCTACTCACGCGTTTTATGGGATTTGGTTTTCATTTATTCAAATAAAGTGATCGTAGGGATAAAAATCGATTGATGTGTCTAATTACAATTAAATACATTTGAGTGGTCCGTTTGCTCGTTCGTTTCATGTGATTTGTTTACCACTTGCTTTCTTTAATGCCTTGAGTTATTACACTTGCATAATGCTATTGATACGTTTAAATGCAATTTCTAATTGCAATTTCTTTTTTGCTGATTGCTTTGTTTTATGTCTTGATTGATCACACTTTTACAGTAGTATTGATGTGATTGAATGCAATTGGAAATTGCAATTTCTTGATAAAATAAATGCAATGATATAAATCACAATCCAACCCCCCTCCCACACCTCTATGATGTAATATATTTTGAGATCAACATGCCAATGAAGCTTCCTAATTCTTACTCCTCCGGTATTTGATGGGATTTTTTTGTGCACAGTATAAATATTGATACCTGATAAATTCATTTACAGTACAATAAATAGAAAAAAATATTTGCGTTCAATTGCAACCTCAAAAACCCCATAGATCGATACAATTGCATTTCAATACATTGATGCAGTTGTCAATGAAGACATGCGATAAAAGTAACAATAGAAAATACACGGCAATCAAATCGCATGAAACGAGCGAGCGGACCCATTGTTCACTCCCATTTAATTGCAATTGACCACATCAATCGCCCTTTATTCTTACGATCACATATTTGAATAGACAACAACCAAATCGCATGGATGGATCATGATTACAAACGTTTCTTTCCTTTCAGGCAAATTGTCAAATTTTCAGGCTCCAAAAACAGGCAGATTACAATCTGCCTAAAAATTTTAGGCAGATTACAATGTGCCTGGTCGAACCAGGAATTTTACAATCTGCCTGAATTTTTCAGGCAGATTATAATCTGCCTGATTTGACAGTTTGCCTGTAACATATATATTAATTCAAAATACATATTTTAATTTCATGCGTAAGCAACTATGAATACATATAGTTATGTGAGTAATTGTACATAAGCCAGGCGCCGACTGTTTTTAACTGCAAAGGACCTGCAATAACGGACTGCGTGCGAAAGGTATTTTGTAATGCAACTCGTTAATAGAAGTTTTGAACAGTCCGGAAAATCAGATATTTTGTATGAAGTTTCTCTGTAAATTGTTTAGTATCGCGGGGACGCTGGACACACGGTGCTAACCTCAGCCAGGCTGTCGCTGTAACCCTCCCACTTGTCCCGCAGACTCCGCAGGTCGTGTCTGATTGCCTCGCGGCCTTCCGTCGACGTCGTCAGGTACAGCTTCTCGCCATTCTCCACCGCTGTGTCGAATTTTAGCTGTCCATGCTCCTTCGTCGCAATCATTTCCTGCAAATAAGTTCACTAGGGGCTTGCAATTATCCCTCACTATACTCACAGCTAAAAACGAGTAAAAACTAGGGTTCGCAATTTTCCTAAATTTTTCTAAATTTTGTTCGGTCGGGCGTCACAAGCAATGAGAGTTCTCAGAAATCTTGGACCCTCAAAAATACTCTCTCATGGTATTTAGTATATTTAGAAACGTTAAGAATAAAATTTCTGTAAAAATTAAATTTGCTCCAGGACTCTGAGAAAGAGAGACGTACAGCCACTGTGTCTTGTCTGTCTTGTACTGCTGTCTTATCTCCTGCGCTATCTACGCATAACTCCAGCGCATCCATGGCGGATTTCAGCCAATCACAGGCCTGTCGATAAGAGTCCAGATAAGCCTGGTGGTCTTCTACATTCTGTTCCATTTTGCCAAGCTGATCCTATAAGCGATACAACGAAACAAAATCACTTATCTTCGTTTACATAATCTTTATACAACGGCTCTTCGTAGTTCCTCTTGCACTGGCAGAGTACTCCATCTCTTTGATTAACTACCCGACGACATTACATTATAAGTTACCATTCACACACACAAAAAAAAAGAAAAAAAGAAGAAAGTACACAAGGAATTCCTTTAGGAGACAGTGCGTCATATAGATTGTCAAGGCCGCCACCCTGCCCCTTTTGGCTTTCCTGGTGAGACATTTTTACTACGTATGTGCACATCTGGCACTCACCTTAACTGACGTCACAGCGTTCTTGTATCTGGTGTTGAGCTGTTCGGCATATGTGGCTACTCTCGTGTCCGCGTTATTTCTTGAGATCTCCCCGGCTTGTTCTGCCACACTATCCAATCCAGGCTTGTGTGCCACGATGTCCGTCTGTATCATCTACACAAAATAGAAAACTCAACCAGTGAAATGAATGTAGAAGATTTACACATCATTATAACATGTTGAAAACGAGCCCAGGATTAACGTCTTCCTACAGGACTGTGCTTTCAGTTTATCTAATATTCGAAACACTGAGAAATTCACGGACTGAGCGTCTGTGTATCGACCACAAAGCGATTTTCGAATTCTCGCCCGTGACTAACACAAGGCACTTTAAGTTATTACTCCGTATAACATTACTAATACATTAAGTACGAGCCTATAAAAGTGATAGAACTGGCCCTCAATTCATAATCCATGTGGAGTCAAAAAACGCTCTGTGAGTGTTGCAACCCCACCGTGACGGTTTACCTTGAATGTCTGGCACTGACTGCGCTTCTGCTCGAGGTCCGCCTTCAGCCCGGCCTCGTTCCTCAGCCTCGCCTCGGTGTCCTTGAGCCAGGCGCTCAGGCTGTTGTACAGCTCGTCGTAGCCCTCCAGCTGCTCCATGTTACACTCCAGCTTCGTCCTGGTGGCCCCAAACAGTGTTACTATTTGTTACCATTATCATTTGTGAGGCTTAATTCAGAGCCAAATGTACTAGATGAAAATAGAAAGCCTCAACTTGATGAAAACTACATCTCTTTTAAGATGCTACGTCTTCAGCGTAGGCCTTCTGTAATATTCATGACTTCTTCTTTCTCACCTACTTACTTACTGAAAGAAAGAAAGAAAGAAAATGAATAAAGAAAGAAAGAAATTGAAGAAAGAAAGTAACTACGAAAAGGAAAGAAAGAAAGGAAAAGAAAAAGAAAGAAAAGAAACAAAGAAACTCTTGTTCATCTTTTTATTCAACTTTAACCTACTTTGTTTGCTGCAGCTCTTGCATAAACAGCTTCCAGGCCTCCTCCCCTTGCTTCTTCTGTTTGTCCAGCTGACCGTGCCTCGTTTTCGGCGAGGCCGACTTTAACATCTCCACCTTCTCCGACATCACTTCCGTCTTCTGCTGCCCCTGCACCACGGAGCGTATCAGGTCCTGGATGGTGGCCAGCTTGGCCTCGATGCTGTACTTGTCTCCGGACACGTCCGAGCACCACGCGACCTTCTCCTTGGCCCCCGTGATCCAGCGCTGCTGATCCAGAGATGCTTCCTCCACTACAGCTTCTATCGCGTTTTCAAGATTCTCCTCGACGCGCTGACATTTCTGCGTCATGGACACGTACTTCTTACGTAATACTGAGATGTCCTTTTCCAGTGCCGTAGCCTCGCCGGACTGATACTGTGAGCTGAGCTTTTCTAGCTTCTTGTTCAGGTCTTCAATTCGTCCCTGGTTTGTCTCTAATTCTCTATGTATTGTCTGTAACAAAGCAAAAAGTCATGATCATACCAAAGTTACAGCGTTACTACTGGGAATTTTCTATACATATTTTTGTTATACAAATTTCACGAAAAAAAAAAAGATTTTAAAAACAACATAATTCTGAGAGTTTTTCCTTTTTTTTACTTTTTTAATACCTTTGCAATGTTTAGTCTTTGTAGCAGATCCTGATCGGATCCAGACACGTCATCGACTTTAGCAAGGCGATCCCTGGCATCATTCAGCCACTGAGTCACCGCCTGCAGCTCCCCTTCCAGCTGCTCCCTCTGTCCGGTGAAGTCGCTCAGCTGGCCATCCAGCTGCTCGACCAGCTCGGAGGCGTGCGCGAAGAGCGCCTCCAGATTCTGCTGGGTATCGCTCAGGCTGGCGATCTGTGTGTTGTCGTTCAGCTCTTGTAAGGTTTGCATTCGTCGGCAAAGCGACTCAAACGCCTCTTCGAAGTATGGCAGTTCGTTCTGTTGACAACGAAAAGGCACTGTTCAGAACGACATGATCTAAATACCAGCACACAAACTGGCAGCTAAAATTTAAAATCAAATTCTATTCAAAGAAATGCACAAAAAATTATCACGTGATATTCACATAGTAGTGCCTGTATCGTGTGCATGAATGACGGCTACATTTTCATTTTATGGAAAGTCTAACGGATTAACATTTATTTAACGAATATGACAGACACACATACTTTGTATTTATGTAGCTGACTCTGCACGTTGGCTGAGTCGCCAAAACGAAGGACGCTGTCCTCCATGTGCTCGACGGTGGAGTCCAGCCAGGCGGCTATCTCGTCCCGGCCACCCTGGATCTGCTCCCAGAACACTAACTGCTCTTCCACTGCTTCCCTGCTTTCCGGAAGCTTCTGTGCACACACACAAATACACACAGGTGTCAATACCACACCCGACATCACGCAAACATACACAGTAGACTAGACTGAAAATGACATTCTACTTCAAAACATAGAAAAATAGCTTGTCAAAAATGATGTAAAACATGCTTGAACACTGGCTGTTGTATGAGTCTCAAGACTGGCTCCTATACGCAGAAGATGGTAGCTTGGCATCAGTGCAGATACGGCGCGTTGGTCAATTTTTTTTCACTGGCAGGATAAATAAGTTAACGGGCCATAAATTTACTAATCCGTAACAAAAATGATAAAAATTATTAATTCTTTCTAAATCTTTTTTTTTTTGGGAAACTAGAGGGACCCGTGCACACAAAACATATGTCTCCTGCACCATTTCTATGGTTCTCCAATACCCCTTTTGCCATTTTTCCTTTTACAGAAATAAAAGAATGATATTTCTTTTCTGCAAAAATACCAACAATTCATTATGAAAAATAAAAAATAACAATGCACATTTTTATAATCATGGGATACTTATCCCGCAACCATCCCACCTCCCTTATTTCTAGATCTTTCGCTGAAAATAAGAACTATCGCTTTCAATGAAGACAATACCTTTTGGCATTTGTTCCATTTTGCTGTCATGGAAACAATCTCCTCAGACATGGGCTGCCTGTTGTAGCCTGGCAAAACCTTCGTTTCCTGTAGCAACTGTTTCCCACGGTTACTAAAGTAGTCAAACTGCCTCTGTTGACCTTGCATGTCTAATTCTGCGCTCTACACAAATCACAAACGAATACTACCAATATCAAGTGCAATAACCCCAGTCAAAGTCTCACAATTAATTGAAAATTAATTCGTCAAACTCGCAGGTCTGACTAAGAAGAAACACTTGACATTTTGCGATAGTCTCAAGACTATTTCCCAGTCCAAGTCGACGATACATTCTCCCTGGACAACTGGACTATTTCCCAGTCCAAGTCGACGATACATTCTCCCTGGACAACTGGACAATACAAATATTTTGACATGTACGATGATGTTTATCTTTCGGTTGATACTGGCCGCCACACCCGACTTCGATACATTCAAAATGAATGTGAGTATTTAGAATTCCAAAGAATCCCGCTAAAAAAAAAAGCTTAAAATTGAACGTGATCAACTGTACCTTGAATTGGTCTAGCGCTCTCTTTGCTTCAGCATAAGAACAAAACACCAAGTCCTGTTCCGTCACTGGGGTAACGTTATTCAGTGTCTTAGTAACGGCCGATTTCGGCTCATTATACTGTTGCCATAGAGATATCACGGCGCCAATACTGGTTAGGTTGTCATGGAACCGCTGTTGCATCGTCTCCCATTCCGTGTCCATTTCACTGATATCTGATTTAATTGAAGATTTGTAAGAAAAATTAAAAATACTATCCACTACTTTATTTAAATTTATCCAGAAAATATTGTACATGCAAAGTTACTGTCCTCGTCCTCGAAGAATACTTTGTCGAAAACATTTTTAATGTGACCATGAGACTTCAATAACCTGACATCAAACTGTCGGAAGTGATGCTCTTATAGCTTAGAGTCAGTCGTTTTATGAAATGGAACAGAAGGGTTGCCAGACAACTCAACGTGTAAAGTTTTAGTCCCCGAACGCTTTACTTACCTTTGTTAACTCGGTCAGCCTTTGCAGGATCGAGCGCCGTCAGCTGCCTGCCCAGTTCGCGAAATTCTTCAAAGCGATTCGAGTGCGAGGCTAACTCTTTCTCGATGCCTTTCAGCTCGCTCTGGTAAGCTTTCACCCCTTCTAGGTCATGCTTGGTGACTTTGGTATTTTCAGTCTTGGTTTTGATGTCGTCCAAGATCTGCCTCAGATTAGCTTTTTGTTCTTCAAACTGCTGACCAACATCTGAGATCTGGTCGAGTTTGCCTTGCTTAGCCTCTAGCATGTTAGTCGTGCGCGTAAACAGCCCCAGCATATTTTGGATTTCTGTGCCGAAGCGCAGCGTCCGTTGCGAGGGGCGGTCTTTGATGACGGTCTGGGCGTCAGTTATGAGCACCTCGAGCTCGTCCTTTTTGCTGTGCCACGGCAGCAGGCCGGCGTGGAGCTCCTCTAGCTCCGCGTGTAGCGCGTCCACGTCCCGCTGGCTGAGCTCGCGCGCGTCCAGGCGCTGCTGCAGCGCCCTCACGTGGCTGCCCACCTGCTTCTGCACGGCCAGCAGTTTGGCCCATTCGTCGCAGAGCTCCATGCGCTGGTCCAGCAGGTTCTGCAAGTGCTCGAAGCCGTCGCGAAGGCTCTTGTACTGCTCACTCAAGTGCTCGCGCTCTGACGGCGAGCACTGCTGACACAAGTGCTCCACATCGGCACTCATCTGCACGAAATTCGGCTCCTTTTCTTGACACTCTTTCTCTATGCCCTAAAAAAAATCACAGAAAAAAAACTTAGTACCATCATATTGACAAAGTGTTTAGATAGCATTATAAATGTTGCAAATATCTACGGCACCAAAATATTTATGTTTCTTTGGCATAACAACTTACACATTCACTTCAGCGGCACATCTATGGACCAGACACTTTTAACAAGAAGTAATCTCACCTCCAGTTTTCTGATAGCATTCTTGACTTCATCAGAATATATCTCGTTGAGGGAGTCCATTTTCCTTTGTGTTCTGTGCAGCCACTTTTCAAAGTCATCCCACCTATCCCAGAATTCTTTCCGCTGATGCACAGTCTCTCCCAAGACCTTTGACCTAGAGTCTGACCTTGCACGAATATCATCCCATGCTTGTGCCAAGGTCGTGGCCTCCAACTGTACCTCACTAACACCCATAGGATTTAGATACGGCTCCAGATTTTTACTTGCTGATGCCAACGCCTGCACGAAACCTTCATTGGCTCTCACTTCGTCCTTCAGCGCTTTTGCAGCCGAGTAATCGCGGTCCAGACTATCGATTTCCACAGCGTTGAGATCCGGCTCTACTGCCACCCTTTCGCTCAGTTTTTCAATCACTTGATTTAACGTCGAGGAAGCCTCGTGAAAATTCCGCCACTCGCCCAATGCTTTCTGTAAAACGTGAGTCCTTTCTTCAGACGCCATCAGCATATGGCTCCAGCGTGCCTGGATATTTTTCAAGTCGTCCGCCACTTGAGGCTTGTCCGGCAGGTGGCTGGCTTCGGTCAGCAGTCTCTCGTAGAGCTCCTGGTGTTCGTCTTGCTCGCCCAGGAAGCTCTGGTGGTGATCAAACTGCTGCTGGGCTTCGTCCGCAGTCGACGTTTTGCCCACTTCTTCACTCAGATATCTCTCGGCAGAGTCGAGCCAGGGCAGCATCTGCTGGGTGACATTCTGGTACTGGTTCCAATGCAAGACGTCAGAGGACAAAGCCTGGTTACGCTCCTTGGCCTGGGAGCATAAGACTTCCCACACGCGCCTGAGATTGCCTAATTTTGATCTGACAGCAGACGTTTCCCGCGAACGGTGACCGGAGGCCAGCTCAGCACCCAAAGTCTCGAGCTGTTCGAGATTGGCATGATTGTCGAAAATATCCGAGCAGACTACTTTTGCTTCATTGAATTGCTGGTCCGGTGTGGCTTCGCTCTGGTGTATTTCTTTCAACTGAGTTTCTTTATCTGAAAGCCAGGTATTAAACACATTTAACTGCGTAAAGAAATCCGTCCATTTTTCATCAGCACTTTGTAGCTCCACGACGCGCTGTGTGAGCTTTCCCGACAAAGCCTGCATGCGATTTTCCATTGCAGAAACTTCTTCTTGTAGCTCCCTCTGGCGGAAGATATTCGCCGACTGCTGCAGTGTTTCATTTAAGGTTTTCAGTTTCTCCAGCTCCGGTTGGAAGTCGTTCATAGCGGCATAGAGTTCTTGCTTGGCCGCCAGCTCTTTCTGCACTGTCTCCTGGCCACCCTGGGGGGAATGCCTCGACGCTTCCATTTCGGCTCTACGCAGAAAGTCACTCAGCTGTGCACGGCCACCTTCAACAGTAAATAACAGACGTGTGTTTTTTCCGCGCTTAAACAGCGTAAGAAAATAGCGTGAGGGGTGTTAGAGGGGCGTATGTTACAGTACGTTCATAAGATTTCTTCTCCCAACCTACAGCTTTGATAACGTTTAAATTAAGATGTGAATGTTTTCAGATGTTAAAACTGTTTATTTTTTAATGAACTCTACTCATCCCCTCTTAACAGGATTCAAAGCCATATGCAAACGGTCGTGAATGACGCCAAGAATCCGGACGACGCACCTTCGTAGGCCTCCCAGTTATGTACAGCCTGTTTGAGCCGGTCCACCTTGACAGGTGCGATGGCGTCGACATCTCGGAAGCGCTCGTCAAGTTCCGTTACGGCGGCCTGCAGGAAGTCGGGCGCATTCTCGTCCCGTGTCAGCGCCTGCCCCTCGGCCACGCGGGCTTGCACCGTGCCGCGCTCGCGCTCGATCTGGGCCAGGATATCCTCCTGTTCCTCCAGCAGGACGCAAACTTGGGCCAAGTCGTCCATCTGCAGCTCATCCTGTCAACGACATATGCAGTAGTGACTATATAAACCGAACTTTGCCGAATAATGGTGTTAATATCAGAGCACAGAAAGATTTTAAACAGCAAGGCAAACAGAATGGCTTTAGGGTCCACATTCCATTTGTTAACAACACTGTCTCTCTAAAGTGTTGTTTTCCTTCACACGAAACCCCTTTGATGATATTCTTTTCTATGACTAGCGCATCTGAAGTACAGAAACGTACGGCAAGTTTTTCCTCGGCAATTTTCAGCCACTCCGTCTTCTTTTCCATGTCCTCCTTGAAGTCGTAGCAGCGCACGACCATGGACGAGCGCGTCGTCGTTATCTCGATGGCCGGCATCAGCGTCTTGTACCTGACAACATTCAGCATACAACCTCGCCAAAAAAACCCACGGCACTGCGGCTGATATAACCACAAGTCCAATTCTCTACTACATTACATCTCATATGCACATATATGTTTATAAAATATACAATGAACATCATGATATTTTTGGTAGGCTAATCCGGAATAGATTACCGATAACAAAAATATCACAGAAATCAATAATGCTTCATTTTCCCATGCTAAAGGGAGAAAATAAGTTGAACAGTGTAAGTCTTTGAGAAAGGACAATAAAAACATTGAAAACTTGAACTTATATTTGGCTGTTCATTAAAGTTTTGGTAGTTATGTACTGAATATCCTACTGAAATTTATATTTTAAAAAAATTATTTGTGTTTTCAATTTTTTGATTTTCTCTATTTATAAGGCAAGAAAGTAAGCTGCTTACATGGTCTGCAACATAAAATGGTGAAATGATGAAAAAATCGATTTCTGTGACAATCGATTTATCGGTAGTTTTTTCCGGAATATTTTTGTCGGCATGAAGCTGGCTGCTTTTCGTTTAAAAGGCCCGGGCATTGGCCGCACTATTTGTACCTGGCTAAGATGGTGTCGAGTCGCTGCTGCTCTAAGTCAGCCTCCTGCTCGGAGGTCGTCTGCCGCAGCTCGCCCAGGGTCTTCACCAGCCACTTGGCGTCGCCCTTTTGCTGCTCAATGTTCTTCACCACGCCCTGGTCAGTACACAAAAGTAGTACACAAAAGTAGTACACACCCGCGGTACTTAAGTGTTTGTGATGTCTTCAAGCAATTTTTTAGTTGCTCTCACCGATTGTTTTTACTAAATTTTAGAGGTTTTTTTCCAACTTTTTGGGATGTTTTATTTTTAGAAAGACTGATCAATTTATGCTTCCTCAAAATTGTTAAAATCTAGCGACTCCATCGATCACGACTACGGAAATGGCGACGGTTCACAAGCTTCTCACCTTTTTCCTCAAACGAGATTATAACTTATTTCATGATTTAGAATCGTCGTCTCAGAAATATTTTTGGAAATTTTCACTTTTACATTTGGAAGAATTTTGCAACATAAAAAAATAAAATAAAACACAATAAACATAAGCTGCCTGTATAAATAAGATAAGTGCAACGTTAGACTTGATTTTAGTATTATAAAATATATTAGTAGAAAATAAACTTCTTACATAGTGTAAAACATGACAAACCAAATCACAATAAACCGAATTGTATTACATCACTATTACGTAATGTGCGGAACTGTAAAACATAACCCATTTCCGGAAATGAATATTTTTGCGACTACATTCCGCCGATTGTGCAAAAGAAACACAGGCAAAATCTCTCAAAATAAAAAAAACTTTACAGGATTCATTATTATTATTATTATTATTATTATTATTATTATTATTATTATTATTATTAGCGTGCTTATAACGCGCTTGGTCCAGTTATAAAATACGTCTAAGCGCGTGACATGTCCATAATACATATTAATAAGTTTAACAATTAGTAACAGGATTTAAGTGTTAGATTCAAACAGTTCTAAACATGACTTTATTTTGTTTAAACTTTGTGCAATAGAATAAATTGAAATGTCAATGTTAACAAAAAATGTCAGATGTGTGCCGGACTGCAACAGTGCAGATGTCGTACAAACGTTAAGACATCCCATGACTAGCAATTAGAGCACTTGAATTGTCCACACTTAACACTGTATGTAAAACATATTAGTTCAGTCAAAACCAAACGAAAGCTTTATTTCACTTGAACCAGTATTTTGCCTGGATTTTTACCTCGAATTTCTGGCAAACAACTGCCTGCAGATTTAAAGACATGGTGTAAATAAAAGTTGTTCAGGCAGCTTTCTCGCAGGACCGCGTGCCTTCGTAGTTTAAGGCAATAGAGTTTCCGGAAACGGAAATGGACGACATACCTATAGGGGCCAAGATAACACTCAATGCTATCGTTATGAGATAAACAGTGCTCATCCTGTCCGTTAGTCATTGAGTGCAACTCCCATACCCGACCCCTTTCTCCCCCCTCCCCTTCGCCCCCCTTCGCCCCCCGCCCCCTCCCCCCAAAAAAAAAGAATAACTAAACAAAACCAACTGAAAAAAAAAACAGCTGAAAGAACAAAAATATGGGATGGCAGGCGATTGTATTAAAGTGCAATTGTGATGTATCGTGTAGAAGCATAGAAATGACCTCCACATAGTATAAACAGCAATGTATACACTCATAAAATAATTACTGATTATAAGTATACACTGTGTATATAAAAGATTTCTTGTGTAAAACTCAGACTAATGTAACTTAAAAATGGCGGGGCTTGTTCACGTACTGGGGTACAAATGTGACATGCTATTTCATGAGTTCTACGAAAATGCATCTGGAGTTCAAACGCAAAATATTACCTCAAATTTGGCAAGTGTATCTTTATATTCTTGAACAGATAAACTCTCTTTTTCCAATTCAGCAATCGTGTCTTCAACCCCATTCATCCACTCAACGAAGTCTTCCAATCTGTCAATCAAACATTATATCAAACTATAAGTATTAGCATACTAACAGTTGTAAGTATTTGAAATCAAAACACAAAGTACTGGGAGCCACTCTAGACTTCTATTTTAAACCAGATATTCACACAAACATTTTAGCATCATTAAAACGTGGAAGTCAGAACTGTTACTGTTGTCATTACCATCAATTTAATTTTACATGTTTTCTGTGTCCATCTTTTAATCAAGAAAATAGCACAAGAAGTCGGTTGGTGAAAACCCACCTTCTGTTGTATTCGCGCCATCTTTCGGGCACTTCTTCAAGCTGTGTGCGCATATCTTCAATGTGTCTGCCAAGCTCCTCCCACCTGCGGTTATACTCCACTACCGCCTCGTGCAGCGATTGGTCTTCTTTATGATAGGCATGCAATCGCTGGCTGACCACGCCCATCTGATCAAGGCAGTCTTCCGCGCGTGAGATCAGGTTACTTTCTTGAAACACAGACTGAAATACACAGCATCAATTATCTATAATGAGCCTGTGAATCTATCAAAGATTTGAGTATATGATTTATTAAATCAGATTCAAGCTTCACTGGCCTCCCACGAACACCTGAGAATGATTGCTATCATAACGCAAAGAAGTAAAATATGGTCACAATTCGCCACACGAAGCGGATAATCGCTGGTACTATCTGTCAAAATAGGCAGGTCAGTACTGTGCCGTTAACGCCTGTGCTACTTATGTAGCTTCTTTCAAATACACAAAAAAATTAATGTATTCTTCGTTTTATTAATCAAACAGGTACAAAAGCAAAAGTTTATGTTTTCTTTTGCTATAAATGTCAGGAATTTATTCCTCTTTGCAACTAAATGTTAACCCAGTAAGGATCATGGACGGAGAGTTATTCCCTGCTGGTACTTTTTAACCAATCAGGAGATGGCACCTGATGTTTGCGGAGTATTTCTTTCACGCTGGCTTTTTCCTGAAGGGCTGTTTCTTCTTCGGCCAGAGTCTGCTCCGCTTTGCCCAGCAGCGGTAGGAACTCCATTTCCGGTCCTTGGAACTCTAATTTCATAAGTCGTATTGGGGCGTGGAAAAGTAGCTCCTATACAACAAAGACAGCGGGAAATTAGATTTGACATCTCTTATAGTGTTACTTTTATTTTAAATGTTTATTGTAAAATTTCACCAACTCCTTTGGTATTATTATTTAATTTTGAAGTTTTTGTTTTAAATTTTCACGAGATCTGAAATAAAGCTACCAGCAAGCGGCAGCATCATCGCATGAGCCGGTCGGACTTTCAAGGCAATATATGTTTGACACAACTACAACACATCGATTCAACCTTATCTAAATATTCAAACGAGACACACCGGTTCTGTGTCCGCTCTCTTCTAAAATGATTTTTTTTTTGGGGTGGATAAACCAGATACTTCTCGATACTATCGTTTCAACAGTACCTTCCATCGCTCTTCTAAGGTCTCGATACTCTGCTGCAGCTCTACTCTGTCATGATCGTCCAGTATTTGTGCCAGATCGGTCGATACCTTGAGGAAGTCCTTGAAGATTCTCTGGTTGGTGTGATCGAAGAAAGCCTGCAAATGAACCGGCGTAGCCGTATCAGACAAGGAAGCAGCGAGATCGGGTGGGATTTTCTTTTCTTTTTTTCGAAACGATATGATATTCCTTTGAGAGACCGCATAAGAATATGCTTATCATAATATAGCGCTTTTCTTAACGCAGTTAAGTTCTCTATAAATTTAATATTATTTAAATTTTGAAGAAAAGCCAAGAACATGAGGAGTTTATTAACCAATAAGCGTGAGAACGTGAAATAAACATGTAACTGTAGATGTCGCTAAATGAAATGTTCGCACCCGGTGATTGGTGATGAGTTCATTTAGATCATCGCCCTCCTGTGCCATGATGGTTTCCGCCTCCGCCACCCAGTCCTCGACGGGCTGCGCCTTGGTCTGCAGGGAGCGCCACAGCTGTAGGCATTTCTCCAGCTTCTGCAGCCACTCCTTAGAGCGTCCATTGCATTGCTATAAAAAAAACAATCACATCTGGGCTGTATATTAACGCACGACAACAAAACTGGCCCACCTGCGTGTTATAATAGTAATACTTGCCCTCTATGTTAGTGCTAAATTTGTGAGCAATTTTAGACACTATGATCGCAATATATCAGTTAAACACAGCAGTAAACTATAACTATTTTTATCTTGCAGACCATTTACAAAACAATCATATCTTAAATGCTAGAAATTAAGTAAATTCACCTGGAATTGTTGAAATCAACACAAAAACATATATATTGAAAGCAGCTACCATCAGGAGACATGTACCTGAAATCGATGGTTAAGTGAGACCATATCTTTCTCGACTGTCCGAACGTTGATGTAACGACTACCATTTTTGTTGACTTTTTGGAAGACTTTATTCTTGCTTTCAAGCATTTGCTTGTAATACTGAAGGTCTTTGAAGAAAGCCTGGAAAAAAAGAGAATGACACTGTTTGCGTTGTAGAAAATGGGCAACAATCTTTGCAGTATTAAACAGAATCAATGGCCGCACGGTTTGAGCTGGAGAGCTGTCCAATGAGAGAGCTTTACGCTATATATATCAAGGAAAAAAAATGACGCCGTGTAACCAAACTGAAAAAAACTGAACAAAGATTTTCCAGTAATTTACAGATGGCAAATTTTCCTGATAGTCGCTCGTAGGGTGTTGGACTCCTCGCATTTACAAACTAGAGCAGTGTGCATAGCCCACATATTCTCCACAGGTCCCCCATCAGTTAAACACGGCCATCAATAGTCAATCAAGAGCTGAAATTTTCCAAGTCCAGCTAGTCCATTTTCCTTGGACGAACCTGGGCCATTTACAATACCGATCTGTGTTTGTTCCCATAGAAGCTACATACCAAGTTTCATTAAAATCTTTGCACGAGTTTTTAAGTTATCGTGTTAACAAGCTCTTGATGAGGACCGACCGACAGACCGGCAGACCCGACACGCGGTCGATCGCATATATTCCGTGTTGGGAATAAAAGATGCGTGTCTACAGGGCAGACGGACGCGAACACGGCGCTGCACTTTGCGCGGTCACTCACCGTGTGCTTCTCGAGGCGGTCCTCTACACTGTTAATATTGCCGTCGAGGCGGTGAGATTCTAGCAGCGCCTCGGCCTCATCCAGCCACTTGGTGAGATCTGTGATGCCGATCTGCAGAGATTCCACGTTGGACAAGAGTGACTTGAGTGGCTTCATCTGCTCAGGGATCTCCCGCCTCACCAGCACTAGCCGCTCCTTGATCACCTGCACCACAAACGCTTTACTATACAAAGCTATCACATCTCTCATTCCCAACTTAATAATATATTTATAGTAAGTTACTGAAATTGATAAAGCCGATGTACGGTTTCTAAACACTTGCCAATAATAAGCTGATCCAGGACTGAAACGGGCTAACCAATGCTGTTTATAAGTCCTAGGTTTGCTTTAACTAATTTTCAGTGAAGAGGAAATGACAATTTCTCTCATCAAATTGTAAGACAATTTTGTTCAGTTAATTGTTATCACCATGTAAAAGATCATTTAATGTGTGTTACCTTGAGTTCACTGAGCATCTCTTGAACTCTGGCGTTCGGAGAATCTTTGACCAATGACTGAGCAGTCTTAGAGGTGGCCTTGAACCTGGCCTCAACATCCTGTTCCTCATTTAAAATATCCTAAAAAGAAAGGGTTTCAGCTATTTTATGCCTTATCTTTTTACATATATTTTTTATTGCATATAAGAAAAAATAATATTAAGTAATTTTATAAAAAAATAAATGGTCTTCAAAATATTAATTTTTAATAGCATTTAAATTCGTCGATAGAGACCCTTACTCAACAATCTAAATTAAGAGATGGGCAAAAGTTGAGTTTCCAAAACTTTCTTGTCAGAAAAATGCCAGTAGTATCAAAATACTTGTAAATTGTCCTTAGAATTAAGTTGTGAAACAGGAAATCAGCGTTGTCTTACTTCGAGTTTGAGGAGATGATCTCGCACGGCGGGATATTGGCATTCTAACTTCTCCCTGAGTAGCGCCTCTGTGCTATCCAGCCAATGGTTGAGAAACGCAATACCCGACGTGTACTCACTGCGCGACTTCTGCGCATGCTCCTGTTCAATGTACTGACGCGCCCGCGAGCACACGTCATTAAATCTCTTGTTGGTAAATAGCACCTGTCAAGGTCAAGGTGATAATATCATGGCCGTTTAACATTTTGTAAGCTTGCATGCACGATAAAGTTTCGTTCGTAGTCTTGGATAAATATTAGTTGAAGATTACAGGCTGCCGACGCCTCGGCTAAAATAAAATTCCAGGAGTTTTCCACGAGGTTATGACATGATTTCATGGAGTTGCTCCTAAAATATGACATCTCATTTTACTACACAAATAAAATATTTTGATAATGGACTCCCACACACCCTTCAGCCATCAAGTCCACCCATAGCTTTAATATCCTCTAAATATCAGATAAAACAATACAAAAAACACCTGGCAGTTGCTACCTGGATAAAAAGGACATAAACACAACTTTACATAATATTTTAAAGTTTTATCGTTTGTTTCATTACTGCAGGTTGTAGTTACCTTTACTTGATCATCCAGTTTAAATTCCTTTTTTATCCATACATAACATAACGACTTCCAATACTTATACATCGTATATATGGCTACACAGCGTACAGGAAAAGTTTAAAAATCTCACTGCGCTCCGATTCTCGGTTTACTCGAACACACGGTTCATTCGAACTGATTTCAAAATTCCGAGCAGTTCGAGTAAACGAGGTTGTACTGTGTACCTGAACAAAACCTAGTGATTTCCTCAATTTCACTATACACCTGCTGAACAAAACAAAACCTGCCCAACTTTAATATGAACCTGTTGAACATAACGTAGTGACCTGCTCAACTTAAATATAAACCTGCGGAACAAACCTTAGTGATACACGCACGCTGAACAAATTTAGTGACCTGCTCAACTTAAGTATGCAAATGCCGAAAAAAGCTTCGTGACCTGTCCAAATATACACCTGCTGAACAAAACTGAGTGTCTTGCTCAAATATAAACCAGCTGAACAAAACTTAGTGACCTGCTCAACTTAACTATACAACTGCTGAACAAAACTTAGTGACTTGTTCAACTCAAATAAACACCTGTTGAACAACACTAAGTGACCTGCTCAATGTAAATATACACCTGCTAGACAAGGCATTACTCAAACATTCACATGCCGAGCACGATCTGAATTGCCTCTGCCAAGTACAAAAGAATCAAGAAGTAGCCAGTGATACATTTTTACCTGATTTTTGATCTCGGCTGCGATTGCTTCACGCACCACTTCGATCAGGAAGTTGCCCGATTCATTCAGAGTTTTACACTTTTCTTCCCATTTCTCAAGATCTTTGAAGAAGTCCTACAATCAATTTTAGGTTTGACTGTATTACAGTGAAAGAGTAACTGATTCGATATCCTCAATACGTGATCTTTTTATTTATTTATTTTACACTGCTGCCAATAAACATTTCCATATCCTGAAAGGTCACAACACTTAAATACCAGGGAGAAGATTATTATGTACAAAAGAATAAATGTTTATTTTAACAAATAACGCTGCAATAACATGAACGAATAAAATAAGCTCTTGATACCTTTTATAAACATACCAAATAAATTAGAAAAAAAGAACACTAAAGTTTTTTTTTCTCACTTTTTCTCAAAACCAAAGATTTTATGCTTTTCAAGAAAAAAAATAAATAACCAACACCATTTTTTAAACCTTTTTAGAAAGTAATATTCCGAAACTTAAGTAAGTTTGTAAGGGAACAATGGTCATGTGTTAATATATAGAAAGATAAAGAAACTGAGAATAAAAGTGTTACACTAAATTCACAGTTATATGCCAAGGGTCTATTTTAATTGCGTTTTAAAAAGAAAAGAAAATTATACTGCGAATAAACAGAATATGTAGTTTTAAATTCTATTCAAAGAATTTCATATTAACTTCTGCTGTACGTTTATAATAGCAACAGTATAATATTGTTTATGCTAAAACTAAAATTAGGTTAAGCATGTGGTGTATAACATTACGGTAGGTCGCAGTTTTTTTTACGCCGCATGAACTTACTGTAAATTCTTGAGTTAGATCAGCCTGTCAGAGAAAATTTGTCAACACATACAACCCATAAATAAACACAGCCAGCAACTCTTAAACATCTCGCTTTTAAATTCAACAACTTCAAAAAAAAATTTTCTCATAATCTGTCCAATCAGCAGCCCATTGTTTACGAATCACTTCACAATTTATTGTAATTATTAGTTTTTGCGAGGTAAATGAGGGAGTGCGCGCCTACCTGTCTCTCCTCCGTGGCTTTCTCCACGAGTTTTTCCGCGTCAGCCAGGAAGACCTGGAAGAGGTCCACGCAGGCGGTGTATCGCTTCCAGTACTGCACCACCTCCTCCAGCATCGTCTGCACACTGCCAAGCTCCACCGTCACCCGCCCCCAGCGCTCGTTCACATCCTCCAGAGCCGCGTTCACTCTCTGTGCTTCTTTCGAGTCTACAAAAAAAAAAAAAAAAAAAAAAAAAAAAAAAAAAAAAAAAACGTGTCAATATTCACTGGTGTCCGCTTCTTTTAAATCAGGAGAGTCACTTGTTTTAGATTACTACCCATTTGCATTACAACAATACCAACCGTCATTGACCAATGCTGCTTCCATTCAGACCAGTCTTTCGGACATATGTTGAATCAGTAAAGAAATCTTAAGCCCCTCACAGAATAAACCGCTTGAATTCCTTTCCTTATCTCCTTTACGATATAGTCTCCGACTCGTATAGCCGTGCTGCACGTTACACAAGTCCTTAACCATCAGCAATCTCAACCTTTCTCATTTTTTTTTCTTTTTTGGTGGGGGGGGGGGGGGTGAGTGGGGGTAATTTGACTCATACTTGCGGATTCCTGCTTCTTGTAGGCGTCGGCACGCTGCTTACAGTCACGGTAGGTGGCGTCGTACTGCTCAAGAAGGCGTCTGGTGTGCACGAAGTCCTGGTAGTCGGCCAGCATGTCCTCCACCTCCGCTTGGTAGCCGTACTTCACCTGTACCGCCTGCAGCTTGGCCTCCGCCAGCACCAGGAAAGCCAGCAAACGGTACTTCAACTCCTCGTATTCCAATTTGTGTAAAAGTGACACCTGACAAGCAAATTGTACCCTCGTATAGTATTTTCTTTAATATCTTACTTGCAGTGAAACAGCTCATATGCGAATTCCTCAATATCGCTGTTCAGAAGAAAACAAATTACTACATTTTCTCAATTTATCATTTCTGAATTGTCCAGTGTCCGAACACACTTCATATCACCAACGAATACGGACCCAGTAACTCACACGAAATCTCGTAACTGCCGAGATCTTTGCTTTCGACAGCGTTTGATTTATCCCTTCCAAAAAATCTTACTACTTTCCCTCCAACTCGTACAACGAAAACAGAAAGTCAGTACATCTACTGATTGAGCAAAAGTGATTTTTTAAGAAAGTAGTTTTTTTTTTTTTTTTGAAAGAAATATTGGCAAATTTTGGGTTTGAAACAGTACCTCTTTGACGGCCAGATCTCGGAAGCGATTGTTCATGCTTTCCAGTTGCGGCTGCGGTATTTGTACACCGTCACAGACACCGGTTCTGTAGTATTGTGTGAATTCTGTTTTCACCGAGTCCAAGTCTTTGAAGAAAACCTGTACAAAGGAACAAAGTAGTAGCAATTTAAACATGACTGGAAAATACCGCTTTATATTTTTCTTTTTTTTTTTTCATCATCAGTAATCCATTACATGTAATGAAGGCTCGTCAACAATAACATCAGGGAAGAACATCCAGGTTTTATACTGCAGTGGATAAGGGACAAAATAATGTGCTCTGTGCCTCCTGAAATTGTATGAAGCGCAACGAGTCCACAGCATGGTGTTGAATGTGACTGGGTGCGCATTCCTCGGCAACACCATTCTGAGATGGCCATATCGGTGATCAGTCACACTTTACCCCTGGACTATCTATAAATCGCACTTCAAATAAAAAAAGACCAGGCTAACAATGGCTGTCTGGTATGTCTGCGGCACATCCTCTGTGTTCCTCCACGCGTCCGTGTATGTCACTCTTGTATGCGGCACATACCTTATGTGTGTGCACGCGTCCGTGTATGTCACTGTTCTGTATGAGGCACACACCTTATGTTCCTCTAGGTCGCCGTGTCTGAAATTGTTCTGTATGCGGCACATACCTGTGTTCCTCCACCGCATCATTGTGTTGTATGTGACACATACGTTGTGTTTCTCCACGCGTCTGTGTATGCCAATTGTCCTGTAAGGTACATACCTTGTGTTCCTCGATGTGGCTGTATATGTCAATTGCCCTGCATGAATTACATACCTTATGTTCCTCCACGCGGCCGTGTATGTTCCGCGCTGTGTCCTCATGTTTCTCTGCGTAGTTGATTTCGCTGTCAACTAGTTCCTCAGCCCTGTACAACCAGTCCCCTAATTGGCCGAGACGGCCCGGCAAGTTGCTATCCAGTTTCCACTGCCACACTCGAGTCTGAACGATCACGAACAAAATAAAAAAAAGTCGAAATATTTCAGCGATAAGATCACGTATTACTTTTCATTATTCCTGTCTGATGGTGCCACCGAATCTATCAGGTATTAGATTAACCCTGATTCTATTTTTAACCCTAACTCCATTTCGAAATTTTTAAATGCTGCAAACGGACACTCCCCCGACCCCCCTCAAAAAAAAAAAAAAAATGCGCCGCATTGGCGACATACCCGTTGAGCAACGTAGTTCCATCTTTGGTTTAGAAACAGCCATTTTTCTTCTGTCGTGACTAAAAATGTCTTCGTGTCAGCTTTTTGTTTAAATTTCTTGTAGACTTCGTGTTCTTGTGTAAGTTCTTCTTGAAAAGCAAGAAATTGCTGAAACACATAAAAGTCATCATCAGTTTATTCCATAACAAACAACTGATTTTTTAGTCAAGAAAAAGTAAAAAAAAAAAAATCAGCAAAAATACCACTGTTATTAGTATTTAGAGAAAAAGTTTGGAAACTGAACAAGGTTCTGTTCTCATTCTTTTTCTGTTTAACAACCACACTAGAATACTTTTTGAGGCAACTATGGGAAATTTCCCCATACAAACTGTTCCCATAAGTTTATGTGCCTAATAACCAGAATGCTAGTACAGCAGTGTTAACGAGGCCGCAGTACGTTATAATGGAGTGAAGACGGCAGTGAGCGATAATGGGGCCACGTTTACCTCGTACTCCTCGTGGCGGTCGAGCACGGGCCGGTCAACGATCTGCAGCGTGACGTCAGCCTCGTGCAGCCAATCAACCAGCTCCTCGTACTCCTGCTGCTCGCGCTCAGCCATGCGCCGCGCCTGCTCCAGCTGCCAGTACGCGTAGTGCAGCTGTGAATAAACACACCAGACAAACAGTTACTCATATTCTCTCCCGCAATCTGTGCGATGACGTAAGTTGTTTACAACTCTGTTACTCCTATTCTCTCCCGCAATCTGTGCGATGACGTAAGTTGTTTACAACTCTGCCAACTGCTTTCATTAAAATACAATGTTAAATTATGTTTGTAGAATCATAAACAAGGTTACGAAACAAATACTGAACATCAACCTACGCCTTCCAAACAACGGCGCATCATGGAATTGGCGGAAACATTTAAATATATATAACATTTAGCTTGTGTACCTTCTGGCATTTACGTGTCTAATTCATGTGTAACAGAATGACACTGATAATTCTACGACTGCTGCAATATAATTTTTAACAAGTTTTCATTGCACAGCGAATGACATAGATGTTTAAGCGTTATTTGCTAAACAAAAAACAACAAAGAAACTCGATTTGATTAAAATTACACTAAATCAAACAACCAGAACCAAACACTGCTTTTAGAAACACGGAACACAGTTCATAATCACACCATTACTGCTAGCTTATTATTGTTATCATTTATTGTAATTTATTATTATTATTATTATGATTATTATTATTATTATTATTTCTATTATTATTATTATTATTATTATTATTATTATTATTATTATTATTATTATTATTTCTATTATTATTATTATTATTATTTAGAACAACCTTAAAACCACATTAACGTCAGGTAGAACTCTAGCCTACCACAGTCCTTCCCCCCCGAATTTAAGACATGGCACAGATTTAACCAATCAACAACTTGAACCAATTCCCAAATCATAAATACTAGAAAAGTACCACAGATATATGTTTTGATTTGTATGTGTTTCTCACTCAAGTGCACACAATCAACAAGTGCGAACCAATAATTTACTCGCTATAGCATGTAAAACAGTCGAAGCAGGCTAATTGCATAGTTTTTTTTCCAAACAAAGTTATGCGTTTAAACAATTAATGTGGCTATTCGGTATATTAAACACAACGGCACAGTGAAAGATTGTCCAACACTATGCAAATACATACAATCAACCGCTATGCGATTAACCGATTGACCGACTGACCGATTTGACCTGAAACTCCAAATGCTCAGAAAGGTCCCCCTCCCCCTCCAAAGCCTCCTCCCCTCCCCGTTATCATCTTTTAATAAAATCACACAGAAAAGGGCCATTTAACACATTCAAAATTAATGTGAACAACAAGCATCTGTTATAAGTGCCACGCCATGAGCCAGAGCTAGTGTAAGCATTAAAACCGCACACAACACAACCAAAAATATCCTCACCATTTTCAATGTCCACATACCACCAGCATCGCATGCACGGGATTTGGAGGGTTGAAATAAACATAAATACATTATATAATGCATTCACCACATGCGTGTATTATCCTTTTCAAAGATAACAGACTTGCAAACTCTTAACATAACGTAAGGTAATGCAGTTCATTCAACGAAAATTCCTGAATTTTGCAAAACATTATTTTACACACTGCAAGCAAAGAAAGTGCGTTCAGAATGGGAAATTCAGAATACAGTTCAAACCACTGAAATGGCGTCGCAGCTGAACAGTTGAACATTTAAGTCAAATTCCGTTGAGCCCCAAAACAGGAATGTCTTCAAATGACAACTAACAACCTGGCAACTATTATCGCCATTCCGATTTTGGTATCGCTCATGTGTTTGAGATTTACACATCTTCTACTTTTGTTTACGTTATTAGGGGCTAACTAATCTAATATTTCGGATATTTCGACCCTCATCCCCTCTACGCTACCCACTGAGTACAACGTGCGTACAGTCCCATACCCCTTACCCGCCCCCCCCCCCCACCCCTCCGTGAACATCTTTTGTGGACGGCCCCTTACAGCAAATCACATTTACTTAGTCGATTTTGTCGGACCCTCCTTTAGGGACCGGAATTCTTGGCATGTTTTAAAGGCCGCACTGCAAAACCAGTCGTGAAAAAGGTGCTTAGAAAAACGTGAAATAAAACCGCCATTTACCGCATGCTCTCATTACATACTGTATAACCCAATCTTTCCGTTTCGAACCAATTAACATCAATTCCACTGAAAAGTTGGTATACACTAACAATTTCTAGTAAAACCGTAGCACCCGAGCACAGCACAGATAAATAAAAAGACAGTTGTTTGGGGTTAATACAAGAAGTGAGATGTTAAAGCAGGAGTTGTGTAGCTTTTAGTTGATATACAACGAACTTAGAGGAGTACGAGCAAGCCGCCATGACACGTGTGTCGCCAGGCAAGGCCGTGAAAAGCCGCCCGTTACACCTTCCCATGCACGGGAAATGGGCCATGCTGCAAAGCGCTTAAAATCTAAAGTGATTAACCTCCGAATCACCAGCTGACGGCAGGTCCCCGTCACTCTTTTCTTTGCTGGTCTGCCTCAGCGCCGAGCTGGCATCAGCTGGGCCACTGTCCTTGTCCACAGCAGAGGTTGGCAGCGAATGAGAAACGACGTCATCTGGAGTCGCCTGTTCTTTGCTGACGCTACCTTCTCCGACTTGGGCTGAATTCTCAGCACCCGCATGTGACTCACGGAGGTCTGCAGCATCAGCTAACGATCCCGTTCTTGGCTTGCATGGTTTTCTTGAAACTTCTGGCATCGGCTTCGATATCTTGTCAGTTTGGATACTCAGTTGTTTAAGATTCTTTGTAATAGTTTCAGTTGTATCTGGCTGAGGAATACAATCCCCTGCCTCAGCTTGAAGACCCCTGCATTCTTCTCCATTCGCCTTGCTATCCTTACCTTCAGACATAACTCGCGTCAATATGGCTGACTGTTGCGCTTGTGGCTGACTCTTAGCGTATTCTTCTCCTACAGACATAGCGCTGCGTGATTCGCTGTCGGGTTCAGTCATTCGTGATTTGCGAACATCTTCGCGCAACTGGGAATTCTTCTCAGTCACCATTGAGACATCAACAATTTGTTCTGATTGAGAATTCTTCTCTAGTTTTGTTGACGGCTCATTAGTTTGTTCAGATTGAGGATTCTTCTCAACTTTTGTTGACTGGTCAACCTGTGAGTTCTTTTCAAGTTTCACTGACGTGCCATCGGTCTGGCCAACCTGTGCGCCGCTCTCCTCATGTTTTTCTGAAGTGTCAACAGCTTGTTCATCTTGCACGCTGCCCTTGTGAAGTTTCACTAGTTTGCCAACAGCTTGTTCAATTTGCACGCTCCTTTGGCCAAGTTGCACTGGCATGTCAACAGCTTGTACAACCTGCACGTCGCCCCTGTCCAGTTGCACTGGTGCGTCAACACCTTGTTCAACTTGGACGCTGCCGTTGTCAAGTTGCACTGGTGCGTCAACACCTTCAACCTGCACAGAGTCGTTGCCAATTTGCACTGACGTGTCAACAGCTTGTATAATTTGCACGTCGCCTTGGTCATGTTGCACTGGCGTGTCAACAGCTTGTATAATTTGCACATCGCCTTGGTCATGTTGCACTGGCGTGTCAACAGCTTGCTTAATTTGCACGTCGCCTTTGTCATGTTGCACTGGCGTGTCAACAGCTTGCTTTATTTGCACGTCGCCTTGGTCATGTTGCACTGGCGTGTCAACAGCTTGCTTAATTTGCACGTCGCCTTGGTCAAGTTGCACTGGCGTGTCAAAAGCTTCCTTAATTTGCACGTCGCCTTGGTCATGTTGCACTGGCGTGTCAACAGCTCGGCCATGAGTTGTCACTGACCTATCTCCGTCAGCGACTTGGATGACACTGGCATGAGGCTGTACATGTGTTATATCAGTCTGTATGACCTGTCGATAGCTGCTGTTTTCTGCTGCCCTTGGTTTGTCTTCAGGTGCTGTGGCTGAAATTGCACTTTTTGATTTCACGTTAAACGTTATTGATGAAACTCCAGTATGTTTCACTGGCGCAAACTGGGTGGTAGATGACACGTCGCTTGACACACCGCTTGACACATCGCTTGACACATCGCTTGACGAGACAAGCAGGCTGGACCGATGTTTTTGTATACTCGTGTTTATGTTTAATACTGGTGTCTTTCTCACACCCGCATCTTCCTTTCCTGCCGTTACAGGCGCCACACAATCGCTGTCTGAATCACGTGCACTTATAGACAGACTGGCTTTTGAAACAACTTTTTCCTGATCGGGACCTGAAGAGACTGCTTCAGCGATACCTGGTGGTGGTACTATTGCGGTACTTTCACCTTGACCCTTATGGCCAGTACGGGGAGCTTCCTGTTCTTTCAAATCTCCCACATGATCGGGTGATTCTTCTGTTTTTATTTCAGACGATGCCAACACTGAAAAGAGTTGACTTGACTCCGGTGGTTGCTTATTTTCCGCTGACTCACAAGGAACATCCATGGCTGATCCGAGTCCGTCTGGATCAGACGCACACTCCCCACCGTTACCTACCGTTATGAGGACAGAGGACACGTCTTTATCAACCATTAAGTTAGGGTCTGTGCCATCCTCTGATTTCTTCAGAGGGCCTTCCATCTCCGGCTTCCACGGTACAGCCGGATCCGTAATTGATACAATCACTTCTTCACACGTTTCTATGACGTTTTCAGTCACAATGGTGCCCAGTTCAACACTTGATGTCCCTTGATTCAGACTGGGACTAAGCTTGGCGGCAGTGACATTTTTGTTTTTTCTGTGTTCGCTGTCGGTAGCGGAGTCTGAACTCCGTTCATCTTGAGAGTAATCAGGACTATGAACTACTGCAAAATCAGGCTTCAGTGCAGGGTCTGCTTCGCTTGCATGTCGCTCCCCAGCGTTTTTCTCCACAGTATCGCCATCTTTTTCAAGTACCAAAACTTGTTGTTCTTCTTTCGGGGATGTCAATGACATCGGTATAATAGTTGTAGTAGTAGTGATCTTGGTTGTGGTTGGCTCTACGTGCGGCTGGAATGGGGCAGCGAGTAGTGCGCCATAGGACTGTGGATTCCTCACCCGTATCCGCTTCATGGTACCATCCCTGAAGCGTCTTACGTAAGAATACCGCTCAAACTCACCACCCACAGTCTGACCACTTCCGGCAATATCTGACCGAAGATTATATTGTTCCTTATGGGTCTTATTCTTCTTCTCTACAACCGGTGAGGAGGGTGCACTTATAGACCTCAGAACGTAAGGTGGGGCGTTTAAGCCACCGCTTATTCTTTCATCTTTCACTCTTAACAATTCTTTAGGCTGCATGAGTTCCTTATGTCCGACACAACGCGAAAAACCTGATTGACGGGGGTTAAGCGACACCACTGTTTGTCCGAAACCATCCCGCTCGTACCTTATATCTTCCGTGCACCTGTACCTCTGCTGTGGAGAGCTCGGCGCAGACCGCGGGGCAAACGTTCCACCAGCAGGGATCTCCAAGGTTAAAGGTTGTAGTTTTGCCTTTGTTTGAGAGAGTACTTGCAGTATCTCTTGTTGTCTGTTCAGAAAATCAGAAGAATAAGTACTTGACCTTTCTGAGTCGGTACCAGAATCAACCTTGTCTGACTTGTGTTCTTCCGTTGATTTGACGTTCGTCCGTTGAGATGCTGGGCTAAGGGTGACATGTGTGGGCAGTGACCGTTGCCCACCTGGCCCTGGCGACGGCCTACTGGGGCTGACTGTACCCTTCAGCAATGGCCCAGGGCTGAGACTTCCTCGTGGAGAACTCTCGGGAGTTGGTTTCAAGTGTGCAATAACTTCTTTCTTCCGAGTCGTCCGCAAAACCGAATCGCTAGGTTCAGAATCGAATGACTCGCCAGGAGAAAACTTCTGAGCAAGGCGGGATATATTTCGAGATGCCCGCTTTATTCGGGTGTTTTCCGAGCTCACCGATAGTGTCTCAACGTGGTCCGTTGAACGTGGCGAAAGTTGCAGGCTAGAGGACTCTTTCGAAGAAGCTGGGGACTGTGAGCTAGGCGGGTTTACGTGCGGCGAAAGGCGGTCGGCGCTTGTTGGCCCCCGGCGGGGGCTCAGGTGCGCTATGAGAGCCGTATCTTGAGCGAATAAACAGAGCTCCTCTTCTTGCTTCTGATTGGCAGGCGGGCAGGAAGTCGACAATGGCACGCAAAATCGAAATTATGATTGACAGTTCAAGCGGAGCAAAGGTGGAATAGTTTATCACGTGTGCAGAGAGCATTGATTCGGTGCAGAGAAAATAGAAAGATGATCACAGAATTGTTTATAAATACTAATTAAGTAGATTTAAAATCAACGAAAGTACGAAAGAAAGAATTATATTTTAAAACGATTTGCAAGTTATTTTCTAAATTTTCTAGTCTATATTCCATATATTAAATTTAAATTTTAGACAGCTAGTAAACCTGCCGGAACATTCTGGCTTTTTAGATTTCAGTCAGTTTAATATCAAGTAACTTAAAACAAGGTGACATCTTAAATGCTTTTATTGAAATCGATCAGCGAGATGATGTACCGAATGCTTAAAAGTGCAATCAGTGAATGCTAAAATGTATATATTCACATTTAATTCTTATAAAAACACACGGCCACAAACAATTATACTAATAAAATGTGACGCAGCTATGACCAAAAATAATGCAAAATACACCTTAAAATACTAAACATCACTAAGAAAAAAATGTGCTCAAAACTAAGTAGTTAGGTACTTAATTATACCACAGATATAACGATAATATGTTCGAAGGTGAATAATCTGCTGTAGATGTAGAACAAGGAGAAAATGCTGACCTTGGCGCTGGGAGAATCATCCAGATCTGGATCCGGGTACTTCTCCAGAAACTGTGCCACATACGTCATAATCGACTTCTCGTCTGGCTTCTCAACATCGACGTCTGTAACAACAAAATGGTGGGATATCAAACTGCGTGTGTGCGTGCTGTCACAGCTCCTCATCGGGTGAGCACATATGTAACTGCACGTTAGTACTATTTTATGTTCAAAAGAACCACAGGTTATCAAACAAAACAAGCTTTTTAACATAAATAAATCATACAATACGTATTAAGGAGTTACTGTACGATAAAGGGGCCCAGAGATTTTGCATACAAGGAGGGGGGGGGGGAGAAGGCGCGGAGTTCACGAAGTCCGAAATATTTGCCTGCGTACTTTCTGAATGGCCTCCAACTGCACAGAGAATAGTGCTATATTGGCTAAAAAGGATTGTGCAAACAGTGTTTAACTTCGAACATTTTCTTTGCACAAGTCACTTCGTCATAAGCGTCAGCCTACCTTCCGGGTCAAGAAGAGCTGGAATGCCGAGGTGTGTTTCCGCCGTGTTGAACGCATTGCCAAGGTTCTGTTTGTTCGTGCGGCGAGGGAGTTGTTCCATGTCGATGAGCTCCGGGTCTACGCTGTGTATCATGGCGTTGAAGGCATGTCCGTCGCGCCAACTCCGGCCAAAGTCGCGCACTTCTATGCCATACTTCCTACAACACCAACGACACTTGATCGTTTGAGAGATATACAAGAAGGTACGATGCGCAGCGTACTTTGTTAATCTCACATTTGCAAGTGCCGTTTATTCCATACACTTTTTTGGCTGGTTCTAGGAAATTTTCTTTTTGGATACCTTTCACAAGCCAAATGTCATTTCGAGAAAACTAGCATTTTCTGTATGCAGGGATCATTTGGTAAATGTTGCTGTTTGGGGTGCCGCAGGAAATATAGGGCTAATGGAGTAGATTAAATGTCGAGAACTGGACGGGTACGGCGGTTTTGTTTACTCTTTGGGACTACTCAACAAGAAAAGTTTGACTGTAGAAATTACTAAGCCGAATATGATACAAGTCAAACGCAGGCACAAATGCCAAACTTGAACTAAACCTGAAACTTTTTGCGCACGTCAACTTCCAAATTTAAACTTATGAATACGATTCGTGATTTACAAAATAACAAGAGCCTCTAGTATCAACTTATGTGTTGATAAGTAGGCAATTATCAGTGAAGTGGTACCTACACATAGACAAACGTTCGAGATTTTTAACTTGATTGATTATTTGTGAATCAATCGATGAGACACACAACACCATCATAAAGCACTCGAAATTCAGCCACTTCACCAAAGGACATATGACATCGTAGATGTTTCTCAGTCTATTTTGTTGCGAAATTACATATAAGAATCTGTCAATGACACAAAGGAAAAAAACAAAAAAAAAAAAAAAAAACAAAAAAAAAAAAAAAGATCCTACCCACTAGGCAATTCATATTGAGCAAAAAGGTTTCCTAGGTTTTTTTTTTTTTTTTTTTTGTTGGGCGAGTATAGTCTACTTGTTATCAAGCTACCAGGTGACAAAAGCGACAGGGCGGTCACGGAAGCGACAGGGGGTCACGGAAGCGACAGGGCTATTCTCGCGTTGAACAATTTCTGCTGGCTTCGAGCAAGAAGTGGGATTGCCTGCCAGGTGCATCGTTTGTGAGGAAAACTTCTATCTGGATATACGACAAAGTGAATGAACTGCAGGTTGACACTGTTGGTGTAGTCTGGGTAAAGTGCCCAATGAAACGGTGTATGCCCTGATGTACATACGCCTCAATTTCTCCACTCAGGTCTAGGTCTGGTTTCCCTTAGTCTAAGTAGCTCCAGACATGGTTTCCGTACGCTTAAGCAGGTCTAGACCTGGTTTTAGTAAACCCAAGCAGGTGTAGACCTAGCTTTGAGGAACTCACCCACAGGTTTTATTTTCTTTGATTCAACACGCTTAGATAACCCTAATCCGTGACACGCACGCACAACGGTCACAGCTAGGAACTGTTCGAAAGCCCACCTTCGAAACTTAGAGGTTTGAGTTATCGTTTATAGAATAGTGCGTGCATTATTCACTGGATTTATTCTATCAGACCAATGTCCAGGAGTAAATTATTTATCTCGTCATATTTCAACAGGCCGTGTTGGCCGAGGTTTGCGCAAAACCACTTTCAATGGTTACAATATAAACATAAGCTTTCCATTTATGAATACAATTAATATATTAAAGATTTACTCAAACAAATTATCAATAACTTACGTTCGTGTTTTCCTCAAAATGACAAAAAGTCATATGGCATCACCATGATGCCATATTAAGCAGTTGACAGGATGCGGTAAGGCAGTTACAACCCCTGCCTCCGCACCATAACCACCGTCATTCGCGGTTGCCACGTCTTTGAGTAGACAAGACGTTATTTTACGTCGTATCGGGCATTGTGACACTCAACCACAATATCACTTTCAGACACGATGTGCAACAGGTGCAGTGCTGCAGTGCAGACATGATTTCAATGTACTTCTCGTAAACCCATCACACAGACATAGCAGCTTGTTGCAAAAATAGTGGTTAAACTTGGAAATAATAATGAAAGCCATATATAAATAAAATAATAAATACATGACATACTCTCGCAAGACAGCAAGCATCTTCTTGCGTTCTCCAGTCGTAAATGACCCCCTGTGTGCCCTCGGAGACGTTCCGGGCGGGTATGTTTTATTCAAATCCTTTCTGGGCGGCGCCGGGAGATATCTTCGAGGCTCCCTCATCGTGCGTGCCAACCCAGGACTCCGGTCATCATCGTCGAGCTCGTCAAACCCTTCTAGGTCTTGGGAGTCGTCAAACACGCTCTCATAATCACGGCTCTGACTCCGCTTGGGACTAACATGGAAATCCGGCAAATTTGGATCGATACTGCGTTTGATATTGCGCACTTCGCGGAGCATATACTTGAGCATGATTTTCTTATTACTGTCAGTACTGGCCTCTGACGCAGTAGGTGAAGCATCACGAGAGCGGGAGCCTTCAGTGTACTCCATACTCTCCACGCTGCGCAGGCTCGCGTACGACGCACTTCGCTGAATGTCCTCATCCACAGCTTGGTTCGAACTGCTGCGATACAAGTCGCTGGAACCACGCGTTTCGGATACATATTTATTCGGAGAGCTAACGCGTATAACTTCGATCCCTGGCTCGCTGATTCGACTGCTCGGTCTTTTCTTTCTCATCTCTTCAGTAGCTGGAGTTGACTTTGGGCGCTTGGTTCTAGATTCTGCATGGTGGCGGGGACTTGATTTTGATGGAATTTCATCTTTGGAATTGAGTCTGGTAGGTGTTCGCATATGTTCCCTGGTTGGAGTTTTGGCATGCTCCCTGCTTGGTGTTTTAGTATGCTCCCTGCTTGGAGTTTTGGCATGCTCCCTGCTTGGAGTTTTGGCATGCTCCCTGCTTGGAGTTTTGGCATGCTCCCTGCTTGGAGTTTTGGTATGCTCCCTGCTTGGAGCTTTAGTATGTTCCCGACTTGGACTTTTTGCTGGACTTTTGTTGTGCTCCCTCGAGCTGTGCTTCCTGTGATGAGGACTGGGGCTGTGCCTGTGACGTCCTGCGTCATTTGAGTTCGGCCTTCTTGCCGCCGCGGCCTCGTCGTCTCTAGTACCGGAACGCTTGGTGTCAAGGTCACTGCGCGCATGCATACGCCTCGGAGACGGGACTGTATCTGGTTCTTCCACAGAATGATACCTTGGTGCAGGGCTATGCCTGTCATAATCCTTTGATTTCGACGGTGACAAACGACCATCTTTCCTATATTCTGATTCCTCGCCATGTGAATACATTCTTGAAGGGGAATATCTGTCTCTCTTATGCACTGGACTTGGCGTTGAAAACTGACGCGATGGGGACTGTCTGTCCCTTCTGTGGGTCTCGAGTGGCACAGACAGTTGTCTGGAGGGAGAAAACCTGTCATGCTCCCCACTGCGTCGTTTGCCTGTAGGAGAATGCCTTTCAGTCACTGGAGATCGCGATCGCTCGGGTTTCGTATCTTTCCGTGATTTTGAACTTTCGCGTTGAGGACTTTCATGCCGTGAATGTCGTTTTTTGGTGTCTGGATGTTCGTCTTGGGACTTCGAATGATGATGTCGTTTAGTTCTGTGTGGAGAACTTCTGCTTTCATAGTAGTCGTCTTCATCCATGGCGGACTGTCGCTGTGGTGAGCCTCTTCGGGGAGAGTGACTAGGCGGGGTGCGCCTGCCTGGAGAGTGTCTCCGAGACGAGTGCCTGCGTGGAGAGTGTTTGGAAGACTTCGGCCTAATTTCTCTGTCCATGATTAAAATACCCTGACAATCGTCTACATGTAAAAAGTAGTTGATCCAACGTCATGTGGGATCCCAGTTTTATAGTGCTCTGGTTATATATTTGACAAGTCTGCCACATTAATTCAAAGTCGTGTCGTAAAAAGTATACAAAAACTCAAAACTTGCACTATTCCTTTGGTAGTGTGATTTCTGCAGTGCTTCATATGAAAACTCATTTGAGCTCTAAACGAGTTAACAAAGTAAAATTAACAATCTTGGCTCATCATCACAGCAAAGTTGGTCAAATAAAAAATATCACCATTTTTTGCCAATAAAAGTTAGTAACAGCTGCGGTGCAAAGGACAAATTGTTCGAGAGGGGTTGTGTTCAGTTGGTAGAATACAGAGGACAGAATATCAGTGCCCAGATACATGCCCAGAGACTCCGCTTTCTACGCTCAACGCATTCCCCCTTTATCGCCCGCACCGGCCGCAGGATTCAGTGTCTGGCTGTGCGCTTCCATTCTTCCGTCTTACTCACACAGTCGTCCAATGTCGACCTGTTTTAGGGCAACTGAGTGTCCCTTTTTCATGGTCATAATCTTTATCCCACTTAATTACAGGTTAATCCAGTTTTTATACAGCAGTACGAGAAAGAATATTATCCTTATCCTGCATAAACAACGGTAAACGGATCTTGAAGGTTTAATTCTACGCACTGTTCAGAGCTTTCTCTACAGTGAAAGCTAGTGAAAATCTTTCGTGCTGCTCTGATCAACACAATTACTAAATTCTCACTATTATGTACACTAATATACACAACACTGTACATGGAAATCTCGATTCATGTGAATTTGATACTTGATCCGATGGCTGTAAATATTTATATATTCATCCATAAAAAAACTTTCTATTTTTTTTTATCAATGGTTCTAATGCAAAGATTGTTTCCGAAATCGAATCCAGAAACTGCCCGCCATTCTAGTCCATCCTCCCGCGAGCGCCAAAGTTCCTGTTGATTTCACTCCGACGAGAGGACAGAAGCACTGGCGTTCAGCGAGATTATATCCCATTATACGAATCAGGTAGATACATATTTGTTATCCAATAAAAGGGTTCACCAAGGCATGCATATCCAATCGCGTTGTATATTAAGTATGTACACAGTGCGAAGGGGAAAAATGCCACGAATATAACAACAGCGCGTGAATATGAAAGCGCTGTCAAAGTCAACATTTCGCGCACATAAATACATAAAGAGAAACCCCGCTCTGGATCCACTTCTATTTAGCTCTTTATTGTATCGTATCTGGATCACGGATCGCTGTATAGATTGGTAATGAGATCCCGTTTAGATACTGTCCATATTTAGCTTTTTATGCCCATGTCAATAACTCCAGTGCGCATATCTAACGGGCTCTTTTGGTACATTTATCTTTTTTTCGTGTCACCTTTTTTTCACCTGCCACTGGTTCAGCCAATGTCGCTGATCGCTACTAGAACAAAGCTGTTTCTTTCGCCCAGCTAGCATATAAAGCTGGGGCTATCATAAACTATAGGGCCCTCTTATCCATATGAAAAATAGTTATTATAATTTCTATTTAGTGAAACACAGCAAGAATTTACTCATAGCAGCATATGGCTTTTTGCAGTCCACACACGACATTGCTCGATTAACACAGATTATAAAACAAACCCGTTTTCTATGAAGTTCGATCAGCTGGGTCATTATTTTGGTCATTTTTTCTTGGTCCACCCAATATTTTAAGTGTTTAATGTTTGCTCCATAAATCCAAAGCGCAAAAATTTAAAGTCTGAGTCAGAAAATGAAAATGAAAGATTAATACGTTTAGGGGTTTGAATATTTTAAAATACACAATATACATCGATACTGCCCAAACTGCTAAGATAAAATGCAAGGTGACACTTTCACTGAAAGTCCAAATATGCCAAATTACCATTGCTTTAAGCTAGAATGGTTTTCTCCATGCAGAGTTTTTGTTACCCCTAAAATTACTCAATTTTAAACGAACACTGATGCCTTCCGTTAAAATAACTGGAAAAGAAAATGAAAAAGGGTTCAAAATTGTTTCAAAACCCGGTCCTCAACCTTTTTTTCCTAAAAAAACTAAGACTTCTCATTGTATATTTTATTCGTATAATGACCTTACACCGTATGTCCCGAGAATTTTAAGAAAACATGAAACGAATTGCAATGCAATACATCACACGTGTATGGGACTCACTTTTGGACGGCCATAAAAAAATGTACCATTTTTGTCGTAATGTATAAACCATTGCCATCACAAACAAAAACAGGCTGCAGAAAAGCTCGCGAAAGCATACTTAGGCTTGGACCTGCCCGAGAAAAACGCGCTATTTATTTCTCGGTATTCTATATCAAACCGATATTTGACATATTCAAGGTAGCAAATGTGCAAACAGAGGAGAAGATAACACACAATCAAGATTTCCTTTACATCGGCATAAATATTTAGACTGTTATATCTTGTAATAAATAGGACGACGTATGTGAATGACGGTGCAGTACTTCAAGTAGTAGTTTAAAGAGGGCTCCTTGAATTCAGAATTTATTAACCATGGTTAATTATCGGCTCCATAGTTTATGATGCACGGTGCGATATAGGAATGTTTATGAACATTATTTATCTCTTTATCAGATAGTTTCAGGGAGATCATAGGTTGACACACAATTAGTTTTTTTTTAACGATTACGTGTTTAGCACTCGGGACAGAATGTCATACGGAGTTCCTTTCCATGTTTTTTGTCACGAGTAGACTATTAACACATGAAGCATGAGTAGAAAGGAGTTTTTTCACTCGTACAACGGCTCTTTGAGAGCATACTGTCAAACTGGGGAACACTGCAAGAGACATCAAATATTTCCATTGCCAGCTACATTAAGAAATCTATCAAAGTGAATCTCCATGAGCGGGAAAAAAACGATTACTTCCATTTAAGAAATGCAAGAAGTCATTTGAGTAAATATTGAATTAGATAAAATTGTTTTTAGTCAATCCATGTGCCGCAAGGAAAACTTTGCCAAATCTATCGTCTGGCAATCAACTCCAAATATTCGACGTAAGCGAACGGATTCAAATCAGGATATAAACTTTCGGTGCACAAAACATAAACTTGTAAACATGGTCTTTCACTTGATGCAGAGTACCAATCAAAGCAATAGATTTTCATTATATTTTCACTGTTGTAGTTTTCTTTTATACAGACACAATGAACATACATCAATACAATTCATATTCTATCACTCGAACTTGATGGTGTTCGAAAATAAGAAAAAAATGTTAACAGCGGTCTGATTTATAATGCTCTTGTTTTATTTTTGGAAATCTCGAACAATCGATATCTCCCATTATGTGCTGAATTTCGACCCAAGCTACCACAGCATTTTAAGTGTTTTATTTATTTATTTATTTATTTTTTTTTGTTTGCTTTTGGCAATTTGGCAAATTTGTCTGCGGTATAAAAATCACAGCAAACCGAAAGCAGGCCACAGCACTTAAATCGACCCTGTCACTTGATCTCCGACAGTCACTTGATCGCCGACATATTTTTCTGATTTGTTGATTATTAAGCGGCCACTCAGACTTGAGCGCATTCCTGATCGATAAGTGAACGTCATTCTGGATCGATTGTACCAGTGTCATCCGCATAAATACAGCCACACGCCATAATCCTGACAGGACACGTCGCCTTTCATGGGCGCAACTCCCGCATAAACAAACTCCTTTTGCTTTGTTGATGAGTGAAGACTTCACAAAGACACCATGTAAAATAGTCTTTCCTCTTTTTTCTCTACCTTTGCCTTTAAAGTGCGTACAAAGGTTTACTAATGTTTCATCGCAGAAGAGACCCCTGACCCTACAATAACGAGGCATAATCCGGGGAATGGCACTGGCTACCCTGTTGTGTAACACACAATTTACTTTGACCGACACCAGTCGGATCTCCCGCCAAAAACCACACCTATTTTCTAGATAAGCGTAATTTTCTATCTTTCAGGTCGTCATAATATCCATTAAATTCAGTTTGTATTATGATTCCTGGTCTATTCTGCTGCTCTGTCCTTATTTTTTAGGATGCCCTTATTTTGCTGTTACATACAGAGTTTAAAAACAGAAATTCTGTTATTATATAATGGTCATCCTTAAAAATAATGAGGCAGCATACATGTGTTTGTCTTAGCCTTATAGTTTTAGCTGTGTGTTAATCTACAAATCTAATGACTTGCTCTTGTCACTTTAAACACAAGCATGAGAATGGCCGAGGAAAACAGTACTGCAAAATCAGTAATTTGCCATTTTAAGCAAAAATATTGCCAGGAAACTTATGGGTCCACAGAATACTGGCTGGCCACTGCCTGACCTGACATGAAACTTGACTACGCCTCGAGGAGTACGTCCATCCCCCGTGGGCGATATGGTGTGTGTAAGGATGTTGCGTGTTGACTACGCCAAATTTAAAAGTGGAAGGATAGGTAGACGTAGTGTTAAACATTAAAACGAATCAATCTATTAACCAGTAGGCGCGTGAGACTGCCGTACGTACGTTAAGTACAGCGCCGATTTTGAAAAATCCGCCATTTTGTCAATTTTTTCGGATCCGGAAAATTCTTGGTCACTGCACTGCGAAAGGGTCCAGAGAAGCCGTGTACAAAATTTGAAAGGAATCCATCTATCAATGCGGCCTGCTGGAGCGTGAGACTGCCGCATATACGTGAAGTCCAGTGCCGATTTTAAAAAGTCCGCCATTTTGTCATTTTTTTCCGTTCCGGAAAATTCTTAGTCACTGCACTGCGGAAGGGTCCAGAGAAGCCGTGTACAAAATTTGAAACGAATCCATGTACTAATGTGGCCTGTAGGCGCGTGAGACTGAAGCGTGACAGACGGACAGACGGACGGACTGACCGAAAAGTTCAAAACTATACCGCTCCGTTCCACGGTGGAAAATCAATCTAATGTCGGCTCAATAAACTTGGGAGTCACAATTTTATAAGGACCGAATTCAAGAGCAACAAGTGAACATAATGTCCTCTTCTATGACTGATATTACTTGCTATTTACAAGATGCCAGAGCAAAGCTGTAGGGTTTGAAAACTTGTTTCCAATGATCTTGCATTAGTTAACAAAATAGTCAGATAAGTTAAAGATGTATTTGCACAATTCAGCAGAACAATATAACAGCTGTTCAGCTACTTATTATATGAAAAGTTCGTCAGAGATTTCGAGTGCCAGGCAAAAATTCTGTATAACAACGCGTTCAAGTAGAACAAAAAAATTTAAAGATTATCCGTAGTTAGAGATATTACGTGACGGGCGATTTGTTCCACCACGATCTAAGACGTGTTCACAATAAAGAGGTTTTTCTGTAACTGCTGTTCGTAAAAATGGGGGGGGGGGGTATTAAGACCAGGGGTTGTGGGTTGGAATAAGACAGAACGGGAGGATGGACGGAAAGCATGAATAACCGAGACAAAGTAAAATGTCGCCCTGGAAGAGCCATAAGGCTAATACCGCCACACCACTTCATTCTTTTGATAATTAATTAAACAAATTAATTAGATAAAATGAAATGCACATTTCGATACAGACACATAAGTCAATCATAAACTGAATGACACACACTCCGTAGGACAAAGGATGTTAAAACCGCCCGGCCGGAAGCACTTACTTAGCCACGGTTTTCTGCGCCCACGCCAGTAACGTTTTGCGCGCCCCTCCTCGCTGCAGCACCTTAGATGGTTTGGGTTTCTTCGGTGCAGGTGCACTTTCCGTACTGGCCAGGCTACTCGTACTGCCCATGGATTCCAGCGACTGCTCGCCCAGGCCTCTCGTGTGCTCCTCAATCTGTTAACAACAGCGTGACATTTCTTGTTTCAAACTTCTCAGCCATGCCACTGGCGACCAAACATGGAAATATGTGCATACGATGTTGAGGCTCACTGGTTGGCCAGTTGGCTGCCTAATACCCCAACCAAGACCTGCCAGCGCCAACCAGGACGCATGTTCTTCTGGGTTATCAAACACAGCCCCTTTTAAAGTTTTTGTTGATTCTTTACTTTGCCGCAAAACCCTCAACAGTATAATTTTGAGCTAGACTATAAGCAATCAAACCCACGACAACTTAACCCCCGTCACGGTATTTTTCCCATACCTTAGCTGCTCCCTCTTTGGTTTTCTGTTTGAATCTGATCAGCAAAGATTTGTTTACACCTTTTTTGGGCAATTTTAAGCAATATAGTCAGTGTTTTCATATTTTAAAGATGGTTGATTAAACCATCACCTCGTTAAGTCATCCTGCACATCTGTATATCTGACTTACGCAAGCAACGGAAATAAAGTACAAGTGCACTTATATTGAAAAAAGGTAAATTTTATACTGAGAACAACCAAGAGATGTGGAAGGGGGAGGGGCGAGAGGGTATTCTCAGAGTGGTGAATCAAATTACTGAAAACAGCGATAGGTGGGCGGATGCCAGGTACTATATATCTATGCTGTAACGACCCCGAAATTGATTAATAATCGAGGGTAATATCTTAATCCAGTAATAAAGTCACATTATTTTTGTCCTTATTAGATAAATTTTTCTATGTTATCGTTTTCTTTATGTCTATTTATTTATATAGTTATCATTCCCATACCTTTGATGAAGATAAAAAATTGTCTATATACACAAACAACGCAATGTTCCAACACCTTTATCTTATATCTTAATATACTACGAGTGTTAGTTAGTATGTACATGAATAACACGGGAATTTTCTGAGCATATTGAAGAAAAATTTCAAAATCACACATTTGTTTTAGTAAATGTTTCTGCCTATACCACGCCCTGCAATCAGAATGAGATTTAGCTTGTGGTACAGAGCTGTTGTAAGGTATCCCGAGCATGCATGTCTTCGCCAACAGTCGATAACCCGTAACCTGTACCAAATACGCACTTGGGAATCGGCAACCACGGAGAGATGCTTATCTTTTTTTTTTTTTTTTTTTGGTCCAATTTACGTGATTCTTCGAATCTCCCAATATTCCCGAAAATAACACAATGAAGATAACGGGAGCGGAAGTTATTTCTAACCAACCACCTTGTCGCATTTAAATTATCTCCTTCAATCCTTGCTCAGTAATACTAGATACCGTGACTGAAAGACAAACTTTAAGGAATATATATATTTACATCCCAGATTAACAAAACAGTTAGTTTATAAAGGAATTTATCTATGCGGATACATGGGGGAACGTTACACCACGTTTCTCTCTTAACCTCGGTGCCAATATTATGTCTACCTCTACAAATTTCAAGAAATGATCAAATAAATAGTTCATTTCAAACACATTCTATCTGATTGAGCGTGTAAGAATGGAAGGTGAGAGATGTGATTGGTGCACGTGTGTGGTCACGTGATGTACCCGGTTGTACTGGTCGCCCGCCAGCGGTCCTTTGCCATGACCGCCTGGTATAAAAAACAGTGACGGGCGCCGCAGGGTGGCGCTTTCGATCTGGCGCTCAATCTACACAACAAGAGTTTGTACTGAACAACAAGTACACACAAGTACACAGAAGTACACAGAAGGATGAGAGAGTGTTTCTGATTGGATGGACCCACAGCTTACTGCAGCATATCTCTCTAGCCGAAATGAGCACCCAACACTGTATCATTTAAAACGAAAAGTCTGGAGCATACAAGAAACCAAATGTTTTTCGTAGGCCATTTCGGAATAGAATACTGATAAACCGTATGTTAATGTTAACCGCACAACCGTGCAAGTGCCCGCCCGATTCTTCAATGTTTTAACAAGGTACGCAAAATTGCCTTTTTCATATACGTAATCAATGTTAAGCGTGTAATGCAGACAAAGCAATGCTATTAAACACAATCATGAATCTTGTAAAGTAGATATTCGATAACTCGATCTTTGTTTGACTGGCAAAATAATCTCGTGCGTCCGAGATATCGAATATTTCGCGTTATCGATTATGCAATACAACAGAATGGTTAAACCAAAGAAAACAGTTCGAGAGTATTTCAACTTGTCAAATAATCGAGAATCTCTGATTTATCACTCAATGCCACAATACAAAAAGTGGCACTGCTTTAAAGTGGATCATTTTTATGTGTTGTTTTTTTTTAGTCATAGTAATATATTGATACAGTGTCAGAAAACATCAACACTTAACTCGTTGACAAAGGTGGTCATTTTTTTTTAATTTCTGAAAGTACTAAAGATGTTTTACTGGAGAAGTACGTTGTTTCAAGTATACTTACTTGAAAGTATAAAATAATGGTCCATATTAAGCCTAAAATGATGGACGGTTTTCCATCAACTATGTCAGAAACGTTTATGTTGACCAGTTTTATCTGAAACAGAAAACATATATTTCAAGACCATATACATATCGCGTTACTTAAAACACAGTTTAAAATGTAACACTCATTCACGTAATAACTTCATGACCAAATTGTATGCAATTACATTTGTACAAAATATCACGATAAAACAGATTGCACATACAAAAAGACCCTTAGTTCCAAGTTTCCGACACGTGAGGGTGGCGTTGTCATGGGGTGGGGTTGTCAAGGGGTGGGGTCGTCTTCAGTAAGTACCAAATTCCGCTCCAGGGAAAATTCCATTTTCAGTCATGAGATAAAGACTTATTTCCCCTCCATATGTGAGGAACAGCACGGAATTTTCCCAAAAAAGAGTTTAAAGAGCTGGAAAGGGATGAGGGGGGATTCACAGGCAAATGCAAAAAAAAAAAAAAAAAAAGAAAAAAATTAACTCACTCTTCTACTTTCTAGAAACCTAAGTGCCGTTGTAACGTTGCTAATAAAATGTAGTCTCTTCATATTAGCCCGCTGTTCTTTTGGCTGAAAATAAAACAATAGGTATTAGTAGGGATCTTACATACACAGGCGAATGCCTGTCTTTCTACATTTTTAACTTGCAACACATGTGTATCAAAACCTTCCACGCCAAATGTTTGCTGTCCAAACCGCTCGCTTATTGTCTCCTTTTTTTCATATATGAACTCTTTACCATCAGCGCACTGTTTTTTTTTGTTTTTTTTTTTGTAATTTCATAGCGCCAATTGTTAATGAACATCTACTTACAGCGACTGAACACAGTCTTGTTCTACTCCAGTAAGACAGGTTCATGATACTTAACAAATGTTCACCAGATGGCACCTCAAGTAAAACAGGGCCGTTGCACTTACCAGATGTTCATCAGATAGCAGCTCCAGTAAGAGAGGTCCGTGGCACTTACCAGCTGTTCATATGATAGCACCTGCCTCCCCCCCCCCACCCCCCACCCCCAATTAGAGAGGTACGTGGCACTTGCCAGCTGTTCACCAGATAGCACCTCAAGTAAAACAGGGCCGTTGCACTTACCAGATGTTCATCAGATAGCAGCTCCAGTAAGAGAGGCCTGTGGCACTTACCAGATGTTCATATGATACCACCTCCCCCCCCCCTCCTCCCCAATTAGAGAGGTTCGTGGCACTTACCAGCTGTTCATATGATAGCACCTGCCCCCCCCCACCCCCCAATTAGAGAGGTCCGTGGCACTTACCAGATGTTCACCAGACAGCACCTCCAGTAAGTAGAGGAGCTTGACACCGTCGCACACATCAGCAAACAGGTCCTCAACTCGCGCCGGCGGATCATGCTACAAACGTGTAAATCATCGCTACAGTTGACTCAAGCGGAGGGATATCTGAGCATCAAGGCGTGGAACTATTTCGGATTAACGAGATCATGGGGAGGATACAATAAGAAATGCTACAAGTCGAGCATAATCGGCGATTCAAAGCCAAACTCCACCAAGACTATGTCCCTGGACACACGGATGAATTGTTGACGGGACCTGAGAACCCCCACATCCCCCACCCCTTCCGTCACCGGGCTGAGAACGAATCACGACAGCACCAGTGTGTACGCAAAAATCCGTATTTAAATTATTCACACAAGTAATTTAATTTTACCACCAAAAATTTAATTTTAATGCAGCTTTATGTTACTTTTTTATTTATTTATTTACTTATTTATTTATATCTGAATATATTTTTTAAATGCACAAAATATGAACATTACAGTTTGCTGCTACAGGTCGCCTTGTCGTGTTACTGATGCGCAAGCACGCCTCTCATCAGGTCACCTGTGCATAGACTCGACTTACTTTGACTAAATACGAGTTCATCCAGTTCGTGAAGGTTTTCTTCTGCACTCGCTCCTGCTCATCTGAAAGAAAACAAAATCAGAAACTAAAGGGCTTGTGCAAAACATGGCATGGAAAGTGTAATTTTTTTTTTTGTAGAAGACAAGAAATTGTTTCGAACAAATAATATTTTAAATTTCAATATCTTGTGAGCAAATCTCGAAAAACCAAATTTCAAGTTTTGACAAGTTACAGGAATTCACCGAATCGCAATTAAATGTTCGAGATACATAATATTCTAGTTAATAGAAATAATACAGATTTGTAAATCATGGCGGCGCACCGCTGACTTTATTTGCATTAACACTTCGAATTACCGAGCTATCGAAAGTTTTGGAAGCGTCATTGGCAGAAATTTATTGGCCAGCACTTAAAGCAGTTGTATTAATTCTTATCGGCCCCGCTAGAAGTGTTCTCTGCCGGTATCTCGATTTTCGGTTTGTAGATGTTGTGAGGTTTCCAAGGAATAACTAATATAATCAGATCTTCTCAAGTTAAGAGACCAATTGCACCAATAAACGACTGATTTTACAGACTTACATGGAAATATCTGGACATGAGAGAGACAGAATATGATGCCGATTGACTGGCAGTAAAATATAAACAATAGATGTGTAATATACCATAATTAGAACGCCGTTGGCGACCCGCCCAGCTGTCAAATATTCGAACTTGATGAACGTATTATGTATTTCATTTCCTCATATTTCCTTTAAAAAAATCATTGCCCACTGAGGAATGAAAGTTCTACAGCCGTTTAAATACATTAACGTTTTATCTTGGGAAAAAAACTGCAGGCAGCTGTAACACAACACACAACTTCAACAAGTCGTTACTTGAAAATCACACCCATTTTTGGTCATCGTACTGCTTCGCTGTGCGATCAAAACGCTACATTGTACTGGCTTGGGTATGTCTTACATAACATCTTTACCAATGCCTCGGATTTTTTACAAACCGCTGTACGACCAGCAAACTCTGTTTCTTTCTCACTCACTTTTTTTTTCTTTTTTATTTATTTTTTAATTTTTTACATTGTATTTTCCTCTCTCTTATTTCAGATCACGCTCATTCATTTAGAAGCCAGTGGCCACGCATACACAAGTGTTCCTTGTCTCAGTTCCAAACGCACTGTTCTGTATTTTATATCTCCGACAAAATGGACAAAGTTACCTCTGTAAAGGAATGTTTCGATTTCCTTGGGTACAGGCACCCCTATGTAACCACCGAGGTCTCGGTACCAGTCTAAACAACACCTCCTCGACACATCCTTCATCCTGGTCATTTCCTGCGCGAATTTTATTCTCGGATCTATGGAATATCTCCTTGCATTGGAGGTATCCGGATTTCCACTCAAGGAACGAGGATCCATAGAAAATCTTCGCTTATCCATCGTTCTAAGTCTTTCACCTAACTAATTTCTTTCTCAAAGTCATCGTGTTTTAAACGGGTTTCCCGCTCTATTTATTTTCTCGGCTGTTTTCAAAACAGACGTGAATTTATTTCTCAACATCTTTAATTAATTGTACTGAATTCTACATACTGTGTGCACTTGGAACAAAGAATCCAACGCAAAATATCAAAGCAAATCACATTTATTACCACTTGGCGCATCACCGTACGAGTTTTACCCCATGAATGGATCTACTACACCTGAACTAACCAAACAGCCTGACACACCGCATTTCCACACACCTTATCAGAATTTACATATTTTATATGTTATATATTCATTCATGGCATATCTTTACTTCACTTATATTAAACGGCAACTTGGTCACACGGATTAATTATACTCCGGGGACTTTAAGCGTAATATTTAAACGGCTCTATGTCAACAACATTCTATCATCGCAGTTTCCGTATTTGTTGTAATTGGTGTCCAGCAAACAAGCAGCGCTAAAATGATGTGACGTTTTTTTGTTTGTTTTTTTTTTTTCACACTAAAAATCTGAATTTCACGTTGGCAATATGTTGCTGTGCAACAGTTCTTGTCAGACAACGCAGGAGCACTTAAGGCGGTAGATAAGAGATACTGACAAAAAAAACACCATATTTGGTCAACATCACTAATTATTAACTACGAAGTTCGGAGTCTTCACAACATTTGGGTTATCTTTATAATAACCGGGGTAATATTCAAAGTGGTTATGTCAGAAGGGGTGAGGACGGCTATTTATCGCTAGAAACCGCTCTGTACGTCATTCATAAGTGAGGAGAGACCGCCATCCTACCCTCAACCATCCCGGAATACATACCGCTACTTCACATATTGCTGATTCTAACAAAGCGAACAGTTTTTCACTATATCAAAGAATGAAATTAACACGGGCTATTTCGAACTTTTTTTTTTTTTTTTTTTGACTTTATACAATTTCAACACCCTATTTGAAGTAGGTTCGAACATCACTGCAAAACTAGTTCCCTGATAAATTCCTAGGTTCTGTATGAATTCACATTGTGCATTGACGCTTATCAAAATGATTTTATTGAATTTAAAATTCGGTACTCTATATTCCAATGTGCATTTTCAAAACTCTTTGCTCAATGCTGAACAATCTTGTCCGAATAAAACATTCCATTTTGAATGAATGCACACGTGATGGACAGGCATAAATATGACAAAACCAGATAGCGAAGACACGCAATTACACCGTATTACAAACCTCGAAATGGGAAAAATAAATACTGTAACTCAGTCAAAACTGTATGCCAGGGTGATTATTCGAAAAGCGATGATTACGTACAAAGTCAGCCAAAGAAGCGACTAATGCCTCATACCCAAACGTTTGATCCGGAGTTTCGTTAAAATAATACTGATCCCGAGTAACTAATAAAAGAATCTTAGCTAGGATTTCAACGGCCCTTTCTAGTAAGTATTTTTTAAATTATTTAAGTGTGGTGGTTAAACCACATATTTTACTAAGTCTAGATATGAATATTTAAACCCGGATAAAATGCACTGAAGTATTTATTTCAATGGTCTGTGAATGAATTAGCTGAACAATGACCACACGTACGAATCTGGCAACCGTCTGTCGAAAACAGTCAATACAATACAGAAAACGTGATACCACAAAAAGGATTTGACCTTTATTTGAGTAACTCAGTTTGTAAGGAGAATGCTTGCAAAAGCACACATTCAAACTATGTGCCGTTATTTTCGGAGGTAATCCCCGGGTTTATAGTACTGCCGACTATACACCGGTGCACTTAATGCCCCAGTTAATTTGACGAACGAGTGAAAAAACTGCCTTTTCATTACTACTATTATTTTTATTTATTTTGAAATGAATAAATTTGTACAAACACACCAAAGAAGTCACTTTTTAGCATTCCTTCAACAGCTTTTTAAATAAGATTCCGTTTAGTTTCAAACTGAAGTTACCGGCAACCACAACAAATGGGCAAATATATTGTTTTTATATTTTTTTTTCGATAAAAGCCTGGGGTGTGCATTGTCATACCGAAAAAGAAAACATGTCATCACTTTTATAGGCATGCGGATAATACATAAGGGCGTATTATAGACCGGAAATTACGTCGCACTCTTTCGATTTTAAAAATGGCGTAACGGGGCCAATTAATATATGAGATGAAACTGGCATCAAAGAAATTTGATACTACACCCTCGTTTTAACCCTGCTATTATTTCCTGATTCAGCGGGAATGCATCTGCAGTTTTTGAGAAATTTCTGTTTTTGTTTTTAAGTTTCAACTGAAAATAGAAACTACAAGACTGATTTACTGATGTGCGGAGTCATGTGGATATACACTGAGAGTTTTAACATATTTTCCCCTTTTATGTTTTATATTTAAAAATGTGAATAATTCTGAAATAAAAACCATCGCTTATACAATTTTAATCTGATTAGCGGTGACAGGAGCTGCAAGCACGTATCGTTCTCGATGGCATTATGGCGGAGATCAGCATTTTAGAATTTACTGGCGCTTTAAACATATCTGATCCATTTTGCGGCGCCCACCCAGGATCTCCTAGATGCCCGCACATCTGGCAAGCTGAACCTTTTGCACAGACACAACCCTGAGCTTTTCAATACCGTCGGCGTCCCGTAACATCACTCAACTGCATGACGCTACTGTCGTCACGGTAGGTGATTTGCCACTCGTTAACTGTAACGCAGAACCTCAGCGAACGCCCAAGCGGGATAATACCACTCAGCGGAGCATGAATAAATGTAGCAGATGCAGCTGGTGCAGATCCAGATATCAACTGCAATGCGGCTATCGCCAATCTTCGAGGTACAGAAAATTTTACTTTGCGTTTATATTAAAACGTATTGTTAAAATGCCGAGTAAAAATCAAGTTTCAGCCTAACGTATGCACACATAATTGAAATGGGGTGTATTTCCATGCAATTGAGCACGAGGGTTGTCCCACGCCCCTGGATATCTTGGTCCCTCATCTGACCCCCGGCTGCGAATCACCGGGCTTGCCGTTCACTTCGTGTCATGAACAGGATCCGGTTTTGGAATTGAGTCCCGAAGTTTATAGCGACACAGCGCTGGTAACGGCATAATTTTGTGGTCTCAGTTAAGCTTTTCGCTGCTTAAAAATATCGGATATAACGAGATATCGGATTAACTACATTACTTCCTAGCCATGTCGCTATAGCGAGGTTGTCCTGTATATATAAAGTGTTTGCCCGAGTAATGGCATTTCAAACCCACGACTGAATTCTCAAGGCCCCTTTCTCCAGCCCATCGAATCGTACTAACACCAATATACAGCGGTGCCGTGAGCGCTTGCTACGCTCCACGGAGACTCGTGGCTTCTGATATTCCCCCATCTTTTGCTTGTAATGATCGCATCGATGTCGAATGCCGCCTTTTGACGTCATCAATGTCCATATTTGGGGTTATACAAAGCAATCTTGTCGTGGAAAATTTCACTAAATAAATAAAATTTTCTTCACGAAAATAAATGAATTCTACAAACCTCGAAATTCTCTAATTTCAGAAATTCCACAACTGCAGCATGAACAGCATTTCCTCAAGACCCGCATTATATTCCGAACGCAAAACTGTCGCAGCAAAGTGACACACTTCCGGTTGTCACAGGTTTTAAGTCTTTATTCTCATAAAGAATTTTCCGCGTCTTAATCTGCACTACATTTGGTTTCTTCCACCCTCGTTTGAAATATCAACTATTGCAGACATATAAATTAAAGCTACAATCCTTACTTCTCCTCTTTAAATATGGATATATTTTATACACTTTCTTTATCTACAACGCTGAATGTTCAACTTAAAATTGCATACTTTGTTAAGAATTGATATAAAACACAATGAGAAGATATTATCTGCACCATCCATCATATTTTACGGGCACACATTGAAGGACGCACATATTTGATGGCATTGCCCAATCGCTTGACTTGATCGAAGTCCCATCATCGTGCCCATTATCTAGGGTGCCTACTCCTTTTGTTCCAAACTGTGAAACTGATGTTTGCACTAAAATTTAATATGAATTCCTCTGAAAAAAAATACATGTTCATTTTTTTCACTTCATTTGATGCACAGCCATGAATTTTAAATTAATATTAATGCTTGTTGCTCAGTAGTGTTTAATCACATAAATGCACCAAAGCTGGAGCAATCATCATTAACTACACACAGTTATAAGCTACCATACGTGCTGTATCCAAGCCACAAGGTGCAGTTGTCCAATCTCATCTATGAAGCCACTGGTGAGGACATACGTGTCCGGTCCAGTCCTCTAGCCAACTTGAGCCAGTGTTTGGAAGAACCATGTTTTCATATATTTTAACTTCATAACCTGCACACAACTGAGCTTCGAGAATATGGATTTCTTGTACAAGCTACAACGGAGTCCATTAAATCAAAAATAATCATGTATTGGCCTCACGCAATTTCTCGCGATTCCCCTTTTTCATGGTATACGAAATAATGAGTTTGTATTGTAGCGCAGTCATGCGCGAGTGTAATTGCATAATTGGCAGTTTCAAGTATTTACATATTTATTTTCTTAACTAGTACCATTTATAATTCATGTCTTCGTATAGAAAAGAATTTTGAAAATTACATTTGCAGTTACCAAATATACATCAATAAACTGAACAGTGACGACTTGGTTCAGAACCCAAGCATCGCTGTTGCACTGAGTTTGGGAAAAGTCTGGAGAAAAATATTTATTTTTGGCATTAACCATTCGACCTTTATATTTGCAAAGAAACCTATTTACGAAGGCCGGAGTGGAGCTGTACAGCTGTTCGTCAAAAAGACTGATCTTTAACTTGAACGCAATGCCTTGAAATGTACAGTCAAATGGCAAACTCTAATAAAATGTTTTAAAAGAAGGTGTCGCACGAAATAATCAAATAAGAGTCAATTTGTGTGAAAAAAGAAGACCTTCGCAGAACACTACAGCCATCGGGTTTTTCTCTTCTAAAGGCTGTGTGCGACCATTACAGCATCAAATTGCAATAACTAACCGGTATTTAAACTGTTTAAAGGACTTAATTTGTAACCCAAACCTGTGAAAACCTTATACTATTTACAGTAGGCAACGAAATTTTGTGTTCATAATAATTATTAAGAACTTAAAACCCATTTACTTTGATGTTGTCACCTAGACACCTGTCATTATCACCTCGGGTAACACAGACCCGAGGGGGCACTGGGCGTTCAGATCCAAAGAAAGGAGTGACAAAATAACATTGAAGTTCCCTCCAACAGTTGAAGGAAAAAGTATTGAATATCAACAACACTTCCCAATTGGCTAAGAATTGTTTTAGTTAAGGCCAATTTTGCAACTGACTACTCCCCCCTTTCTTGTCTTATTCTGTACATTCCGAGAAAAGTTTCATTTGTTGTCTTGTATTCCAATAAGTCAATATAAACAAATCCTTGATTACAGCCTGCGGTTACCGTTATCTACGAACAATAAAAGATAAGGTACGTAATAAACGGAAGACAGGTAAAATAACTGTGACGTAAGCAGGCAACTATTCTATCTTCACAGGGTGCAATCTTCAGTCAGCGATCAGATGAACGTAAGTAACATCTCAACTCTAACCTTTCCCCCTGACATTTGACGGTATGCACAATACGAGGAAATGCTCCACCGGTTCCTGTTCGAGCACAGGCTCTGTTGTTTTGAAAACCTTCCAATCCTGCAGAGATCCCACCACTCAATTCTTGAATGGTCAGCTTTAATTCAATTTACAATCCACCCAGTAATTCTTTGCGATGTTGTGAAACTGCTTTGTTGGGATGGGCGGGTTCGTATGCGCCTTTTAACGGAGTTTCAATAGTGTTATTATTATTATTATTATTATTATTATTATTATTATTATTATTATTATTATTATTATTATTATTTGGGGGGGGGGGCGTTAACAAATGGACGGAAGTTTTATGTCATATTAACAAGAACTCGAGCGCACGTGGTGATTTCTGATTTTCATTCTCGTAAAATCTTAAGGTAACTTATCGTCCAGGCATCCTCGGTCACGCGAGTCTCGCGTCTTCCCGTTATAAAATACACTCTGGGACACCCAGTGTGCGAAATAAGCATGAAGACCGCGCTGACATGGCGTGAGATTTTCGAAAAGAAATACAATAAACTGGTTTAAGACCACATCACTAACCCTGGCTGTATTTTGGTTGTGAGTGGTTGCGGACCAAAGATCGGTGTCTTACCAACGTCCTTTTTATACAACGTTGAACAGATGTTGAGAAAGCAACACTGTTATACGTTGCTTTTCGTTTCAACCAACACGCAACTTTCACCGACGTCTAATTACCGGCTTCGGAGCAACGCTGAAACGACGGCGCATAAAATCCTATCAAACGTAGACGTTGTTTCGGCTTCCATAAACAACCAAAATCCCAACGTTGACCCAACGCCGGGTCCGACGTCTATCCAACGTTGGTCCATCGTCGTAAAGTTTACTGGGAAAACATACAGCAAAAAGATAAAGTCTTGCCCGTTTATCTCCACCGCAAGTTTCTTGATCCCGCTTAATCCTATATATTGGATGCTTCGGACTTACGGGTCAGCGCTATTTCGAGCACCATCCAGGTGGCCGATAAGTATTTGGAACAAACAGTACAAAGAATTGTAGAACTCTTTCTTAAACTTAAGCTGTTTCTCAAATGTGCTTATTTCAGAAATGCTTAGATTTTACGGGGCCATGAAAAAAATATTCATATTTCTGGGATTCTTTGCTATGGGGACTAACCGAAATTTCTGTGACCCGCCAAGATGGCCCAGAATATGTTTTTTTTTTTTAATTTAAAAATTAAGCTCAATTTCTAAATAAACACCAAGAGCTGATTCCTTTCAGTTAAGCTTAAGAAAACCAAGTTCAATTAAAGCTTTTAATTAAAAGAATGTTCATCACATTGAAGAGAGACTGTTGTGTCCAAAGGTGAGGAGTCTTTTGATCAAGCATATATCCAGTCCAACTTTCGCATCTCAGTACTGCCGCCGCAGGCCCCAATAAAAATTCTTCGCGTTGTTATTGGGACTGAAAACTTGTCTTTTATTTTCTTTGTCAAAGATTTAAGAATTGCACATTAAAAAATCTGTCGTGGATTTTTGCGCAAAGCTGTGACAATGGTAAGATTGTGAGAAAACACTGCATATATGTATTCTCCATATTGTGGCACTAAATATTGCAGATGTGATGACCGACGAAGACATCTTAAAGTGGTAAGCAGATAGCAGTTGGTTTGCAGAGGCTTTACCTTAGGGCGGAGTTGCACACAAAAATAATTGCTTACACAACGCCCTCGTACAAGCCACTCATCCAAAGCGGCACCGGACAACTCCCCCATGCCAGTGAGTGGGGGCAGTTGTTGGTGCGTTTTTCTTCCAAAGATCTGCCTGTTGCGAACACACGCACATATCACTTTCCGCAGGGTTCGCGTTGGGTTCTCAGGAAAGTGAGTCAAAACAGGAAAGTGTGACTCGGTTGGGTCCAGAAAAACTCGGTGAGTTCCGGAAAAGGGAGTCTTTTCGTAAAAAATCCGTAAAAAGTGGACAAAAACCCCGCCAACGCGAACCCTGACTTTCTGTAAAAAATAAAATAGCTGAAGCAACACTCACCAACATCCCATCACAAAATATGATGCCTCTAAGCGACTGCGCTTTTAACAAAATTAAAAAAAAACATAGTTAAAAATAAATAGAATTTTCACCAATCACGGAATTCAAAATTAAAGCCCACTCAGGCTTTCGACCATTCCTTTAAAAATGCATATATAGAATTTTCCATCCTACCCTCAGCTGCACAGCTTGATTACATACCTTGTAAATACATGATCTTATCCTCATTAAAGCTTTTTGAGATGTCAGGGCGGACATCTTCCTCTTGTTCATTCTCTCCTTGACCTTGACCCCTTTCACCTTGAGCCTGACCTTCATGAAACCTGCCCTGTTCCATGTGATGACTTTGGCTGGCATGTTCATAGTTTTGCCGACCTGACATGTTGCTCAAAAATGCAGTATTGCAACCAAACTGATGTTCAATAGTGTATTTATGCGGTATCCTTGTACATTAGAGAAGCAGACATTGGTGACACCCGATAGCATGCGTCTGATTTTCCGATTTCAAAACATGTCATCTCTGATCCGGTCAAGGACGCATCTTGCATAAAAAATTTCACATATCTACGGAGGCCACTCACTTACACAGGACACCAGAGCATGTAGATACTACAGCCACTGGCCACTACCCGAGCATATTTTTCTACCCAACTGTACAGCGCAATTTTTCTTCATATAACATATTAAATCAAGCAGGGATGCATACATTCTTTCCTTGCTATTCCTTTACTATATTTATTCTGAAATACGAGCCGTTGTGATTGTTTTCTATTTGTCCTGTAAACACCAAGGTAAACTTGAGATCTGTTCACTCGTATTAGCAAATGTATTCCTGAAACTACTCACTTGAGTGAAGCATAATGGCTGGATAAAAGCCAATAAAGTATATTTTCATGATCCCCATATGAATTTCATTCAAAATCTCTTTTACTCGGGATATCCAGATTTTATAACTGATCCAGATTTTCGATCAAGTCGGTGTCTGTCTCACCAGTGTACAAAAGGCACCAACATAAACTCGAGACACATTTAGACAAAGCCTTGGCTTCCCGTTCACTTCTTAATATTAACGAAAGGTCCACAAAAGTGGACTGCATAACCAGGTAAACTCATAACTAATCATATCCAGATCAAATCACGCCGTTACATAAATAAATAGTTTTCGTCTTGTATTTCCACCAAATATTTGTCCATCCAGCGGTAGAAAATCTAATTTACATGAACGTGTCTTGTGTGGTGTTTGCATCAATAAATAATTAACACAATTTTCCCTTAGCATCCATAGTAAATGAATGCCATTGTTGTACTTCAGTTCTATACCTAACGATACCTGGAAATCCTGCAAACACTTTCTATGAAAGTAATTACCTAGCCGTTACCTGGCATCCCCTGGCTTGTTTTACTGCTGTGCGATATCTGAGCATTCTCAAGCATCGGAAAAACACTTCGAGTGGTCTCCATTGTTATCGTTGTTTATTAAGCATATTTACCGGAAATCACTCAAACAAACAAATAAAAAATGGACGTCTGTATCCATTTCTGAGTTGTACAAAAGCATCAGGTTCAAAGTGATACATAAAACACCTCAACACTCTGAGAGAGAGAGATGTCTGGAATACAGTAAGAAGCCGTCTGTCACTGATCAAATATGGATCACCTTGGCAGTTCCCGGGTCCACACCCTTGTGATCTATTCAGCCAACTGATATATCACTTACAACATGAGTCAGTTCAGATATCACATTTAGTCAGTCCATACATCACAAACATACATCACTTAATCGCGCAGCGGTCAGTCGCATAAATCGGTTGATTACAAACTTCTGTCCCTTGCAGTTGTCTTCTTTTGAAACACGGCGGATAATCGCATAAAACGGATAAACGGGTAATTTCCTTGAGGCAATTGAGACTGGACATAGTCTGGGAATTTGCCAGTGAACTGCTATGAATTTAAAGATGTTCTCAATAAACTGTTGCATTGGCAGATTAAAAACCAGTTGCGTACTTACATCACACCTTCTGTATTTATAATGACTTATGTAAGTAATTTCAAACAAATTGTGTTGTCTTTAAAGCATCACTACGGGCCGACAGACGGACAAGCCGATACGGCCGATGGTCTGTGGCATGCATTAGCCCGGGTGTGGGCGCTGTACAAATAGCAGAACTGTACTGTGGAATTACTGTACTGCTAGAGTGTACAACTGTCTTGATTCTACAGTGTTTACATCGTTTTCAAACGAGGCGCGCAAACTGGGTTTAAGCGAAGAAAGGTTCAATGCCCTTTCCCAGCATTTTGCAGCCTGCAGCCAACATTTGCACCGAGCGTGAACATTAATCACAATGATCGATGATGGCGAAGGTTTCGCAAGAATTAATGAAGATGGCTTTCCCGCCAAACCTACGGAACAGGTAAAATTCTCATGCGAAAAAAGTGGGCCTTTGAAAAAAAGGAAACACAACTGTGTGTCCCTGCAGGTTTAAATATCACACACCGGCTCCTATAAATATGCTGGTTAGAGTCGGCTGTCCCGCGCCTGTGTAAAATACCAGCTCACGAAAGGGTTTACATGGCAACGGGGTAGAGACCTGGTTCTTGTATAGCTTAGAAATACGTCCTCTCAACTAAACCAGATTCGCAAAGTTACCAAAATACCTGTTTATTTGAATAGCAGAATATTTTACTCAGTCAACAGGCTCCCCCCTCCCCCCACCTCGCCTATGATTTTCGTTTTTTTTTTTGTTTTTTTGTTTTTTTATTTGCACATCAATGTTATGAACATCGCAGCTTAAATATGCAAACAGAAGAAGTTATATCTTGTTCAAATGTCACTTTAGCCTCCACCAGCCCACCCAGGCCACTCCCCGTTCCCGCATTGTGAACATCCTCGATAAGTGAATAAAGTTCTACTCAGATTTTGATTTTTCACTAACAGGCCTCAGTGAATACATATTTACAAGGACATTTTGGCCCATGACATGAAGTTGTTAACTGAAGGGTTTTTATCCATTAACATCGTCATCAATCATCATGAAGACTTAGAGACAGTTACAGGCTTCCAGACGTATTGGTGTATATCAGCAAATGCGTAGACTCTCAATTAAGGCAAAGAACATCAACTCTAAGGTTAGTCTTCAATTCCTTTCACAGGAATCCTTCGCAATTTGAAAGCAACTCTTTACCGCCACAAATTCTGGATGTCTGTGCATCTTCCCACTTCTTACAGCCCAAAATCTAGATGCTTTTACATTCCCTACGTCTTGCAAAAGAAAAAAAAAAGCGAACGACTGAGCAGTCCCATGCTTCACGGAGCCAAAAAACCAAACGTTCGGAAAGCCCCCACTGCCTTAAATCCCATATTCTTTTGTCCGAATATTGTATGTTTGTGCAATCATTCGGTCATTGGAACAATTTGGACGCTTGTAAGCCTCCTCACTTCTTTGCCAGCACAAAGCTGTTTACAGTAATTTCATCAAGGACTCCGAATAACAATACCCTGTTATCACATTATTCTCTGCTGCAAATCAACACCCGGATGTTACCTGTTCTTTCCTTTACCTTTTAGACACGTCTCCACAATACGCTGATCCGATAATGAAGTGTTACTCCATCTGGAGCTCACCCATGCAAGACCAACCTTGGTGCTTTCATCAACTGACTCACTGCGCAATTGACTGCCGGAGATCAGCCTTGAGCAATTACGCAAATGACTATTATGCGTCGCATGGGGTTCACTAGCACGGGGTATTCTAAAGAGAAATTCTGACCTAATATATTTTAGCAGCATCTCCTCCACCGTTAGAGCAGACTTTTTTTCGTTTTATTTTCGTTATGGTGAACTACATACTGATGTTACTTCAGCTTCCATTTATTGCCCTTTAATTGTTTATTACTTTTGTTCAAATTTGCTCCAAGCTGTAACCATATTTCAGACTTTCCAGCACTCTTTCGACACAAACAAGCTGAGGGAAAGGCGCCATAATGTACTCATCCACACCAAGACGCCACCTGGTGCCCGCCAACTGTAAATGAGTTCAAATACAATATTCGTTCGACGAAAAACGATTTCAACAACAACAGAAATAGAACTGTAACTGACCTGAAATTTCCGCCGAAGTAATAAATGCGTACTTATATCAACACAATAAACTTCGTGTTTAAGAACACTCCCCTACAGACACTCACCCTTGACGGCATTCAGGCGTAGGACATAGAGATACTCCGGACCCGGACTTCCGGTTCCACCACTTTTTAGACCCCACACTGCCCTGGAGGCCATACTGTGGTTGTGTCCTTAATTTACCGGGTCACTGCAAAATCTCCTACTATCGCTCATTCGTTTCAACCAGGTTGCATTGATTCTGCTTTATATTTAGCGACGGAGGGTTCACCAAGTAGATGTATCCATAGCAACCGATTTTTCTACAGACAGACCTCGAAAAATGAGTACCAAACATTTCATCAATCCATTGATTCATGTAACATACGCGTTACCAATGTCAAGGAAAATTTACTTCACACTCTCTCAATGAATTTTCAGATGTTTTCGATTGCATATTCACAGCATTATGATATTTGACATCACATTCAAAGATACCAATTATAAGTTATCCTGATCAATTTGTTCAGGTATTGTCTGCTAGATTTTCAGAGCGGAGTGTCACATCGTGGTGTATACGCTGACGTCAGGCGCAGTTTTACGAAATAAGCCCATCGCAGTGTCGGGTTGTAACCGCAACATTTATTTCCCGTTACACTGCATCTGATTTGGCCGAAGGGGTCTATTTTAATGCTTTCGCATAATTTATCAAAGATGACCAAACTGCATTAGCCTGGCTGTTAATCATAAGCAATGTCCTCAACTGTTAGCGGCGTTTCACATCCAAGACGTACTGTTATCCTCAATTGTTTATTGCTATGTCAACATACATTTATATTATCAATGACATATCATAAGTCCATTTTAAACATTCTTCTCTATAAAAGTATATTAACTTTCTCGGTTGTTACTTTTTTTTAACTTTTCCGTTGCCAAAACGCCACATTTTTATGGTTCATAAAAATGGAAAGAGCCAAATATGAACCTCACACTGCAATATTTACCGCCAGCGAATTACGAATCAATGTTGTACAACACCTCATGGTCAACCATTGCCGCATTTTGCCGCCAAAGGTAAGGCACTGGCATAATCAATTCATTGCTGCTTCAGCATCTGAAGGCTCTTCTTTGACTTCTAAATAACAGTTAATCTTCCCATTGTATAATAGACCGTTGTCAGGCGCGTAAAACTTCATAAATTATTGTTGACATATTCGGGTTTAAATGTGGCCTTATCTTCCCAGTGTCTCTGACACTACGGCACAACAATTATTGATGTCCATACTGCGGCCTCGGAACAAAGCAGCCGGGCCCATAACAAATGTCCTTGGAAGAGTGAAAGCAGACACACCCTGGAAAACTCAACTGCCGCTCGGCCACCCATAAGGGCGTTTTTTGTTTTTTGTTTTTTTTTTTTTGTTCGCTTGCTGGACCACACAAAATTACGTTAATGCTTCGTTTACTATCCCAGGCGTTTCACGATTTTGCAGGCAGTTTTGTTCCGGACATAGAATTTCTAGCACACCCACACGACGCAGCCCACTCACTACCCGGACAAACTGACGTTGATTCAAACACTGAGGGGGGAAACCCCACAAGCTAGGATACATTCCACAAAAGTACGTGGACTACTGTAAAATCGAGACAGACGAGCACAAGCATCTGGTTGCGTCAATGCGATACTGACAAGTTTGAAAGCTCGGTGCCCTCACAAACAACACTAACACAATTAATCGAAGGTCAATTTCTGAACAAGAGCGCCTGAGGTTTACCCATGCAAATTCGTTCTTTCCTATTACCGAGCAGTATTTTAGCACCTCCGAGTATTTTAAAAGGCACGAAAACCGGTAAGTTGCACCACACATTTTTTAGAAATCGAGCTCGAGTTTAACTTGGAAGTACGTTCTTATGTGTTGATGATCACCAAGCGCTGGGGTGTTCTTATAAAGTAAAATATGGAAGTTAACTTTTTATCACTAATTCTAAGCACAAAAAAGAAAAAAAACAGGTAGAGAGAAAAAGAAAGATAAAACTTTAAATCAGATAACTGATTTGAAGAAAAGAAAGAATGTGATCAATGATCAAGAGGTTTAAATTTTATGGGAACAAAAATAAGAATAGTTGCTGTGAAAAAATGCTTTTCCTTAAATGGCATGATTGCGGAGCTGGAATGCAAACTTAACACAAACATTTTCTTGGTGAACAATTAGGAAATTAGTTTATTTTGGAACTTTGTTGGGGATTTCTGTTCGTTTAGTTTCACGCACAAAAAAAAAAAACCACGCTACCTCTTCGAATTTCTCACTTACGGATTTCAAGGTATTGAACTGAATTTAATTCCAAGGGGGCATATAAAGCCATCGTACAGAACACGTGAAACCAGGCACGCGCCAGAGGCAGTTCATAATGCACCCCAATAACTCCGTTTGATAACCCAGAAAGCGCCGACTGTTCTATGATGGCAGTCACACACTCGGCACGGGCATGTCACTTTTTACATTACTAGCCAAAACAACTAAAAGCTTTTTCTGCGTTGGCTGGAATTATCAAATAAAGGATATCGCTTACCTGGAACGAAACCGGTCCTTTCAACGGAGCTCCTTCGAAAATACTGCCCATATCGACACACAATGTCCACCATTGCCTTTTTTTCGCTCAGTTCATCATGCAACATTTACAATGGAAATGGGCCGAATAAACTGAGAGAGTATGCCGTTGGCTCTTTTGAAACGATTGTACTTCACCCAGGAAACAGGTTCGTTGAATAGGAATTTGCCTAATGTCGGCGACTCCGGTGATTTTTGGCAGTGTGACTTAATGCTGCGATCTGGATCCTCGACAGGATGTGAAGAACGGCCAAATCCAAGTTCAAGCTTTCTGAGTTAACTAAACTCTGAGCACGTGACATCTGCAATATGGTCGTTCATGGTTCCGGTAACGACAGCTGATACGCACATCCGGTTTGACGTCACGTTGGTCAGCATCGGGGTGAGCATACAATAAAATCGCCTTGACACTAGTTAAGCACGAAACAGAATTCAAGCACGGTTACAATAACCGCATGATATGCATCTGATAACCATCGCTGAAAGGAAAAAAAAATATCCGCCTTTTCAATCCACTTCAAACCCCTTCTCCTTCACTCCTGCCTAGCGCTGGTTCTAAAATTCCCCAATATCTGATACCGCTTGGAAGAACAATGCAAAATTGCTTAACGTCACTTTTGACCTTTAGCGAAAACGTCATAAACTCTCACCAACTCTGTGCCGTGTTGCCTCCTACAGACTCACAAACACAACTGAGCCACTTTTTGTCCCAAAAAAAAAAAAAGAAGTTCATTGACGACCACTGCTCACATACGAAACATTTCTGGCAAACTGCGAAAGAAAGTGGCTCAGTAATTGCTGTTAGGCCTACGCTGGGAGCATGTATGGATGAGTTATGTGACATACCTGAGTATATGCCTACTATATGCACACTATGCCGACAGTCAAAGGCAAGCCATACTTTCTTGAATGTGACTGCATTTGCTGCGGAAGTTGCTGGATGAGAGCATTATTAAGTGAGAAGCGGATTCCTAACACACCTTTGCTCTTGTTTGATAGCACTTCTTTTTTTTTTTTTTTTTGTTTTGTTTTTGTACAGTGCAGTGTGTCAATGGCGAGGGTTGTCGGCGGATGATGCGTTTTTTCCTGCGAAGCGAGTGGATAAGTCTTACACCGGTATATCTGTGCCCAGCCACTCATTTATGATACGGCTGTGGGTCCTCAGTTGCCTTGGCCAATGGCTTTAAATGACCGCGAGAACAACTAATGCAAATCAGTGAAGTGGGCACTTGCATTTGATTAAAAGGACGTTTGTCTGGCTGCTTACAACGAATGAGTCTGAAGAGCCCCAGGCCGCATCGGAAGGTTCTACTGTACCCCATCACAAAGCGTACATTACAGAAACAACCTTCCTCTTGGCTGTAATTTTGCTCATTCGGGCTGTACCAGAAATAATTTACTATTTATTGTCTGACATGATTACTGACAGAAGTTCAAAGTCAAATTCATCCTCAGAACATCAATATGATCACATTATCCTCAAAGGCTGCATAGCGAACGAAAATTTGAAAAATGTTCGAGCTACAAACAGTACCTTCAAATGCATTCCATAAACCAGTGAAATAACACAAAAGTTTTCTTCCAATTCATTATTTACAGTAAATGTCACGAATGACAGTTCCTGAAAAAAACGCAATTTTTACATTTTTTGTTTGCAACAAACACATTAGCATCGGGTAACAAAAGACCATAATATTTTCCGCGAAATGACCAACAAATATAGGCAGACAACGTTTATTCCACAGGCTCACCAAATCACAAAATGTGATACCGGTGTGTCCATTTGTCCAGTGTCTTTCTGTGATTCTGTACAGTCTCCAAAGAGACCTGGTATCTTGTGTTTTTGGCAGGGTACAAGCATCTTAGATAAAAATCGACATTTGTTTTATTAGCACTTGTCAGTACAGGGAACTCGCCCTGCAGAAGCGTTTAGCGGATTGGGTGTCTGATTTTTATGACATTTATATAACATACTGAGGCCACCACATATCAATGGACTTGTCAAGAGCTCCTGTTTTATCTTCATCAAATCTTTCATCGAAGATTCATACAGGTCTGACTGATAATTTGTTGGTTTATAGCGTGTTTATTATGTGCTATTGGTTGTGAAGTGTGAGTATTTACATGTGAATTGGTTCGTACGCAGAATGTCACAACGTCATTGGCAGTGTTTTGGGGCCGTTATGACGTGTGTATCTGACATTTTCCCGCAAAAAAAATTTTTTTTAAATTTTTTTAAATAACACTTAAAAAAAAAAAATTAGTTACGTGCATTTCTTATGTGCACGACTCACAACTGAACTAAAGGCACTAATGAAGCAAAAGAATTTATGCATTGAACTCGTTTGTGGTCAAAATTGCTTCGGTCAAAATAACTCTCCATCTAACACCATGCTCTAACTCCAGCAAATGTTTATCCGGGCTTCTAACACTGCAATTGATGTGCCAAATGTATTTTTATACATGGCCACCCGAAAAGGCTACCAGATGCAAATATCTCCAAAATCATACGACATTACACAAAACGAGTAGAACAGATATCATTTTCTTAAGTACAGTGTATAGAGTGCTCAACAAGAACAGCACAATTCTGTCCCCTTCCCACGGAACACGTATGTGCCCGTACAGAGTAGAAGAATCAAACGAATATTTTCATACAATTTTTTTCCTTATGTTTTCGGAGGAGGGGGGGGGGGGGGGGGTGGAGGTGGGTGCCGTCCTCTTCATTTGCATATAATTATATGTCTCCCCCTAAGGGGATTTAGTATTTGGTGTGTTCGTCTGTCCGTCTGTCCGCAGTGAGTTCTTATGCAATTAAAGAGTCGCTTTTCCTGAAAACATACATACATATTGGGGTTTATTTTTTTTTCGTTCCTTGTAAAATTCTACTTTTGGCAAATTGGGGGGGGGGGGGGGGCGGATGGGGGTTCGTGCATTTTTTTCACTTTGGCAGGATGTATCTCCAAAACAGTTGGTTGGATAAGGCTCAGACGTCGCAAGAAGAACACACATATAGCGCAAATATATACTGCAAAGTTTTTCTTCATTTCCGCTGAAAATGTATATCTGGTGTTTTTAAATTTTTGATTTTTAAGTTTTTTTGGTAACAGCGTTGCGATATCTCCGAAACAGTTTGTTGGATTATGCTGAAACGTGGCAAAAAGAACCCACTTATACTGCAAATGTTTGCTGCGAAGTTTTTCTTCATTTCCGTTGAAAATGTACTTTTGCCGATTTTTTTTTAATTTTTTATTTTTAAGTTTTTTGCCCATATTGTTGCGATATCTCCGAAACAGTTTGTTGGATTAGGCTGAAACATGGCAAGAAGAACCCATATGTAGTGGAAATGTTTACTGCGAAGTTTTTCTTCATTTTCTGTAAAAGTGTATTTCTGGCGATTTTTTTCAATTTTTCGGGCTACCAATGTTGTACTTTTAAGCAAGGAATTTTTTTCCACGTGACTGATTGGGGGGCGGGGGAGACATATCCGTTTTTGTTTTAACAAAAACACTTTCCAATCTAGTTTCTATTCGGAATATCAAATTACACGGTTGCAGCACGCAATCATACAGCACCAATTTCATCTCATAACAGAGGAGAAAAAAATGTTTTTAAAAATAATTTTCTGTTGGTCCGGAAACCTATTTCAAAAAAGTTTCACAAAAGCATTTCACTCGGTCATAAAAACGAACCGATCCCGGTTTTCACTCGAATTCCAACTTGATTATTTATGGACATTACAATGAATTCATGTCAAATAACTATCATTAATGCGGATGAAAAACATTCATACCGCATGCCATTTTTTTTACCAGCTCTCCAATTTTATTCTAATCAGCATTTGGCAATCGTTGTTGAGATAACACTCATTGAAAATATGTACTTTGCGTGCCACTGCGATTAGAATTTGCCGATAAAAACATGATACTGTAAAGAAAAATCAAAACAACCAGTTAACCTTTCAATTCAATATGTCCATTAACGCTTATTTTTTTTTTAGCCTCAATCATCCAATTTGGATAAAAATATTTACTCCTAACACTAAAAGTGAGAAGAAAAGATAAAATAAATATTTTAGGCTACAACCTCATACCCATCCAGATCGGATCGCATGAAAAGTAATGCGTTTCTTTACATGTAATGTGACATCTGTAACGCGCAGCGGCTTGTTCTACCAGTCATTCCTCCTCAAGCTCGGACAAAGCATTCTATAGTTCAACAGTGATAATATCAGCCTCTCAACTGTAGCTCTGTTGGTGACAACATATGGTCAACCAGGATCGTAGGTGTCGGATGCCATATGGTCAACCAGGATCGGATGTGCCGGATGGTGACAACATATGGTCAACCAGGATCGGATGTGTCGGATGGTGACAACATATGGTCAACCAGGATCGTAGGTGTTGGATGCCATATGGTCAACCAGGATCGGATGTGCCGGATGGTGACAACATATGGTCAACCAGGATCGGATGTGTCGGATGGTGACAACATATGGTCAACCAGGATCGTAGGTGTCGGATGCCATATGGTCAACCAGGATCGGATGATCCGGATGGTGACAACATATGGTCAACCAGGATCGGATGTGCCGGATGGTGACAACATATAGTCAACCAGGATCGTAGGTGTCGGATGCCATATTTCTTTACTCGAAAAGCAAGAAAGAAAGCAAGAAAAAGTATCCCTGGACTAAAACGAAAACCCCACCCACCCCACCCCCCTCAGCCACCATGTATTTGAACAGTCAGGATACCTATTAAAATAGATAGCATCCGACGCTCCGGACCAAAGGCTTTCACCATGTAACACAGTCATGAGGAAATATTCCGGATCTTGTTCTAAATCTATTAGCTGTGAAACTTGCGAAAAAATAGGAACTGGCTGCGTTAGTACATTATTTACTTTGATCGCTAAACAATTCCATTATGAATGACAATTACGGTGCTTTCTATTTGAGGTCACAATAACTTGTATATGCAAAGGACATCAATTATTGACATACCACTCGCCATTAACATTTCTTCACCGAACGCAAAATAAAAAGGCAAAAGTATGGATCAACTCTTTAATAGTCGATAACATTTCAAGATTTATTTGACTTTTCTATAGTACTTTCATTCCCTTATTTATTTGAAGAAAACCATCCTAACTTTAATTAATCTGAAGGCCGACAGAAAAGACGGTAAACAAAGAAAAAGTAAGAGTAGTAGCACCCCAGAAAATCTGGGTTGAAACGTCGCCAAAACGAGTCATGTACGAGGTAGATATCAACAGCGCACTTCGCGCGTTATTATGATAGCGCAAAGAAAAAACCTCGCAAATCGCTTCCGCTTTGTGACACAGTCCCATCCTTCACAGTTGCTCAGAACGAGCCGAGATAAACAAGAAACATCTATCAAACTCTGAACAGCTTTTAGCACTTTCACACTGTACACAACCAAATACCGGTCACTTATGACTTCTTGACTGGCCGAATTCAGATTAGAACAAGAAATTAATCATCAGCTGTTATTTTTTTTTCATCCACTGACCCAACACACTGATACTTTCGCAATCACTGCAACTGGAATCGATGGGTGTGTGACAGTGTATTATACTGCATGCTTTGGGTTTGGGTGTCAGATCAAATTAACATGCTGTGAAATTATTGGTTGAATTATATTTCATATTTAATTGAATCGATTAAGTTGATTAAATGTTCTGTGATAAGAAAAAACTTGGAGAGTGACCAATGGTTCACTCCTAAAATTTAAACACGCATACTCATGTTTAGAAAAATCTAGTGAGGTCGCAAAAGGTTTTGAAAAAAAAACAACTACAATGCAGCCTCGATCACACCACAAATATACCACATCAAGTTTTCAATCCTAAAAGTTTTCCGTAATTTTCCCTTTAAATGGTTACAATGCAGAAGCAAATATTCGCCACATTTGGTGCAGATATTCACTGAGGACCTGGGTGAATCAAACTTTAACTTGACAAAGACCACAAAATACTCTCTGACTTGTTTGTACTTGAAGAGAAACTCCTGTGGGTGACTTCGATTTTAAAAATATCACTGACTTAATTCCCGACTTTTATCGCTTCTTTTTGTTATATTCAATGCAAGGTAAATAAGCCGCGACCTTAATAGGGACGGTTCTTTTCTTCCATTGATTTATGCCATTGAGTCGGAAAGGGGTACTCTTATATAAATAATTCAGATTATTTCCTTCAAGTTATGTTAAATGAGCATGGACATACATCATTAAATCTGATATTTATACAGGGTGAGAATTCTGGGATCGATTGTTTATTTAGACATCTGAGGTGTAGACTATATTTTTTCACGGAGACGGTAAAGCCTCGTGGCCGAATTCTTTATCTCAAACGTAAATGGCCGCGGGGTCAGGCATCCCTGAATGAAGTAACAATACTTGTCATATGCAAAGAGATAAAAAACACAGAGAAAATATTTGAATATTTATTGACAGCCGCAATAGGCTTTCAATCATTTCTAAACAGCGGCATCTGAATCAGAAAAAAAACTATCACCGGATGTATGTTCTAATATTGCCCGCCTCTATCCACCATCAACAAAGTCGTAACACTTTGAGTTCTAACTTTAAGCAGAGTTTGAGCTATCCAGAATCTACTGTACAACCTGGTGTTCATCTGATGTCATCTATTGACAGTGAATTAAGTTTGACAGTGCACGAAATAGAGCACTTCGTACTCAGGCTTGATATGCACAGAAAATACCCTTCTTCAGTAAGATGTATTTTAACTTAGCACACATATCAGACCTACCACTTTTTTATTATCATTAATGACTGATTATGTAATTACAGTGCTACCATGTTATCTCGAACTCTCGATTTTCAAGAATATTTTTCCCCCGTCCTGATCATCTCTGTTTCACACCAAAGCTTATCACAAAACGTGATTATTTTTTTTCTTTCGAAGTAAAACGGCCGGTTCCAGGGACTTCGAGACATGCACAAAATATACCGGAAAGACTACTCGCTTCTAGGCCAGCAGTTCCTCCGGGCCAGCTACTATTTTATCACAGGTCCACAGGTGACTCGATTGTTTTACTTTTAAATCAATCGCTCCCACAGTAAACAACTTGAAGGGGATATGCGTAGAAAAAAACTACACGCCATACAAAAGCACATTACACTCAAAAGAAAAAAATGTCAGAATAATTTAAACGTAGATTGTTTGCACTGAAGGACCCACTCCAGAAGGATTATCATTCATGGTAGGCGTCCGATTACAGTAAACCCTCTATATAAGGAATGCCTTCGGGAACACAGGAAAATGTATTCATTGTACGGAAGCGTAAAAAGAAGTGGACTGTCGATGAAATAATGGGAAATTCGACCAAAAAGGATATGTTCTGTTATAAGATCATATTCACTGACGCGAGGTATTCCCCAACGGAGGTTTTACTGTATACCCCAAAATTCAATACCGTTCGATACATTATTGCGCATGAACCGACTCCGTTTTCTGTCAGAATTGTTGTTTTTAGCCTTGATCATAAAGCTTATTCTTTGGTCAATGCGTATTTAACACATTTCAGTTTGAAGACACATCAAAGCGACAATCTTCTCGTCACCACCAAATGCGTTCTCATTTAATCTAGCATACACCGATAACTATAATAATCTGCGGGTGGATTATACGCTGCATACAGTGAGTTTTTCGCGTTCGGACAGAAAGCACTGAGCCCCTGAATCCGACACGTGTTCCGCATGTGGGCGGAGCCTGATCAGTGATCTTATTTCAGACCGCGCCCAGGCGCGTTCGGTTTTGGTTTTGCAGCAAGATTCTTCAAGAAAAAATTAAGACTGAGTTTCCAAGCGGAGGAGATGCTATCATTGTTAGAAACACACCCGAGATCGAGTCTCTATTACTTTCTCACGGTTTGAAATTTCCTTTTTTTTTTAGTTCACTGTTCGCACCATGATTCTGAGCCCTGTCTAGCATCTGATCTCATCATCTAAGCTACACTGTTTAATCAAACTTGATGACAAGGCAAACCACGATCGACAGTACCGATGTATTCGTTCTTCTCTTTCTCCTCCTCTTTTTTTTTGGCCTTTTTTTATTTTTGGTTGTTTTATTTTTTTACATTTCTACATGTGCGAAATTTTGATTTCCTCACGACGTGGTATCTATTTCCAGCAAGGCAAGCCTGCCTCGCTTGACGATTTCATGCGGGCCTCTGACGTATAACACATACGTGTATATACATTCGTATGTTCATGACCTGCATCTAGACAGCAAGGGACTTGTGAACGCCCACAAACTCCCGTGCTATGAATACATTTCAAGCACAATTCCATTAAAAGGACTATCAGCATGTCACCAATTATCTGATTTCCTGATGTTTTTTTTTTTTTTGGCAGATCGGTATTGATTCAGGTCATACACTATGCAGGAATGCAACCACTTATAGAAGTGGAATTTGAATTATAAAAATCCACTTGTTTGAAATCTACAAAGTTCTGAATTCCGGCAATTTTTGGCGTCTCGTCAAATAAGAAACCACCCAGAGGCGAGGCCCCGTAAGCACTTGCCTGTAATTTCGAAACCACCAGAACTACAGTCACTGCGAACGGACGGCTACACACATACAAATTTTCGCCAGATGGTACCATCAACTCCTCTTACAACTATAAAACCTGTCACTGCACGAACATTTCTATAATATGACGAGGTACTGCCGGTGCTTTCGGGCACGTTTTTTTTTCTTTCTTTAAACACAACGCACTTTCGAAATAATCTTGCCGACAACCAAGAAAAAAACACAAGAGACTTGACGGACAGAATAGACCTCGCATTTTTTCCACTATAAAATCCGCCTTACACGCTTTGCCCCAGTTAACTTTGAATATACTTCAATCGCATATTGGGCAGGGTATTCTTGGTGATATCTGAAATGGACCTACGACACACTGTTTAGAAAACAGGTTTTTGTTATTGTATTCACCAAAAAACCTGCTACTTCTGGCCTAAAACAGCCATTATTCTTTTTCTCCTTTAAAACGTGTCTAGAACATGAAACACAAACCCCATCAGTATGAATTCACGACCGTTAAAACTCGGTTTTGCCCTCATGTAACAGGGACTGGCGGAAGTCAACTGTGCACAACGAACCGAAGCATAAAACCGGGATTTAGGTTCATCATTCAGGATTTGACAAAACGTGTGAAATGGTCCATGAAATGACACCAAAATTTTAGCCATCCGGGAAAGGCCTACATTTTGAACAGCAATGAACCTACCGGATACCTAAAGACACATACACGTGTCGAGTGCCTAACTGAGACATATTTTGCGTAGGAGATGCATATTTCGCTTCAAAACATGAAATTCAACTACATCACTAACAGTAGGCTGCGGTTTCCTATAAAAGTACATATATATATTTTTTGGTTACATCTGCTATTTACTCAATTATTTATTACTTTGCCTAATCGAATGGAATTTTATTAATTCGTTAACCATCGGGATATGCTATCATAGACACAATCACACAGACTCTGTCAATGCCTATTTGTCAGTATCTCCAGATAAGATCAAGTTATAAAAGAGGCCACTTGACTACTCCAGATAAACACACATAAGACCACGCTGTCGGTGAGATTCGAGCCCTTACGACAACAACATCATCGTTTCCAGATAAAGAGATCTATTTACTTAAGCTTGAATCACACAATGACACACTAGAGCGTCCTTCCTTTCTATTATTTTATTCCTTGCAATGGTTTCCTAACTATTTTTCTTGTCGTTTGACATGTATTTTACGGTAATTTATTTTGCTACCAAATATAAGTCAACAGAATGTCGTAATGTGTAATTTCTGCACAGGCATTTTCCAGTATAATCTGTTAACCTGACATATTCTCTGCAGAAGTAACACCTCGTGCGAGAATCCCAAGCGAGGCACGGCTAAGTTTTTAGAAGTGGTCGCAACTTTGTAGTGACATAAAAAATAATCAGCGCGTTTTAGCTGTTTACATGAAAGATTAAAGGCAACTCCCCTTTCGACACCTTTTTCACTTGGTTGTAGGAGTTGACATGTAGAGAAACCCGACCTTTTGTAGCTGAAATAAATGGATTCCAAAAACATAGACATCTATAATACGATAGCCAACATTCTCGCATGTTTTTGATCACATCAAAAATACACATCCGCATATATATATATATATATATATATATATATATATATATATATATATATACAGTAAAACCCCGGATATGGACACCCCTCTATTATGGACACCCCTGAATTATGGACAGCATTTTTCAGTCTGTTTTAAAACGCTTTAGCGTTCTGTTATATCTAGACCCCTCTATTGTGGACACCCCTCTATTCAGAATTAGGGACACTCTTTTTATCCCGTAAGTACGGTTACACATTTAAAACAACCCCTCTATTGTGGACAGCCAAATTGCTGTCCATAATTTGTACGTTATGTAAACAACCCCTATCAGCTTGTTACTCGGTAGTGTTTGTTTTTTCGCTATTGTTATCTGTGGGTATTGAGTACATTATATTGAACACAGTGCATGTAAAGACAATAGGGCTTATTACAAAAGATGTGTGCTTAAGAGAGAAGCTTTATACTCTTAAACCCTATTGACATGTGCTCCGTCTTTTAAAATGCGTATGAAGGAACAAGTAATTCATTGTCTTTATACTCAGTTAAGATGTTATATAAGGTGTTAAGTTTGAATATCGGTGGTGTGAAAAGAAAACGGAACGAACTTTCGCTATCTGATAAAGTTAAAATAATCAAGCTGGTGATGGAAAAAGTGTAAGAAAAACAGCCAAAGAGTTTAGTTGTAGTTGTCAGATAGAACAGGACCTCGAAATTAGGGACACCCCGCCATTAGGGACAAAATTATTCAGTCACTTTTTGTCCCTAATAGCGGGGTTTCACTGTATATTGAAAATGTCACATACTTGCAAGCTCTATTATGGCTTTATGAATCCGTGCGCCAGATGATTCACCGGGCCCTGGACTGTTGCCTCGACTGCCGCCATAGTACGAGCTAGACACACTCTCCCTGCCTTGTCGTGGACTACTTCTACTCGATAGATTTGACAGGGAGCTTGCAGGACTAATTCCTCTCCCATATGGGTCAGCCATAGCGGAGAACTTCACAGGTGGTACTTGACAATAGTCTGCATCCTTATCCAGTTTAAGCCCGAAGCTGGAAGGTTTTGTAGTTAAGTTTTTTTCTGGAAAGCACAAAAATACAAGTAAGTATTTGTGAAACACAAGCAGGCCCCAACCGCCCCCCCCCCCAAATTCATAGGGGTATAAAGCGATGACGGACAGACGGACGGACGGACAGACGGACACCCCAAACCTATAGGCCCCAACCCGACGGGTTGGGGCCTAATAACAGTCAGTTTCATATTGTAACAGATTTTTCATATACTTCCTTTTAGACCTTTTGCGTTGAATTTTGAAAACTTTCTTTATATTCCGCGACTCGAACGTATCGCTCTTTAACACACTGTTTTTTAACACAGTGTAAAAATAGGCAGCAGGCGAAGGAAGATACCCTGTGATAGCTAAAATCCATGAAAACATTTACATTTCATGGATTACATGTTGTAAAGACAAAATTCTGCCCTTTACCCTTTGATAAAAAAACCGGCACTTGCAAAAGTAAACGAACATCTTCAGTGGTTCCTGCTGGTCTAAGATCGATTTACCCGAAGTATTTGATAAATTTGGCGGAGTCATGATTCCGCATCCAAATCCAAGCTTTTTTTCCCCGCAGTTTCGACCCATGCTGCGTCAACTGGGTACAATTGATTCCACACAGTTTGTCAAGAAACAAATGGAAAGACCTCAATGTTGGAATGAATAAAGAAATAACTTAGTCACTAAATCAATCGTTGTTGGGAGTAAATCACCCTCTCGAAATTATATTCGCGGCGATATGGTAGTGGTCAGATCAATAACAAAATGTACCAGTAGGAGCAATAAATTGGGAGACAATTCAACTTTGGTTAGGCCCCCATCTAAATGAAAATAAGCAAAGAAAGGGCAGGTCGGAATTTATATATATAGTCGTCGGAGGTGTCTTTACAACTGCACATTTTTGTGTTAGATTATAAAGAAAAAAGGGAAATCATAAAAATTCTAATTTTCTTTCAATATACACATTTTCCATTTTAAAAAGCCATCATATTATCTTTTAAAAACTATATTTCATATTATTCAGCCCTTGTAATAGCCAACTTATGATTAATTTTGTCAGTTTTTTCTATCCTTTCTTCATCCCTTTATCCCAACCGAATTCGGTCAAAGCGTAAAAACTTTTCGGCAAAGTCCAAGTACAAATTCGCTTGTTCCCAAACAAGGACACATAAATATAAAAAATAGAGAGAAAGAAAGGATAAAGTTTCCAACTAGTACCTAACTGCAGCAGTATTAGGATACGTTGATAAGACATTTTAAAAAATGAGAATGAGATTTTTAAAAAGCAAAATAATAATAATAATACTTTAGTTTAAATAATAAAGTCAGGTTTTTACACAATGAGACCATGTAACTTCAGTTGTACAGAAGAATAATATACAACATACCAGTGATTAAAATGAAAGCCTGTCCCCACTCACCAAAGGCCGGTGACGAAATTCTACACAAAATCTGAGTTCGATCAAGAACACACCGGAAGAAAACAAAATGAATATGTCGGAAAAGGCTATATAGACAAAGATCAGACGAAGCAAAATACCACAGGCCCGTAATGAGTGGTATTTTATAATTGCGAGTTGGAAGTGATATGAAAGTGGCACAACGACATGAAAATGCAACAAATTTCAAACTGAATAATTTTGACAAAAAAAAAGATATTCTTAATTTCTATCTATTATAATATAATGTGCATGAAAATGAACGATAACAAAATTCTTCTTTGAAGACTTAAAAATACGTGCCGAATAAACACTTAAAAGAATCATATAGCTAGGCACCATTCATTGTTTCCTTAGTCTTATCCAAGTGGCAAATTAATAAAAAAAATTACTTGTAGATCGCGCGAGCCCACAGTTACCAACTACATCTATATACTCCTAGTCAGTCAAAACTTCAGACACTAAAATATGTTTAAATCAGACAGTTGCCCAGAATAAGTTTGGTGTACTTTTCCAACTCATCATTTTCTTAATGCTTTCCATATAAACAGTCAATACGAATGACATTTTAAGACCGGCTAAAAATGCTCTTTTTCAACTAATATGCCAAGGCTTCCAATTAAACCTACCCTCTTAACTCTACATTCTCACTGGCACAACCACTGGTCACAAACAAATAATTTTTATTATGCCTCTCACGTTCTTAATTCAGGCTTTTGATTAGCTCCAAGAAGCGGTGCGCTAAAAAGTTTCCAGGCAGAGATATACGATGTTATACAAGTCAGAGCTACTCGGAGCTAGCTTTTGATTTACTCGAAGAATTGGATGTACTTGTCATTAATATGAGTACCTTGCAAAGTCCCAGAAATCTGAGGTTCGAACATTTTTGTCTTATCACTTCTACAATTTTGGGAGCTTCAATTGGTATCAAAAACAGCAAAATTCAAATGTAAAGTTAAAATGTGGTCTGACTTACCGGTATTTGCACGTAGTCAAGTGCGGACAAGTTCAAGATTCCACCAAAATACAACTCTTAAACTTCAAAATTCCCGACACTGTCACAATTAGAAAAATATGCAGCATAAGAAAATGTATAAATTCTGATAGTAAACTGTTTCGTTTTTCACCTTTTCTCAAAACCATGTGCTACTTACTGCTCTTTTTTTAAAAAAATGACCAGTGTTTGTCGCTGCCAAATCCATATGTAAACATTGGGCACATGGGCGCCCTCTAGCGAATGCTTAAAGATTCAATTGATCGTTGTTGCTCAATAGCTAACCTCCTCGGCGGTTTATTCTGCTGTATGGAACAACTTTTTTTTTTACTTCGCAGGCCCATTGGGGATTCCGCAAAAATAATACTCATGAAAGATAGGAACTACTTTTTAAAAACTCCATGCGCTCTGTGTTTAAACACAACAGATAGATTTATCAGATGGCAGGTGTTTTATAACAACGACCCCAGCAGAGCTGTACTTTCTGGGCAACTTCTCCAAATTATTTTATGACTGTAGGGTGAAAATGTTTGTTCTGGATATATGTCTAGAACATACTTGTATGTTCTTGAAGCCTTGATATAAATCATTTAAAAACTCTTATTATCGCCCACTGAGTGGGGAAGGGGTAGGTAGATAGAAAGGAAAAAAAAAATATGGAGGCTTGGTGGCAAACCAGACATGTTGAGTCGTTTACGCGCGTTTGCAAAAAAAAAAAAAAAAAGAAAAGTAAATAAGAATAAAACGTCATAGTGGAGCGAAATGTCAGAGAACTGCGAAAAGTCAGACAGGAGATGCTTCCATCTCTTCCACGCTCAACACTCCAAAAAGCTCTTTCAAAGTTATCAACTGAGCATGCGCAAACGAGGTTATGTCAAAAGTTCAAAAGGTCATTGAAGCACGGAAGTATATTTTAATTTATGAATGTAAATATTGCATATTAATAAAGTAACACCCATTTCCTTCACAAAAAGTAATAACATAAATTTTTATATGTATATAGATGAAAAAAATAGTTGTTCAAATGAAACGGTTAATTAGAATTGGTGATAAAATATGGGCCATATAAGGTAGAAATAAATCTACGAGACCTAGCAACATTAACAGCTACTAGTAGAGTTTATTATTATTATTATTTTGGTTTCTAGGAATTAATCTTCAAGATTCTGAACGATAGACAACCACAGCCCTTTCAACTCCTGGTGCTTTGCTTTCACACTGTGGGAATATTGACTAGAGAGCAACACGAACTTTCACTGAACTGTATTCTACGTAATGAATAATGTAATGCCTATATAGATAAAATAATGAAGAGATTGCAATCTGCTATAGTATTGACCTTTGTTGTTTAATGAAAATCTAATAGAAGACCATTTTTTTATCAAAGAACATTACCTATATTTGTGTTGTTTTCTTTTGTTTTATCTAAGCCTGTCACTTTTTGTCTGTTGTCCGTTTGAAAGTTTTTAAATTTGTTTTTCTTTTTTTAATTTGTCTTGCACGTAAACAAAAAAGAAATGAAACATATAAATAGTACAGTATTAAAACCTGCCTTTTATATTTTCAATGGATAGTTTTTTACTTTTTGTAAAATAAATTCCAAATAAACCATCATATATATTTTAAAGCGCATCAACACATATTCATTTTTGCTGGTATTTATAATAAATAAAACATTTCTTTCATTTATAATTGTTTTGAAATATATCTTAAACGAATGAAATGATAAAAATACGTGTTTTCCTAGTGTAAAGAATGTTCTGCACCAACATTGGTGAAGATGCAAACCTTGACACGTTTGAAAGATGGTCTGTGCCAGCCCTGAAGAGCTATTTATCTGCCAGGAAATTGAAAACTTCTGGGATAAAGAAAGATTTGGCCGCTATTGCCTATGCTGCGTGGGAATTATACCTGCCCGTAAAACTTACGAAGGAACATAAACAGGGTGTTGTTATTCATACGTATAATGATTTGTTATACGTAGGGAATGTGGTTTTCCCTGACCCCCTAACGGCTTTGAAAGTGGGATGGATAGATGAAAAAATGGTATGAAACAGTGGCCTCCCACTATGTACCATAACATTTGTCAATTTCTGTTATAAGACAGCGACGGACTGGAACTGACAAAGCGTCTTTTGAAAGACTACAAAGAAAAAAAGGGTTTTCTTTTCTGACCTCCAATTTTTTTGGCGAAATTTATTACAACGATATATCCCTTAACACCAAAATGTGCTATTTGAAGGCTGACTGCAGACCCCCACAACGAGTAAATGATCCACCGCATACTGCTTGGATCCTCATTGAGAAGGAAACTGGCAACATACAAATTGTAATTGCACATGTGTAGCTGGTTTAGGTCCAACATGCCTCCACGCCTCAGCCATTTTGATGAAATGTGATTTAGCCTGGCAGTATGGACTCACGAATCCAAGTACATCTCAGCAGTGCAACTGGCTGAAAGCTCGCCTGCTTCTAAATATACTGCCAATTCGGATGCAAGACATGCAGATAAGATCATCAAAATATAGCAAAGATCCAAATAAAACTTTAAATTGTGCAAAAAACTTTGTTTACTCCACATATAACTTCAAAAGGTGATGATTTTAAAACATTCTTAAGAAAGACTAAAGAGGTCAACCCCAACGCTGTTATATTTAGTGAAATGTTGGAAAGGTCTAACAGCAAGATTATTACATCAGAGCATTGTAATGTACAAGTGAACCTCTCACTCAAGTGAAACTGCAGAAAACCTGTGTGCAAGACTAATAACTGGTCATAATATTGGGAGAGTAGCTGCTGTAAAATACGGAAAGAGAATGGAGCCTGTAGCACTCAATGTCTACGTACAACACATGAACAATGAGAAAAGGCATTCATGTTTTTGTCACACAACTTGTGGTTTATTCATTTCAGAACCTTATCCATTTTTAGGTGCTTCGCCCGATGCAATAATAAACTGTACTTGCTGCTGTCGAGGAGTTTTAGAAATAAAGAGTCCCTACACAGCAAGAGGAAAAATACCGGATCCACAATGCGTAGATTATTTTCAAACGGACCCCTCCGGACATACTACTCTGTCCAAAAATCACAAATATTACTTTTAAGTTCAAGGGCAAATGGGGATTTGCGGTGTGAAATACTGTCACTTTTTTGTTTTTTCATGTGAAGGCTATCACTTAGAACGAATTGATTACGACCAAAAATATTGGCTGGAACTGTTGTCAAAATTAGAAAGTTTCTGGATGACCTGTTACACCCCATGTTTGTTGGGAAAGCAGGGTCGAACAAAACACTCAAGTGAAAAAGACACGGAAGAAAATAAACCTTAGAGAGATGAGCACGACCAAGCACTCAAGTCACAAGCTGACCTGGCATGTGGCGACCACTCATACGCAATATCAAAATATGGAGAGAAGTGACGAATATGCCTAAAAGAATGCAAGGACGCTCAGAATGTTGCATCAGCCAAAGAGTTCAGCATTGGTTGTAATTCCTGTGGGGATTGGTTTCACTTGCCTTGCACGGGAATGTCCGCGAAATCTAAAGAACTGAAATGTCCTCAGTGGTACTGCATGGCATGTTCAATTAAAACACTATCATCGAATTAAATTTTTTACGGGGAAGTACAGCTGGACAGACAGACAGATCAGTTTACGGGCACATACGGAGGGACAGAAAGATCAGTGGGCCACAGCCGGAGTGCTTGTTCAAACATTTCGACCCCAGCTGTTTATTTCTATCTTTTTTAAAATTTATTTTAACAATTCTTCTCAAATATTTTTTTGCAAAGAGTTTAGATTGTCTACAATAAAAGAAAACAAACTGTTCTATGTTGTTTATTTACCTACAAAATAACAGTATATTACATGTACAATGTTGGTGCAATGTAATATGAAGGTGCAAAAAAAGACCAACATATTATACACAGGAATTCAGAACAAAGCGTACGAAAAAAATCTATTCATTCAGGTATTTACCCTGAACTAAGGGAGGCAATAAATTACATAAAGCTGCACAAGTTTTTATTACTTTATCAATAACAGGCAACATGCCAACTGGATATACGCCATTTAAAATAGACAATTCTTTCATCCGACCAACTGCCCTTTCTACATGTATTCGAAAATTAACTATTTTTTCGTACGTTCCTCTTCGGATGACAATAGCTGTTCTCGACCACTAACCCCAGGAGGAATTATTAATTTTGCTTTTTTTCAGGGTCAGTTGATTGGCAATTGTAAAGCCTTTATCTGCCAGAATTTCGTCGTACGGGTCAATTTTCCCTAGGAATCCGGACTCATTAACAATGGCTACATCAGAGGCTCTCCCACCCCAGGCCTTACTAGCAAAAGATATTTTACCTCGTGGTATGATACCAACAAGAATCTTAACCGTATTGTGGTGCTTATAATCACTCCATGTGTGAGCTTGCATCAACAACTCTCTCGGTCGTTCAATAAAAATTTCTGTGCAATCAATTATGCAACGCAAATTTGGAATCTATTTGGAATCTATCACTCAAGTCTACTTCATATAAACCAAGCCGAAGCTTCATAAGTGTTAAAAATAACTCTTCTTTCTTACACAGCTTTCGGCTTGATCCAAAATTTTTTGGGGAAATATTAAACTTCCTAATGCGATTAGAAAGCATGCAGATTTACCCCTCCAGTAACGCATTTTTCCACCTTCGGAGATAAAAAATCAAACAGAACATCAAATTGCTCTCTACTGGGCAGACCGGTGTAAAATTTTACTCTTTTGTCCAAAATAAGTAATCGTTCATGAAGTGGTTTCTGTCGTCGGTTAACATAAACCGTTTTTACTTCACAATGCTTTTTTGACTCAATTTCTAATTCAGAAAATTTACGCATCAGCTGTTTAATAATACTTGACTGCTTTAAACAACCGGTGCAGCATTCACAAGCATCGTCAAACTTACAGTCAAATACTTCTATATTGTTCGTTTTTCTGCTATGACAATGCTCTTCCGTTGAAGGAGCAATGTTCAAAACATAATTTACAGTCCATATTTTCCTGATTCTGTGCAAACTCACTTTGTCTGGTAATTGGTGTTCTCAGTTTCCTCAGTGAAGGAGAAACATATCCCAGACGTAGAATCAGGGTAGTCGGGCGATGGCGATGGTTGACCACCTTTAAAATGCTCGCTGCATACTCTTGAAGACTTGCCCGGCACCCATGGTTTGCCATCGTCTGAATAAAAAAAGCTTCTTTAGTTGTACATAAAATATGAACAATGCATTGTGAGAGCAAGTCTGTTTTTTCCTTTTTTGTTAAGGAAGAAGGGAAGAGGGGTGGCGGGTCTGAATTATGCATATCGCATTTTAAAATCTTAAATGGCTACCTAAATGTCGTCTAATGTTCTTTATCCATGCCTTCCTTCGTTCTGGGTCCTTTCTTTCTGTCAGAAATGTGAATAGCTCGAATGGAAAAGGACAAATATATTCTCCTATACCAAAATTGCAATCATGCTCTTCACAGAAGCCGTCCATCTATTTTTGAAGCTTTCTGTAATTGTTGCTGCATCCATAGACAGCACACGTCCTATGCTCAACACTTTGACCGAATTTGCTAATGTTGTAGGAACCTTTTTTAATCTAAAAAAAAAATTAGTACCCTTAGATGACCAGCTTACAGAAAAAAACACAAGTCTGCTACATCCGACCACTTTAAGTTATGTCGAAAATATAGACGCCTATGGTGGTTTCCGTTTGCTTCTAAGATGAATATTAACGGAGATAGCTTATAACTTTAAAAATAACATCCGGAGCTCTTCCATTTTTGGTCGTAAGGTGCATCTTGACTTGGCGAAACTTTAGGTTTTTGAACCGTATTTTTAAAAGATAACGGTTTATTTTTTAGTAAATTTTTAGCGTTTTTTAGGTGAATTTCCTTGCATTTTAAGCTGTCAAACCTTGGCGAATGTTAAAATGTCCTTCGCTGCTGTCAATTCCCGACTAGCTATTCTCACTTCAATGACCTGGTGTAATCAAATTGCCCCCGCACCTACCTACCCGTACCTAACTACCTACGTACCCGTACCTTCGTACAGGTACCTATGTACCCACCCGGAACTGTACCCACCCTTAAACACCCGGACCCGGACCCACCCGGACCCGTACCCACCCGGAGCCGTACCCACCCGGACCCGGACCTACCCGGACCCGTACCCACCCGTACCTACCCTAACCCGTACCCGCACCTAACCGTACCCGCACCTACCCCTACTTACCTACCTACTTATCTACCAACTTACCTACTTACCTACTTACCTACCTACCTACTTACCTACCTACCTACCTACTTACCTACCTACTTGCCTACCTACCTACTTATCTACCTACCTATTTCCCTATCTACTTACCTACCTACCTACTTCCCTACCTAACTACCTACTTAACTATCTATTTACCTGCCTACTTACCTACCTACCTACCTGAAAATGTGCGACGTAGCATTATTTTTCGATTCGAAAATAGTTCGTGGTGGGGGACATATATCGGTTTGCACTGATAACTTGTTGGGTTCTTTTGGAGGAGGAGGGGGTCTGGGGGAAGTACTGATGCCTTGACGAGCAGAGTTTCACTTTGTTACTTGGATGATGGCTAGCAGTCCAGCAATCATGACGAGGAATATTTTAGTCGAAAGGCAGTGATTTCTTTAAAAATTGTGGCATTGCATCCTGGGAAGCAATGGACTTGAAAAAATGCGTCCCGACTGAAACTGTTGCGTCCCGTACCCCGATGTTTTTCTTGTAAAAATATTTTTGGTGAAGACAGACAAAACAATAAATCTTATCTTATCAATAAATCGAAATTTGAAATTCTTGCACATTTTATTCGAAACACAAAAAATGTGATTTGGTTTATTACTATCTGCTCGAATCACTTCTATCTCTAAAAACACTAATGATACCGTGTAGAAGTGATAATATACCGGCTGGAGGGGTAACATTACCAGATGGAGGGGGAACAATACAGGCTGAGTGAGTGAATATACGAGGCTTGTGACGTCAATTGCAAACAGAGAAACAACCGTTAAGACAGAGGGAAATAAACCTCGAGCTCATTCAGTAACTTGTGTTTATATAAGTAAGCACCTAACATTACATTAATTTTATTCAAATATATCTACAGTAAATTACTTTTATTTGCCACGAAATACTTTCCTAATACATATGTCATAAATAGTATTCAATCACTACTTCTTATATTATCGCCCAAACTTTCAACCATTTCAAAAAAATACAGGCGGCAAAACTCGAATAACATGTTTACAAACAACTTCTGTAAGTACCGAGTCTGTATAACTGCAGATATTTCGTCAAATACATTAAATCCAGTACAGGCAGTGGTACTTGCACAACCAAAACATATGACAACAGGATGTTGTGCCTCTGTAACCATTGACCTTTGACCTTTGGCTTTCGAAACTGTGAAAGGGCTTAATGAGCACTGCACTGCCCTATATACCAGATGAAACACTATGGGCACATTCTTTTGGGCCTCTCAAGAAACTGAGAATCCACTCTCCAAACAGACTATAGAAGATTGAGAGACACCGTCCAAAAGAACACGTCTTAAAAAATCGTGAATAAATAGCACAAATTTAATGCTTATGCACAAAATAATGGATAAATGTGTGATTTATATGCCCAGAAATATATCCTGTGACAATTGTTTGTTGGAACATTGGTTGAAATGTGATATGATGCGCCTAATAAAGTCCCTACCACTTCAGAAATACCAACGATGATATAGATTAGACTTCAACCTATAGTTATTGAGGTTAAACCTTTTGATCCTCTTGTATTTCATTACACATAGTGCAATCACATCTAAAATCTTCCTTGAACTTGATTTCTTCTCGAAAATATCTATATTGCAAATTGGCAAATAAGTTGCAGAAATGCCTTTGTTTACATTTCCACCATCTTGTATCTGACCTTCTCCAGCGAAATTGTCCGAGACAAAAACTGTCTCTAGATAACGAGAAATTATCCCAAGGAACACCTCTCGTTTTTCCGAGTCTCTTGGTCTCTTGGAGAGTCTCCAACAGAACGTACCTTATGATACAAAAATAACCAGTGCCCCTGAACATGCGAACAAAAACTTCCTGTTATATATCCTCGCGTAAAAATTTGGCAATAAAAGACTGTGTGCTGTGAACAATTCTGTATCATCACGTCTTGTTACAAGGTGTCAGATGTGCTGAACCTCTAACTCAGGTCCCTGTATACTGAAGTACAAATCCTGAAAAGATGAATAAAATAAAGCCACTTGACAGCTTGAACTTTGAATCGAAAAATCTCACTGTTACGTGGAGGCAAAAGAAAGAACAATTCAAGCTTTACGTTGAGCTAGCTATGGATGGTAAATCAATTGTCATGAAGACCGTTTCTATTTCCGCAGTTGGGGACAGAATGAGTCTAATGAAGAGTTTTACACCGCTCTACGCATACTGTCATAAAAAGTGTGAATTCGCAGAGTTAGAAAACTCATTAATCAAAGATAGAAATGTTGGTGGTGAATATTCGCGAAAAGCTACTTAACAAATGAAACGTCTGTATGTGTGTCGCGCCGGGGAATTCTCGGATCTGACGATAAAAGAAATCTCGTAAATAACCTCACCTGAAACGATCTATGTAATACAGAAATCAGACCTAAGACTACAAAGTCCTGCAAGTTTTACTTGAAGAAACATGAGTTGCTGAAAGAAAAGTGTTCCGCCTGGAGTAAGACCTGCTTTAAATGCGGTGACATAAACCACTTCCGCATTTGGTCTGAGGCCCGCCTAAGCATACTAGGGAGTCAGCTTTTTATTGTCGATACTCTTAGCCCGGCCCATCTGTCGGACGCAACACCAAGTGAATTGGAAAGTGATTTGCACACAATCAACTGTATTTCTGGCCTGCCTGCAAATGCACAACAGCTGGAAGAGATAAGAATTTTACAGAAATGAACTTACAGCCATTAAAAACAGTCGTACTCAATGGCTGGCCTACAGAAAAGTCAAATAGACCAGGAAATATGTCACTATTTTGGTTGCCGACACGAATTGACAATTCACGACGGTGTCATCCTCACAAATGAGCGAATACTCATTCCGAAACAAATGCGTAAAGATATTATGTGTCTAATCCACGAATACAATATAGGTATCAAAGGCTGTCGTCGAAGAGTGCTTAAAGCATTACATCCGAGATACGTGATTACATCTCAACCTGCGAAATCTGCAGCGAAATCAACCAAAAAACAACAGAAAGAACCAACGATACAACGCACCGTCCCTGGTACACCATGGGCCGAAGTTGCGACGGACATGTGCTACATTGACAACAACAATTATATAGTTACTGTGCATTATTACTCAAATTTTGCCGAAATAGATTTCCTGGAAGGTACAAAGACAGAAACGATAATCGCAAAACTCAAAGGACAGTTTGCGCGCCACGGAATACCCGACATCGTTTTCAGTGACAATGGCCCTCAGTTTTCAGCTGATATCTTCCGAAGTTTCAGTAAAAAATGGGGATTAAACATAAAACCAGCTAACCAGATTTTTCCAACTCCAATGCTAAAGCTGAAGAGATCATTCGAACTATGAAGCGCCTCATTCTGAAAAGCTAATTGGCCAAGAAAGACCCCTATCTAGCTATTTTGGATTTTATGACTTCTCTAACACAAGGTGTGGGTTCATCGCCTGCACATGGGCTTTTCAAAACCCGATTGCCAACCACGGCAGATTTACTTAAATCTGCCATATATGTCGTCGGAACGACAGAAAATTATCAAACAAGAAATGCACACAGGTAAAAATTATAACAGAAAAGCAAAAGAACTTCCACAGCCCCACCTTACAGTAAGCATTAGCAAAAGTTGTCGCCATCGACAACGCAGACGACACCGGTCGTTCATCGATCGATTCCGACACCTACAGGCGAAATAGAGCTCATATCAGATCAACAAAGTGTAAACAACAGTCCCGCAGTGAAGTCAGCCATAATGACCAGATTGCAAATAACCACAATTGTAAAAAAAGATCAACAACAGCATCAAACAAAGCCCAGGTCAGCGAAGATCAAGGTATATGGACCACCTGTCAATGTTTGAAACGAAAATCCTGTGGGTTACGTCCAACTGAATCACCAAAACCGACCTCCGAGACCAAACTCGCAATCCGAGAGATAACATATACAAAGCAGCCTTTTTGATTTTGACGTACAACAACAAAAGAAATAAAGTAACAAAAACACTGGAAAGTACATTTATCTAGCGTAGTTCAGAGAATAAACATTTATCCGCTTATGTATAAATTTAGAGTTTATACATATATATCCTAGCTTATACTAGTGCTGAATTTTCCATACTGTACTAGAAACTGACTCTTTCAAAACATGAGTTGAAATTGTTACAAGTCTATAGCAGTTTAGTGTGCAGTTATTCTAGATACACATCAGATAGGACTCTCAAAGCAAAGAAAGCAATCTTTTTTCAAACTACCTCGCTATAATATTTTAAAGTATTTTTGGCAGTATTGAGATTAAGTATTATAATGACGTATAAGTAATTGAAGTATGACGTAAGCGAAAAAAACTTTACTATTAACGCTGTCAAAGCTGTAATAGCGGATGTCATTCTAGGCACTTGAAATCAATTCTAGGTACTTGAATTTTGTTAAGTACAGCTTTCAGCAGATGTCAAGCAGCTTCTCCAAGTTGTCATTCAGAATCTTCCAGAGAGAAGCAGAAAATCTAGTTCATTTTGATTTCGTTTGACCTTTATGAATCGGCCAAACTATCCTTCTTCAAACCTCACGGATAAGGTAGCACTGATCTTGATATCTTGCTGTTCCTCAGATGCAATAGAGTACTCGCTCTAATAACAACAAAACGCCAGTAATAATATCTGTTCTGCAGCCCCACATATAATAAGTCTCTCTCCGGTATTTCACTTCCAAGGCAAGGCTGTCACTTCGATAACTGAATCTAGTCACTTTCAATGTCAAACTTCTTCGTACGAGCGTTTAATTGAATAATTTTGATCAGATATTGTTCAGTTTTTTCAAACTGGTGACAGAATATAAAGAGTCCATATTCTGGAAATGCATGTTCTTTTCTTGTTTTTGTGATGATGACACAAAAATGTTTCTTTGAAACTATTCTTTTTTTCCTTCGCCCTGCAATAAATGTTCCGAAACGTTGTAATGCTTCATATAAAATGCTTCAGCACTTTTACAACCATAAAAACCTACAAAAGTTCCTCAGCAAACTCTTCTTCATATCACTGAGCGAATAATCACTAATTTATGTCCTTTTCTCTACGAAATAAACTTCTTTTTAAAACATTTTGTACAGTATTTACATTATATTTAAAATTTTTTATCTTTTCTTCATAATTTACTTACATTTACTTAAAAGCTTCGCTTTTCGTATCAGGTGCATCTACTTTTGCAACGGATGCTGCCAAGTTATAGGAATATGCTGTAAAATAGCTGAACTCGCCCAGTAGTTTTGAAGTTTTGCTGTTTCCAAATTGTCATGTCTGAACTCACCTGCTGTCTTATACTCTGTACCCTGAGAGGAGGGTCAAAAATAAATGTTCAGAATGGTATGAAATGCAAAAATTTGGAAAAATATAAAAATAGCAAAATTTTCTGCCGCCCTATTAGGGAGGGGTGAAAAAGTGCTTAGAATGGTAGGGTTGGGTTGGTCATCTATCTGGTAAATAAGGCAGTACAGTGCTCATTTGGAGTGTTGAACATGTAAGAGATGAAAGCATCCCCTCTATGACGTTTTGCCGCTCCCTAACGTTTCGTCCCTTTAGGACTTTTTTTTTGCAAAAGCGCGCACATCATGACGTCGCAAACGATTCGACATCTCTGGTTTACCACCAAACCTCCAAATATATTTTCTCTCAACCTAACCTCTCCCTCCCCAGTGGGCGATAATAAGAGATCTTTCTATCATTTATACCAACACGTTCAGAACATACATATTTGTTCTAGAGATATGTCCAGGGCACACATTTCCAAACTACTCATGACCAGATTTTTAAAGCTTTATATTTATATTTTCAAATTCAGAATATGATCTTGAAATGTAGGTAAAATACGTTGAAAAATGCATAGACATTTTCTTGAAAAAATCACAAAACGGATTTATCCATGCAGATGTTTTGAGCAGGAACTATGATTTCATCAATGTATAAGACAATTTCACTACCTTGTAATTATAAAGAGAAAATATAGGCTTCAAACCTAGGAAGGAGGGCCGCAAATGCAAGAAATGTCCAATAAATTCATTTTCAGGCGAGACAACATTGATATATGACACCAGAGGTGTTAAACAAATAAGCAATGTGTGATTTTGATATATGCTGGAAGATGCCATGCTATTTTACTCATCCTAAGTATGGGATATTAATCAAGACTAGAAACCTAGTTGGTCTTGTCAACTAAGTCCTTAGTTGTTGCCAGGTTTACACACTAAGAGCCTAATTAGTTTTGTCAATCACTATTAGGCCTTTCGCTGTTGCCAGGTTTATTGTATCATTTCGTCAAAGCCTTGAATATACGAAGGCGTCAGGAATTACTTCCTGTGTGCAATATTGTAAGTAATTCTTTCAAGCATGTTGGCAATTTGAATTTTATTGAGAAATTTAAAGTGAAGCTTTAAAGGAGCTGTTTAAAATTGTAAGCACTGTCCAAACATTCTAAGGATCTCGGCTATACAGCAAAACTATTTTATAAAAAAAATAAATTCTCTTTAGGAATCACCCAATTGAAATGTATGGTCCTCATAAATTCGGACCTCAATACCATGTGACGCACTTAAATTGAGAAAAATGAGCTTCAAGTGAAATCTTCAGGCATCAAATCCCGTTACGATTATTGTTAAGTGACACAAAGGAGACAACAAAGTACATAGAAGCAAATGAGAGGGGAAAAGGTAATTTACCCTATAGATGATTGTTTAAGACGCGAGTGTTCGTATTTTTTCGGCCTTTGGAATGAAATATACTTAAAATCAACCATTAAAGGACTCTTTATTAAACTTAAAGAAATAAGTAGTTAACTTTGAAATAAATATGTTTGCTGTCAACAACAAAATATATGCATTATATGGTATAAAGAGCAATTTTAAATCTACCAGGAAATTCATTTGAAACTTAGTTAAGCTTTAACAACTTATATAAATCACCGGAAGAAATCAGCGAAAGCACGCAGCTGATAGTTATCGTCATTGGGGTATTTCCATGCAAAGGTCTCAGATGTATACATACATGTCAGAAACAAGCTTCCATTACCGTTAGGTTGATACTTAAAATATTCTGTATAAAATTCAAGTTTTTATATCACCAGTTCAAATTTTAAAGTGGTCACGATTGAGATAACGTTATAATAAAAAAAATGAGACACGAACTAGTGTTTGTGAAAATCATTAAGTTAGTTTCTTTAAAGGTCATTTATTAATCACAAACTATAAGTCTAATTTTGACAATATTTACACTTGGGGATTTGCCAAAATCACCTAGTATATTGAGTTTGTACGAAACTTTTAGCCGCAGTTATGACATGTTTTATTTCCGTTTTTTTAGTTTGTTCGTGGAACTAGTCGTTAGGGCTAGAAAGATGGAATTTGGATATGATAAACTTCAGTATATCTAGTTGAGTCTCCTGTATTTCTTTTAAAAAATCGCTTAATTTTTAGTTAAAAACGACAAAACAAATTTGCGAAACAGGCGACATGAAGTTGAAAGCAGCAGTTTAAACTGGCATGATATCAGCCTCGGTGTATTAATCGCCAACCCCTCAATGAAAACATCACAGCATGCGTGTTGACTGCAGCGTTTGGGGTTTTTTCAGTTAAAGAGTGATGAAATTTGGGTCACTGATAGAGGGTGATTGGACGCCATGAAAGCCACATTTTTTAAACCATGACCTTAGAGAACGATTGACATCCTCGGCCATAATCAATGTCAAAAACCGGAAGTTGGACACTATGTGGAAAAAGGTGACAGATTTTTAGTTTATTTTCGACCCTTTGGGCCTAAAAGACGATAGGTAAGAGGTACCTCGGTGACCATGACCTCGGTCATGGTAAAAGTCAAAATCCGGAAGTTGACCATTATCTCGAAAACGGTTACAGAGCGATTTTGAGCTGATTTTCGACCCTCTGAGCCTATAAAACGATATGCAAGAGGTACCTCTGCGACCTTGACCTCCTCGGACATGGTCAAAGTGAAAAACTGAAGTTGATCATTATCTCGAAAACGGTTAGAGATAGAGCGAGTTTTAGTTTATTTTCGACTTTCTCGGCCTAAAATACGATAGGACAGAGATACCTCGGTGACCTTGACCTCCTCGACCATGGTCAAAGCTAAAAACAAGAAGTTGACCATTATTTTGAACATGTTTAGAGATTTTGAGCTTATTTGCGACCCTTTGGGTCTAAAAGACATTATATAAGAGGAACCTCGATGACCTTGACCTCTTCAAGGTTATTTACCTAAAGGATGATATGTAAGAGATTCCTCGGTGACCTTGACCTCCTCAGCCAGGGTCAAGGCTGAAAACCGGAAGTTGACCATTATTTTGAAAACGCTTAAAGATGATTTTGAGCTTATTTTCGACTCTTTGGGCCTGAAAGACGACATGTGAGCGGTCAAGAGTTTAGAGTCGTATTTTTTGTGACCCCCAAGTGTAATTTTCGCTACTCGGTAGCGAAAAAGGTCTAGTTTAATGTTGCTATTACCACTAGCCTTCACTAAGCGAACAGCTATGTCGTGAGCAAAGAATTCAAAACGAATTCAAATGTAGTTTTTTTCTAATGGATTACAAATATCACTCATGCAAAATAAAATAGCCTTGTTGCAGGACACATGCTACATCTGTTTCTCAGACAAAGTTTCCACAAGAACTCATGTATCTTCAGTGCATTTTTATAGGCCGCGAATACCATAATGTGTGAGTTTTGGCAACAACTATTGTGGTTTATAGTATTGCATATACTCGATGTGGTTTGAGCTTATCATCAGGGTTGTCTTTACCTTAGTTTGTAACAGCTTCGAAGGAAAGCAAGGAGGTTGTATCAATAGTTATGTCGATCCTTGATGCGCTATAAAATATATTAAACTTCTCAAATCTGCTCTCTGTGCGAAAATAGCTTTGAACTTTCTCACTTCAAGTACAGAATGGTGTGAAAGGTTTCGCATCGTTAAGCACTAATATCTAGTGCATGATAATGCTCATGCTATTAGTACTTTCTTTACAAAATGGTATGTCGGGCATGTTTGATACTAATTGTGACTGCAAGGTCTCATGTGTCAAATATAGAAATTAGAAACACGAATTCTTTGTTGCAAATGTTTTTATAAAGAAAATATGCTTTTCTCCAATGTTTCTCAACGTATATAATCTGTTTATAAGGACTCGACAAAGTTAATTATCAAGCTACGTTGCTGTTACGAGTTTATGTTACAGGAAATCTTTTGCATTTCAGAGGCGACTTTAACTGATATGCCCCTTATCTGACCGTTTGATGGCACTCCGGACTTTGTTTCATTTAAAATATTTTTCACAAGTTATTAGCATTGAAATATGCATTCCTCTTGCATATTAATAGAATTCATGATCTGCAGAAAGTGCCATGACATGTGAAGGGACACTTCCAGATAATTTCTGTAGCTTTTCCCATAAATGAGCTGAATAAACCCGAAGCAAATAATGTAAGGTGTAATTTATGTACATGGCACAAGAAGAGTCGATCTGTCGCACAAACTGTGCCACACATTCATTCGATTGTTCCATGTTGTGTTGGTAAGTTGAAGCACAGGTTTGTCGTCGTTCTGACTTGTCGAACTGCTTGAGCTTTGACTCTCTGATGTTTCGACTCGATGAAGTGCTGATGTGCCGATTTTTCCTTGGAACTGACGAGTGGTACTGATGAGCAAAATATGCAAAATTTTGCTGGTGAGCAAAAAAGACAAAACATCAGGAACAAAGATTTCATTTACTTATGCAGTATTACACAAGTTTATGTATAAGAAGCAAAAGCACATTATTTAATTCCATGACATGTTAAAGTAGTGAGTGTAAATTAAAATAACAAAAATATCACCTAAAAGCTAACTTAAACACAAAAAACTTTGATAACATTCGTACATAAATAAGAATCTATTATTCTATTACAGCTCAGTTATAGTCCTTCGCAGTCATTTCAAAAGAGTGTAATGAGGTTGTAATGAGGTAACAATACTGATATATCTGTACTTAAAATAATTTCCAAATGCTAGACAAAGTTGTACTTCATTACAAACGCATTACAATTAAGTAATTTTTCAATTTATAATAAATAGACAAGCTATAACAATACTGTGCATATACTCCGAAAATGCTGCATTAAATAAGAAGTTGATTTGATGAGCAAACCGAAGCAATATTTTTCTTACACTACCTACTTAATAAAAAGTTACTGTAATACACTACGGAAAATTAATTAAAGAAATGAACCATGTTTAAAAAATTTCTACAAATGTGTTCAAAGGGTTATGATTAATGTAGAAAACGACTGACATGCCACTCTATCGCTCGTTTATTAGTTGTGTTTAGATGCATTCTATAGATAATTGATTTGAAAGATTCAAATAAGCAAGTGTATATGCACCATTTAAAATATATCAGCAAACACTAGATACTACTTTAAACAGTATGATGAAAATTATTTGCTCAGAAATTGCCACTGAATTTCTTTTTATTCACTGTTCTCATTTTTTACCTCAAATAAAACTGCACGCTCTTTTGTTGGTAGTGTGATCAATTCGTGCCACTACCATTTTACATGTTTCGTTTGACCTAAATTTGGACAATTCATGCATGCAAGTGCCAATTGGTAACTTTGACCTAAATTTGATTTTATTATATTGTGGTGAAAACATGCAATAATTCTGTGGCCTTTGCGTCTCATCACCTAAGCTAAATAGATTGCAATTTAAAAATGAAATGAAATTTTCCTGAGGACTTTGTCAACTCTACGTGCCTTAGCTCTTCCAATATATTGCAGTTGTTAATTTATATTATGTGCTATGCGTCCAGTACCGTGTACACAGTGGTGAACTGCAATTTCAAGAGATGGGATAAAGAATATCGTGATTGGTGTGAAACTCAGCAACAGTATTCAATCTATTGGTTAGTAGATATGGAGTTAGAGATAGGATGGGTCTGAATAAAATTTTAAAGTATATACCGTTGCATAACTGGCATTTATCACCATGAAGTTGAAAAATGTGGCAGTCAAAAAGGGGATTAAAAAGTATCCTAATATGTATCTAAACGAGTGACTCTCATGTATAGAGAAAACTGTTAATTTCTGAGACATTGATACATAACGCAAAAAATATGACGCTACACTAATGTCCGTTGCCTGTGTTAGGTGAGAAATTAATACCCTAACACCCTCTCCATTTTCACCGATCAAAGCTTTCTTCTAATATATTTCATTGCCTTCACTTGAAACTATACGACTAATGAAAGGGGTAGTAATATTTCTCCTGACTAATTTGACTTGGCACCTGGTACCACCCCAAGAGTATGTAGTGATGGAGTAGATTTTATAAATCTTCTAATGATGATCTGCATTTTTAACCTTTCATCAAACACAAATACTAAAACATTATATTGTTTTTGCTTGGCATTGATATGAAGCCACACTGTGTTCAGCGTTATTTATATTGCAGTTTCATTGTTTCTCAAATGCAACAAGCAACTGTAATATAGATCATGTAAACAAACAGTTTTTTAAAGAGACTGAATCTATTCGAAAAGTAACAGAACACTCACTCATTATGCACAGAGAACAACGTACAATTTCTATATTTTGTTAGATTTTATTTATGTGCACAATTTATTGGCAAGAAATTATAGAAGTGCCTTTATTACAAAGTATTAAAACAATCAGATTAGTTTTCACCATAAACTTTTGGATGGAAAAGGGTTACGTAGCACACGTTTCCGTGCATTTATTCGAGCAAAGAACTGTATAGATATCAGATATTAAACGCATAAAAGTAAGAACAATATCTGCCGAGGTGTTACTTCACATACCTTTCTATGCAACACATTAAATTGGAGTAGATTTTATAAATCTTCTAATGATGATCTGCATTTTTAACCTTTCATCAAACACAAATACTAAAACATTATATTGTTTTTGCTTGGCATTGATATGAAGCCACACTGTGTTCAGCGTTATTTATATTGCAGTTTCATTGTTTCTCAAATGCAACAAGCAACTGTAATATAGATCATGTAAACAAACAGTTTTTTAAAGAGACTGAATCTATTCGAAAAGTAACAGAACACTCACTCATTATGCACAGAGAACAACGTACAATTTCTATATTTTGTTAGATTTTATTTATGTGCACAATTTATTGGCAAGAAATTATAGATGTGCCTTTATTACAAAGTATTAAAACAATCAGATTAGTTTTCACCATAAACTTTTGGATGGAAAAGGGTTACGTAGCACACGTTTCCGTGCATTTATTCGAGCAAAGAACTGTATAGATATCAGATATTAAACGCATAAAAGTAAGAACAATATCTGCCGAGGTGTTACTTCACATACCTTTCTGTGCAACACATTAAATTGGCTCTAAAAGCAGATTTGAAACTTTCTTTGCTGACGTCACGTGATCGGAACTGATTTTGTCATCATAGAGATGCCAATAAAGAGCCCTCATTGATTACAGGAAATGGAATCATAGTAAGAAAAAACTTCAATGGAAAGAAATCGGTACGTGGAAGCGCCTTTTACTTTTTTCTTGTTGAGCCACACATCGCACGAAAGTATCTCTTGTAAGTATTTGCAACAGTGAATAACGTTGTCTAATGAAATAAAGCAGTAATTATGTCTTTATTATACTTAATAATGCTCTGGTCGTTTTAAAATCGTATCACATGACGTAAGGCGTAAAAATGATGTCAGATTTTTCCCAAGCCGACATCAAAATGACCAAAACCAAACTTGAAACATGGTCCAGCGATATCGATGCTCGTAAGATAAACTGTATAAATAAAGTAGTACAAGTGCAAGATTTAGCATTTATTGTACTTCTATCGATTCGACAATTAACACATAGCTAAAACGTAAACAATTGCCATTATTATCTAAATCAAATCATCAGATAAATATTTGTAACACTCTAAAGATTAACATACGGGCAGCAACACACAAGAAACTAGGTATTCCCAACCAGTTATATGATATAAATCACAACATTATCAATGCCCAATAGAGCATTTTTAGAATGCTCAAATGATTGCATGATTTTGTGTTTTACAACTTAATCTAAACATCAGATTCTTTCATTGATAAACTAGTTGTTGCCATAAGAAGATATATCTTATAAAGCTCTATTTTTTCAAATATCTTTTGTTTTGATCCCGTTACAAATAAGTGACCACCGAGCATAACTCATCCATATCTACAATATATATTATTGAATCAAAGCTGTTTCAAAGGATTTTTTCTAATAAAGTACTGGAAGAAGTTAAACACGCAAAAAATTAAATTGATGACAACATTTGAGTTAACACACATTATCGAGAGGATAAATGTTCATGAAAATGTACAACTTGTATATAAATTTATTCATAGCATTCCAGGTTTTCAGTTATTCTAGCTGAAATATATATAACAGCCATTAATTCATCGTCGGTTTCAGCCCCACTACAAATATGCTAGGACAGGACGATTAAAGAAGAGAATTTTCAAGAGGAAATCGTTGCAACTTCCTCAATTTGAATCCAATTAAAAGAAGATAGATGTTCCCTGTAAGTTCAATGTAGGATCCAGAACAAGATAATAACACAAATATGAAGAATGGCCAGGCTCTGGCCTCTGACAGACAGTGGTGATGACAGGTACTCGTAATAGAGGAGCATAGCTTCACTGTCTATACTCCAGTTTACACTTTTGTTTATTTTGAACCTGAACAAATAGAGTGGAATCTTGGAAACAGGAGCTCATACTGTAGGTTAAACGCGACTATTAAGAATTGTTTTATTACCAGTTGTCTTCTCCTGAGATCATGTCTCCATAAGGACATAATTAATTTGAAGGGCACATTTTAAAGATCAGTTTTACGAAATATCTTCTGGCTCTTGAAAGTTGCACGGTTAATTTGTTATGCAGTGGAACTGAACTGGAAAGTGAAAGTAAAACTAAGGGTATATTTGATTTTTTTTATATGTCGTTCAAATTGATACGTGTAACTCCTCGTTATGTCTTATTATGACTTTAAGGTCGAAAAAGTGCTTGTGGCCAGACAAGCCGTGTAACGCATGATGACACATCATATAATTGAAAAAAATGGATTGGAAGACATTTCGGTACGTTGAAGTTTAAGAACACTTTCATGTGTTCTTTATAACACTTCACTTATTCATCAAGAAAAAAACGTTGCATATAGCAATAAAACGTCGTAAATTTACCATGTCCATAAACTAAAACCATACAGAATAGTCAGCAGTCGCTTGTGCGATACTTTCTTAAGTTCACATGAAGCTAAATTGGGTTTTAGCTCGGAGGGTTTTCCACATAATTCACTTTGAAGAAATGTGTAATATCAGAAGTGAACTTGCTATTTGCTTGCTATTTTCACTTTTTGAGTATTAAATGAAATATACAATCTGCAAAAACAAAGAAAACTGATTTAACTGAACACGATGACTAAGCAATTCAAACACGGAATAAATTAATGGTTTGCAAAGTGTACATTGTTATCAAGTATTGTCCGAAAGCATTTTTCTTGACGACATGTTAGTTCAATTACACTGACGCAATACTGATATATAGATATACAAAAATAAACTAGGTTTTTGTTCCTTATTTCGAAATGGCACAACGTTTAAAATCCGCAAACATCAATTGATGTTAGACAATACACTTCATCTTTGTATTCTTTTGGATCTCCATTGACATGCATGCGTAGTACGTCGAAGACATTTTCAAATTCAAATTTCTTAACCATGGCCACTGCCGCCTCATTAGGGTACCTGTTTACAAATTAACACAGAAACAAAAAATGTTATTATTGTTATACCAATAAATACAATAGGGACTAACTACCGGCAAATGTTTCAAAATATTTATTCATGGTGTTTCTGAGTATCATCCGATCTTGCAAAAATTCTGAGTATCATCCGGTCTTGCAAAAATTTTACCCACGTTAACACTTACAACACTTCCTCTCCACCATAACCTTAAAATCCTGTCCTTGTGAACAAAAGATATCGAAATATTTCGTTATTTTCAACTCAGCTACTGCTCTTCTTGTCTTTTTTGCTGAATATGCATTTTAAGTGTATTACAAGGTTCAAAATAAAAATGAATTTGCAAATGAAATAATACTTTAGTCAAATGATTTTAAAAAATTCTCCAAGAATTTTGTATACTTTTAACTGATCAATAAATTATCCATCGTAAAATAATAAAAATAAACTAAGTTGCACCTGGTCTTCTCTGGCGATAAATAAAGACGATTATTCAAGAAAAAAGGAAATAACGAACCATATATTAATGGTAACATCACTGCCTTTAACATCAGCACAGAGACGTTGCAGAAGTGCTTCGGCAGTCTCTGGCGAATCTGCGTACAGTGGCCCGACTTGGTGGCTGTCTTTCTGAATACAGGGACGTCGACAACCAAAACCGACAACTTGGTCGTCATTTGAAAGAGCGACGTAGGTATTTCCATCAGGTATGCTCGTCCACAGACGAAGAAATTCTCGTCGAATGGGATTATCACTAGAGATGAAACATTTGTTGTCATAGGCGATTATTTTGTCGAAGGGAACTTCTGATGCCTGAAAAAGATAAATTATATGACAGCACTCGTTTCGTGATTCTAAGGTACTTTTATGGATGTAGGACAAGTCTTTGGGAACATGTTGTGCCATGTTGTAAACGTAAGTAAAAACTGGTAAGTGCCTAACATGATTTCTCGGTTCTCAAACTATTTGTTTGAAAGTGCCCAGGCATCTCACAAAATAACAATTTATGACATTAGAAGTGGGCGTTCGTGTAACATCCGCCCCCCTCCATTTTACCTTGCTAATTATACCAAAAAGTAAACTTTAGAAAATGCTTCATGGAATTAAAATAGGGATTCAAATCTATTCTGTCAAACTGATATATTGGAACTGTTACACGATTCATTCTCAAATAAGGGCAATGGAACCAACAAAATAGGAGTTAAAAGATCTCACAGGTAAAGTATAATTAAAATGCCGATACTTAACTATAAACGAAGCATTAAAGAACGTATTTTATAGCTAAGTCTACAACAAGACATTTTTGTTAGCCATGCTTTACGCAGTCTGGTGTCAACATTCGACATGAATACGAGGTTTTAGACTAGGAACACGCACTATGTGATAGCTAGGACGAAATATGGGTGAAGGTGCAGCGTGATGCCAGTTATGCCTCGAGAATTAGAGTTTGAAGTAGAAATCATGTTATATATCAAAAGTGCCTTCTGAATCACATATATCAAGAGGAGAAGTAAACACCGTGCAGCACTATTAGCACTGGAAAGGGGCTCACCAAAACAGAAAAGTAGTCCAGGAAATTTTAATGGATAATAAGCACAGAAGACGAGACTCTTGAAATCCACCCAATTCAATTTTTAAAGATGTGAACACAGAATAAATGACCTAACTAAGAAAACCTATAGTATTAAATTAAACGTTATATGGTATTTGAGTATATATTGATGGGTGTTAATGTATAATGAACGGAGAATTATTTGACACATTTTAAAGAAGCCAAGAAAGAGTCAAAAATAATCAATTGGCATGTTGTGATGTTTTGCTATATAATGATAATTTGTCCTGCATTTGGAAATAAGCTCAAGTACTGAAGCCTTACGCCTTCGAAAATAAAAAGGACTTAGTCCTGTTTTGCCGACAAAAGCTGTTACAATTCCTCCGAACAAACAGGAATAAGGCAATAGATACATAAAATTTTTAGAGACCTTTTGCTGTTTTCATTGATATTCTGAATAAAATATTTCAAAAAAAAAACCACGATGACAAAAATTCTACTCTAAACACAAGGAATGTCCAATTTGTTATGTTCTTTTTATTTGTTCAATCTTTGACCTTATCAGGCAAAGATATTGCGTTATAACAGGAGTTTTAATAGTTTATGAACATGTACCTATTGATCGTTAAATACCGACACAAGTTTGTTATATTTCGCCTTAAATCAACTAGCTCTTTGAATTTTTCTTCCGTATTTTCTTTCAAAACAGAGATCCGCCATTTTCCCCTGCTTGAGTGAACACACTAGCCCTCGGACTACCACATGCTGCTCATAAGAAGTACTTGGTGTGAAGTTGTACATCAGGCTATTTGTTTTCGCCTTTATCTTAATTTTACACAAAATTGTTTTTTGCCAATATTTCCTCCAATTTTTGGAAAAATTTCCAAAAAAAGTAATAGCCAGTTAGATATTATAGTCTGCTGCATTTATTTAAAATTTGAAGATGGTAGAACTATACTCCTGGAGTTGGTTAAGAGATCATGATTTTTTAGCTTTGACCAAAATTTTCGCAAATTAGTGGCCAATCACCAAATATTATAACAACCAGGTAGGTATATAATACAGCCTGCTACCTTTCTTTGAAAGTTTAAGACAGTAAGTTAAGACTGGAGTTCTTCAAGATTTTACTGAACTTTTTTTTGGTTTTTCGACAAAATTTTCGCCATTTTTTTTTTTGCCTATCACCAAAAAATAACAGCGAGGTAGGTAATAACCCCTGCTAATTTTATTAAAATTTCGCGGAAGCAAGACGATTTTTACTGGAGTTATTTAAGATTTTACTGGATATTTTTTGGTTTTTTGCCAAAATTTTTGCCAATTTTCTGGTCAATCACCTGAAATCTGAAGACAGTGACACTATTTTCCTGGACTTAGTTAAGATTTTACAAACGAGCAATTACTTTTTTCGCCAGTATTTCCGCCAATACTTGGCGAATGGCCAACACAAAGAACAGATAGATGGTCACCTATGCATCCTACCTTCCTCTGAAATTGTAGAATGATTCGGTGAAAATCCTAGGAGATATGTTTTACAGAATATTGGTTTTTGGCCAACATTTCCGCCAATTGTTTGGCGAATTGACAATAATGTAATAGTCACTCAAGGAGAAATGTGTGCTGCTGTCACTTAAAATTACAAGGCAATGTGGCTATTTTTCTGGAATTCGTTAACATTTTACTGATTTTTTAAATTTTTCGTTAAAGTTTTTACAACTTTTGGCCAATCACCAATAAAATTAACAACCAGTTGGTTAGCCTGTTAACTTCTGTTAAAATTGCAAGACAGTAAGACTATTTTCTGGGAGTTCATAAAGATTTTGCCTGAAAAGGTTTTGGATTTTTCGCCAAAACTCTCGCCAAATCGTTGGTATATAACCAAAAAGAGTATCATCTAGATAGTTATGCTTGCTACCTTTACTTAAAATTTCAAGATATGAAGACCATTTGCCAGGAGTTTCTCAAGATTTTACTTAATTTTTTTTTAGTTTTTCGCCAATTTTTTGGCCGATCACCAAAAACAGAAATAGCCAGGTGGTAGTAACGCCTTCTACACCCACCTAAAATTTCAAGAAAGGTAGACTATTTTACAGTAGTATGTTTAGATTTTACTGAAAATTTCCATTTTTTGTCAAAATTTTTGCCAATTTTTCGTCAATCACAAAAAGGTCACTTAAATAGTAAATAGTAATACCTTTACCTAAAATTGCAAGACAGTAAGACTATTTTCCACCAGCATGTTAAGATTTTACTGTAAAATCTTGGATTTTTCCTTAATTGGCAAATCATCAAAAAAGTAATAACCAGGTAGATGGAAACTCCTGCTACCTTCACCTAAATTTTTGCCAGTTTTTGACGAATCACCAAAAAAAAGTTATAGCCAGATAGGTGGTAGCACTTCATACTACCACTTAAAATTTCAAGACAGCAGGTCTGGAGATTTTACGAAAAAATTTGTTTTTTTTTTCGCCAATATTTTCGCCAATTTTTGGCGAATCGCCATAAAAGTAACAGACAGGTGCATACTTATACTCTCTACCTTCCACCTGATACAGATGACATCGGGGTTGGAGGGTGGGGGAGGAGGTTGAGGTATTGTCTTATAACGTTTATACGTCATGTTCTTTCTCTAGCAGCATTTTGAACTCTAAGAAATATTTCTTTAAGAATCGTGAAAAGAGAAATATTCTTCAATAATTTGGCCAAGTGCTTAACTTCCTCTTTTGTGAAATAGGTTCTCTTTTACCTAGTAATTTTATGCTCAATATTTTAATTTTTGGTCACAATATATGTGTATCCTGGCACTGCATGTAAAGTCACCAAATAATTTATCAATTCGAATGTACTCTGTTATCACAGGCCAATGGATTACACAAAACAGGCTAAAACCACATGTCGGTAACATTGTAGCAGTACCTAAAATTCCTCGGGACACAAAGGCCTTTGTGGAAGAATACCTTTTGATCCATTCCTTTTTACAGTGGCTACTGAAATTTAATTATCGGTGGCATTCTTACCAACAAATGTAATTACGTTATTATTTCGATTGTTCACCTTAAACACTGCATAGATTCCCATCCCTTCGCAAAATGACTTATTATGTCCCATCTAGCAATGATCAAATAGTATTTTTATTGGACAGGCTGCTTGGAAAGTTTGCTTCTGAATGCAAACCACGAACCACTGAGAACTGAGAAACTGTACCTCTCCAGGACCACAAAATGAACGTTTGATAAATCACTATATTGTAAAATCCTTTTAAAAAAAAAATGAGCACATAATGCCATTGGTGTAATGAAGTTTATATATTTATCGTCTTGCTGTGAATTTTATTGCTAAGATATTACTTACCTTGCTGTTATATTAACGTTAATAAACCACTAATGATGGCGGCATCCTTTGTTCTACGAGTGTAATAATTTTCACTAAGACACTCTATTTTTTAAAGTAGTACACTGACCTGAACAAAAGAGTGTCAGGGAATGTTCTCCAAGCAGTGATCCATGAATCAATCACACACATAAAATTACAGCTGTCCCTGAGTGGGTCTATACGCACCAGAGAAGGTGGTAGGTAAAAGCGATGTTGGTGGATCGACGTCTTCACCAAGCCGCTGTGACGCCACTAATTCAACCCATTTAGCCGATTTAAAACGAAGTGACGCTTTCACAAGGACTTACAAATATAGGGACCAAACCATGTTGCGGCGACGTTTTAGGCGACCATTCGGACTGACTTACTGGCAGTTTTAAAAATGTCCTTATTTTTCACTCATTTACGTTTAGGTCAAACCACTGATTTGGTACAGTCCCATTTGTTAGTATGAAGCTATTTTTCTCTGATAACACGTACCCGATCTGAGGTCAAAGAATCACGTTGATCTTCAGTTCAGTATTTTTAAAGTTATGGATCTCTAAGCCATTTGTTTTAATGGAGTGATTCATTGAACTATGAATTTCAAGGAGTGCGTTATGCTTGTGAACTGTTTTATGATTGACATTTCTATTTGTATTTGCTGCGTATTATGTTGAAAACACATTATAATTAATCTGAAACAATTCAAACAAATTCAATCTTTCTCTCATCACAAACAACACCAGGTGATGTGGTTCAAGTCAGATCATCACAAACAACACCAGGTGATGTGGTTTAAGTCAGATCATCACAAACAACGCAAGGTGGTGAGGTTTAAGTCAGATCATCACAAACAACACCAGGTGGTGTGGTTTAAGTCAGATCATCACAAACAACACCAGGTGGTGTGGTTTAAGTCAGATCATCACAAACAACACCAGGTGGTGTGGTTTAAGTCAGCTCATCACAAACAACACCAGGTGGTGTGGTTTAAACCGTTGATCCTTGAAACATGATGCTTCTCGGATGGCTGTGCCACCCTCGTTTTATTATATTTCATATATCTTCTTTTGATGGTTTATCTATAACATGATTACAAGTCATGCGAATCCATATCTCGAAAACAGTTAGATTTTGACTTCCTTTTATGGTTTAATGGATGGGGGACCAGATAAAGTGGAAATTTGTACGGGTGGAAAATTGTTTGATGACTGTTGGCGGATGGCAGCGTACTATCCTAGACTCTTCGAAGAAAGGTGGCGATAAGATGTGTTGATGTGACCAGTCAGAACGAGCATTAATCCGCAGTTTTTAGGGTTTGGAATAAATTAATAACATTTTAAATAATTTAGAGGTTAAATAATATTTCGATAACGTGATTAATGATATGCGCCAATATTCATGGCATCAGCGCTACAGGTATCAATATATGTGGACCCCAGAACAAAGTTGTCAATCTCAACATATGGACAAAAAATGTATTCAGTGAGGATATTTTAGTTAATCACGGGAAAATCTTTTGAAGTTTCATTATTACCTGAACATAACCCGCAATTAGTACATTTTATTAAGGTAAAAAGGTGGCCCTAATGAGATCAATTATCACAGGATAAGTGAATACTTCAAAGGCATCCCTAAAAAAACAACAATTTCTGAGACCGAAAGATAGTACGTTAACTTTCGTATGTCTACAAACTTTATTTTTTTATGCTTTCCACTGCTAAAGCCGTTTAGATTTCGTGTGGTTGTCGCAGCATGTCAGCGCAAACAATGGGTTTAATGGATGGCAAACCCATTGCCGGGAGCAGTATTCATAGCTGCCTTTTATGCAAATCTTAAATTGTGCATTGAACGCTGTATTTATATTTTAAAAAAGACTTTTCCATAAAATGAGCAGAAAGTAACAATTGTTCTTTCCTTGTGGACCATTCTGAACGCCAATGACTTTGTGCAAATAACTTCGCTCCTGCGACAAATTCGAGTCCTACATACCTAGTCAAGAATGCGCTGCATTTGTTAGACAAAAGTGAAAATGACCAAGATCTAAACCACTGAGATCCCTGAACCTTAAGCAAGACAGATTGGAATTTCATCTGCATCTCATGGACATACCGATTGCTTTTTCTCCGGTGAAACTTGTATGCTTTCCATATTGAAAACAACACTTGTCCAGAAGGCTTAAACAAATCTTAGGATCTTGCAGTTAATACATAGACGTCTACGGATTTTGCGAAATGTTTGATGACAGCTTTGATGCCAAATTGGGGGCATACTTAAAAGATTATTTAATCAAGGAAATGCCACCACAGATTAATTTGGACACACTTGAATGTTAAAAATCAAATTCAGTGAAAAGGAAATCGAGTGAGAACGAGTGATTTTAAAATGGGTGATTCTGACGACAAAATCTCATCACATATCGATCAAATTTATCACGAAAGGGTTAAAAACACTGATGAGTGATAAACACACCTGTAGCAAAAAGAGCTTGTCGCATAACCATAAGTGTTAATGCCCAGGAATAAACAAATAGTTGTATATATGTGTCGACAGAGTGCGTAACAGTGCCGACACAGTTACTTTTTTTTTTTTGCAACGAAAGGCGTTTCGATCTCTTGGACACCTAGAACGGACAAACGATATAACGAACTTAAGTGAGTTCTTGCTGTGAGATGTTTCTTTTTCAAAGGCGTAAACTGGCTTCATCAGAAACGTTTTTCGTGGCTCAGTTTCTTCATCCAAAGACACTGCATGACGTCACAACTATGGTTTAAAGGAAAGACTGTTTACTTTAAAAAAAATCAAAACTTCGCTGTCACTGTAACTGTCGTCACATCCTATACGTCTTAAGCACTGCGATTTCTCCCAAGTAAACAAATTAGAGATTAAAACAGTGTCACTCAGCACTCGTTTATTTTTAACCATAAAGAAATCCGAAGCCACAAAACTATCAATTTGTTCTTGAAGTAAGTTTGTTAGGAGACGCAGACCACATATATATTTTCCTTTGAGTGTCTTGAGAAGCAAGAACACAACTGAACACATTAAGGATTACTTTTAAAGACAACGATAAAACAAAAGCAGCGCTGAATACCATTCCAAAGCCACACTACAGCATCAATAGAAATGTCAGATGGTTGCCATAGAAACTGGAACAGTTCTTCTTTTCACGAGACCACGATTGAAATTTGTTTGCTTTGGTGCCTTTTTCTGACTCCTAACAAGCTCTTTGCGTCCATTTCTGGTCAAAAGCCAATAAACGCGCTTCATTTATTTTTAATTCACATTTCTCCTGTTCTTGGTTTATTTTATAATACCGGACGAATCTGTCTTGCACATCCATATTTTATAGACATTATAGACGATTGTTCCGTACTTCAGTAGATTCTGATATATGCTGGAGTCTAGAATTTCTTGGGGTAGGTGAGGTGGGGTGTGGTGGGAAGGGTTCCCTATTCTGAGTCTAGTGGGAATTTGAGGGAAAAGCGACAATCTTTTGGATGTTCTCAAGGTTAAAATGATCTGTCAGGAGGATATTTTTAACGGGATCTTCACAAAAGAAACAGTTTACTTTTAAAATTAAGTGTGTCGGAAGTCACGTGTCTCAAAGAGTGACTTGTTCGGGTGATGTCAGTTATCTCATAAAGCCTTGTGAAAAAAATGAAAACCAGTCAATATCATTATCTTGAGGTTTTTTCATTGCCAAAGAAAACCCCGCTTTCCGAATAGGTGTGTCGTTTGTTGAAGATTTTTTTCTCAGGTACACACCACATCTTAATTTATGAAAACCCCTCAAGACACGCATGGTGACACATTTTAACAGTCCTCAACCACGAATAATACATTCCCTCAAGTATGACAATTAAAAGGGAAAATCTCACCTCTACTATTTTCCCTGAATACTGTATGCCGACATCTGCTTTAGCAGTACCGTGATAACGGCCCGTTTGAAATGCAGCTTTGTAGCCAAACTTTTGTTCGTTATTCTGCGCCACTTTTCCCAACACGGCATCCACGCAAAGCATGCTCTCTCCAACGTAAGCCCGCGCCACCTCGTCGCGTAGCCTCGTGCCAAAGCCGAGCCCTCGACACTTGGCATCCACGTAATAATAGGAACCATAGAACACATTGTCCGCCCACGGTATCCGTATGGCAGAAGCCACAACTTCACCCTTGTATTCTCCAATGTAAAAGCCATGACCTCTGGGATAAATACTCAAGCACGTGTCAAGATCATATCTGGATATTTTACCCATGCCTTGGTACCAGTCCTGGACAATTTTGGCATCACATGGGGTCATGGCACGGACTATATAGTCATCATCGTATTGTTTCAGAATAAGAGGCTTCTCATTCTTGTTTATGTCTAAAACACAACAAATGTTAATAGCTTTATTTGGACCATATTTGATCTTAACGTTCCGTTTCTTTTCTGATTTGCAAAATAATTAAATGATAATACTAATAAAAACAAGAAACAAATCGCTCTTCAACCACACTATACTGGAAAATGGAACACCTTTTTCACAATTTTTCGCCTGTTAACTTTTGTGTCTGTCTGCCTAGTGCCAAAAAATGAGCTTACAAAAAAAAACTTACCCGCCATTATATCTTTCCAAGTTGTGGTTCCCTTTGGAGGAACAAATGTGCAAACTCTAAAAAGAGAAAAAAAATCACAACATTAAGTACAACACAAAACGACTATAAGTCTTATCGACTTTACAAACTTCACTCGTCAAACATATATCAACAGCAGTGGTGTGTTATCGCATGAAAATAAGCTGCTTCTCTACCGTTTTGCCAGTGCAAACTTACCAACTCCTAAAATTGTTTTTATGTGCAAAATATTTAGTTCGTAGCTAAATGACAGTGTGATTGTAATTCGGGAAGGGGGAAGGCGGTGGGTGGTTTGGGTGAAAAAAGACGCGCACGCAATCCTTGTGCATCACATTGTTTTTTTTTAAACAAAACCTCGTGGAACGCTGTATCGTTTTATTATGGTTTCTGAAACAAAAATTATATCTTGTTTCACAGCTGGGCCAAGGTATGCTGGGGAAATGAATTAAAAAGTGCTGAGTAAACAGTACGGCGTTGAAGCATCGTTAAATAGACGTCACACGCGACGCCGGATTAACGTTTGGTTTGAGTTGTTTATAGAAGTAAAAACAACCTTTACCTTTCGACGTTAGATAGACGTCGATTATCAGATGTCGAATCGACGTTGCGTAAAGGTTGGAAATGAAAGTCGAAACAACCTATATTTCCGGAGGTTGTAGAGACGTCAGGAAAGCGACGTTGTATAGACGTCGAAACAATCATCATCTAGAACTGACAGGGACACTCACAGTGTGGTCACTCCTCCATCACAGTACCCCACCCTTGTGCCATCCAATCAAGAAGGATACGTATGAAGTCGATTTCCATTAATATGTTTCAAAAGTAGGTGGGAAAAGACTTGCGAGATCTCAAAATTCTCATACTGTACGTCCTCGTTTTGGTATATTTTCGAAGTAACCTATCATGGCTGCTATTACCGGTGAGTGATAACAAAAGGGGTGTTTGTATGGTTGTGATTTCGACGTCTATACATTTTCGATTTTTGAGGTCTGTCCAATATCGATTTTCCGACGTCTATTCAACGTTGCACTAAAGACGTTGAATGGAGGTCGGAGAAAGTTGCGTTTTGGTTGCGACCAAAATCAACGCCTAAACAACGTTGCTTATTCAACGTCTATTCAATGCTGTGTCAAAGACGTTGGTAAGACGATGATTCGTCGTCGCGACGAATCACAACCAAAAAACAACCAGAGTTAATGTTGGAGTTTGGTCGGGCCGACGAGGCAACACCAAATCAGCGTTGGAGCGATGTTAGAATGTTTACACAGACCGAAGCCCAGAGAAAGGCGCTTTGGCCAGGAACAGCCCTTTGACGATATGAGCAGACCAAAAAAGCTCCCCTGCCCTCCTCAGCGAACCACCATCCCTACTCAGTTTTTCCTTCTGAAGTCTGATCGAAAAATCCTAACTCAGTTCCCGTGTATTACTGAATATGATGTTGCCATGCATGTCCAAAACTACTTGTCCAGTTTTTATTCTATGCGTGAATTCGCGTATTAGTACTTACCGGATGTCTAAAATGTAACACTAAAGATCATTTTGTTTTGCGCTCAATGAACTCAATCGGACAGGTAACGAGCATTTCCTTGATAGAGGAAAAGAAGCAACTGCGACTGGTGTACAACCTCCACGTGGTATTCACTCGTGTTATTAATCAATAACTGATCAATGCTGATTGTCGGAAAAGCTCAGATTACGGATTTATGCTCGTGCACACTGTGATCAATAACGGAGAATCGAAGTGTCAAGGACCTCTTCTGCCATAATACACTGTTTCTGGTGTGCATTATTTTCCCTTGAAAATCAGGTTGGTGTTCGGTTGGTGCAAATTGTTCAATTATTTCATTTTCTTTTTTTAATTATCTTTTCCGCTTGCTTCTGATTTCCAGACTACTCCCCCTCGGCAATGGGTTCCATCACATACACGTGGTGGGTAAATTTGTTCACCGAACCGTAGCGGTGACAAAACCCACGTCACAGTTTTATGTTGAAACCGTTACAGATTTTCACCACACTTTAGAACCTTTCCCAGAATACGGTTTGCACAAAGGGTACGTGACTGTGTGTCTAGGAAACCAATATGTCTCAGCGGCAAAGGTACTGCGGCCCGTTTGTCATGGAATTCTTTAGTGATAGTGATAAATTCGTCACACATGTCTCGATCTTGAGTTTCAAGGTCAGACTACTGTTCTTTCAAGTGAGACGTTTCACCACTCAATGAATTAAATATAACACTGTTAAGTTTTTATTGAAATTTGATATGAATAGTAAAATCGTTTAATTTTACGAGAAAAGTAGCGTCCACCCTCACAACCCAGTAAACATTCCAAAGTCGATCCACAACCGATGTGAGGTTGCAGCGTCGACCAGACCGTGTCCCAACATTATTTATGCTTGGTACTTGGTACTTGGTACTTGGTACTGAGTTTTCACGACCATAAGTCAACGTCTAACTAACTTCTTTGACACAGCGTTGAATAAACGTTGGATGAGCAATGTTGTTTAGAGTTTACTTTTGGTGGTCATCAAAACATAACTTTATCCTCCGTTTATTCAACGTTGCACCAAATACGTTGTACAGACGACGGGACAATAACAATCCTCATATTATCGCTCGTCGAAAGTAAGAGCCATGGCACGTAATATCGAAAAAGATAAAAATGATTGTCAAATTCTCATGACTTATCAATTACTTAAACGGTGACCTTGGCATTACATGCGGACTGTATTATACTTACACCTCATACTTTACAATTGTTAGGTATACATACACACTTATATTTCACATATCACATTTTTAAGTTGCATTTTTCCAGAACAAATGTAGCTCGAACTTGAGAAAAAAAAACGCTCAAGAAAGTGAGAAGTGATTCTTTCGTGAATCCGCGTCTTCATACTTACGTGTAAAAAGAACACGCGTACGTTTGACCAAACAATCATAAATGGCTTCTAGTTCTATAAGTTATTATAATCATAATGTCATATTTCACACCGCATTAATAGAAGTCTATCCGTCAACCCAGGCTTCTTAAAATTACTGCTAAACATAGTATGTAGCACAATTTAGTGCAGCTTGTAACTATAAGTGTTATTTCCGACTGACTATTCGCACAGTACACGTGCTAAATATTACCAGACACCTTATCGCAGGGAGCTAACTTCCAATTTTACTTCTCAGTTTCAAATGTTTTGAAATGCATGCGTTAACAGATATGCCTTGACAGATATGCCTTGACAGATATGCCTTGACAGATATGCCTTGACAGATATGCCTTGACAGGTATGCCTTGACAGGTATGTCTTGACAGATATGCCTAGATATGCCTTGGCAGATATGCCTTGACAGATATACCTTGACATGCATGCCTTGACAGGTATGTCTTGACATATATGCCTTGACAGATATGCCTTGACAGATATGCCTTAACAGATATGCCTTGACAGATATGCATTGACAGACTATGACAATCGTACAAACAGAACCTTCCCGGAAATCGAATCACTACAATTCAGTTCCACTGGTGGTCCCATTTTCAGGTTTCTTTTTGCTTACTTTGACTTCAAACTGTCCAATAATCTAAAATACAATCGAGCAGAATTTTATAATCCACACATTTTATGGCAAACTTTTACTGAGCTGTTTTAGTTGTTACATAAATTTTCCATTACAAATAACAGTACTATTATAAGTACCCTCGGTTCAACACACTGTATGTGTCACAACGACTAAGCTTTGTTATGGTTCGGCCTGTAACAATAATTTCAAAGCTGAATTCTCAGTTATAATGTAACATCAAATTGACATACTGAAATCTACAACAAATGGCGTAATTTTAGCAATGATGGAAGGAAATTGCAATAAGAGAGAATGAGAGAGAGAGAGAGAGAGAGAGAGAGTGAGAGAGAGAGAGAGAGAGAGAGAGAGAGAGAGAGAGAGAGAGAGAGAGAGAGAGAGAGAGAGAGAGAGAGAGAATTCTAAAACATTTTTTTTGGACAAAACCAAAGCAAAATGAAATCGATAGAAACGTAACTACCATATGGTGCATATATAATATATCATTATAAAAATGGCACAGGCTCAATTTCCTGCAAATTTTCCAAACCTCTTCATGATATGTGCCTATTAGTTTGCATTTCTCCGATGATACGTTTATTATGCAACGTCTAATTAGCTTTGCGAAGTGTTTGCAAATGAAGTCAAAACGTCCGTACAACGTCTTTCTCCCGATGTTGTACAGGCGTCTGGAACATAATAACCTAGAATTTCCATAATGACAGTGACAATTACATGATGTTGCGATTGGCCCTCCACCAAGTACGCGCCCCTTTGGAACATCTGCAGTAACGCAAGATACGTATGAAATCAATTTTCATGACTGATTTTCAGAAGTGTGCAAGAAAACACTTCGCGCTTCTAATATTCCCTTATTTTACGTAACCATTTTGGTGTAATTTCGAAACGCCCCCCCCCCCCTCCAGCTTCAATTTCCGGTGAGCGATGACAAGATCGCCCACATAACGTCGAGTTTCGACGTCAACGAAACATTGTTTTTTTTTCGACGTCTATTCAACGTTTCATCAAACATATTGATTAGATGTCAGAGAAAATTGGGTTTTATTGCAACTATAAGCAACACTCAAGCAACGCTGTTTATCCAACATCTATTCAACTTTGTGTCAAAGCAGTAAAGTATAAAATTTCCTACTATGACAATTAAACTCTTCTGCGGAATGTTACCATAATTTTGTACTGCAATAGCTTAAAACAATTAAATTAACAATTCAAACCAAACCGAATTCCTAAGATAGCTGAATAAACTACTTGCATCAAAGAATTTTTTTGTCTTACATTATACGGTAAGTGGTTCTCGAGATAAGATATCAAGTGAATTACAGCTTGAGTCTCAAGGTCACGGCACAGTTCATGTACTCGCCCCTTCTTTCACATCGAATAAACCAATTCGCACTTTGACTTTTGCCGAAAAGTGTTTACGTTAAGGCTGAATTCAGTTGCGATAAGGATTTCAAGAAATTATAGAAAAAAAACGGCAAAAAATCAACAAAATTCAATTTTGTCTGAAATATATTCACATGTTGGTTATTAAGGGGACAGAATAATATGTAAAATAGTTTAAAATATCATAGGATGGCCTTATAAATTTGAAAGTGTGCATGTTGAAAGAAAATTTGAATTTTGATGTTTTTCCTCATCATTTCTTTACAATTATCCCAAAAAATTTGCAGTCGAAACACCTCCATCGGAAAGACCCGAAAGTGCGAATTGGCTTATATGGATTGAAGTTTCTATAACCGTTTTCGAGATAAGATCTACCTCAGGCATCCGACTTTTACCGCTAAGGTCAAGGTCACAGAGCTACCTCTTATGTAGCCAAGAGCCTAAGTCGGTGCTGTCTCTAGCCATTTTCGAGAGAATGGTCAACTTCCGGTGTCCATCTTGACCTTTACAGACGAGGTCTTTAAGGCCAACCGATCGAAACTGAACTCTAAATCACCTTATCATGTTTTCAAAATAATGGTCAGCTTATGATTTCCAGCCCTGGACATGACCAGCAAGTTTCGGGTCACCTAGAATCCACTTAAATAACGTCTTTCAGGCACAAACGGTCGAAAGTGAGCTCAAAATCGATCTGTCTCTAACCGTTTTCGAAATAATGACCGAAAATTAGCTTCCAAATTGAGCAGTGACTGTATCACTTTAAAATATAGGCCGGGTAGTGTACAGCTTAAGGACAAGCTTGTCTTCATGTGGTGAGCGGGGATAAACATTCGGATTTAGGAAAATCCCCCCCCCCCCGACAACTCCCCAGGTCAACTCCCCCGAACAATTCTCCCACGGGGGGAAAGCCTGGTGGAGGGAATAGTCCTGGGGGGGGGGGGTTCTTCAGGGGGAGTTTGAGGGGGGAGTTAATTGGGGGGGAGTTGTTTGGGGGGAATTGTCCTGTTTCCAAGCATTCACAGCAAGTTTGAAAGCAATCCACGCAAACCACAAACCGCCTTCGCAAATTTTTTAAAGGATAGGCAAAAAAATCTCACTGATAACAACCTTGTGAATAGTCATTAAAAAAGAAAAATGAAAGCTATTGGTCGAAAAGTGCAGGAACAGAAGCACTACGAGATTTTTTATTTAGAAATGCCACCATTCAGGCAATTTTTAGTGGATCACCAAGACAAAAAATTCCACAGTGAACTACACAGGGAGCAACAACGTCAGATCTGAAAGCAATCCGACGAAGATGGCAGGGAAACATTTAAACAAAATTAATAGCGCCATTAGCAGTTTCTGGCCGATGACCAAAAAAATCGTTTTTATAGAGGAGTAAGATGCCCCTGCTCATGCGATTAGACCTACCCTACAAAGTTTTGGCTGGTATGAAAAAAACATAGGTTAGTCCAAATGGATAGTCCATAAATTATTTACACATTCTTTTTCAGAACTATCATTTTAACAAAAATATTTATACAGTTTTTTTATTGCTTAAGAAAAACAGTAAAATCTAAAAGAAAAATAAACGAACAGAAAACTGGACCGTAAATAAAAACAGCAGCTAAATGAAAACAGGCAAAACCGGAAACCTGCTCTTATATACAGCTACATGGCAATATAATATAAAAATTGGTTCACATATTTCTGCGAACCGAATTTATTAATCCACTCAATAAGAAGTAATTAGGCGGATAAAATGACACTTGTAACTGCAGCTGCCAAATAGCTATATTTTCCTAAGCTCCAAATCTTTTAATATTAAATATTTTACCTCTTTTGGGATCCAAAGCTAAACTTAAGATGACTTTGAGTTGTTGTTGTTGTTGTTTTTACAGAAATATCCGTTTTGATACACTTTAATTCAAGTTATGCCTATTTTACTGAACTATTGCTTGTGTTTTTATTTGGTCTTGCTCCAAAGCTTGGAATTAATTCCCAGTGCTGTCTCCAGGGTTCCTCAGCTTGGAACAATTCACTAAGGTTTGTCTGTCTTTCTTGACAATCTAATTTGTGCCACATCATTAAAAGCTACTACAGCGGAGGGCATAAAAGTGCCTTGAAGACGGAAGCTGCTTAGAAGCTCTTGGCTTCCTCAATTGACAGCACAGCTCCTTCTGAAGTTTATGATGTGCCTGGTTATTACAATGAATAAAAATGGCTATTTCCATTATTACGACGGCTTCCACTTCCATTGCCATTAACGCTAGAATAACATGCCACTGGTGGTAACTATGCCAGATTTCACCCAAGAAATAAAACCTAGTCTGCGAGCCAGGAAATATTAGAGATCTGGGTATTCAGCAACATTGTTTATACGTCCTGCCAATGAACATCGTCCATGGCTAAGCAACGGCAGGTATCGAAAACAAAACACAAGCAAGCTCTGTGGCAAAGCGAACTGCATCCAGGGGCAGTAACACTGTCAACAGACAATGAAATACAGATAATTACCACTGTCTATCAAAATAAGTGGTAAATACAGTTGCTGTGATATTATTTTGTGTGAACACGATATTACCTTATTTTTATTCAACATTAAGTATTGCTGACTTTGAAATAGGTCAACATGAGCTTTGTTAATGATTTAACTGGTGTTTTGATGACAAATAACTGTAGTATCTACTGGCTTTTGTTTTCCGCTCAGCATTGAAGAATTGTTGACTTGAGATCGGCAAATGCAATAACAGCACTTACCCAAGCCATGTTGCAACTGAAATTAATGACCAACAAACAGTTCCGCTTTGTCACTCAATGGGTTTCTATCTTTCAAACATATAATAACAAAGCATATACTGGCTTGTTTGAAGTCATAACCTAACACATATGGAGTTATTTTGGGTTAACATGAAGTATTATTGACCAGTAAGAATAGTAATGTCAACGTTTTCGAAACAGGTCGATGCTATTTTAATGTTAATTCATAATAATAAGTCAATAAATGCTTTGTTGACGTAACTGGTGTGTCTGTCACAAATAACTACACTATCTGTCGACACTTGAGTTCTGGACAACTTTGAAAAATTACTGACTTGGGCGATAACCAGTCAGAATAAACCATTTACTCAATTCATTCAACTATTGATGTTGATCTGTTAAAACAGTAAGGCAGAGGTGAGCATTTTCATGGGATCAACATTCCAATGTCGGTGTATAGTGGAAACGAAAAGAAAATGGCAGTCGAAAGGGCACCGATGAAAGCTCATTGGCATATATTTTATTAAGTAACGACTTGAAAACCGTTTCAGTTTAATTTGTTTGAAAAGGCTGACACGATTTTACTTGATTCTGAACATACATATCGCACATAAATCACAGGAATACAATCACAATAAACCGGCAAGAAATGTATAAAAATAATTAAAAATTTAAAAAAATACCCAGTGGTTTTAGTTTCACCCCGATGCAAAACTGCACAGTCAGTTCTTCAATCAAAACTTTATTTCTGGAGCAACTGTATACGACACAGAAATCATGTGACAAATTGCCTACATTTGTATTTTTGCTGTGACCTATTGGCTTAGGAAATAATGGGTTGTTAATAGACAATATAGCCCCCCTTACGGCATCCGTTGCTCATCTATAAGGGCTCAAGGATCTATTTTATTGATCTAACAAATTCCTTACAAACTCAAAGCAATGTGGCGAACTACTGCAGGTTTGCTCCTAATTAATAAGTCAGGGCATTGTGCTTCTGTCTTGAATTTCTCACTAAATTCTGCGGGGAATGTTTGCACAGAACGAAGACTTGAAATAAAACTTTGATGTGGACAGACCTCACATTTTTTGGCAAAAGTGCACAATTGACTCTTGAGGTTCTTATATGGATGAATGAGTAATTTTTAGGAGGGTTGTTCCATCACTTGATGTGCGGTCACTGCCCGAGGGAGGGTGGGGGGGGGGGTACTTGGTACGACATTTGCTTCCATGCACGTCCAAAAAAAACGCGGAGAATGGGGATGATTTTGAGACAAGACGTGGTCAGCGAGGAGTGCCAATTTTGTTTTAAAATTGGGGTAATTTTCATTCAGAACTTCGCATTTAACACGTTTTCTTTCGAAACGGCACTTCGCATTCGGTTAAAAAAGGGATATTATTTCAAACTTATCACAAACGTTTGGGGATGGTTTTAAAAAGTCACGGGCGCCTGGAAATTTTCCTACGAGCTCACAGAATTCTGATTCTGTACTCTTTTGTACTCTCTCTCTCTCTCTCTCTCTCTCTCTCTCTCTCTCTCTCTCTCTCTCTCTCTCTCTCTCTCTCTCTCTCTCTCTCTCTCCTTTGCGTTTGTTGCTTGAATCATTCGATTTTAATTTTAAAAAGTGCATTTGAAATTTCGTACTAAAGATTTAGGTTCCAACTGCAAAAGTGGCTGGTCGCGACCACATCTTAACGCCCAACCAACGTCTTTGACACAAAGTTGAATAGAATTTTGGTATGCAACGTTGTTTAGACGTTGCTTTTGGTCATGAACAAAATCCAACTTTTTCCGACGCCTAATCAAGGTCTTTTGTGCAACGCTGAACAGATGTTGGAAAATCCAAGTTAGATAGACAGATGAACAGTCAAAAACAACCTGCTCATCTTATTGCTTATTGTAGCGATCACAGATCACTTCGTAAAAACCAAAGAAAGGACGTTAAACGTGAAAATTTCAGGAGCGCACAAGTTTTTTTCCCACTCACTTTTGAATACTGTTCATGGAAATCGACTTCAAATATATCCTGCGGTACCAAATGGCCAAAGGTTGGGTATTGTGACCACGTGTTATTTCACTGTCAACATGGCGGTTCTAGATTATTATTGACCCCAAGGTCTATACATCGTTGCTTTCCCGACGTCTGTTCAACGTCGCAATCCCGATGTCTATACAACGTCGGGAGCCAGACGTTGTTTCTACTTCCATTTTCAACCTTTACACAACATTGATAAGACGTCGGATTACCGACGTCTATTCAAAGCCGGAAAGTACATGTTCTTTCGACTTCCATAAACAACCGAAAACCAACGTTTACCTAACGTCTGGTGTAACATCTATGCAATGTTGATCCAGCGTCGCAATGTTGACAGGGCTCTTTCTTCCAAATCTTTATTCCGCCCTAATCTGCTTCTTATGTCCAGGACTGATTCGTCCACGATAGTTAATGTAATAACTATTGATACAACTATTGGTGACATAGTGATAATTGATTTAGCGACAACCCACAGGGTAGAAGGCGGAACCAAAGATTGTTGTTGTTATTGTTTTTTTGCATGTGTGTGTGGCATTTTTGGAGGATGCTCACAGTCCTTTGTTGGCTCAATTATTTGTTAAATAGCAATGGACCGACCGTAATGCTGTTACTGTCTTGGAGCTTTTTAAAGAATGGAGGAACACTGGGGAATCTTCTGGAAAACGCTGAAATCCCCAGCGTAGTTAACACCTATTGTAAAAACCACTGCCAGCGATTTGTTATTATTCTCTTAGAAATGTATTGTGTCATGTTTTACCATTGTTTTTCACCTATTGTTAGTTTAAACCTAACTCCAGATGCGTGGATTTCAATGGGTTTAAAATATTGTGTGATTAAAAGGGCTGGTATTTGCCAAGGGAAATCCTTGATGTATTGTAACGCCAGGGCTGTATCAGTCGGGTAAACATTCCCATTTTTTATCCTTATCAGATGGAATCTCCCTTCTTCCCGGCTTTACCCTTTGACCGAGCTCCCCCATAGAATTCCATGGATGTGGGCCAGCGGGTGTATATCTCGTTATTGCGTAAGATCACCCGTTTGAACCTTTGTGAACTTGTCGTCCGGGCCGAGATAAGCAGTGCCGTTCTCTTATTGGGTAGTAAGGCTGTCCCAATGGAAACGGTGATTATTGGGTCAGCACTGCTCCCTAATCTCCCCCCCCCACCACGGAGATCTCCACTGGGATTCCAACCAATTAGGACCCGGGATTAGGGTTGGTCGAGGACCCGCCTCAGTGATTGAATCTCACGTTAAAAAACTGAGTGAATCTGGTAACTTGGGCAGTTAACGAAGAAAAATTCAAGTGAGTTTAAGATATTAAAACGGATAAAAGCCCTGGTCCTAAATGTGGACAAGAAATAAAAAACACAACCGAAATTGTGAAATCGTGAAATCTTTAATAAATAGAACGGGATCAAAATCTTAGAAAGTTATTCGGAGGAGCCCAATAGTTTTTGGTAAGAATTCACTCGTATCGTAATAATTTGTCATAAATATGTGGGTTTGCGCTGTAAATAATTACTTACCTCGTTCTCCAAATATAGAAGTATGCCTGTCTAAGGCAGTATTTTGTGGTAATTTGTTGTGTTATTTCTCGTAAAATTCTGCCATTTTTCGTAAGACGTGTGCACTTTCCAGAGTTTTCTCTCGAAATGACAGCAGTTTGTTTATTAAAATACTGGGTTTCAAATCAGTAATCGAGTACCGACTTGTGTCCTAAATGGGACTTATTTAGGCAGGTAATTTGGGTTTAACACCTGTGTTCAATGTATTGTTTCAGTTACCGTTTTTCTACCGTTTGTCAGCACGGAGGGTTAGCGTTTAGACCGCTGATGCACCATTTGTCCTCTGGGGTGCGCGGACGTTAACTTAGATAGAATCGTGAATAAACGCGTCAACAAAGCTTTTGTGTTTCGCTCCTCTACTTTCTAATACCTATGCTCAACAAAGGAGCCAAAAATGGGGAGGCGGGGGGTGTTAACGTTATGCACCTTTCTTGATTTTCTATACGAGTTTAATAGTGTTTAACCAAAACCGTGCAACTTATCCGATAAATAACTTCATAGAGTCGATCCGATTTTCCGATGTCGAGACATTTTTTTGCTTAACAACAGACATTTGTTTACCCGTCAAAAGTTGAAACAGTCGTTTGACTGAACCAAAGAATATCCATATAAAATTTTAAGTCGAAATGACTTTCCGTTATCGAGATATTATGCATGCAAGATCTGGTTAAAATATATATATACATATTTTACGTGATGACGTCATACGCCGTATTTGTTCGTTCTACTCGCGAAAAAATTCTATACAGTCTTTCGGACCTACCAAGCAACAATCCAACCAAATTTCAACTTTCTCCGATGTTCAGCAGCTGAGAAATTTCACACACAAGATTTTTACGTGATGACGCAATACACCTGCCCTAATCATGTGACATGCCTGAAAAGTTGAAAGAACCGTTCGACTGATCCAAGGAATATCCACATAAAATTTGAAGTCGATAGGACTTTCCGGTATCAAGACATTTTGCACACAAGATCTTGTTTATAATATACACATATCCCGGACAGTTGCCCGCGCGGCGGGTTTCCCGCGCAGACATTATCCCCCTTAAATTGACATGCATGGACGTTTTCCCGCATCTTTTCCCGGCGAGTTTCCCGCATTCCATATTCTTTCATACTGGCGCTCGTTCTAATTGGTTTTGAATTTTCTTGATCAATTTGAACGCTAGATAAGATTTATTAGAAATGTTTCAAAGAACTTGTGTTTTTGCTGTTTGTGAATAGCTCACAGCGCTCTTCTGTTTAATCACGTAATTCCTTTAAAGATTTAAATGCACAATGGTGCAACTGATTTGAAAAGGATAAGGGATACCCCGCCCATCTCTTGTCCCCTGATTAGATATGCAGATAGGACCCTTTGAACTGTTTTGCGATCGGCCCCGTGTCTTATCCAAAAGCAATATATCCGGACTCATTACGCAATAGAAATTCTCTAGATCCCTTTGACGTTCGCGCTACTATGACACGGCAAACGAGAGGGAGTGTGTTTTGCTATTAGACCTCCGTATTCGTGAGTATTGTTTAATAAAGCTCGTGTGTGAATATATGACTTGCTTTATAACCCCTTCTCCCACTAAACCCCACTCCTTACCCCCAGCTTCGTTGTAAATGCAGTTGCGGGATCCCATCCGGGGTTTGCAAAATACCACGCGGGAAAGTGTCCTCCCTGTGCAAAAAATGCGTCATTATCTCCGCGCGGGAAACATTCCGCCCGGGAAACTGTCCGTCCACCAATATACACATATTTTACGTGATGACGTCATACGCCGCATTCGTTCGTTCTACTCGCAAAAAATTCTATACAGTCTTTCGTACCTATCAAGCAACAATCCCACCAAGTTTCAACTTTCTCCGATGTTCAACGACAGAGAAATTCGGCACACAAGATTTTTACGTAATGACGTCATACGCTTGCTGTAATGACGTGACATGCGTCAAAAGTAAATAGAACCGTTCCAACTAACCAAGGAATACATCGATCAAGTTTGAAGTCGATCCAACGTTTAGTTCTTGAGATATCTTGCACACAACATTTTGTCCACAACAGACTGACACACACACAGACACGCATACACACGTACACACATACACACAGAACGTACAAACACTATTTGTCTCTCCTTGGTCGGGGAGACATAATTAATGGAATGTATAACATCAAAAGATTAAACACATATAAATGTGACTACCTGATTAAAAAAAAAACAATTGTCAAATAATTTACTCTCGTTCACAAATATAAATAAATATGTTGAAGTAGATATCACAAAAACATACTTTGAAGTGATCAACCTTGAAATATCGACCAGAACGTTATGCGAATTTTAAATATGTGACGAGATCTAAATATTTTAGAATAGTTCCGTTTCGTTCTGAAAAATAGCCCTGTTTTAAATGTGAATTTTTATGTGGGTGCCATCTCCACTGCAAGACCGTATTTCATCCCATTCCGTTTCGTTTCACAAAATATAAATAGCTCGAAATAAACAAAAACCAATTTAATCAAAGCAAAATACTGAGTAATTCCCGTTCGAGCAGCATTGTCTTTTAATTTTAAGCATTTTCTTCTGTAGGCACACCAGTGCAAGAACTGACATTTTTATCATTATTTGCGCAAGCTCAGTCCGCAATGAAACTTTTCCTTTTCGGGCAATACGTGTATTAAAATTGTCGTTCAGTTTTTATCGGTTTCTCTTGTTATTTAAAATATGTAAAAAAAAAAAAAATGCAGTCTTCGCTACCGAGTAGCGAAAATTACACATTCTATTTAAACACTTAAAAATTGAAAATTCTTTAATAATCTGTGTTGAAAAGTCATGCCAAGCTGCCCTTTGCATCAAAACTCCACCAAACACATCCTGTCTAAAATAAGTGAGTGCTATGTGTTGTATCTTGCCGTTAGGCTGAACAGCAAATATATCTCAGCGGGAATGCTTATCTCCCATATCTGGGGATGCCCACCACCACACTTGCTATTAAGTTGTATTCGCATTATAAATGAGTAAAGGTTATGAATATTTGTTTTCTTTTCAGTTATCTTCCTTTTGTCGTTTATCTATTAACACTTGGCAAGTCGAAGGCCTGCAAAGAGTGGGGTGACGGTTAACCCAGTTGGTTGGTTGTGATCCCAAGGTCCCAAGTTCGACTCAAGCTCGGGGGTGGTAAGCAATTCGCAACAATTGTCTTAGCTAAGCGAATGCGGTGGGTTAGGCCATCTATCACGGAATTCAAAATTAGCGTTCATTCAGGCTTTCGAAAATCCTTTTTAAAAAAGGAGTGGTATCCCGACATTTCATTAGACTACATTTTCATCCACCGTCATTTCACCCGACGACATTTCATCCGTGAAAAGTTTAACGTACGACATTTCATCCGAATTTTATAGGTATAGGTAAATAGGTACTGGTTTATATAATTATTTATTATCATTATTATTATATTTATTTAATTATTATTTTTGGCTTCATTTTCAAAAGAGGTTAAAATGTATTTCTAAATGCGAATTCTACACTTACTTTGTTTCTTTCATTTTGTCATTAATTACCCCACCGACCCCCCCCCCCCCAAAAAAAAATAATAAAAGAAATAATTAAGCGTTCCTATACGTGCTGAATGATCCGTCCATTTGGTACAATAATGTTACCATATGGCGTAACATTATACAGTTGTGATATATTTAAGAGGGTAACATGCAGTTTCGTTCACCCGAGCGATGGAATTTTACAAGAGGCGAAGCCGAGTGTAACATTCCAACCTGATGGGTGGGTTAGCAAAACTTCATGTCACCCTCCCAACTATATGAGCCAATTCGCTCTTTCGTGTCTTTCTGGTGGAGGTTTTGTTTCGACTGCAAGTTATTTGGGTTAAATTATAAAGAAATGATAAGAGAAAAACATCAAAATTCTAATTTTCTTTCAACATGCACACTGTGAAATTTATAAAGCCATCATAAGATCTTTTATTTTGCATATTATTCAGTCCCTTTAATAACCAACATGTGAATATGTTTCTGGCAAAGCGGGATTTTGCTGATTTTTGTTGTTTATATATATATATATATATATATATATATATATATATATATATATATATATATATATATATATATATATATATATATATATATATATATATATATAATTTCTTTATATCCTTATCCCAGCTGAATTCAGCCGAAACGCAAAAAGCTCTTCGGCGAAAGTCAAAGTGCCAATTGGCTTATTATAATTGAAGGGGTCCATGCATAAACTTGATAACTCCACTTATCAGGAAAATGCACTATTACCATCACGGTATTTCTTGGCCTCTGTTCTATCACATATGTAAGTCTTACACCTCAAAACCGATTAGAAGTGGGCATTTTTTAGGAAAAGGCGATGGGAAAAACCTATGTTTGTTACTAAAATTTCAAACTTTAAAAGCGTTTTTCTCCACTGCTGATAACTGCACTTATCAGGTTTATGCATGGACCCCTTCAATTGTTTTGTTGCATTTGTTATAGCCTCAGGAGCTTTGGCTGACGAATTTGTGCCATGCTCTCAACAGGTTGAAAAAATTCGTTAGTTTGTTTACGTTTTTGGCCGCTATTTTGTTACCCTACAGGTGCTTTTTCTCTCTTTGCAAGCCCAAATATAATAGTAATACTTCATTCTCAGTTCTTACGATGTTCATGCAATGCATTGTGGGTAACTGAGGGCATAATGAGCGATATTGGAGTTTATTGCACTGTTTTATACCAAGACAAATTCTTCGATATTTAAGCTAAGTAATAAAATTTTTCTAAACGGTAAACACTATTTAAAGAACTAATTTCCTGGCATGTGACAAGTAGGCCAAAATGTATGCAATCGGCCCAGAACAAAAAAAAATACCCTGTTATATTTGGTATAAAGAGTGAGAAAATATGCTTTTTGCCCTGGCGCAGGCACTGGCACTTTTTGATTACGTGATGAAAATGTTAATTCTCATTGGTGGATGTAAGGTTGTGACGTGAACTTGTCCGCAAGAATTGTTTTTTGCCTGAATAGTAGTTGTGGAAGTTCACGAAATTGAAACTTCCGGTTACCTTGTGCTGCGCTTAACGTAGGGCCGTACGGACCGACTCCGAAGGGGGAGGTCCGTACACGCCCGTAGGCTGAAGGCAAAAAACAATATCGTACACACTCAGAATGATGTATTACTTTTATTATATGCCTACTTTTGGTATTTTTATGTCGTTCTTCAAAATTTTACCACGCACTTTTTTGCACTCTGTGTGTTCAGATGGGGTGACGCGTAATCGGTACTGCGGTCAGCGAGCATTGATATTTGACTCGGTTTTTGCACTTAAGAAAATAAATATTAAGTATTTATTTGCTACGTGTAATGATTATTTCTGAGTAATACCCCCCCCCCCCCCCCCACCCTATTTTCTCCCTTTCGAACGTTCCTTCTTATTTTGTCAGTTCAACGGAAGTAACTTATTTCAACTCAAATCGCGAAATAACAACGCAACAAATACAAAATGGCGTAATTATATGACACATGTAATAAGATGACGTTTCGTTTTCAGGCTGTGCTGTAAATATCGTCACAGTAATAACTCATTTATCGATTTTGAGGACGATTGCAGTTGGTTGTGACCCACTTTCTATTCACTTTCAAGTCCGAAAACACGTGTTTTTTTTTTTTTTGTTTACTGTTGACATCTGATCGCATTATGAATATGCTTATAGGGGGCACCATGCAATCTGGCCTATGAAAACTGCATGTTCGTTTTTTTTTTTCTATCATTTCTTTGTACGCGGACCTCTAGGCATATAATAAAAATTCAGTTTACTCCACTGATATCTGGAATTTGTTTTTATTTGAACAATCTTGAGTATCTTTAAAGCCATCACTTTGATTGAAAAGGTCTTGGAAAGGGTGACAAGGTTTCAATCCTGAGCTACAGCAGTTTAAATTTGGTCTTGCAAAGAGAGAAAAAGCAGTTGTAGGTTAACAAAATGGCGGCCAAAACTGACGAATTTCTGCAACCTATTATCCAGTACTTCGCTGATGCGACTCGTACTACGTCATTGCGTTCGTCATGGCTTTGAGTACTTATGAATGCCGCCCTAAACTGTATCGTTCACACGCTCATATTTCATGCTTGTAAACCGGTTGTTTTTATATTTTAATTGATTATTTTATTGGGAAATTCAAAAACGGAGTTTAAAAAGAGCTTTGGAATTCTTAACTGTTCTCAAACATTCTAAACATGTCGGATGTTGAACGAAACCGTACATTTTTAAGGTAAAAAGAATGTTTGTGGGTATGTTTAGCAATATCTAACATTTTCTGAAACTTTTTTTTCATCTAACACGTCACTTTCGATTCCATTTGCAGTGAAAAATACGGGACACTGAACCATGTAACAGCTAATTTTGTTAGCTATTTCACTGTCTTAAATACCTCTCGACCAATCAGAAACGAGCTTTTTATTTACAAATGCAACAATAATATTTATGACGTTATTATGATTTAAGCATTTTCACGTTTCATCAACTTCCGGTTTTCGTTGAATATGGAAGTCTACAAAATCCAGGTATTGCAAAAATTGGGAGAGGTTTGGGGTCCTTTTCTGGAGTTACATAATTTTTTCAACGCCTGCGCAAATCGTCGATTTTTTCAAATTTATTCAGCGTTGTGATCACAGACACTAATTGTCCATTTAGACAGCGTTTTTATCCAATGGATGTTAAAGACTTCGCGCAAACGTGGATCTGTGATCGCGATAAATCAACCAAAATACAACCAGATTTGATGTTGCAAAAGTTTTTTAAAGCAAAATCAGAGTCTACACATCGTTGCTTATGTAACCTCTCTTCAAGTTGCGTTATCTTCGCTACCAATCAAAACCAAATTACGACTAGGTTGAATGTTACGCTTATACAAGATCGCTTACGCAACGTCAAATCCACGTTTCACTAACGTCAGGATGTTTGCTGGGAAATAGCCTGTAAAAAGCTGTGTTGCGTATAGTTTTAATACAGCTAGCAAATTGGCATAACTTTTAACACAATTTTTCTAAATATATATGAAATTTTAAGGTTCAGACTCCCCCTTTTTTTAATCCCCAAGGGTAATTTTCCCTACTCATTAGCACACACTGTCTGGTTATATATCAGGCTGTATCTTGCAACTGAAATTCGATAAACAATCTCAAAAATGTTTTTGGTGTTGCTTGTTCAAAAACATTTGTGTGCACTGAAGTCTGGTTATAAGTCTAGGAAACCTGTTTTCAAATTGTGCGGAAATGTTTGGTGCTTTAAATCAAAGCGCTTCTTGTCATTGTTGCGGATTTGCTTTACGATGGTGTACTTAGATTGAAAAGGCGCTCATTCATGTCACAGGAGCCTATTATGAGCGCATCCCATTTGTCATGTACTTCACTACTTGCAGATGCCATATATGAGCACTTCCTATAGTTCCTATATAGTCCACACACTTGACTGCTGCAACGGCTCACATATACATCTTCATATTGGATAGCAAGTTTGCCTTACACTATTTTTTTTCACTCTTAAAATGTTAAGTTTAAGCGAAAAAAAAATTAACAAATAGAAAAGGATGATAAGGTCAGGCGCAGTACATTGCAAGTAGCACAAATTTACAAGCAAAAAGTTTGACTTGGAAAGTATTGTATTCATATCAAAAACATTTGATAGTTATAAAGTAGTAATTAAAAGGAAAAAATATGTCAAATTGATATAAGTAGACTGCTTAAAAAATAAATAAATAAAATAAAATTTTAATTAATCGCGGGTCAACCAGTCTTCGAATGTAAAAAAGGTAGCTCAGGCCTTAATTTAAAAAAATTCAGCTGGGCCAGTTTTCTTCAAGTATTTTGATGAAAAAACAAGGCCATATTTCTTCTTGTCCTTATAGTTTGGCGGTCTACTAAAGAGTTCAAAACTGCAGACTTCAGAAAAAGAACTAAAGCAAACGTTCCAACAGTATTCAAGGCTTCCCGAATTAAAATTTTCTAAGAATTAAGTAAACCAGAAGTAAGTTTATGAAATGGAGATCTAAAATCTTCATAAATTTGAAAAATTCATGGACATAAATGGTAACCAGTTGGTACGTGAGTGCACCCCCCCCCCCTGAGCCATCCCCACATTGGAAAAAGAATATCCAACTCTTCAATTTTTCACCATAAGCTTGACCACTCTGTTCTTGTATGTACCTAATTATCATATATCCGGTATAAATTCTTTATGCCTGCGATTGTTTAGTGCAATTCAATAAAAGCTGTCTTACCTATTATACTGATCCTAGAAAGTATTTTGCAAATCTTTAACTAACAACATCCGCGAAGAAGGCCGATTGCGCTACGGAAACAAATACCATACTTGGGTATGCAAAACATACAAAATAACATAAAATGAATAAACAGTAATTACGAGTTTTTCAGACTTTTAAACCTCAAACCTGTTTGGAGGGTGTACTGAATCTTATACGAGGTCAACAGGCACGTCAGTTTCATTCGTGCAGCCTTAATTCTAAAAAATTATCTCAATTAATTCATCGAAAATATACTTAAGAAACTTAAAAATGCAACAAAGAAATGTTTTTTTATTTTTTTTTATTTTTAAAGTTATAATTGCAAATAGGCAGCCAATTTATTAAGCTAAGGTCATGTTTCATTGCCCGGCTATACCTTTCTGTTTGGCGGTATCAATGTGTGAATTCTGAGTTAATTGTGGTCTATGCAATTTGAGGCTTTGTGACCTGACTGACGGGGACTATTGCTTTAAAAACAAGATTGTTGCGCACTATTGAAAAAGAAAAAATCTATTCAACGCGGAAGTTACGATGCCGCGACTTTCCGAAAACTAGAGGTTACAGGCTACAGGGATGTTGATGGGTGGTGCTTTGCGTACAGCGGTAACCAGAGAGTTTGGTGCCGCCAGGTCAACAATTCTTCGTCTCGTAAGACCATACGAGGAAACTGGATCGACGCGCGATCGCCCCAGACCAGGTCAAACGCGGGTAGCGACCGTGCATCAAGATCGTCAAATTCGATTGCTACACCTCCGCAATAGATTTCTGAGTGCTGTGGCCACAGCGGCTGTTACGCCAGGTATATACAACGCAAATCAGCGCAAAGATCGTGTTTCGACGCTTTCGTAAGCGCAACATTCGGCCATATCGCGCCTATGTTGGACCTGTGTTGGATAGCCGTAGACAGCGTGTAAGGCGTCAGTGGGCACAAAACTACTCAGACAGACTTTGGCAACGTCACAATTGGAACCGCATTGTGTTTAGCTATGAGTCACGTTTCCTGCTATTCCGGAATGATGCACAGCAATGTGTATACCGACGAGTAGGAGAAGGATATCACCATGCATGTCACAGATTTGGAGGTGGTAGTACCATGGTGTAGGGAGCGATAAAGTTCGAATGAAAATCACGGCTCCTAATCATTGACGGCACTCTTACGGCTCAGCGATATGTAAACACCGTGTTAGAAGGGGAAGTTGTGTCTTATTTCAACCAAAATCCTCGTGCAATATTAACAACAACATTAACATTCTACAGTGGCCGCCTTACTCGTCCGACATGAATCCCATCGAACACTTGTGGGATATTCCCGACTGAAGAATTCGGGCGCGTATGCCCCTGTAATCGCGCATGGTGCCCACACCCGTTACTAAACATTTCAAATGTCTTCAAGTCCAATTTTGTATGGCGAATTTTTTAAATGAACAAGACATTTTGTTCAATGGAGGCAGTTACAACCAGTGTTCAAGAAAAAACTCATTCATCCAGAGAAGTACTTGCAGCGCTGTGAATTTGAAAAAATTAACAAAATAAGTACAGTACATACTGCTATATGATTTTTCATTTTCACTGTTGGGTTTTTACTGTCCTTAAGTACTGACGCGCAAAAGAAACTTCACAATATCTTTTTAAAATAACTTAAGATCTAAGATGCAGATCATGCTTCTTGAAACATAACATGCTTAGATACTTCTTAGGATCATGGCTTGTTCACTCAGCCGTGTCATACTTCGAGAAAAGTACCACCATTCGACCAAAACCTCATTAACCTTGGTACTAGGTAAACAAACATTGATCCAACCTTCTTTTTGTCCTAAATCTCTTTAAAAAGAAAACGCGTTAACTGGCAAATTGAATATTTTGGACCAAAACTTAAGTGAAACATGCCACGCTTCATTAAAGAAGAAAGGAAACGGGCTATGGGCATGTTGGAAAATGACTTATCAGCAGCACGTGTTGCTGAGTAATGTAGTCGGATGACGGTTTACAACCTGCAAGAGCGCCACCAAGCCACAGGAACAACAGAAGACCGTCCACGAAGTGGCAGACCACGCGTGACGTCGTAGCGCCAGGATCGAGCAAGGACTGTCAGAAGGTACCTTCGAAAGCATTTCAGTAATGCTACACAAATAGCCAGAGAGACACCAGGGCTCAAAACCCCACGAATAAGTCGGCCTACGGTCTCCAGACGTCTCCATGCAAGGCAAATTCGTGCCTACGGCACTTACGTTGGACCAGTGTTGAACCAACAAAGAATGCAAAACCGAGCACGCCGGACCGCTAGCCACGGGCAAGTGCAGTGGGGATTAAGAACTTGAGGCGTGTAGTGTTTAGCGACGAGTCCCTTAGTATCATCTTTTCCAAGCTGACGGTCGTCAAAGGGTGTATCCGAGACGTTCCCCCAGAACAACGTCGTGAAGTTGATCGATTGGATCCATAATAATTTTGGGAGCCATCCAGTTCTGTTGACGTTCTCATTTTGTTGTGATCGAAGGCCATTTGCCGGCACAGCGATTGGTTGATCAAGTCTTGACACCGCACGTACTACCCCACTTCCGGAACACCCCAATGGGTGTTTATGCCCGATAACGCTCGACCACATGCAGCCAGGCTTACCACAGCTCATCTGCTGACCAACAACATTGCCACTCTTCACTGGCCACGTTATAGAGCAGACATGAATCCCATAGAGCACCTCTGGGACCATCTTGCGATCCAGACTACCAGCACCCCAGAACTTACACCAACTGCGTTAGGGGTAAATGACGAGTGGAACAACTTTTCTCAGCATGGAATCCAAGAAGAGTAGCTGCTTTGATCAGAGCAAGCGGTGAAACACACCCCATAGAGACGACATGCGAACTGTTTAGACGATTTTTTTTAGAAAAAACTGTGACAGTTTTGGGACTTCAGTATTCTGTTGTTGTTGACTTTATTAAGTTTTATCCGCGTAGCTGTTAATATGTGTTAATATGTCTTTAAAACGATCTGTGGACAATTTCTATTACCGCGCAAAATATATATTTTAGACATTTGGCTACTATAATATAAATACGCATAAAATCTGTCTTTAAAGTACTTCTGTGAACACGCGCTTTATTACGAGTTTGATTGTTCGATATAATATCTTTTCGAATAGATTTCTTAATTTTGGAACTCGGAAACAATAATTAAGGGGCGCCTAAAAGTAATGCATATCAATGCAAATTCTGTAACTTATTCTGTAACAAAAAAAATAAAAAAAACACATTCAGAATATAGTATTGACTTGGATGACATAAAAATGGTTTACGAAAGAATTCGATATTTCCTGGTGTATTAGCTGTACGTAAATACCAAATCAATACAAAATACCTGTTGGAGCGCGGATGTCGTAAAATTTTTGCACAATTATACCGCAGTTACAGTGCGATGTCGTGCAACATCGCAGCTTTAAATTTTTTTCGCTCATTGACTTAATCCATTGTTGATTGCATGGATTAACACTTGGCGTGCACAACTGCTCTCTGCAAAATGGTTTCAATCTGCCGGTTTTGAGATAAAAAATCCTTGATTTTTTGTTAAACAAAGCCTCATGAGCTGGCCCACAAAACTTCTTCTTGAAGGCTGACCATGGGTGGGCCATTCTGACACTGCTCTTCACTGTTTAAATCGTCAGGCTCATCCGTTCCTTGATGGAACAAAAACTGTTAATTGCAATTGATATCTTTGAGAAAAATAGCGTCTTTTATACACCCTAAAGGTGACCTTATAGCGTCACGCTAATGTTCCCGTTGCCTCACCCTATCGTCCCCAATTAGGGATCGAGAAAAGTGGTCTGATTCCCGAATTTCGGTGTGGTCCTAATTGTGAGGTTCTTGGCCCATCACTGAATTCAATGTATTAATTTTGGTTCTGTGGAAAAGTGGTCCCAATAGCTGGGTGGTCCTGATACTGGGGTTCCCCTGTATGTTTACTTTGACATAATGCAATTATAATTCATATTAATGGAAAGTTTTTGAAGTTCCAGAGGCTATTTCTTTCCAAATTGCCGTGTCCGTGAAAAAATAAATACAAAAACCGCACTTTACACTGAAAGATAAAGATGCCCGAAGAGGAAAACTGTTTTATTTATTTCATTTTTTGGCCAATAATTCAAGATTTTGCCTTTGCCCGACTTGTAAAAACAAGGCATGTGTGTTTATTTACTATAGACTGAGGGTTATGGACCTTAATTAACCTTGACACAGTTGACAAAGTTGCAGTAATAATTACATAGCTGTGCGAATACAATTATTGCAATTTACTAAATGGAGGAATTCTAGCATTTTTGTGTTCAATAGAAGGAGCTCTTGCTCAGAGCAGAAACACAAACACACTCATAAACCCCCAACATTGGAGGGTGATCTGCATAGCACAGCGGAGACCCGCTGATACTCTCCACCAGCCTGTCTGACTACCTCCGAAAAAAATTCCCGTTGTGACTTCCAATGGGTATATTTTACCCTTCTTCATACCCTGATTCCAATTCCTCCTGGTATAAAAAGTGAAGTTAAAAAGTAAGGTTTTAACAGTAGCTGGGACAACGTTGCAGACAGAGCTAACATCGAGATTGTGAGATGTTTCTAGCAACGCTGCATATATGTTACAGGCTATGATTACAACCAGGAAATTGTATGCATTTCATAACATGATGAGGCTATGTCACCAAGTCCTGACTCAATCAGGTAATGTAAACATCTCCTAGATAAGACCAGGCAATGTACACTTTGCCTGGTCTTGCGGCTAAAAAAACTAGTCTTTGCCTGAAAATTGAAATGTCAATTTTGTGGTGATTTTGGTTTATGTTTATTGATGTTCATTGAGTACATATCTTCAATTACAACTACAGACACCCCAGCCTCTCCAATAAAATCATGCATGAACGGTCTTTAGCGGTGAAAAGACAGTTGCCCAGCAATGCCTAGCTTTGTCAAGCGGAGCGTATGGTAAATCGAACCCCGGCTGTCATGTTGGCTGGTGAAACTGGTGACGATGTCACGATCCCAGTACCGTTAGTTGATAGAGATAGGAGTGATCCTCGCAATGTATTAGGGATTATACGCGACAGGGATGGGAGTGACATGTGTAAGATGGCCGTAAAGGGTGGAATTCTGAAGTTCAAGTACAGTAGAAATCTGTTTGATTTATGAAGGTCCAAATTATTGTCCGAAAACAATGTTAATCTGCTATCCCAAATATCATTGCGTCAAGCGGTGCAGTTTGAATCGGATTGAGGTGGCGAAGGATTTTGAAATGCAGCTGTAATGGTAGTAAAAGGTGTCAGAGAAGGCTTTGTAGGTGGTTTAAAGCCAGTGTTTTGTGCAACTCTTGTTGTCACTCAAGTTTGTCATGCTCAAACAAGAACCAGTTATCACCAGAGTAGACTTCAGAGCAGTTGAAAATAGTTGCAATTTTATGTGCATTTCTAAGTTTGTGTAGCCTACTTGTAGTTTCATTTTAGTTCATGGTGTAAATGGTTTAAATTGGTTTATAGAACAATTCCATGTAGTGTGTTTGTTTTATAAAGTTTGAAATATAAATGGTCAGAAACGTAAAACTGCGCTGTTGTTGAACTAAAGTTTTTATTAGAGAAAATAAAATCAATTTTTAAAGATTTAAAATCATTTTCATGTAGTATTTTGCTCCAAAGTTTGACTAAAAACATCAGAAACATGAAACTTAAGTAGATGTAGTTAATAAATTGTAGTGTTTTGTTTTTACTGGAGAAAATAAAATAAAATAATTAAATAAATATCAATGGCAGTTTAGTTTAACACACAAAATACGTTTCAGGCAAAGACTACAATTTTTTAGCCGCAAAACCAGGCAATGTGTACATTTTCTGGTCTTTTTCAGTAAGTGCATACATTGCCTACTTGCGTCAGGAATTGTAAACATAGCTTGATCATTTTGGGAAATGTATACATTTTCTGGTTGTAATCATAACCTGTAACATATAAGCCGCAAGACATGAGTCTAAAATTTTTCAAGTAAAGTGGAACATTTTATAAAAAAATACTGTTTAATTGGTCAAAGGCTTATCCACTGGAATGAGAGCAGTAGCCAGTGTGAATTCTGTCATTCACTTACTCGTGTTATAATGTTTTAACGTTATAAGGTTTTTCTTAATTTAAAAAAAAATGGGTTTTAACTTTTCTTCTCAGACTGGCTAAAATCAAGGATCTAAACCAGTTCATGAAGGATAATTTTTGAATATATGTATCTGCGTCTTGAATAAAACAACCAAACCTGCATTTTATGTCCTATGTGAGTGACTAAAACGGAAACGCCAGTGGGTGAAATTCAGTAAGATAATACTCGTACTTTATTTTTGTATTTATTCATAGCTTACATCTAATAGAAATAATATATTCCCAGATTCCGTTGGATTTATTTCAACCTGGACTCTAGTTAATACTGCCGAGAGTTTCCGAAAAGAAGTCCTGGGCTTTTAAACGGAAACTCGACATTTTGAAACTCTGATATGAAAACCAAATAGAAGCCCCGGTGTCATACAAAAGCAATAGTTTTCGCGCTCTCCAGATATGAGATGGAGAATCATCTCCTCCAAGACATTTAATTGCTGTCGGTTACACAATCGGTCCCAAACAATTAAGCCCTTTCGCGCCCAAGCCTAGGCCATTTGGAGAATCCCATTCTGTCCTCTACAATTCAAAGTATAAGGCAGTTGCATATGATCATCTTGCGTGAATGTTTTAAATGTTAAGGGGCAATCCAGGCAGAACATGCCGATCCACTAAATAAAAAAAAACGGTAAACCAACAGAGTTTAACGTTAGAAACATGTCCCGAAAATGTGTACCCTCTACCAACCCCAACTGACGTCAGAAGACTAGAGATCATTTTGCGAAACTACCCAGAGTTTTTAGTTGATGGTTTTACGTATGATTTTAATTTAAAGTATGAAGGTCCAAACAGTCAATATGAACTTCCTAATAATAAGTCAACCAAAGACAGGCGTGACCTGATGATAGAAAAAAAATTCAAGGCGAAGTAAAATTAGGTCGAATGTGGGCCCACTTTTAAATCCACCCTTCCTTAACTATCGTAGGGGCCCACTAGGTTTGCTAAAAAAAGCAACACCCCTCCAACAGACTGATTCATGGTGTCAGTCAACCGAAGGTCAGTAGGTCAATGTCCATGGACAGGGCTGGGATTTGGGATTGTTTGGAATTTAATGGCACTGTCTAACACCCGTTTCACTTTACTGGGAATTTTGGAACTCTTCTGAGTCAAATCCGTACAAAGCCGTTGCTGCTCATCAGCAAAGAATAAAAACATCAATGCCCGGTTTGTATAAAACTTCAGTTACTCGGTATCTAAGATCAAAACATCGATGTCATGGTTTCTACTATGCTGCAGTACCAAAACCTGGTAATCTAATTGGAATGTTGTATGTATGTTATGTATCTGTTGATGTCAAAGACAAAAAGATGTAGTGCCACTCTCATCAGAGCACAGAGTAGGCCCTACAGTTTTAATTCGGGGCATTTTCGACCTGTTCATAATTCGACTAGTGCGCTATCTTTTTATTTACAGCATAATCTCAACTTATACACCGGCAATTATGGTACCAGCTCTGGGACTGGTAAAAAAATGGTTATAATTCCTAGTTGGTCTTACTTGGGAGTACTTTTGGGACGGTACGGCGTAAGCGTGGTCTTGTTTCCGTTGTGGTCTTAATTAATATTCATTGGAAAAGAAACCCGTGGAGTTCCTAGATTCTCCCAAGCAGTAAAGACGCTCGAAACATAATTATGGGTTAACTTCATTTGAAGCAAATGCCAGTAAAAAGTGCATTCATTAAAACTGAGTTATGCCCCTTTATCAGGTGGTAGATGATGCCAGCTCCAATGATGGTACACCACAAAAAAAAAAAAAAAACAACAACAAAAAACAAAAAAAAAAAAAACAAACAAAAAAAACAAAAAAAAACAGCAAAGTTAAATTATTTTTTAAATGATCAATTCATAAATGTGATGAAGCATATGGTGTGTGATTTATACGAGAAGTCACTAGTGTGGTGAAAGTTTTGTTATGTGATTTATAGTCAAATCATAAGCGCGGTTAGGCTTTTGTGATTTATGCGTCAAATCATAAGTGTGATTAGGCTTTTGTGATTTATGCGTCAAGTCATAAGTGTGATAAGCTTTTGTGATTTCTACATGGTAAAGCGTTTGTTCTATGATTTATACGTTAAGTCACAAGTGTGATTAAACTTTTGTGATTTATGCGTCAAGTCATAAATGTGACGAATCATATACTGCCATGTAATTTATAAGTGAAGTTATACGCTGGAATGAAGCTTATGCCACTATGTGAGTTATACGTCTCTGAAGAATAAAACCGCATGCAGAAAACAGTGAAAAAGACAACAAGGAAATGGGTGTGACTTTACCTGTCCTGCGCGCGACACATAGTGTGGTAGAACGGGCAGCAAGTGTCCCGGCGCCACAGCAGCAGATCCATGGCTCAACTCCAGCTCCTTCAGGCACCTCGTCACTTGCAATACGGAGCTGTATTTCACTTCTTTCTTTTTGCTTTCAGCAAACTCTTATGAATAATATGACTCACTCTGTTGATTTTAACCCCCTGTTTATTGCATTAATAATATATCGTTGTTGCGGTCCCGTTCTGGTCTAGATAGTAAGCTTGATCCCATGCAGAAGCACATACAAGGATCTAAATATCTTATTGGTGAGATTGTATGTCGCTCAGATTTAATTGCATTATTTATTTAAAATCCATTCTGTTCAACCACTCATTACCATGGTATCAACGACGAATAGTTAGTGCTGGTTTCATTTCATATATCCTTGAAATATATATATATATATATAACCCAATAGACACTGTGATATTGCATACTACTTCCATGAAATCTTGCGACCGTCTGAGCCCTAATTCACGGGTTCAGTCACATTCGGAAAACAGGATATATCAGCCCGACGTTCCGCCATCCATCTTTGCATATCTTGCTATAATCGTCAACAGGAGTGTGGGAAATGCTCTCTCTCTCTCACTCACTTTGATCACAGGCAACAAGTCAATGTGGCCGAGGCACTTATCCAAGCCCCACTTTCATAAAGAGCCTCCAGTTGAGTACAGATATTCATAGACATTCAAGACTGGAGATGATTAGTCTTTGGTCAAAAAGCAGGATGTCACACTCGTGAATGGGATATTTGCTTTTCAAGAGCCTGTTAACAACAAAGGTGGGGAGTGGTACTGATAGTCCAAAAGCACTTGCTATCAACAACATATCCAATAAGGAAATTACAGCACAAGGCCACCACAAGTTAATGTTGCGATTTACGGAACATTTGTGCCTTCGCCACTTCCTGGTTCCGCACTGTAGTAATACTGTTTATGGCTGCCTTCTGTAGAAGCTGATTGTTTGTCTTGTCTATGCAATGGCTAATTTTATGGGGCTTTAGCGGAAACATTCCCATTTTTAGAATCAATAGCTTTCATCAAATCAAACTACAACAAACACGATATCTTAACGACTAATGAAATAAAAATAATAGAAAGAAAAAAAACAAGGAAACGAAAATTTGCTTACAGTAGGCTTATAAATAAGCTCAGTTGACCGCAATACGGCCTTAAGAAGCCCATGGGCTAGGAGTTTTTTTTTTGTCATAGAGTGATTATTATACACAAGTCTTTGGCAAAAAATGATGTATTTCGATTCAGAGCAAAATCTCTATAACATTAACCTGCAGGTATATGTCTAACTTGAAGATATGTGCTTAATGCGCAGATGTTTGAATAATACCCTGATTTTTCTGTGCTGATGTAAGAAACGGAGAATTAGCTAACAATTTCCCTTATTGCTTTTAAATCACTGGTGGTGGCAGCGCAGTACCATAACACAAACAATATCCGCCACTCAAGTCTTACTCAGCAATCGATAATTCCAGGCACGCCACTGTCAGCCGCTTCTGCAAGATCCACAACAGGCTTGCAGGAGCAAGGGTTATTAGGAAAGCGAGCAGTCAGACCTTGTCTTTGAAACTGGATTAAAATATGTGATGTCCAGAGCAAACACGACTCATGATGTGCAGGTATGGTCATCAAGAACGTGGATCGACACTGACACACCGCTTTTGCGTTGTTGTCAAACAGCCACCCTCCACTGCGGCGTTACCGTCTGTTGTGTGTCACATATATATCGATCTTTCCGGAAGTCAGGTATTAAATAACGACTGCAGTTTTGAATCCACAATACGCTCAACGACCATTCACCTGACGACATCTCGTCTGGCGATTATACGTCTAGAATATAAAAAGAGTGTCATTTGGTTGGAGTTCAAAAGTTGCACATTCATTAGTTTGCTTAAATTAACGGGGGATCCTCCTCCTCCGCACCTCATTAAAGCTATTTTTGTATATAATTTGTTTATCTAAATACTGGGGAGTTTGGAGTGTCCCTGAACAGCTGATACATTACAGTATGTTGCTGACAGTTTCAATAGCTTTGTTTCCAATAAGCCTCGGTCATTCTCTTTGTGTCTTTGTCTGGGATGTGACCCTGGTGGTTCCATAAGGCTGTTATTGTAGTGCTTATTTCCTGGAGCAACAACCCCAGGCTTCCTGCAAGTGCTGTTGTCCTTCACCCGGACTGCAGTTGCACCGAGAAGATTTACAAGTTTGTTATTGCGAACTATGAAACCTTTCATAAAACTCTACCTCATGTCATGTTTGTATTTATTAAACAGACACTTGGAAATATTCATTTCAAGTCTGTGCCGGATAAAACCACTACCACTTACGTACAGGGAATCCAGGAATAAGGACCACCGATGGGACAAGCGAAAGGTGGTCCCACTTCCGAGATGGTCCCTTTTTAGGGGGGATCCGGCATTTTAAAGACTTTTAGGGATCTAACTGATCCTGTTTTTTTTAAATCAGCCGATTTGGTCGGGCTGGTCTTATCACATTGGTAGGGGGGCATCTGTCGTCTGTATGTAGGTATATACGCATGTAAACTTTCACTTGAAATGCTTCTTTTGCCTCAGTTTTCATCGGATTCCTTCCCAGTTTTGTACGAATGTTTCCTAGGTAGGTTTCTCTTGAAAAATTACTTTTTTTGGCGATCCGCCAAAAATTGACCAAAAGGGGGCCATTTAAAATTCTTTTGTTGCCAATTTTCAAAATGCTTCTTATTCCACAATTTCGAGCGGATTGTCTACAAATTTTCCATAACTCTACTAGGAAAGCTTTCCTAGAAAAATTACATTTTTTGACGATCGGCCAAAAATTGACCAAATGGGGGCATTTTTAATTTATTGGATTTCTTTTCAGTTTTGTACGATTGTTCCCTATACGACTTTCTCTTAAAAGTTACTTTCTCTTAAAAATTACATTTTTTTTGGCGATCAGTAAAAAATTGGCCAAATTGCGAGAGGGATTTTATAACCTGTTTGTAGCTAATTTTCAAAATGCTTCCTCTTCCACAACTTTTGATCGCGATTACCTTCCAATTTTGCATGTGTTCACCAGGCTTTCTTCTCTTGAAAAGCTACTTTTTTGGTGATCCGAAAGAAAATTGGCTAAATGGGGGCATTTCATTTTTTTTGGGTGCCAGTTTTCAAAATGCTTCTACTCCCACGATCTGGATCGTATTTTTGGTAGCCATTTTCGTAAAGTTTTTTCCCCACAATTTTAAATATCTCACAAATAAAATAAACGTCCTCTTTGAAAAGTTACTTTTTGGACGACAACCAAAAATTGAATAAATGGGGGAGGGGGACATTTAAAAATATTTAGTAGCCAGTTTTCAACATGCTTTTCTCCCACAATTTTGATCGGATTGCTTTCAAATTTTGTACAACTGTTCTCACAATCCGATGGCTCTCTCTTGAAAATTTACTTTTTTGTCGATCCGCCAAAAATTTGCTAAATGGGGGGGGGGGGGCATTTATAGCTTTTTTGGTTAGCAATTTTCAAAATGCTCCCCCTCCTACAATTTGGATCAGATTATACAGGCCTATTGATACCTGATTCACTAGATCTCGGCTGGTCACAATGTCCCTGGACATTCTTGTATTGAATAATTTTGCAAACAAAGCAACAATTACCGATCTTTGAAATTTTCTTGCAACCTTTCAGCCAAAAAAGATTGGATAACACCTAAATATCCCGTTTTACCTAGTACTAGATCAAATCGTTTTAACATCAATGCATGACAAAAATCAATATCCTGCTATCGCGAGTTTCAGTCTTTATAGCAGTTACAGAGCAATGTCGTGCAATTTCACAGCTTTAAAAGTTATTTTCGCTCAATGAATTTATGCAATATTGACTGCTTAGATGAACACTTGGAAAGGAATTGCAACAGATATCTTTGAGGAAAAAAACAGCGTTCTTTTATACACCGAAATGTGATCTACTCACAAACTCCGTAACATGCTCATAGCTATTGTTTTCTTTGCATTCCCCCAATCGTCCCCAATGAGGGATCATGTACTCAATTACAACACAGTAAACAAATACCACGCGTAACGCGACTAGGGCTTAATTGCCTGAATAAAACAAAAGAGTAAAGGCGTAGATGTGAGAAGCACTAACAGATACGTCCGACTGCGTGTACGCCACCCCCTTCCCAATCCCCCGATACGCCCGACTGCGTGTACGCCACCCCCTTCCCAATCCCCCGATACGCCCGACTGCGTGTACGCCACCCCCTCCCCATCCCCCGAATTCTCTCTCGGAAATAAAAATTGACATGGATAAAATAATTTTTTCTTACGATTTCTATTACACGTATTTCCTATTATCACTGTACACTTTTCATTGTATTTCAGCACTGCCTGAACACAATCTGAGGAATTTCCTTTTCTTGCATGGTCAGTAGTCACACAGTCGCTTCTTTGCACATCTTTTTTTTTTTTTGTTAAACAAAAACTCTATGCAAAGAGAATCCGGGGCCAAAAGCGCCTCCAGAACAACGCCCCCCCCCCCTCCAATCTAATTTTTGCAAAGCAGGAACAAAGCGCCACGGTATAAAAGCCCCCACCCCTTCCCTCCCCGGTCAAAAGCTACCCTCAATTGATTAGAACGATTGCAATTAACATCAACGAAATTAATCAATGGAATTGAATTGCTATTGGACAACACACAAGAGCAATTGCATTACAATATGGCTGAAATTGAGATCAATGAAAATAATCATTATAATTGAACTGCACTTCACATACATGTTTATTATTCAATGAGATCACCTTTGTGGTGCATTGCAAATTTCAATAGAAAAGTTTGGTATACGAACAGTCGCGATCAACGCTGGGGCATCATACCTGAGTGTGATGAAAATGTAAGTGTTAATAAATATATATTCTAGAGGACCTGTCTCTTTTTAAATACAGAATTTAGAAACAATTATTCAAAATAAACAAAGAAAAAGGGGGCTTTTGGATAAAGAGAAGGGGCTTTTATACTGGTGGCGCTATGTTCCTACTTGGAGAGGGCAAAAATAAGGAGGGCTTTGTCTCCAGGGGCGCTTTGGGCCGGACACCATACAACAAGCCACCGTTAGGTTTGCAAACGTAAGTGACGTAAAATACTTTACTCTAAACTATCTAATCAAGTCAAATAAGGGCCTAGCAGCGAGTGACAGCCGTGAAGTTTAAATAGCTCACCAACGAAGCCTCGCAATGGGGTCAGACCTCCCCCCTTCCCCCACCGGAGAAAATTACCCATATTTTGGCAACTGTGGAGAAAATCTCTCAGATTTTTACTATACTCTGAGAAAATCCCCCACCATATAGAAGATAACTTCTCTAGTGAATACTGAGTCTCCGCATCAAATATTGCATTAAAATATTAAAATGTTGTTTAAATAAGAACTTAAGCAAAAATCTATTCAACTTGTCACTCTCTGTCCTCTATAGGTAGATTGAAGTGCGCCTGGAATCCAATGAGGTTTTTATCAATCACAAACTAGAGCCACTGCTACCTCCAGGATTCCGACATTTCATCGGACAACATTTCATCCGACGACATTTCATTTGAAAATGAATGACAAAGTACGACATTTCATCCGAATTTTTTCTCAGGTTAGATTTCAGACTGGGTGTGAGATTGCTTCATTTATTTGTTGCTTGTGATTTTACCGATGTTTTAGGAATATTTTGAAAATAAACACCACTTTTTTAGTTGACCAATTTAACGTATTAAACTGGTCTTTTACTTCACATATCATAACAAATATAGGTACAATCAAAGTACACAAATGGACGCTAATTACTTGCGTCCAGTCCAAAACGTTTAAACGTTCTGTAACTAATCAGAGTACATTTGACCAGTTTCTAACAGGTTACTCTACTGATTCACTGGCTTCCACCTAATGTTGAAACCGACACCTCGCAGGAACTCAGCTACCGTTTTACGACCAGAGGCGCAATCTATGCAGAGGGTGCGCAGGCGACTTTGCAGAACCGGACTTAACCTTATGCACAAATTCTGTGACATCGGAACATCAACAGATTACGCTGAAATTTATCTCTTTGCAGACAGAGAGTCGTTTTTGCAAGACTGCTCCTCTTTGCTCTGTGTCGAAGCAACCACCAACTTAGGGATTAAAGTGCACAAGGTTTCACCAGGATTAAGAAGTCAGAGTGACAGATTAGACAGATATGGATGAAATGTGGCACTTTGTCACTTATTTTCTGATGAAATGTCGTCGGGTAAAATGTCTGCGGGTGAAATATCGTGGATTCTTTTTTCTGATCTACTCTGCCACGATCGCCTCTGTCACCATATCACTTTCTCTGCAGATGCACAAAAGGGGGTATTTTATCTCCAGAGGCGTTTTTTCGAGGGGAGATGCTCCGGGATTTTTGGGATGCTACACCTCTGATTGAACCATAAACAAACACTACAACACTCGCATTTTGAAAAATAAGCAAAAAGTGCATTTTATTAGGCACCCCGTATGTGAAAATTGTGGGGTAAAACATATTCTTTCTACATTAGAGAATACCCATGTCCCAACCATAAATTCGACATCACTACTGACTCCGCACCTGACAACTTTTGATAATTTTGATCTATCACAGGCTTTAATACCGGGTTTCTGGCTTAAATTACTTAACAAATCGTAGTTCAGTCATTACGAAGCCGGAAAAAGAGCGGAATCTGCATCGCTTTGGATATGGAGAAGGAAAGGCGAAAGATCGACAGCAGAAGTAGCCCCAAACTCCCCTGAAGCCACACAGCTGACTCATCCCGTGATTTCTGATGCTACGGAGAGTCAGATGTGCAAAGTCTGCAGATCCACCGAACATCAGACGCTAGCAGAAAGATGTCCGATGCGCCTAACCACACAATTAACCATAACACCATTTAAAGGCAAAGACGACGTCCTAAGTAATTTCTACCCATATCAAGTGACAGTGTTTGAACGCAGATTTCGGTCCTCTTAACACGCGTACCAGTTCATTAAGGCGAAGTTCTACGGCCGAGACGGGCTTGCAGAGAATATATGTAAGCAGACGACAGCGTGTGCTGCCAAGAGACTGGGGAAGAGATTACCTGCTGAGCAATCCTGGGATAATGAGAAGCTTGACGTTATGAGGGAAATAATTAGAGCCAAAGAAAGAGACGTTCCCGCATATAGACGTAAACTCCTAGAGGCAAGAACTGTAATCGCGGAGGCAGTCCCAGGAGACACCTACTGGTCTAGTGGGCTCTCCAAAGAGCAGATTGTCTGGACCAGGATGAGCCAGACAGAGCGCGTAGCACCCTAATCGTCGAAACGCGTGTTGAAGTCTGGTCGGTGCCTGAAGAACCAAAGGGGTTTGCTGTATCAAGACAGTATTTATAGGTATTACGTTAAACGTTAAAGCTCTCCTCCCGGTAAAAAGCCCCCAGTTTTACATAAAAAGCTCACCCCCACCCCAAGTACCAGGCGTGTAAATACATTAAAGGTCTTAAAAGAAGTTATTATATTCTCAAGCCTTCTTTAAATGTTTCTTAATTACATATTTTTTATTTTCTGACAAGTTTGCTTCAAATGCATTTTCTTAAGAACTAGTTAACAATGGAATCATAAACCAATTATAATAACATATACAAATGTTCAACAGTTAAATTGTACTTTGGTCTAATTGCTATTAGCTAGTAATCATGTGAACAGAACATGCTTCGTTATGTCCTGGATTTCCAATCAACCACACACCATTACTTCCGATGGAACTGAAATGAATTGCTCGAAAAGAGTTTTGAAAGAGGATTCACGCGCTCGAGGTTCGTAGAGGCAGACCGCGTGCCTACACAAGGAAATAGTTTCCTGAACACTTATTCGTGTTTGACCAACATCGATGTCCCCTACTCAAATGAGGCGTAAAGGTGGCCAAAACCGGCTCCCTACAGGACAATTTTCGCGACTGGGCAAAAGTAAGGGCTTCGGATAATGTTCTCGACTGTATAAAACATGGTGTTAAACTTCCATCTGATAAGGCCTCCAAAGGTATGAACAAGGAAATTGTAGTATAATTTATAAGTCCTGTGACTTTCTTGACAGAAACACAAGAATTATGTCAAAATGGTGCTACATGGAAGTTAAACAAAAACCACATTTATATCGCCTCTAAATTTTGTGCCCAAGAAAAATGGGAAACTTCGTCTCATTCTTGACCTAAGTGACGTAAACAAACATTTAGCAGCTCAAAGTTTCATAAATGAAATAATGAAACTGTGTGAAAATTAATTCGCGAAGATGACAGATTATTCAAAATTGACTTGAAAAATGGTTTCTACCATATAAATATCCATCCGAAGAATAGACAATATCTTGGAATAAAATGGCGCCAAAGATATTTAGTTTGGAACGTTTTGCCCTTTGGGCTCGCGTGCAGCCCATATTTCTTTCACAAAACTCTGCGACCCGTCGCAGAATACTGCCGGATGTTAGGCCTCCGGATGTTGGACGATTGTTTAGCGATTTTACACAAGATTTTACTTGTAAAAACATTGACAGATCTTGGTTTGGTAATAAATGAAGAAAAATCGAATCTAGTACCATCGATCTTAACAGAATACACAGCTTTCCTGATTACAGCTGTCACAACCAAAGATCACGTGGGCCCATATCCGAGTATACCACAAGAGACGTTAAAAGTGATATTAAAGTAAAAAGCAACGAGTGCACGACAGCTAGCCAGCATGCCAGACAGTGTATTTCCATGATTCGAGTGATTATGCCAGGAACATTGCTACTGCGAAATGTTTATAGATTGTTAAGTCAAAGAAATTCTTATCAAGATAGACTGTTCTGGTCATGATACCGAAAACATTGAAAGATTTGGAATGGTGGCTAGATGCGATCAAAGGACAGAATGGCTGCCCGATCGAAGCGAAAACAGTAGCTCTCCAGATTACTATGGACGCCAGCGCCTCAGCTTGGGGTGCTTACACGGACAAGCTTCAAGCAGCAGGATTTTGGGAGTCACATGACCGGAAGGTATTCATAATTACCGAGAGCTAATGGTGTTTTTATTGGCTCTGAAGTCATTTGCGCCCCAGGTAAGAGAAAAAAAAACAGTTGGAATTTTGTCAAACATTTCGGCAATAGCGTATGTAAATCACCTGGGTGGTCAGTGCATCGGCCTGACTCATTTGGCAAAAGCCATCTGGACAAAGGCCTTCAAATACATTGTTCATTTGATTTGCCGCCATCTTGCCGGAAAAGACAACACCCGAGCAGACGCTCTCTCTCGCCTCCCTCTCCAATACGAATGGCAACTACGCCTCATAATGTTGAGCATTATCAACAAGGCTTGGAGCCACACTCCGTTGATCGATTCGCTTCGATGATGACTACACAACTAAAACGTTACAACAGCAGAGTTTTCGATCCCCATACTTCCGGTATGGACGCTTTGGCGCCGAAAGATTGGTGTGTAGAAAACAATTTTGTAAACCCTTAATTTCGTTTTTTTATGGACGATGTGCTGAATCACGTAAAATCTCAACAATGGCACCCATGTGGAAGTCCCAGGTTTGGTCCCAAAAATGTGCATAATAAAACACGTCAGGTGCCAGTCCAGAACCATTCAAAAACCGGAAATGGCGAATATATGCTTGGAGAATCTCTGGCAAAAGTCGCTTATAGATTCTGGCTGGAATTCTAGAGCAGTGACTCAAATCCCACTATGTTTGGCGAACTCATCCTTTGGTTCGTACAACCATAGGATGGAAAAAATATAATAAGTTCTGCTTGTCGTTAAATGTTGAAGTTCCATGTGCAAAGTCAAGCATACATGCTGAATTTGTCTGTCGTATCACTGACTCTTCTGATAGGCCGCGTTCGAGTTTACGCACGGCTTTTGTAGCGCTCTCTACATATTTTCAAGTTCACTATTGAGTCTAGGGTTAAGTCGCGGATCATGTCCTTGGAGGCTTTTCATGAATTGTTTTACACTTAGGGCGATAATGAAAAATTATCAGTGGACAAGCTTAGACTCACAAGTACTACATCGTTGGCGTTCGTTCTGATGTTAAAGCCCTCTGACTTAGCTGCAAAGAGAGTCATGTTTGAAAGTGTGACCCTTACATATCAAAAGTTAGTCTTAAAAAGAAATTGATTTGTTTTGAAGATAATTCCTAGGTATAAAAAATGATACAAACAGGGACGGTTTCGAGGTCACCATTCCTCCTGTTTGGGATCAGATTTTGGATCATGTAAGAGCTTTAAAGGTGTGCATAGCTAAAACTGAAATTTGTTAACAGACAGAAAGGCACAACCTTTATTTCTGCAACTTCCAAAACCGTACGGTGCTATTTCTGCTGCAACTGTTGATAAAGTATTAAATCACAGTATCAAGAAGGCTGGCTTATAAGGAAAAGGTTATTCAGCGAAGTCTTTTAGCCCACAGGGGGTAGTAATTCAATAGCAGCTCGTATTTTACCTGAAACTGTAATGCAGGTCGGTAGATGAAAAACCAAAGAAGTATTCTTTAATCATTATGTTCATAATGTTGTGCCTGATGCATTTTCTTACAATATCATTATCAAAAACTTCTAATAGTATTATTTGTGATGTTTTTATTCGCTTCTGTGCTTTTGATTTTGTTGATTTCGAATGGTCTAGAATGAGCTCATGCTATCTTTATGTGTTCTTCGTTTATATGCTGATTTTTACTTCCGCTCATATTTGTTACAGTTTTAGTTTTATGGGTTTATCTCTGCTATAATTGTGTAAATTTCATGTTTAAGTTCTTGATGTCATTAGTATCTCTCTATTAAGCCATACACGCAATTTTCGAAATTTTATTTAAATTGGGTAAACTCGTACCCTCTTAGAGCGTTCGCAACTGTCATGGTCCCTGTCCGTTTGGCGGGTTTGGAATAAAAATTGTCGTATAAAGACGTTTTAACCTTTTAAGGTTTATCAAGATGATTTGCCAAATCGTTTTCAAATCACTTCCTTAGTGGTAACCTATATGGCTATAAAGTTTAAAGCGGAAGTTTTGCAAAGTACCAGGATTTTTAAACGCCTGCCGTCGTATTCACAAAAGTTAACTTCACAGATAACTATCAGAGGAGAACTTCAGTTGATCTAGCTGTATCGCGCAAGCAATTTCTAGACGGATTTACTCTACAAAAAAGGAAAAATTTATTAATTTACTTTCGGGCGTTCAGGTTGCTAATGGAGCTTTTAACGAATCAGTTAACCGTAGAGTTAACTATTTTGAATATGGCCCCTAGGCTTTAGTCAGTTCACTGTTTAACTTAATAAAAGTCCTTCTCAGGCAGATCTCATCTGTGAGTTTTACCTTTTTTTATGTTATCTTCCAAAAATTGGCAGAATTCGAGACTAGATTCACAGGCTTTCTTGCAATAAGACAAAAATCGGCCTAAATTTCGTTATTTTTCAAAGTCTGAGGCTCTATGACGTTTGATTGGATCACTTAAATTAACAAGGTCGCGAATGGTCACAATATCCCTCCCTGGACGGAGTCTGTAAAATAAAAGTGTCTGTGCAGTAGATCACTGATGCATCTCAGCTAAAATTGGCTAAAACATTTTATTCAGAGACTTCGTGGGTCAAGTCTCACAAATTTTATTACAAGAGTCAACTTCAGGTTAGCTAATGAATTAACCTAATATTTCAGGCAATACACGTATTTACCAGACATTTCAGCCAATGCACGAATTAACCGGATACACTTAGGCTATACACGAATTAATCGAATTCAATCGATTGAATGAATAAATTATTTCATTTTTTACACCCACAGTTTGACGAGTCACTTAAATAGATGTCACTCACGATTTGATTTTTTTTTCGACTAAATGTCATAGATGTCAATTTCAGCTAAATGTCGCTCGGCTACATTCGTTGTCACACCAGAAAAATCATTCCATAAAAAGTGCAAAGACCTGATAACAATGATGATACTCGCCAAACATCGTACCGCTGAGCAAATTTACCAACAAATATCAGCACCACAGAAGGTCCGGCAGTAGCTACTATAAGACAATCAGCGATAGAACAGAAGCTCGTTAATCCGAACAGATCGGGACCGCCACAATTTGTTAACCCGAATTTGGAGACACCAACATTCGCTTGTTAAGTTAAATTTTGCTTTCTTAACATCCTTTTCTGCGTCTGTTATCATTTTACACTTAAGTCCAAGCTTGCATAAAATACTCTTTTCTTCACTAGCCCCGTTGTGTTTTTCAAGTGACATTTAAAATTGATTTTTTGTTCATTAATGAAATATTTTAACGACAACAGGTGATACTCGGGATTCTGTTCTCGACCAATGAAAGTGATGTATTCAACTCAGCCAATAGCATTGTTTGCGTTATACAATCATTACATGCACCTTTTAATTGGAAAGTAAAACATGACTATCAGACCACTGACGCTGAAAACCTTTTTTTTGTTTGTAAATATTGAACACCATGCCTTATTCAAAAATCAAGCGGCATACGTGCTTGTTGCTTCATGGCCTGAAAACACGCCATGCATGTACTGGTATACACCAATGCATCACAACGGGGTAGATATCCCTTAGCAATGCGTCTGATAGGTTAACATTGCTTTTCGTATAATACCGACATCTAGTTATTTGTTATGCATCCAAAGTGGTATGGGAACTGTAAGAAACTTTACAACACACATCAAAACGAACAAAAATACCGTCATCTGGTGTGGTGTGTCCCAACAAACCAATGTATTTGTTTATCCGGACCAATGGTAGAAATGTGTGATAAATATTGCTGGGATTGAACGGTTTTGTTCGAATTAACTGTATTTCGATTGACGAGCTTCCACTGTAGTTTGAAATACTGCCCATTTTTAAAAAAAAAAAAAAAACGTTTTAGCTATATATTTATTTAGTTTTAATTTTGCAACAATTCCCCTTTTGTTTTGTACACGATCCAACAAAATAGCCATTTTTCGACCTAAGTGTACACCTTCTTGTGACAACAATCTTGCGGATTTTCCACTTCTCTACATTTCTCAGGCGGGATGGATACGGAATGAATGCTGCTGTGTTTCCTGTTTCACCGACTTAGACTACAGCTTCCCTACGGCCTTGTATTGGTTATACCACATGACAGCGAAGACGAGTCCCAGGCTTTTATTGCTCGTTGTGGTCTGGGACAGCACATACTCCATGCTGTTTTTGACCGGTACCTCAGCAAGTTCGATGTACTCGCCTTCAGCCGGGTTACCGCCGCCTGACCCTTTCTTCATAGCTTCCGTCACCTGGGCGTAAAACATCGTCTGTTGATTCCCAGTTGTGCCAACGGAGCCCCTACACAAACAAACACAATAAACAAATAAAAAATTAATAAAATAAGTACATAAATAACAATTATTATAATAACTAGATTGGCCAGTGTTTTTGTTAAAACAAAAACGGATATGTCTCCCCCGCCCCCCCCCCCCCCCCAATCAGTCACGTGGAAAAAATTCCTTGCTTAAAAGTACAACATTGGCGAGCCCAAAAAAATTGAAAAAATCGCCAAAAATACATTTTTACAGAAAATGAATGAAGAAAAACTTCGCAGTAAACATTTCCACAATATATTGGTTCTTCTTGCCATGTTTCAACCCAATGGAACAAACTGTTTCGGAGATATCGCAACAATATGGTCAAAAAAGTAAAAATTCAAAAATTAAAAAAATCGCCAAAAATACAATTTCAAAGGAAATGAAAAAAAACTTCGCAGTCAACATTTACACTTTTTGGGAGTTCTTCTTGCCAAGTTTCAGCCTAATCCGACAAACCGTTTCGGAGATATCGCACCAATATGGCCAAAAAAGTTCAAAATCAAAAATTTAAAAATTCGCCAAAAATACATTTTCACCGGAAATGAAGAAAAACTTCGCAGTAAACATTTGCACTATATGTGTGTTGTTCTTGCCACGTTTCAGCCTAATCCAACAAACCGTTTCGGAGATACCGCAACAATATGGCCCAAAAAAGTTCAAATTCAAAAATTTAAAAATTCGCCAAAAATACATTTTCACCGGAAATGAAGAAAAACTTCGCAGTAAAAATTTGCACTATATGTGTGTTGTTCTTGCCACGTTTCAGCCTAATCCAACAAACTGTTTTGGAGATATAGCCTGCCAAAGTGAAAAAAATGCACGAAACCCCTCCCCCCCCCCCCCCCCCTATGTTCAAAAATTTGCCAAAAATAGAATCTTTGAGGAAACGAAAAAAAATACCACGGGCATCATCTAGATATGTACCTCAATACGTACGTATGTTTTGAGAAAAATCGACTCATTAATTTCATAAGAACTCACTGCGGACAGACGAACGGACGGACACACCAAATGCTATATATGTCTCCCTTAGGGGGAGACATATAATAAGTGATTAAGGCTCATATATGCTTCATTTGGAATGCTTCTTCTCATGCTTAAAACTATTAACTAGAAAAAACGTTTTATTTTCTGTCTTTTCAATAGTTCCCCCCTCCCCCCTCCCCCCCTCCTCCTCCCGCACCCAACTAAGCATCACATTAAGCCTTGTTCGTTTGGTTCTTTATGAGCTTAGTATATCATTCCTTTGACTAACTGTACAGCATTCAAATTGCTCCAAGAATTCATCGGATTTGTTACGGGGGACGGGATAGAAAGTTTTGGCATAAAATAATACAGGTTTCTCGGCTGGCGATTCACAAGATATTTATTTTTTAACTAAAAACTTGTGTGAAATATTTAAATATGTAAAATAATAAGGTTGATTTTACCACAATGTAGAGTAAAACTGATGAACGATCCTTTGGTTTACCTTACCCCTAAGTATTTATCACGTCAGTACAATATCATTATCATAACATCATCATATCATTACGGGTTACTTTTTTGCACTCGTCATATTTTTAAACAAGAGCACCGGAACGCTGCAAACCCCCTCGCCCTTCGCAAAATGTGCTAAGTTTCGACCTCAATTTTGCCTAAATAAATAAAAAGTCGCACAAACTGAATATGATGTGCACAACTACAATATACGAGGAGAAAATCTGTATAGGATAGGATGTGTGTGCTTACCCGTTCGCCGGAGTTGTGCATACAAGACTTATATCATATAGCCCTATGGTCGAAAAATATGCTAAGCTTCGACCTCAATTTTGGATAAATAAACAAAAAGTCCGAAAACCGAATACTAGGTGCACAACTACAATGTATAAGGAGAAAATCTGTATAGAATTTGAAATGTGTGCGCTTACCGGTTTGTCGGAGTTGTGCATAAAAGGCCACTATCCAAAAGCGTAACGGAAACGGACGGACGCACCAAATCCTATATCCCCTTCGCCAACAAATTGGGCGAGGGGGATAATAAACACTGCACAAATGCAGTTAGATAAATATATAAAAAATCTTAAAAAATATTGACATGTCTTCGGTATATTACACCTGACTGCTAAAATTTTGCTACATATTTCAGTGGACCATGGTTTTATTGATATACTAAAAAGACACGTTTATGTAAATTGATTTTAAATATGCTAGTGCTGCTCAAACGGGGAGCCGATTTCAGTCCTTATGATAGTAACCCGACTTATTTAGACGTATCAGAAAACGAGAAAATCGAGCAGGTTAAAAGAGTGTCAATAAACTGGTCAGGATAATTTGTTGAATGTTTGGCTACCGGCTATAAACTGATTGCCCATTTAAAAACGAGTGGCCCAGCTTGACAAATGGTGTAGAACTGTTTGTAAATCAGACAGGTTGCCTGTGACCAACACCAGCAACTTGTAAACATCCCACCAAGAGTAATTATCTGAATAAAATGACGTCAGCGCCAAGGTGAAAATGGCAGGACTGACAGACAGACGGACACGACAGATCGCGAATACGTCCCGAACTCTCTGTGGAAAATAAAAATTGTTATGTTTAAAATACCTTTTTATTACTATGATTTCTTTCAATATTGTCTTAAAGTCTGTTATAATTACAAAATTTCCTTTGTGTTTTTTTAAGGTTCCAGTAAGAACAGCAGCTAATCACCTGAGTAATGTGTAAAAATAATCTGAGCAAATTCCATTTCTTATTACTTCACAACACTACGGAACTTTTAAACACAGTAAGGCAAACCAACACAACACATTTGAGCTGTGAACTTGGTAAATAAGTGACATTTATTCATGGTTGTAAACTTTGACAACATATTGGTAATAACAAGGCTAAATTTAAAAACAGGTTTTTATTGTACACTTGACCGTGCACATATAAAAGAATGATTGAAACAAAAAACTGAGGTCGCTTTTTTCCGTATTGCACGCTCCCCCCCCCCCCCCCCCGATAAGTATATTTTTTTCAGGAGTGAAATACACTGACTCAACTTACAGGAATGAGTACGTTGTAATTAACATGTGTGACTGTTTATAAACATCATATAATTGAAAACGTCATAAAATTACAAACGTCATTTGTGTTTTGTTGCTTTGTTATTTCGCGATTTGAGTTGAAATAGGCTACATCCGTTGAACTGTCAAAATAACAACAAACATTCGAAAAGAAAAAAAAAATACTTGTTTAGCGGGCGTGCTCGTGAGGTTAGTTCCTAAACCACAGGAGTCTGAAGGCATATAAATTAGTGTGTTTGTCATTTCCCTGATGGCAAAAAGAAAGTTAAGTTTTTACTTTTTAAAGTAATTGTTGTTCTTCGGGTGATTTATTCCATGGAAACGGGAACAAGGTGCGGGGGGGGGGGGTGGTGGTAACTCATACACAAACAATCATTGCACATTGCAAATAAATATTTATTTTCTTAATCATAAATATAAAGAAATCAGGTCCAATATCAATGTCAGCTGGCCGCAGTTATAATAGCGCGTCGCCCCAACTCAGCATAAAGAAAGCAAAAATAGTGTCCCGTAAAATTTGTAAGAAAAGCAAAAATATCGCAAAATAAGTGTAATAAAAGTAATACATCGTGACAGGTGGGCAATATGGCTTTTTTCAGGCCTGGGCAATATGACTTTTTTTCAGGCCCGGGGTCGAATTGACCTCACCCTTCGGGTTCGGTCAATTCGACCCGGGTCCTTCAAGCAAAAAAAAAAAAAAGCCCTATTGCCCAGCTGTCATGAAGTATTACTATTTTACCCTATACCAAAAAAAATTACCTTCAAATTAAATAACAAAATAAACAGGTGAAATGCATTTCTTTCAGGCAAAAAGGCACCCTGTCTGTGAGTTTGGGTTGAAAATATCGTCTTTCTATATAAGAGAATACCCTTCCCCTAAACATATACTCAGCATCACTCTAGAATCGCCACCTGTCAACAATAGTCCTGATCTATCACAGGCTTGAATACCGGGTTTTATGGCTAAATTTGCTTCACAAATCTCAGTTCATTCTATTACCACACTACCAAAACCATTCAAACACAAAGTGCCAAGTCCTTATAATAATAATACTTCCAAAGCATCTTATCGCCAAGAAAATTTACCATCAACTATCAACACTACACTAAAGATATCTTGGACGTACATATTTACCACAAAACGACGAGTGATAGTTTTAATTTTTTTATTTATCTATTTTTAATTTTACAAAAAAAATTCTTTTTTTTTTCACAAAATGTTTTTTAAAGGATTCAATAAAGTAACAATTATGCGATAACATTCCTGCGGATATTCCACGTCCATATATTTCTCATGCGGGACGGGTATGGAATGAGTCCTGCTGTATTTCCTATTTCACCAACTAACACTACAGCTTCCCTGTGGCCTTGTACTGGTTATACCACATGACAGCAAAGACAAGTTCCAGGCTTTTATTGCTCGTTGTGGTCTGGGACAGCACATACTCCATGCTGTTCTTGACCGGTATCTCAGCAAGTTCGATGTACTCGCCTTCTGCCGGGTTACCGCCGCCTGACCCTTTCTTCATAGCTTCCGTCACCTGGGCGTAAAACATCGTCTCCTGGTTGCCCTTTGTGCCAACACAGCCCCTTCACAACATAAATAAATCAACAACAATAATAATAATAATAATAATAATAATAAATATAATAAACATAATAGTTATTATTATGTGCAAAAAATGTATTCGTTATTCTCACTTGGCGGGGAAGAGATACTGCAAGATAAGGTGTGTGCGTGTGTAGGTGGAAGGGGGAAGTCATCATAAGATTTCCTTAGGTCTAATACAGGACTAGATTCCATGTCTGCATAATTTTTGTAGTTTTCGAACCAAACCGTATCTAATATTTAACTTGCCATAAAACTGATGTTGTCAAATAAATTACTTGGTGTGGGATTTGGGAATAATCTGCATGTAAAATCCCTCAGCGTTTTCAAGTGGTAACACAATTTGCTCAAGCTGCCCTTTAAATGGCCAAAAAAAAAAAAAAGGAAAGTAAATTTTCCTTTCTTTCGCGTTGGGTAGGGTTGGAGGTTTCTGAGGGATGAAGCTATCCGAGTACACCTTCGTCGGGGTAAGAAGAGCGGTACGGGAGGGAATATAACCCTAATAACATACAACATACAGAGATGCGCCAATACTCTCAGCGAACCCTATGTGACACTACACTGCGATACTCACGCAAGCCGTTAAAATAAAGCCATGCATAAATGATTAAAATAAAAAAACACTCACCTTTTTGTAATTAGTTATTTTAAACCAGTGTAAAAGTTTTATTATAAAAATGTTTTACGTGAAGGCCGACAAACATTATACCGTACACTGGGTCGGGTAATTCGGTGTTGGTTCACTGCGAGCGTCAGGAATTCCGTGCAACAGTTTAATGCTTTTGGTTAGAACTTGCCGCAAAACTGGGCCGAAAATGCATATAAAAGCTGATTTCTGGAAATGTGGCTGACGAAAAAAAAGTTGCAGAATCTAACCAAATATAAGTAGAACCATTAACTGTAGCGAACAAAATATCACTTCTGTCAAATTACTGTTTGAACAGGTCTTCAGCTTGTGACCCTCCCCCCTCCCACCCACACACACAGACCTGTTAATATAGTTTCCAAATTAATGTGCGGATATAAAACGACCGTCTGTGCAAGCTATTAACTATTGCCTGAAAATTATTTTTACCTTTATGTATAAATTTGCTGACTTCATAGTTCACGTTTCGTGTGTTTAGCAAAAGATTTCCAATGAAGGAAATTTTTGTTTAACTATTCAGTATTTCGATTTTTAACATGCATCGAGTGACAATGCACTCTCGTATAAAGAAATGATACGAAATCGCTGGAGTTCTCAAATCGCTGACGAAACGAACTTGAAAGCCAGTAGGGAATTCATACTAACGTCATATGTATAGGCCAACGTAACGAAATCGTTGTTTTTTTTTGTTTTTTTTTTTTGCTTTGCGTAACGAATGTTGCTTTCCGACAAACATGCGACGACATAGTACTTGGAAGTCTCCAAGAGGTTAAAGGGATTTGTTTCCACTTTTCTTTTTTTTTTTTGTTGGCTATCTGAAGCATGATTATGGGTTCGTTCACAGGCCGTTAATAGTGCCTGAATCCGATACAAAGTACCCACCCTCATTATCTATCCCTATATCATATTCGTATCGGGTATGAGGTCAAAAAACTGTGACGCTTCAGTCTGAAGACGTTTTGGTTCGAGCAAAGAGAGACATGCGAGTACTTTCTTCACCTTGTTGTTGTGATCTTTTCAAGGCTCTGCACAGGTACATCATAGCCACACTCTTCTAAAACCTCTTCTTTGGCAATTTCGTTCAGGCTGCAATTTTTGTCAACGATGCCAGCGCACAGTTCCAAAGTACAGCCGTTGGCAGTGGGAGTGAGCGAAGTATCGATCGGCTTGGCCAACACATCTTGACCATCAGTGGCTGCCTGACTCACAAATACCGCTGCAGCGCGTGTAAAAAGAACGTATATAACACCGGTTAGTGCAGGGTTGTATTTCTCGCTTGCTTTTACATACGAATTTACTTTTCTTTCAATTGCAGTTGAAAACAAGCCATCGCCGAGAGCGCATCTGCCAGCCGGACAGGATTCTGATTACGGAAACTTGACTACGTCTCGAGGAGTACGTCTATCCCCCGTGGGGGATACGGTGTGTGTAAGGCTGTTGCGTGTTGACAACGCAAAATTTAAAAGTGGAAGGATAGGTAGACGTAGTGTCTAACATTTAAACGAATCAATCCATTTACCAGTAGACGCGTGAGACTGTCGTAGGTACGCTAAGTCCACCATTTTGTCAATTTTTGCCCAATCCGGAAAATTCTTGGTCACTGCACTGCGGAAGGGTCCACAGAAGCCGTGTACAAAATATGAAACGAATTCATCCATTAATGTTGCCTGTAGGCGGGTGAGACTGTCGTATATACGCTAAGTCCAGTGCCGATTTTCAAAAGTCCGCCATTTTGTCAATTTTGTTCCGATCCGGAAAATTCTTGGTTACTGCACTGCGGAAGGGTCCACAGAAGCCTTGTACAAAATTTGAAACGAATCCGTGTACTAATGTGGCCTGTAGGCGCGTGAGACTGCCCCATATGTACGCTAAGTCCAGTGCCAATTTTCAAAAGTCCGCCATTTTGTCAATTTTTTTCCGATCCGGAAAATTCTTAATCACTGCACTGCGAAAGGTTCCAGAGAAGCCGTGTACAAAATATGAAACGAATTCATCCATTAATGTGGCCTGTAGGCGGGTGAGACTGCCGTATATACGCTAAATCCAGTGCCGATTTTCAAAAATCCGCCATTTTGTTAATTTTGTTCCGATCCGGAAATTTCTTGGTTACTGCACTGCGGAAGGGTCCACAGAAGCCTTGTACAAAATTTGAAACGAATCCGTGTACTAATGTGGCCTGTAGGCGCGTGAGACTGCCGTATATACGCTAAGCCCAGTGCCAATTTTCAAAAGTCCGCCATTTTGCCAATTTTGCCCAGTTCGGAACATTCTTAATCACTGCACTGCGGAAGGTTCCAGAGAAGCCGTGTACAAAATATGAAATGAATTCATCCATTAATGTGGCCTGTAGGCGGGTGAGACTGTCGTATATACGCTAAGTCCAGTGCCGATTTTCAAAAGTCCGCCATTTGGCAATTTTTTCCGATCCGGAAAATTCTTGGTCACTGCACTGCGGAAGGATCCAGAGAAGCCGTGTACAAAATTTGAAACGAATCCGTGTACTAATGTGGCCTGTAGGCGCGTGAGACTGCCGTATATACGCTAAGTTCAGTGCCGATTTTCAAAAGTCCGCCATTTTGTCAATTTTTTTCCGATCCGGAAAATTTTTGGTCACTGCACTGCGGAAGTATCCAGAGAAGCCGTGTACAAAATTTGAAACGAATCCATGCACTAATGTGGCCTGTAGGCGCGTGAGACTGCCGTATATACGCTAAGTCCAGTGCCGATTTTCAAAAGTCCGCCATTTTGTCAATTTTTTCCGATCCGGAAAATTCTTGGTCACTGCACTGCGGAAGGATCCAGAGAAGCCGTGTACAATATTTGAAACGAATCCGTGTACTAATGTGGCCTGTAGGCGCGTGAGACTGCCGTATATACGCTAAGTTCAGTGCCGATTTTCAAAAGTCCGCCATTTTGTCAATTTTTTTCCGATCCGGAAAATTTTTGGTCACTGCACTGCGGAAGTATCCAGAGAAGCCGTGTACAAAATTTGAAACGAATCCATGCACTAATGTGGCCTGTAGGCGCGTGAGACTGCCGTATATACGCTGAGTCCAGTGCCGATTTTCAAAAGTCCGCCATTTTGTCAATTTTTTCCGATCCGGAAAATTCTTGGTCACTGCACTGCGGAAGTATCCAGAGAAGCCGTGTACAAAATTTGAAACGAATCCATGCACTAATGTGGCCTGTAGGCGCGTGAGACTGCCGTATATACGCTAAGTCCAGTGCCGATTTTCCAAAGTCCGCCATTTTGTCAATTTTTTTCCGATCCGGAAAATTCTTGGTCACTGCACTGCGGAAGGGTCCAGAGAAGCCGTGTGCAATATTTGAAACGAATCTATATATCAATGTGGCCTGTAGGCGCGTGAGACTGAAACGTGACAGACGGACAGACGGACCGACAGACGGCAGGACGGACGGACGGACCGAAAAGTTCAAAACTATATCCCTCCGTTTCACGGGGGATAATGGTTGCACTTTGATGACGATCATTCAAGTAGCTTTTGTGTTATCATCTACGATGGTAGCCAGTGGGAATTGGGTCAAGGTCAAAATACAAAAAAACGGGCACCTTCCCACCACGATAGGTCATCTATGCATATAAAAAATACACAAAGGAGACGGATAATCAGGATGGGAATAATAGCCCGCGACGGCCAGGCAGACGGACGGACAACACCCAAACTTACAGTACTCCCCCGGGCCCAAAGCACCGGTTGGCGGTTAATAAATGATACACGGTAACTTTGTTCAATCTGTTTTGAAGTATCACTAAGCTATTTTAAAACAATATATTAATGGAATCCAGGAGTAATTTCTGACGAACAGACCAACTGAAAGACAACTGAGTACGTGTTCGAACCGGATAAACGCTCTGGAGAAGTAGTAGTCAGACTTGCGCATACGCAGAAACGTTTTTACACAGGTTGACACATGCGAGCCACCTTTTCCTATCTATATATTTCTTTTTTTTATCACGGACTCTCCTCGTTTGTAAAAAAGTACTGAAAGCATTAAAAAAACATACCCGGACGAAACTGTTTGACAAATATAAAGGTTTGCCGCTCGATGTGGTGAATTAATACTGATACGCTGCAATGTAAAAGTATTTTTTAAAGAAAAAAGAGACCATGTATTACAGATAAAATCAGTTAATTGCATAGCGGTTAATCGCAGGAATCGGTTCTCTGTACACTGATTTGGAGTCCTGTATCGTTTCATGCTTAAAATATACCAGGTAATCTGGATAAAAAATGCATCACTTTCTTTGGAAAACGGGCAATGGAATTAACCAATTTCGATTGTGCTACTATTAAATTAAAGATCACGCACTTCGGGATTTTACGACATAATTGACGGCTATAGTTTTTCACTTGTTTTCACTGATTTATTTTGGGTAAAATCATCCTAACAAAAGATACTGAAATGAAAGATGCCTTTCAAAATTTGCAATACAAAGTTGCGAAACAATTCACATCAATTAACAAGTTAAGCAACCGTTTAACAGCAGCATGTTGAGGTATCAATTATCAAGGTTGCGGTAATAACGCATTATATTTAATCTGTTTATGCCTCTGCCAAGTTTTCTAGCAATTTACCATTCTATATACTTGAAACTGGGTTATTGTTTAACAATCTTCTGGCTGTTTCTTCATGGCCCAATAAACATGAGCCGGTTCTAGACTTAAGCTAGTGTTTACAACAAGAAAAAAATATCACACATAAAATTAAATAAAACAAAACCGCACGCGGTCCCCCAGAAATCTCTGTTAAATCACGCATGCGATACCAGTTAATCAGCAGAAGATAATAAATAATAATACACATTAAAACTACATTTTGCTGGGGGTTCTCCTGGTAAGGGCTAGATAAACTACTGATGCACAAATAGGAAAAGCGGGGAACCGTTTACGAGACCTAAATAAATGCATACTTCTCTTATTTTTAAATAGAACTCAAGTGAAAATTGCAGTTTATACCTATAAATGCTGCTAAGAATCAAATGGTAATTCTTTCTACCTGTCGTGCGACTTGATCATGTCCCATTCTCTTCTTAGCCCATTCTACAACATATGCCATGAACATGTGACGTCACTCAGTTACTGGGTAAGAAGTTCAGCCGGCAAACCGGAGGTTTGTTTAAGATAAAATATACTGTTAACCCACCCGCGAATCTTCGCCACTATCGCGTGGCTCTTTAATGGCGTTTTTGTTGATGAGCGAGAACACACCTACATTTGTATCTAACCGGTAGTGTCTGCTGTACATGTACAGATTGTAAGTAAAGGCTAAAGTACGATTTAGCTTCGAGGAATAACAAATTACACCGATAATAAGTCTAGAGATATACCGAGTAGATGTGCTCTCGGAAAAATAACTTTTAACAGTTAAAGAAACCGTTTTCGTCTGCCTAAACGGGGTTGCCTGAGATCATGATTGTGTCATGTTTTATGAAAGTTTGAAAAAGTATCAAATGTGCAACACTGTAGCATAATGCTAAGAAATACTAGAAAAACAACCTAGGCTATGCAATTTTAGCTGCCATACAAAAATTATTTTGAAAAGATTTTGAGGTTGGCACACGAGATTTCTCGTAATTTTCTCCAAATTTGACGTGTTCTGACCACATGTGTCTAGAGGATAAAATCACAGTAACAAGAAATCGTTTCGATTAATTTGAACGCTTTTTTCAAAAACACATCTCTGTCTGTACAATTTGTTTGAACTTTACATCAGGTAATAAATGATTCCACGAATTTAATAAGTATTTTCCTAAATATTAAGAGTTTCAAAACAAATTAATACAAAAGCACATTATGTGCTATCGTTACGAGATCTAATTGCAATCACTAATTTCTTTTAACTTGAGCAAAATTGTGACACGACTTTAATTGCAATCAAGATTATATTTACCTAGTTCAACCACCCCTTTTATGGGTTTGTTATCATAATCGTATCGTATCAGCTTGGACAGAGCCACAGGGTTCGCGATCAAGTTAAACAACTGTATTTGTTTTCATTTTTGTAATTAAAATCCACTTTTTTTGCACTTAGCTAAGTTACTGTCTGAAAGCAACTGTTCAGATTCCCCGCGTAATTTCACTTGGCTATGGATCTTTTGGCGCACGTTAAAGCACACCGAGGATCGGACAAGCATGCTTTTTTCTTTAAAAGCACACTGAGGTGTACAAGGAGAGAAACATAAAATTGAACAGCACATCGTAATTGACAAAACTGAAAATGTGTTCTTTTAATGCGAGAACAGCATTTGCGGCGGTTGTTCGATGTTTATTTACAAACTTCAAGCCATGCCATTCACTATTACATTCTTATTATGGGTCATAATAATTTTCATCAGCCAACAGACGAGTTTGTAATTTAACCAATTACGATGTGCTGGTCAATTTGAATGTTCCTTGCCTTGTATCCTGCTGGTAGTTTGGTCCAGGTTAGTCCTAGATGACTCTTGCTTCCCAGCAAGAGTCATAGTTCCTATAATATAACTTGTCATTGATCTCAATTTTCCAATCTCGGCGCACGACTGGGGCTAAAGGCGTTATTTTAGAAAGGGTGCATCACATAAATAACCCAATTATAAATTATGGCGCACGATTTTTATGGTGAAATAACAATTTTGTAATGAGAAAAATAGATGTTTTCTTCAGATCAGAATAAAGAATCTCCCATTATCGCCAACAACAACAATGAATCTGCAGTTGTAAAACCACTCTTTACTCCACTTTGGTAGTTTGGACGAGGTCGAAAATAGTGCGCCAGGATACTTCTCAGTGTGCTTTTTAAGAAAAGGCATGCCACTCCGAACCTCGGTGTCCTGGAACATGCGCCGAAAGATCTAGAGCCGCGAAAATTGACATCAATGGTAATTTCTATTACAGGAACTGTGACCCTTTCTGACCTAGGAAGACAGAACGGGTCCACTGGGACTAGCCGAAGTCGATACTTCACAGTGTGCTTTTAAAGAAAAAGCCTGCTAGTCCGAACCTCGGTGTTCTGGATCGTATACCAAAAGATCCAGAACCTCTAAATTTAGATCAATGGCTATTTCTATTACAGGAACTGTGACCCTTTCTGTCCTGGGAAGACAGAAAGGGTCCACTGGGACTATTTCTCCTTATACCGCTATAAGTAGGCACAGGTCGTTACTCTTCTTTTATCACTCAATAAATCAAGCAAATGACTTTTTAAGCATTCGTTCCTTTAAAAAAATCACCTGGTTGAACTTCACTTTCCTTAGCTGTATATATCTGCTTTCTGAAGACTTCTCAACGGTTATATCTGTTACATTTTCCATCTTTATATTACTTTCGCTTTTGTTTTCCTTGATGCAGTGATACTCGCAGTGCAGATGTACACGGTTCCTGGACGTTCCGTACCTTTTCCTTTCCGTACCCTGCCTTTCCGCACCTTTTTTATTGGACGTTCCGCACCCTGCCAAAAGACGTTCCGAACCCTATTTGGCCAAACCGCACCCTTTCTTATTTTCAGCCTTTTCTTCAAGTTGTATTTTTTTATATTTCATTTTCAACCTTGTTTTTCGGGACAAAGGGATTTGCAGCATGATCAGTTGTAAATTATCCGATAAATTTTCAAATTGAGAAGTGAAGAAACCCTCAAATGTGCATTTTGATGACCAATATTGAGGCGAACGTGTGATCAGCTCATTTTTCAGCATTGATTGCAATTTTAATTTACTGAAGGACTGAGATTACGAGTTGAGTAAGTCGGTCCTGAGTGAATGCTGCCAGCAGTACAATGAACTGAATAAACTTAAGAATGTGCTATTTATTCTGATGACGGAGACGATTAACAGACATCATGGCAGACCTTTCATTTAAGCTAAATATCAATGCTTTACGACCAATAGAGATATGGCGTGTATAAAAAAGCGAGGACGGAGGGACGGACGGACACCCCAAACCTATAGGCCCCAATCCGAAGGGTTGGGGTCTAATAACTTAGCGTCCAAAGACAGGGCTTACTCCCCGAAAACGGATTTACTCGGCAGAGACAGTCATTACATGTACTAAAACATGCTATACACTAGAGGCGATATGCCGAGGTGCAGTGATCGGAATATGAAATCCTTCATTATATTTCATTCAATTCGGGAGAAACTGAAGTGATCACACGTTCGTCTCAATAGTGTTGATTGCAATCAGCTTGTTAAGTCATCGAAACGCAAACTTTGCTCTTTTTTCAGGACTCAGTTTGAAAATTTATCAGATAATTTACCATTGATCGTGGGGCAAAATCTTTTTTTTTTTTTACCGACAAATAATAATGAAAATAAACAAACAATATTTAAGTCGAAGAAAACGCTGAAAATAAGAAAGGGTGTGGTTCGGCCAAATAGGGTTCGGAACGTCTTTTGGCAGGGTGCGGAACGTCCAAAAAAAGGGTACGGAACGGTTCAAAAAGGGTGCGGAAAGGCAGGGTACGGAAAGGAAAAGGTACGGAACGTCCAGTCCCCATGTACACAGTGAGTCAAATATGTGCTTACCCAGGACATTGTGTCACTTGGGACCATTTGTAAGCCCAAACATTGTTATCGGACAGCCAACCTCTGTGGCGGTTTGGCCTGTTGTGTATACACCTTTTTACTCTGCAGACCTAATGGGGACTCTGCGAAAGTAGTACTTATAAAAATGGGGAACTAATTTTAAAAGTATCCATCCACTCTGCGTTTAAACACAACAGATAGATCTCATCGGCGGTCAGCTTTTATAACAACGTAAGTGCATTATGTCATTGAAACGATACCCTAGATTTTGAAGGAATTAGCACAGAGCATTTTATGATGTAGACTTTTGGTTTGGTATGTGATTTGTTGCCTGACTTTTATTCAAATATTTTTTTTAACATTGTACGTAGATTGAATAATCGTTAACCGCATGTACAAAGTAAAGCACGCAAAATGGTTTTGTAACACCGTGTATGCACATGCAATGATCGTATTTACAATCAAACCGCTGTTTGCTTTTAATCAGAACTATGTTTTAATAAATTGGCCAGTCAAAATATATTTTATGACAAAACTTTGGATTGCCACGATTAGCACGGATATTTGGAGACTTTTCAGCCATGCAAAAATGTAAGGTGCATGTTTTATATCAATATAACCATCAAGAGTCTTTCAAAACAATAAAATCTACCTTTCATTCCTGAAATCAGTACTTTACATTCGTTGGTATATCATAGCTGCCCTCTGATGAAATCAATCTATATATATATATATACATATATACAGCGGATGGATATTTTAAAAAGTAGCTCCTCGCTTTTATGAGTACTATTATCACGAATCTTCAATGGGTCTGCAGAATAAAAAGGTGTTATACACAACATACCAAACTGCAGTAGAGATTGGCTATTAAACAACAATACTTGACATTAGCTAATGAAGGACCGAGAGATAATCCAAAATTCCCTTTTTTTAGTAATAATCCGGTGATATGCGGCAGACAGTAGACTGGATAACAAGATAGTAGTAGGGAAATAGGCGTTCTACTGCAGTCACCCATCGTGACGTCATGAATCACGTGACCAATGAAAAGCCAATGAAATCAATGAAGGCAATGAAGCCCCACCCACTTTCTGTCTATCACCTGTCAATCATCGTGACGTCATGAATCACGTGACTTATAAAAAGCCAATGAAATGAATGAAGGCAATGAAGCTCCACCCACTTTCTGTCTATCACCAGTCAATCATCGTGACTTCAGACCCCCCATAGGCGACACAACCCTAGACCATACTAGGTGAGGACCCTAGATCATCTTTGACGTCACAATAGGCAGTGTAACCATAGTGAGGACATCTATTTTTAGACTGGGGGAAATTTTGCACCATCTCTAGTTTTGGAGTAGAAAATTTTACCGTTTGATTCAGATTTATCTAAAGCTTTTACATAAAGTGATCATAGGCTATTTGCATATGTGGCTAGAAGCATAATTTTTAAGTTACTTTTATTTAAAAAAACAGATAACTTTTGTAAGGGCCAGATTTTAGCTATTTTTCTCTTCCTCTGGATAAGTGTCACATTACAAGGCCAAAGTTCTTTAAAGATGTAGGTTGCTATGAGTGTTGTCTGTTTTTCTAAGAAAGCTTCCGAAACACATTAAGTGGTTACAGTTTCGAAACGTCATTTTCTGTCCCGTTTCAATTAAAACTCAATTTGTTAGGCTTATTAATGCGTTTGTCATTAAATTCCAAACCTGAGTAATATTGTATATTTCTATGCATTCTTTGTGTGTTATTGTGAAATCCGGATTGTTTTTCATCCACTTTTCTTGGAATTAGGTAATGTGTAGGTTTCTTGCTTTCTTGTGATTAATTCGTTCATGTATAAAAGGTCCAGAAATTCGTTAATATCTCAGTTATAAACTCACAAGTCAAAGAGTAGCCTGTCAGAACAAGAAGTCAACAGGTTCTTGTTGCCAAATACGGTAAGGATTATTCATTTTAATAGTCGTGGTTATTGTGATCAGTTAGGTTATTAATACCGTCTTTTATTAGCGTTCGATGTTTTAATTAAAATCATGATCTGTTAATTTGGAAATGGTAAACTTTGAGTGGAAATTAAAGGTTAATCTTAATAAGGTTTTCTCATTTAGTATATCATGTGTTAGTGCATTTGTTGATTAGTTGTGTTTATTTCAGTCAATCTCACGATCACTCGCGAACTCACGCATAGTTAAGGTCAAGTCTCAGAGTTTTAGTTCGCTTTTTGTGTGCATTGCGTATATGTGGTAAATAAAGTTTTATAACGGCTCCTTATTGTCTCCCTTGATTAGAAGCGGCCTTTTAGCTGCTTCATGTTTCATTGACGTATTTAGGTTTAGCGTTTTGTTGAGCCGTTATTACGTCATTTGGTTGGTAATTAGACGTTTCGAAGACGTTATTTTGGTTCAAAAAAAATTTACGGCCGTGTTACACGATGAGTGAACAAGGTCAAGAGAAACGTGCTGAGTCGCGTGAAAGAGTGGTTGAACCCAACGGTGCTGAGGATGTCGAGCCGGGTTCGCCTGAGAAGGAAAAAAAATTGCGTTTCGTGCAAATGAAAGCCGAAATCATGCGCAAGCAATTCGACTTGGAGGAGGAGGAGTTCCACTGGTCGATGGAGCTCGAGGAAAGAAAAAGGGCTTTCCAACGGGCAATACAAGAGAAGAGGATGGCTCTCGAAAAACAGCTGAAGGCCTTTGAAAACAGGGAGAAGGCGGGTAGCCGGGGACCAATGTCACGATCCTCGTCTGTTTTATCACAACAAGAAAATCCAGCGATAGAGGCCATGGTGCGACACCTGAGAAAACCAACGTTTGATGTGCAGAAATTCTCCGGTGATCCGCTAAGGTACATTAAGTTTATGAGGTCCCTCAAAACAAACGTCTTGAAGTATTTTGACGATGACGGTGAGCGCATGGCAATGCTGTTGCAATACACATCCGGTGAAGCCAACCAAATCGTGTCAAGTTTTTCACATCTTCGCGACGAACACGCTTTCCTACAGGCTATGGTCAGTCTGGAGGATCGATGCGGTAGTAATGAAATTATTGCAACAACATACGTCTCCTGAGCATTAGAGTGGCCTTCAATCCGCTCCAAAGACGCGAAGACACTAGATTCATACGCTTTATTCCTTCGAGAGATAAACAGTGCCATAATCGACTTGAATGAAGTAAAAATACTTGAGTACTCCGAGAACTTGAAGCGCTTGGTCAGCAAGCTACCCCCTAATCTACATGAGAAGTGGCGTAGCTTTGTTTTTACGCGTAAGGAGTCACACCAGTCAATTCGTTTTGAGGACTTTGTGAGGTTCGTGGAGGGCGAAGCTAAAAAGGCCAATGACCCAACGTTCGGCATGACTGTGATGCAGTCCCTCTTCACGGAAGCTCCAAAGAAGGGCCAGAAGAAGCCATCATGTGGAACAACAAGCCAGGAACAGAAGCAATGTATGTATTGTGATAAGTCTAATCACGATGTTATAAATTGCTTGTCGTTGCAGAAGGTAAGCTGGGATGAACAGAGAGTGTTTGTTTTTGGCAATAAATTGTGTTTTAGATGTTTAGAAAAGGGCCATCAATCAAAAGAATGTAGAAAAAAAAGTTGTTTGTAAAAAGTGTAATGGGAGGCACCCAACGTAGCTTCACCGTGAACGACAGATACAAAAGTCGGTTAAAAAGGTCGAGCATCCAGAAAGGGTTGAGGTAGAGAAAACAGAGGAAGAAATGAATGAAAGGGTAGTGTGCTCAAGTAGTGTGAGCAACGGGTTTTGCACTCTGTGAAAGTTAATAGTCAAGACCGGAGTGTGGAAACGTACGCGTTCATCGACACTGGGAGTAGTGTCAGTTTCATTAGTTCGAAACTGGCCGGTGAATTGAAAGCCAGTGGTGAAAGGAAACATGTCACGCTGACCACTATGGGGAGGGATTTTTCTATGCAGTCTCAAGAAATAAATGGGCTGGAGATTTCCAATTTAAGTGGTCAAAAGTTTTGGTCTCCCACCCGTGTTAACGAAAGATACAATGCCAGTGTCAAAGGAACACATACCGAGCAACAAAGATATCTTTCAGTGGTCCCACTTGAGGGGAATAGATCTCCCAGCAATAAACGCCGAAATTGGAATTTTACTCGGGAACGATGTTCCTGATGTCTGCGTACCATTAGAAATAAGGAAAGGTAAGAGGGGGTCCCCACTGGCTGTCAAAACACCGTTAGGTGGGTTGTTTATAACTTGGTGAGAAAAGATCAGAAAGATGTTTTAACAGTAAATAGGGCAGCTGTTGGTTCGATGCAGCCGATTAGTGAATTGGACAGACTTGAAAGGCTGTATCGTAGCTCAGTACATTTGGACTTTCCCGAGAGACAGATCGACGACAAAGGTGAGTATTCACAACAAGACAAGGAATTTATTAGGAAGGTTCAGGCTTCAAAACAGTTCGTGGATGGTCATTACGAAATCGGTCTTCCCTTCAAAGAAAATTCAGTAGTTATGCCTGACAATCGCTCTGAAGCCGAGAAGAGGCTCAAGTCTTTAAAGAAACGATTATCGGGTGACCCCGAGCTTCTCAAAGATTATACAACTTTCATGGAAGACATGTTTCGTAAGGGCTATGCGGAAGTAGTTCCGGAAAACGAGTTGTTGAGAGACGATGGGAAAGTTTCGTGCATACCTCACCATGGTGTGTATGGCAAAAATAAGTCAAAGATCAGGGTCGTGTTTGACTGTGCGGCCACCTACAATGGCTCATCACTTAACAGTAGGTTACTAAAGGGGCCGAATTTAACGAACAGTGTGGTTGGGGTTTTGTTGCGGTTTAGGGAGGAGCCCGTAGCACTGATGGGAGACATAGAAGCAATGTTCCACCAGATTAGGGTTCTCGTTGAAGACAGAGATTGTTTACGTTTTCTATGGTGGCCAAATGGCCAGCTGGACAAGGATCCAGTTTGTTGTAGGATGTGCTCACATTTATTTGGTAGTGTCTCATCACCAAGTGTGGCGATGAAGGCTTTAAGAGCCACGGCGGAAGATAACCAAGGTAAGTTTCCTGAGGAAGTTGTGGCAACAGTTCTAGACAACTTTTATGTAGACGACTGTCTGAAGTCCGTTTCCGACGAGGACAGGGCTCGGGTCTTAGTAAGAGAGTTGTCTCAGTTATGTCAGATGGGTGGCTTTCGACTCACGAAATGGATTAGCAATAGTAGAGCTGTTTTTAAGTCGATTCCAGAATCCGATAGGGCTAAGGCAATTAAGGACCTAGATGTCAAGACAGATGTTTTGCCTGTTAATAGGGCTTTAGGTACTTATTGGTGTGTCGAGTCTGATAGTTTCTGCTTTAAGATAGACGTTTCCAGTAGGCCTTTAACTAGGAGAGGACTACTGTCGGTTGCAAGTTCAATTTTTGATCCGTTAGGTATCGCATCGCCTTTCATACCTCCGGCAAAATTGATTTTACAAGAGCTTTGCAGGAAAGGTTTCGGTTGGGATGACAAGTTGCCAGAGGCTGAATTTGAGCAGTGGCAGAAGTGGCTGTCCGAGCTACCACACTTACAGCGTTTGAAGATTGACAGATGTTTCAAACCCAAAGAATATCAAGGATCAGTTAGGTATCAGTTACACTTTTTTGTGATGCTTCAGAAAAGGCATATGGTGTAGTCTGTTATCTCAGGGCAGTGTCGGAAAATGACGTCAAGTGTTCACTAGTCATGGCGAAATCCAGAGTTGCGCCTCTACACAAAGTCACTGTGGTCCGGCTTGAACTAATGGCATGCACCGTTGGCGTTCGCCTAGCAAAGGTAATTCAGGTCCAGTTAGGATTAGAACTAGAAGTAGTCTATTGGACAGACAGCATGTCTGTGCTAAGGTACATTGCCAATGAGTCAACAAGGTTTCAGACCTTTGTCGCAAACCGGATAAGTGTCATTAAAGAGGCTTCTAGTATTAGTCAGTGGAGGCATATTTTAGGAAAAGAAAATCCTGCAGATTTGGCTTCAAGAGGCCTGTCACCTGCTAAGGCTCCAAACTGTATCATTTGGTGTCAAGGTCCCAAGTTTTTTGTCAAGGTCAGAGTCACAGTTTTTGGAGTCTCGGGTTTCCGATTTGAGGCTGGAAAATGGAGATCCGGAAGTCAAAATTCAAGCTAATGCTGTCCAGAGAGTGGAGAGTCTGAACGAATTGTTTGTAAGATTTTCTAGCTGGAGAAAGTTGGTCAGGGTTATGGCACTAATTTTAAGGTTTGTGTTTAATATCAAATACTGGATGTCTAAACGCAAGGCCGGTGGTGTTGGCTACACAGGGACTCACAATGATGAAGGACATACTTTGAACCCTGAAGATGTTCAAAATGCAGAGTTCTTTGTGGTTGCAGCAGGAATCACCCATTAAGAAGTGTAGTTCATTGTTCAAATTAGATCCAATTTATCACGACGGCATCTTGCGTGTGGGTGGTAGGTTGTCGCGAGCAAATCTCAGCTACGAAGTGAAACACCCTATTTTGTTACCAAGGAAATCACACATTTCAAAATTGCTCGTGCATTATGCGCATCAAAAGGTTGGTCATATGGGTCGGACTTCCATGATTGCCTATTTGAGACAAAGCTATTGAATCCAAGGTGTCAATGGTTTTGCAAAGGAGGTTGTGAGAATTTGTGTTGTCTGTAGAAAATACAACGCCAAGGTCATGGGGCAAAAGATGGCCGATTACCCTGTTTTTTCGGGTAAGCCCTGGAGAAAAGGCTTTCTCTAGATGTGGAGTTGATTTCATGGGACCAATAGAAGTAAAGTGCCGCCGTTCCAGGGTCAAAGGATGGGTCATGGTGTTTACGTGTTTAGCATCTAGAGCTATTCACTTAGAAGTTGCAAATTCTCTTGACACTGATTCATGTCTGAATGCTATCCGTCGGTTTGTTGCCAGAAGAGGTCCTGTTACTTCCATTTTGTCAGACAATGGGACAAACTTTCTTGGAGCTCATAATGAGTTAAAATTGGAATTTGAGAAACTTGATCAAACAAGGATTATCGAAAGCTGTAGCGAAAGAGGGGTCACTTGGAAGTTTAATCCGCCAGGGACCTCACATTTTGGAGGGGTGTGGGAAAGATTGATAAGGTCTGTTAGGAAGATAATGTATGGTTTGTTAAAGGAACAGTCCGTTAAATTTGACGACGAAGGCTTGAACACTTTGATGTGCGAAGTTGAAAATATCCTGAACAATAGGCCTTTGACCGCACTCTCAAACGACCCAAATGATCTCGACTTTATCACTCCAAATCACCTTCTGTTGGCGGGGTCAGGATCAAAATGTCCTCCAGGAATGTTCTCAGAGGAGGATCTATACGTCAGGAAGCGATGGAAGCAGGTATATTTGGACGAAATTTTCTGGAAAAGATGGTCCAAAGAGTATTTAGCAAGTTTACAAGAACGTCAAAAGTGGCAAAGGCCAGTGCGTAATGTCAGAAAGGACGACATCGTTTTGTTAGTAGATAATGGTCCGCGCAATTCGTGGTCTGTTCGTCGGGTTGTACAGGTTGTAAAAGATAAAAACAACCTGGTTAGAACTTTAAAGCTAAAGTCAAGAAATACTGTTCTAGAAAGACCTATTCACAAATGTGTTCTCCTGTTAGAATCTGACATGGCAGAATAAAGTGTACAAAGAATAAGTTGATTGCAAATAATTATTGCATAGTATTTGCTTTGTGTAGCGTATGTTATTCATTATACGGTTTAAAGAACTTTTGTTTATTTCAAACCCTGTTTGTTAAAACTGTGTCAGCTATATTACGTTTCATAAACAGCTGTGATATTCATTATACGGTTTAAAGAACTTTTGTTTATTTCAAACCCTGTTTGTTAAAAGTGTGTCAGCTATATTACGTTTCATAAACAGCTGTAGTCTTAAGTTTGGATTAGCATGCATGCATCAAGTATGTGGCGAGCTCTACGCTCCATGTAAATATAGTCACACAAGGCGACTGTTAACTGTAACGTCTTGGTATTATTAAGATTAATGTGCTAACTTTGCAAAGGTGATGTTTAAACTTTAAGCAGTGTTATGCTATTTGTATTTCAAAGCTGCCTTTTAATTTTGAATGTGTAAAATGTATACAGTCCAGGATATTCAAATCTGGCCTCTCATATAGAGTAAAATGGCTTGACCCATTTAACGGAGGGGGTGTAAGGGCCAGATTTTAGCTATTTTTCTCTTCCTCTGGATAAGTGTCACATTACAAGGCAAAGTTCTTTAAAGATGTAGGTTGCTATGAGTGTTGTCTGTTTTTCTAAGAAAGCTTCCGAAACACATTTAGTGGTTACAGTGAAACGTCATTTTCTATCCCGTTTCAATTAAAACTCAATTTGTTAGGCTTATTAATGCGTTTGTCCTTAAATTCCAAACCTTGTATATTTCTATGCATTCTTTGTGTGTTATTGTGAAATCCGGATTGATTTTCATCCACTTTTCTTGGAATTAGGTAATGTGTAGGTTTCTTGCTTTCTTGTTGTAAACATGTTGTTCAACAAGTTCAACATTTTGTTCAACAAGATCAACATGTTCAACATGTTGTTCAAAATGTTGAACATATTGTTGAATAAGGTCGACATGTTCAACATGTTGTTGAACATGTTCAACATGGTCAACATGTTGTTCAACATGTTGAACATGTTTAACATATTCAACATGTTGCTCAACAATTGTTCAACAAGTTGTTGAGAACATTTGAGAACACATTTCAACATGTCAATTGAAGCAACATCAACGATAGCAGCCAGTTCAGAAAAAGCAAGAGATACATTGAATAGTTTTATTGATGCACTTAAATACACTTAAACACATAACGTTTAAATCAATAAAATATTACAACATTTGTTGATTAACGAAGTCTTTACTATAAAGTTTAGTCAAATAAGTCTGTTTTTCTTCATCTGTTTCACTGTCCATATCACTTTCTTCGTCGCTGCTTTCATCTCCCACCTTCATCTAGAAGCTCTTCAAAGAATGCATCGGTTTTTCTTATAGCCGCCTTTAGTGCCTTTGAATACTCAACAAAGTAATTGAAGTCTTCTAAAATGGTTTGATAATGTTTGTTTTGTTCTAGATGTTAGGTATTTCATATTCTGAAACTTTTTCTTGAAATTTGGCATCATATTCATTGTAGACTTCTTGGACCATATCATATCAAACAGCTTCTATTTCTGACTCACTTTGAGAGGCTATTTTTGATTCACTGTCTGAACTGCTGTCTGAACTGCTGTCATTATCACCCTCCCCACAATGTTTCATATGTTTGAACAAAGCTTCTTGACTGCTGTATAACGCACCACATTCTGTACAAGCATGTGCATTCTTTTTAGTCATGTTGGCGCTCTGACTTTCCATAGAAGACTCATCTAAAGTTTCAGTGATGGGTGATTTTACAGGGTTTTCCAATTCTCCTTCTGATTTCAAACAAATGTTGCATTGATACATCCTTTCGGTTCAACATACACTTTTCAAATAATGAAAAAGTCTTTAAACATAGCTTTCTATACGACAACATCTTGCTGAACAACTTGTTGAACATAATATTGAATAACATGTTGAACATGTTCAACAACATGTTGAACACCATGTTGAACTTGTTCAAGAAGGTGTTGAACATGTTGAACAACATGTTGAACATGTTGAACTTGTTGAACAAAATGTTGAACTTGTTGAACAACATGTTCAACAAGTTGAACAACATGTTCAATCTGTTGTTGAACAATTGTTGTGGAACAACTTGTTGAAAAACTTAATCAATACCATGACGTAATATGTTCCAAAAATAATTTGAACACGTCTTTGAATGAGCTGCTCATTTGAACACGTCTTTGAAGGGGCAGCTCATTGGAACAAATGCCTGAATGGGCTTGCCGTTCAAACATATGTTTTAATGGTGTGCTCTTCTCACCTAAAAATTTGGGATGAAAAAATATGCTTTTGGTCAGATCTGTAAATAGCTAAAAAACTAGACAAAACTGTATCAAACGGTAAAATCTTGATGAAAATCGGTTAAACATTACGAAACTTATCTACTTTTTTGGTCTTTGCAAAGTTAAAATTATGCTTATAGCCACATATGCAAATAGTTTATAACAACTTATGTAAAAAGTAGACAGAAAACTGGATCAAACGGAAAATTTTGATTTAAATCGGTTAAACATAACGAAAGATATCTACTTTTTTGTTTTTTTTTGTTCGAATTTTGATATGAAGAAATTACGCTTAAATCCAAAAATGCAAATAGCCTATGACAACATTATGCAAAAACTAGATATAAAACTGGATGAAACGGTAAAATTTTGATTTAAATCGGTTCAACATGACGAAAGTTATCTACTTTTTTTTTTTAAATTTAATATTTTAAGAAGTAAAAATTGTGCTTATAGCCTCTTATACAAATAGTCTATGACAACTTTATATAAAAACTAGACATAAAACTGAATCAAACAGTAAAATTTTGATGAAAATCGGTGAAACATAACGAAAGTTATCTACTTTTTTAAATAAAAGTAACTTAAAAATTTTGCTTCTAGCCACATATGCAAATAGCCTAGGATCACTTTATGTAAAAACCAGATATAAATCTGAATCAAACGGTAAAATTTTCTACTCCAAAACTAGATGGTGCAAAATTTCCCCCAGTCTAAAAATAGATGTCCTCACTATGGTTACACTGGCTATTATGACGTCATAGATGATCTAGGGTCCTCACCTTGTATGGTCTAGGGTTGTGTCGCCTATGGGGGTCTGAAGTCACGATGATTGACTGGTGATAGACAGAAAGTAGGTGGGGCTTCATTGCCTTCATTCATTTCATTGGCTTTTTATGAGTCACTTGATTCATGACGTCACGATGATTGACTGCAGTAGAACGCCCATTTCCCTACTACTCGACGACAGCTCCCAAACTGTTAGAGACTAATTCGGTATAAACAATATCTCCTCCTTCGCGTTTTAAAAATGCACGAGTTAAAAATCGGGCTTAACTTTTGATCATTTGAGCGTCACAAACCAGACGAGAAACATTTCATTTGTGTCCTCATCATGATTATTCAAGCGCTGTTTAAATGCAATACATCTGGCTACAATGACATGTGATCGGTTGTAATTTTCTGTCATTACACGCATGTTTTGTTATTGTTATTATTTATCTTGGATAGTAGATTTACGTATACTGTAAGTGTAATCTTATTTGGCTTACGTATTTCGGGTTTGCTGAATTTGCTTATTCCTACACGTGGTAGTTTTGAGTTTTTTCAAACCAGCTTTCGTTCGGTAAATGCTTACCAACCACCAAGAACGGAGTGTAGGTTATTAGTAATTCACAGTGAGGCGATTTATGAGCGATTTTATCAAAAATCCTATCTCGGGGGATTCCCTCATTGCAGCAAACAGTTTTCATCGAGTCGACTCTGCAAACAGCAAAGTTTCATTTTTCCATCGTTCGTCTTCTGTAAGCAGCAGGGCATTGTAAGGTTGTTAATCCAGTTAATTCCAGGTTGTGAAGTCATGTCTTCCACTTATTCGATACTGCTGTAACTCTCCTTGTGTAGATGCAATCACTATCTCTTTCTGTGGCAATCATGCAAACATAGTGTGCAACAGTATCAGGTAGTGTAGCCGCTCATTTCCACATACATCTTGTACGGTGCTGAGTCGTTCGCGTAGTCGTCACAGGGACGATATACCTGTGAGGGAAGACCACTTCGACACTGTGTCGGGTTGTTGCATCAGCAACACGGTGAAAGCATCAATCACTGTCACGGTACGAGGCCCCTCTAAAGCTTCACTGAATGTGTGGAGCTTGATAAGGGTTTGTGTGTTATTGCGACTTAAATACACGTAGTTCTGTTATCGTTACAGGTGCGATCACGTGAACGAGTACGAGCCGATGTCGTGACAGCAACGACCTGTCATACAGCAGTTATACGCAACTGTCACGACGTGACCATGGCTCGATCATGTGCCTGGTGTCCACGCAGCGGATCGGCACTGTCACGATACCTACATGTGATGAGTCGCTACTCCCACGGGTCGCGTACGCTACGAGTCGTTACTGTCATGACTCGTGGCAGTGACGGTTCGATCATGTGACGGGTCGGTGCTATCACGGGTCGTGCTTGCAACGGGTTGTCGCTGTCAAGACCAGTAATGGTGACCATCATGTGACGGGTCAATAATACCATGGGTCGTGACTGTCACGTGTTGTGTTTGTGACGAGTCGTGAATATGACCACTCGTCACTGTGTTGGTGCTACCACAACTCGTCCACGTGACGGGTCGCACCTGTCACGACCCATGACTGGTACGGGCCGCCACTGTGAGGAATCGTGTCTGCAGCAAATATGTCACACGTGCTACTCGCTGCAGCTATCGACGCAGTGTCGAGTCTTACATGTCGCGGCTCGCTAACAAAGCGTCTCAGTCACGTGTTAACGAGATTTATCAACTTTTATCACTCTTTTGAAAGTAATATGAAGTGTTTAAGTCTGTTATGTTTTGTACTTAACAACTTATACAACAACAGCTACTACTGCATACTTATGTGGCTTTCTTTCTGTTATAGACCAACAGTCGATCCAGGAATCCTGTGCTCACATCAAACGGACAGGTGATCCCCTCACCAGGTGCACGGCATACCTACGCCGTTGGGGTATCCCTCGACAATCGTGATACGTCGCTACTATCACGGATCGAGTCGGCAACTGGTTGTCACTGTCACAACCCGTAATGGTGTCGGACCAGTCACGTGATACGTGCATTTTGCGATTGGTCGTTGCTGTCACGTGTTGTGTATGTGATGAGTCGTGACTGTAGCGAGTCGTCACTGTCGAGGATCGTCCACGTGATGAGTCATACATGTCACGAACCGTGACTGTGACGGGATGACACTGTGCCGGTTGGTGCCTGCAGCAACTCATTATGTGTCACTCGCTGCAGTGACGAGTTTCGAAAAGTATAGGGTCACGCATTAAACAGCTCGCGCATGTTGCATGTTTTACACAATAGTCAGTGATTGGGTCATGTTGTATTTATTTTAGCAACTCTACCAGCAACAACAGTTGTTATTGCATACTTATGTAGCTTTCTTTCTGTTGTAGACCTGCAGCCGATCTCATATTCACGTCGCTGCTGGCACGCATAGTCGATACTGCAGCAACTTTTCCTTGCAAAGTATGCAACCATTGTCCCTTTCTGTGCCAATCTTGCAAGTGTGGGCGTGTTACACAGTGCAGAGCAGTGGATTGGTTGGCCACCTGTAGTACTGCTATTGATTCGTCCACGCGGGTGTCACAGTTGCAACGTATTTGTAGCGATACATCATCTCGACACTCTGTCGGGTCGTTGGATCACTGACAGTGTGCATGCATAGTCTCTGTATCACTGTACGAGTTTTCTCCTATCTTTGCTAAGGGCATATAGCTTCAGTAAGGGGTCGAATATCAGTTTTTACGTGAAATACTTCAAAATCTGGTTGTGTTATCGTCACGACACGTGATCGGGTATGTGTCAATGTCTTGGCTGTAGCGACCCGTCGCACTGACCAGTGTGTCACGGTTGTTGCGATGTCAGTTGCGTTGTCGCTGTGCCAACTCGGATATGAAACGATCATGTGGTCGGTAGCTATGCGCCTAGGTGTCGTGTTTCCCACGACTTATGGCAATGGCAAATTGACCACGTGAAGCCTTGCCTTTATCTGTGCTGTGACGTGTTGTGTGTGTCACTTGTCGTGACTTTCACGACTCGTGCATGCAACGGGTAATCACTGTCACGACCCGTAGTGCCAGTCGTGCAAGCAAATTGTCGCCAGTCACCACCGTGGCGGTGACGGGTCGATTATGTGACGGGCGGTTGCTGACATGCGCAGTGCGCCTGGCATGTCCTGACTGTGGCGACTTGTCGCTGTGACTGGTCGTCGCTGTCAAGGATCGTTCACGAGACACGTTTTCACTGTCTCGACCCGTGACTGACGGGTCGTCGCTGCGCCGGGTCGGGTGTCACCCGCTGTGGTGACAGGTATCGACGCAGTGTCGAGTCGAGCATGTCACAAGCACGTGTTGGCGTTGCCGTATCGATTTTATATCACACTTTTGAGTGTTTTTATACAATTTAAAGTGTTTACGTGGTGTTACATTTTATTTTAATGAGTTTTTATGACAACAAGAGTTGTTATTGCTTACCTATGTGGCTTTCCTTCTGTTGTAGACCTGCAGTCGATTCCGGACTCCATAGCTTACATCAAGCTAGCCAGTGATTCACACAGAAGGCACCTGGATTCATTCTTTCCTTTCCTGTTGAAGCAGAGAGAGTCGCCACATTCGAAGAGTGATAAGTCCTCTGCACACACTTTTGTTTCAAGATGCCGTCAAATTTGTGGAACCGGAAACAATTCACTGTTTGATCGCGTTTTCGATTCAGTGGTGGCAGCGTCTTCAGATCTATTTAAGCTGTATGCTTACCTGCTAGCTTCTTTGGTGGTAATACGGCGTGACCAAACGCTGCTACATTTAAATCTCAGTGCTCGTAATCTTCACTGGCACCAATGGAAGGTCTATCGTTTTAACTTTTTTCGTGTTGAAAAAGGCAATCGAGGTAGCTAGGGTGACGCCATAAGACACATTTATGTGTCGAGCTCTGATCCCGCAGCACTACGAATAGAGTTTATGGGCGACCTCTTAGATTTTGTAAGGACCAGAGCGTTTCCCACTCAAAATCCGAACGAAAAATTGTCAGCTCTGATTGCTCAAGTCGTGTCCACTCTGAAATGTTGGGTCTGTCTGTAGGAGTTTGTGTGTGGCTTCTTAGTTGTCACGGAGAAGAGAGTCGAGTTAAACAGGTGTAATTTTTGCCAGTTTCAGCGTGTGGTTTTGTGGACGCTGTGTCTTGGCTGTCGCCACATCATCTCCTTACTACCACTGAAGGATCCCGACTGGCGGTGGCGTCAGGCCAATCTCCTGAAAGGTGTGCGTTTTAAAACACTAATGGTTTCTTTTCCAAGGGAACGCTCGAAAGGGCCAGTTGTCTATTTACGACCGCACATTGCATATAAATGTGTTGGAAATGAAGGCAGTATTGGTTGCTTGTCAACTCCTGTCTAGTTTCTCAAGGGTCACGTGTTCAGTTTCTGGTGGGTAATCAGAGAGTTCAAATGGATGGTACGCGTTCACCGATGTTATCTCGACTCACCAAACAGATCCTCTTGCATGCTTGGGACAATCGTTTTATCATTCAAGCGTCACACACATTCCTCGGGTTATGATATGTCTGCCTGCGACGATTTGCTCAGGTTCTTCCAACTGGGACATCCTCTCTCCGACAGGCCAGTGGTGCCTTGGGATTTGTCCATGGTTTTGAAATCGTCGTTTCTGAGCAAGACGCACATTACGACCAAGGCTTAGGTACGTTAAAGCAAATTGTGATACTTGCCTTGCCGGATATTAGGTCATGTGGGAGTGTGGACACCGAGTCCTTATGCTCCGTCTCCCTAATACGCGCATATACTAAACGATCAAGTACTTACCGTAGCACGTTACAGCGCCGTCCATTTATACCGTTCATGCGTAGTATCACATTCGATCTTTCTAAAGTGTCTATATCTAATTATATCAGAAAATTATATTGTTAGCATATGATGATATTCTGAAAGAACTTTAAGACGTTATGCAGAAGAAGTTGCCAATTAAAGCTCATCAGGTCAAAAATGTAGCGCACTCTATGCAGTGTGTCATTGTATAAATTATTACGAGTTGGCTGTTGGACTTCTCCAAACACGTGTATTAAAGAATCAAGGAATACACAGTTGATATGTTAACTAATTTGTATGGTCTTAGTCAGTTTGATGCTGCTGAATCAGTGATTCATAACAGTCCTTCTTCATGCAGGACTTCTCGGCAATCTAAGGGAAGATAACCTTCAAGAGGAAAAAGGTAACAAAAATAGACTCTATGTTTGTGGATGTACAGTTCAGCCCTGCACCGACCTCAGTTTATCCGTGTCCCTCACGTAACCAACGCTCTGTCGACTCGACACAGTCGCGTCTTGTATCATGGTCCGATTGTTTGACAGTGCGGTTTTGTACGTGGTGTAACACGACACTGTGACGGATCTGCGCATATTGTTGCGCCGCATTCGGTTAATGATGTTATATGTCACCTATTTTTGCAAAAGATAGAGGTAGAATGACTCGTAGTCTGTGAGTACTTGTGTTCGAGCATGTAACGTTGCTAATAATGGACAGTTGGTGGTGAATCCGAAATTAACGTTGTTATTGTTCACGGTGAACCCCGCTGAATTAAAAGATGATTTTGAATTCAATTTCTTTAATTTTTGCCTTTCAGGCACAATGTCTTGTAGACGGCGTGTAAAAAAGCTCGTATGCATTTGGTGTTTAATCTCCCCAACCAGTTAGAGTCTCCCATAGTGATAGCTTCGCAGTCTACAAGAGGATATTTTCGAAACTGAAATATTTAATTTCCTAATACTAAGTTTTACGAATAAAATATCTTGCAGACGTCTAAGCCATCACTCGAATTAAAACCACCCACCTCCCCATCAATTGGGATTGTGGTGGCCAATAAGTTGGGTACGATTTCATCACATGACTGGAACTGCACCAACACTGATTGGTCGGTTGGCTGACAACGCATTAAAATATGGTAAGAGGGGCAACCCGTTCAAAAGTTACTTTGCGGTGATATCCCGCACCATTTCTATTATGGATCGCGATAAACAATGGTTAACACATTGGAAAATCCCAAAGTGATTGATTCTACATCTACAAAGCATTTTACTAATAAAAATGAATATTAAGAAATTAAATACTTCAAATTTTCCTTAAACCCTTTTCAACACAAAAAATTAAAATGTCATGTAGTCATTAAAGATCAACAAACAAAAACCTTTTTGCGTTAAAAACATTGTCGAGATTTAGAAGGAATAGTATCAGATAGTAAAAGCCTAGTTTTACAAGTAAAAACAGGCCTATATCTGACAAATCTACCCAGCAACAAGAATGGCAATTATTGTACTAGCATTTTCTAAAACTCGATGAGGTATTATTTTAGCTAATGGGACTAATGGGGCAATAATGGTATGCAGTTTTTTTAGTAATATTTTAATGCACTAGCCAAAAAAAAAATAAATAAAAATTATTTACGGAAAAATGTTTAGAAACTTTATAATATGATAGCATCGTATAAAACTCATCCAATGGACAGGGCAAGTCCATAGTAACACAAAATAAGGAAGCATATTTTCATAGTATTTCTTTGTAATATTTATTGATGACTTAGTGATGTCCTTGAAAAATTCTGATACAAGTTTAATAGTCGGCCACAAAGAGTGTAACGCCTTTGCCTATGCAGACGAATTCATACCATTCAGTGTCACTGTTTCAGATTCGCATAAAACTTGTTGGTGTTTACAGCAACTATGGTTAACAATGTCAATTCAACTTTGCTAATAATGAGACAAAATGTATTTATTGAGTGTAAATCATATAATTATTCCTCCAACTTGTCTTGACGAGTAAGTTTTAAAAAGCGAAAACAAATTTATTGAATTATTATGATTTACTCTTTATTCGAATTATAAATATGATGAGTCAGATTGTGCTGTCAGTTGGGACTTCCAACTGATGTTAGCATAATCTTTTGTGGCAAAAATTTGATTTTTTGTTGCTGTAAAATGTTAGACAAACTTAAAAGAGTGAAAAATTCTCCCTTTAAGCGATTTTCGAACTGGCATAAACTTTATGTAGCAACTCAGAGTTAGAAGTTTTAAACTTTGATTATGTTTAAATGAATGTTCCTAACGGTATCATTGAATTGTTGCTGTTTTTTGCGAGATATATTTCAGCTTCTTGCTCGTCAAATGGACAGTTCTGTTGAGAATTGTTACTTGTGGGATATTTTAAGTCATGGTTGCTTGAAGTTTTATTCATCGGACAAAAATTGAGCTATCAAAACCCCGCCATCATAGATGACTCGACATATGTGATTGGCATGATTGCATACATCAAGAGAAATCCCAATCTTTAAGGAATATATAAATAGTTAAACAACAGACAAATGATAAAGCACATCAATTTTGACAAAAAAGCCCTAAATCAACAAAGAAGGTTACTTACAGCAAGTATATAGGAATCTTGTTCATGTTATTTGGCCAATTATGGAGTATTGCACATTATTAGCAACAATATAAAATACTTAATAGTTTAAACAAATCAAAGTTTGGAATTAGATTTTTTCAAGGGGGGGATTAGCGGACAATGATGTGGAAGTAATGGATTTCCTGTTGAAATAAGTTAAAAAAATATTTTATTATTATAACATAGATTGCTTTGTTTGTGAAGAATAACGGATCAACTAGAAACATCACACCGTCCCATAGGTCTGTTGATTTTCAATTATTTCACTCTTAAACACGAATGTTTTGTGAAATAATCCAGAGTCACGGCAATTTGTTACAAATTGCAACAAAACCTGGTAGTAAGCAAATGCAGATAAATCATCTTCATCACCGCCATCTTGAAAAGTGTCTAAAAATAGATGGGCTTCCAGAGAAAATTCGAATATATGTGTGAATATATATGAAAGAAAAGCTGTAGATTTTAAAAGTAAACATTTAAACTTATTTATATTTATTTGCGCATAGAGGTGGTGACTGTTGCAAAATAATGGAAGTACGCATATTATTGTCCACAAAAAGGCGGTCATTGTGCTAGAAATGTTGTTCAAAATGCTTTATGTGCACAAGATATCGTGTAAATGAAGTTGTTTATCTTTTCTTTGTTGGTACACCTGTTCATGTTATGTGCATTTCTGTTGCTGAGCTCCTCCATACAACATCTGTGGCGAAAAGTTATAAAAAATAACGAAGCATTCCACTAATGGATTCCATATGGTAATAAAGTTGTTAAAAATGCATCATTTGAACATTGTTTCGCCAAACCAAACTTTTCCAATCATTTTCTGGTAATTTTTCATTTTGCCTCAGTGATTGCTAGAGCTTTTGAATTGCACAAATCCGCAGTGACACGCCTTAGAACCCGCTTAGAGGAAACTGGTTCCACCACAGACCACACTCGACCAGGGAGACCGCGGGTTGCTACCCCCAGGCAGGACCAAAGAATACGTCTGTCACATCTCCGAGATCAATTTCTTCCGGCAACAGTCACTGCCAGACAGGCCCCTTGAACCCACAATAACCATGTCGGTAGCCAGACTGTGAGAAACCCACTCCGACGATACGGTTTACGCTGTTAATCCCCTCCCACTGGACACAGAGACAGTGGACCAAGTCCTTTTGCCGATTAATCGCGTTTTTGCTTACATACGCTTGCGGAAGCGCTTGGAGTCAAACGAACGAGCGCTTTAGCGATGCCTGCGTTCAAGAAAGAGACCGGTGGTCAGTCAAAATATGACAATATGAGCAGGCATATCGCACTGAACTTCGATTTGTCAACGGCATTCTTAGCGAAGTAGGCGAAAGCGCATGAATAGAGGCAGAAGACTTGTTAGCCTTGGCACGCTTGCAACCCTTTGCCCAAACTCTAGCAGTCTCCTGCTGTTGCAATAAGAATGAAAAAAGGAGTCGTCGAGATGTGCACACTGAAAACATAGAGCCGTCGAGATGTGCACATTGATCATAACGGCTGTCTAATGTGCAAGCCTGTATCCCCCAGCGTCGCAAACACGCAGTGCATCTTAATGCGGGTCTTCAGTACGCTTGGTTTTGGCGCACGAGTCCAAGATCGTCAGTGAATCTACAACCAAGCATATAATATAAGTATACAGTTATCACTCTATCTATATAACATTTAAACACCTTCTTTTAATAATGAAAGGCGAAAAAAATATATATAATAGCATTAAATTTTTTCCAGATAAAGCATCAGGTGAACAACACGACATATTGTCAATACCCGTCACCGCAGCAAGTACCATTTGACCGAGCCACCACATACAGTGCCGGGCACCGCGACGACCCGTTACAATCACGGGTGGTGACAGACACTACCCGACCCTGCGACGACCCGACATAATTACGGGTCGTGACAGAGACGATCCGAGCTGGCGACGACCCGTAACATGGGCGTGTCACAACAACAGCGACCCGGCACAGACAGTCACGCCTAGTGGCTTGATCGAACACAATCAACCCGAAATAAAAGAACAATTCGGGCCATTTGTTGTACTCGTCATTACAACGAATCGTAACAAGAACCACAAATGAGACCGTAAGGGTAAAGAACCCTTACTTACCTCGCACCTGATACGTAATCGACGCCTACACCATGTTGTTGTTGCGAGATCCACCATAGTGTCGACACTGAATCAGAAGTAGAAATGAGCAACTACACTACTCAGTACCGTGACGAATCGTCGCAACACTTAATGTTATTGTGTCACAGAAAAGTGGCAGTGTATGCAACTTTCAAAAGAGAGTTGCCGCAGTATTAAGCCAGTGGGAGACAAGAACCCCTTAACTGTGCTGCGTGTCCCACCGACCTACTATGCTCTGCTACGAGCAGAAGGGAAGAAAGGCCGTTGAAGGTAGAAACTTTCCTGTTTGCAGAGCCGACTTGATACAAACTGTTGGCTGACAGTGAGGGAAACTATCGAGATGGCAATTCTGAGGAAATTGACCAGATACCGTCTCACTGTGTGTTACCAATAACCTACACTACGTTCTTGAGGGCAGTGAAGTATTTACCGAACAAAAACTGATCTGTCAAAACCCAGAACTAGCACCTGTAGGCATCAGCACACTGAAAACTGAAAAACGTGCACCAGACAAGATGAAACTTACAGTATAAGTAACATAATAATTATCCAAGATAAATAATATCCCAAAAGTATGCATATACCTTGGTTTTGGTCCGTCATTTTTACCAAAATGCAAGCGGAGAAAAAACTCCTGTCATTGATCGCGATAAGTTGGGAATAGTTCGATCACATGACAAGAATTGCACCGACTTTAATTGTTCGGATGCAGTTTTCTCCGCAAAAATTCTATGTTATTGCTTTACACCTTGGAAAACCCATAGTGATGACTTCGTAGTCTACAAGGTGATATTTTCCAAATTAAAAACGGATGTTCGGTCTGTTGTGTATAATGCTTTTTTACTCTGCAAACCCACGGCTGATTCCACGAAAATAATACTCATTAAGGATGCACTACATTTTAAAATATCCGTCCTCTCTACTTTAGAGATAGATCTCCCATTCACACGTTCATATCAAATTCAACGAGCCTCTCGATACATAGCCAGCCCTTGTCGATCGCTAATTTCGTTATCCTAACAAAATGGCAAGACTTTGTACATTAATTAATTAGACACCAAAATGTCAGTCTTCGAATTCAGTCCTAGTGTTGTTCAAAAGGTAGTATCATTCGCGAACCGTTTTTCTTTTATCATGTTTGCATGGGACCAGAACTTCGTGTCCATTATGATGATATGCCATGTTGCGCAGAGCTCTATAAAACCTGCGTTTTATTGGGCAAGGATAATGTTTCGAAAATGTTTCGGAAATCAGATAATGTTTCTTGGTTTTTCGATAATGTCTCGAAACATTCTCAAGTGTATCGAGCTTTACATTCAGATAATCTTCCCATAATCCTTTTCTGCGCACCTGTGCGCCATTATCGCCCAAAAGTGAAACAGTTTTGCTTTACTTACGTCGATTCAAAACTGACATATGACAACTTACAGAAGAAATACAACTATTGACAATAGCAATTCGCAATTTGGGTTGCTCTCTACTAGAGAGAAAAGCACCAAAGCTCCGGCAGCCATTTTTATTCTCGATACAGTATCTGAAGTGTTTTATTGGGACATTTTCGAAACATTATCTGGATTTATTATTTTTTTTCAGATACGTCCAATAAAACACGGTCAAAGTGTAAACTCACTCCCGTTAGCTTCAAGTTAGACCTTACTGACTGACTGTGGTCAGTCACCATTTCAGGCATTAAAATAGGTGTAAGGACGAAAGTTACATGGAATTAAGTCCTGAGCAGTTTGGTGCACTTGCAACTCCCATCTGAGAATTGTTGCAACTTATAAGCAAGTTCATAATAAGCCAAATCATACTTTGGGTGTCTCGAGTAAAATGCGCAAGAATTTTGAATTTCGACTGCGAAGGAACCGGGTAAAAAGTGAAACAAATTATAGGAAAAGATAGATGAAATATAGCAAAACAGCTTATATTCAGAATATAAAAGAAATTGAAACTTAAATATGTTTGTTAAAACTTTCAATGAATTTTTGAAATAACATACGGGTTATTAAAAACACGATAGTTTGTATTCGAAACGCAAATTTTTTGCGCATTTTATTAGGAACGCCAAAAGTGTGATTTGGCTTATTCCGAACTTTCCGATAGAGGTGTCGTTCGACTGCATTTTTAGGCCCCAACCCTTCGGATTGGGGCCTATAGGTTTGAGGTGTCCGTCTGTCCGTCATCGCTTTATACCCCTATGAATTTGGGGGCGGTTGGGGCCTGCTTGTGTTTCACAAATACTTTCTTGTTTTAAAAGTCAAATTGTAAAAAATGATAAGGGAAAACCCGAATCTTCTAATATTCGTTCAACACGCACACTTTTAAATTTCCCATCATCTGATCTTTGCATATTATTCAGCCTCTTTTTACATATTATTCAGCCTCTTTCATAGCCCAGTTGTGATTGTTTTTCGAGCAAGTGGAAGTTGGTGGTTTTTGCCAGTTTTTCTATAATTTCTTATACTTGTATTCCAACCTAATTCGGTCGAAACGCAATACTTTTGGACACAATTGTAGGCATTAATGCGCTTATTAGGCTCCAACCCTTCGGATTGATGCCTATAGGTTTGGGGTGTCCGTCCGTCTGTCCGTCATCGCTTTATACCCCTTTGAATTTGGGGGCGGTTGGAGCCTGCTCGTGTTTCACAGATACTTACTTGTTGTTTAATTAATGCTGATGTAGTTTTGCTCCAGGAGCGGCTAGCTGCTGGGTTTTCGTTTGAAAGTGTGTAATATGCCCTTTTTGCAACACAATGCAATTTGGAAAAGGCAGAATATCTAATATTTTTTCTTAAAGTGAAAAAAGCTTTCGCGCTTTCAACTGTCAATGTTCCTAGTTTAAATGCAGTACTGGAGGCTTTCTATCTTCCCAGGAAGGAAAGGTCATAGAAGACTCACAACAGTCAAGTAGGACTGGTTTAAATATCAAGTGCCCATACTTTTGCCTGTAAAAATGTTATCCGGGACTAGTTTAAATGCCACGTGACCAAAATCAAGTGAACAAACAAGTAAATAAATGGGTTATGTTTTCTCTGTAAAAATATGCTTAATTAACTCCGAGATGCAAAAAAAGCATGCATTTATCGCGTACACCCATAATATTTAACTTGTGTTTTCCCTTATGCGTTTTGAAATTTCAATTCAGACGTTTTTGAGGTATAATTGCATTTTTTTACGGTATATATAAAAATGTTATTTCTTGGGGTCGCTTCTTGGGGCTATTTTTCTTCCATCCTCAATATTTGTGTCCGAAAAGGCTGCAGTAACCGAACTGGAGAGGGTTTGGTGTAAAATTCCCAGTACAGATCAAAACGCGGAACATTAAAACTTGACTATAATTGTGCAGGCTTAAATCATTGCGTTTTTAAATCGATGTCCGCCTGTTGTGCACCCATGCCCCCTGTTGCTATTTTAACTAACCACACTGATTAAAACTGATTAAACCTGTCGACAGTTCTTTCTTGAAACCCCATCTTAACTTCCACAACAAAGTTTTATCAAGGCTTAAGACTGCGTGAGCTGTACACAGCTGTCTTACTTCTCATATTCCCTAGTGTGTACCCCTGAAGTACAAATTACATCTTTTGCTGTTCCCCACTGATTTTTGCAACAGGCTGGAATGTAATTGGTTTTGTGTCGTTTGTGTAGTTTCACCCATGTAGATAGTTAGGTTTACTTTATAACATTGCAGCAACGCTGAGCGAATAATTAAAAATGAACGAAAGGTATAAAAACGTTCAACTGGATTGTAAACTGTTCGAACTGAACGAGCTTAAAATTGTAAAAGACCATAATGCCCCTCATTCTTTATTTTTATTGGCCCCCATCCGGGGCTTCAGATCGCGGAGGGAAGTCAGGGGTTTGAGAGTTGTCCGTCTGTCCATTCGCTGGCTGTTACTCCCACGCTCATAATCCGCTTCTTGTGATATTAGGCAAATATATGACCTATCATCAGGACATAAAGTTCACGGGGTCCCGGGGACGCTTGATAATCGGCTCGGGACCCCTGGAATTCGACCATGGGGTCCCGCGAGACCCCAGAAAAAAAGACGGTGTTCTCTTGCAAGTTACCTGTGTCACAGTGCAGACTAACTTATAAGAGAGCGTAATGGCCTGCACAGTCGGCAGCATCAATTCAGGGATAGAAACGTTCATTTCCATAGCAACTGTTCAGTATCACCGCCAAGATCGAAAATGATTGATTTTTTTCGTTGTTTAATGTAGCATCATTCAGTGTTTTTTTTTTTTTTTTGGTTGTTAGAAGTTGTAGTTTTGTGATTTGCATGATATCACTAATCGAGTTTATTTTTGTTGCAATAAAATTGATTTTATAGAATTTAACTTTTTTTATTGCCCGAAAATGTCGGGACCCCACCACTTTACCTCGGGACCCCTGGTTTCAGAGGTCGGGGTCCCGCGGCACCCCGAGCTGAAAAGTAAATTTTTTGCCCTGATCAGAGTGGGCAAGTGCATGTCATTTTTAGTTTTACCCTGGCGCAATTTCACTTTCAACTGGTCAGTTGGGGACTGTGCCCTTTTCGACGGCTTCTATAAAGAATATTTTTTTAATCCCTTGAACTTCATAAACTGGAGCATCTATGCCATGCATTTTCACACAAGGTTTCACACGTAGTCTCACTGGTGCCAGTTAGAGTGCTTATGTGCGGAATCATACCGGGTATAATGTAGAGATGCACCTGATATAAGATTTTAAACACATTTTCTGACGGACGAGAATCATTTTCGCTGGTCGCTTGGGGGTTTCTTTGTTTCTCACAAATGTACAGTGGAGCATCATTATGACTGGCTGTAAGAGCTGACTTGCATGATTTCTTATCACCCCAGGAGCTTAGCAGCGCCCACGCCAAGGGCGAGCTGTGTAGGGCGATTCGGGCTCATCTCCAGCGATGTCTCCCGCACGTGTACACCGGCCTCATGAATGCAGATACCGCAAAGGAAGAGGCCAAGGCCAAAAAATATATTTTCCAGCCATTTGAAGTGAATATAATTTTTTGTTCGCTTTTTTTTCCCCAAAAGAAGTAGCTGAAGAGAAAAATGATCTGATGAGTATGCTATAAGAAATTTATATTTAAGAAGTAGAATAAACAGGACGATTAAAAAGTTGTGTTGCCTTTTGTCTGTACTTGCTGTGAGCTTGAACAGGGTGGAGGGAGAGAGAACTGGGTGTCCAAAGTTTTTCCTGTGAATCACAGGTGTTTCTGTGCAATGGTGACCCAGCAGTGGTATTTCAAGAGCTGAAAACTGAGGACAGTCCGGCGCAGCTTTGTGGTAAAGTCTTCAAGCTAGGCGAGCCGACGTACTCTTGCAGGTTTGCGTTTTTTTTAAGTGTTATTATTCTTTGATGCTGTTTTGTGGGTTACGGGCGTCCAGAGCTGATAGACAAATAGATCAGTGGTCACGAAATAATATATATCATATTTTAGATATGATGACCTTTTTGTTTAAGCAAAAAGATTTTTTGTGCGAATTATTTATCAGTTTTCAGTGCATGACGTATATCTCATAAACTTGAAACCCTTTGAGGCACAACTAGCTGATTAGTTTTATTAATTTTGTAAAATTGCAACTGTGCGGCTACAGATTCGTAAAACTCGTGTTGTACAGCAGTTTCCATTGCAGCGGGTAAGAACAATACGTTTGAGTGTGGCGAAAGATTCTATATCTGGGTTATTTGCAATACACCTCCCTCCCCCCCCCCCCCCCCATCTTTTGCCGTGACAAAGTGGCAAAAAAGCTCGTCGTATATCTGTCGTTTTTTAGGGATTGCGGCATGGATCCTACTTGTGTTCTATGCATCGATTGCTTCAAAGGCAGCGCCCACAGGGAACACCGCTATAGGGTAAGTACGCAGGCGACTCCATCCGTAATGTATGGTCACCATTAGTTTCTGCGTGAAAAAAAATATGAAAAATTGATATCTTAAAATGGAGCGGGTTTGTGTTGCAGATGAGCACCTCTGGAGGTGGCGGTTACTGTGACTGCGGCGACGTCGAGGCCTGGAAGTCTCAGCCATTTTGCGACAACCATAAGAAGGGTCTTGATTCGAAGAAAAGAGTGAGTGTCGCTGTGGCTTGTGTGTTTTCGCGCCTAATAATTCCCCTTCAGCCAAGAGGTGAAGGAATTATGTATCCACGACCAAGGGTATCCACAGAGGGTTTGTACGTTCTGTGTGTGTCTGTTTGTGTACTACACTGTAGTCTCTTGTGAACATCTCGGGAACGAAAAGTTGGATCGACTTCAAACTTGGTCTGTTTATTCCTTGGGTAGGGCGGACGGTTCTGTTAACTTTTTACACGTGTAACTTTATTAAGGAAGGCCTATGTCGTTATAACTTCTGTGCAAAATATCTCGATAACGGAAGATCTTATCGCCTTCAAACCTTGTATGGATATTCCTTGGCTCAGTCGGATGGCTGATTTTTTGACGCGTGCTACGTTATTAAAGAAGGCGTATGACGTCATTACGTCAGAATGTTATTTGCGAACGTCAGCGATCCTTCAGAGTTATTGGGATTGTTGTTTGGGGGATTCTAAAAATCCTGCTGAAGTTGGTTGCAAACTGCATAAGCTAAGAGCGCATATGACGTCATAACGTAAAGTTGTCTGCTCGAAAGCAAACATATCGAATAGGGGAAGTGGGATCTACTTTTTGGTATACTTTTTCCTTGAATAAGCTTATCGGTTTTGCACAAGTTGAAGAGCGTACGGAAATAAGTGGACGGCGTATGACGTTATTACATAAAAATTGTACTTGATATATTTTCTTTCGCCGATCCCCCAGTGCTCTTATGTAGGCTTTGTGTCTTGTCGATTGATTCTTGTCAGTTGTTTCCATTCTCTTGTGAGTTGTATCTTGTCTCTTGTCAATTGCGCCCAGTCTCTTTTTGTTAATTGTGCGTTGTTTCTCTTTAAAAGGACCCTTTGGAAGTGATGCGTGCTGACCTGAAGAGCCGCGCGCATGCGCTCTTCTCCTGCGTCACCCGCACCGTAGCCGAGTTGCTGCTGTGGGACTACTACAACTGCCTGCCCTCTGACCTCAAGCCCGACAGGCTAGACGACACCTATGTCACCATGCTGTTTAATGATGAAGTGCACACGTATGAGCAGGTGCGCTGCCCCCTTTTAGTACTCGCTGTTTTTTCAGTATCTTACTTACTCAATGCGCGCTGGTCATTCAACTGTCACATGTAATTAAAAAGGACTGATAGAAATAAATTAACCTGCGTGGCGCGTTTGGAATATTGACACGGTCTCAGGTGAATGCGATGCTTTTAAAAGTGTGCCCTTGGTATCTGAATTTCAGTTTGCGTCGGTTTTCTTGTGTCCGGGTACTTACAAGTCCAACATTTGGCCCTCTTGTTGACTTCCAGGTAATAAACGCCTTAACAAAAGCAGTGAATGCCGACCAGAGGAGAGCCGTGCAGTTTGCCACCACGGTGGACAGGGAGGTAATGAGTGTCAGACTGTAGTGGTAATGTATTACCCGTGGCACAGCGTCGTGCCAAAACGGACCCCGTCCCCCCCATCCCCACCCCCCCCCCCGGCCAGGGCGCAGTCACAATTAATCATAGATCGTACTCGTTTGCAAGAGGAAATGGTGTGCCCCGTCCCTCGCTGATAGATATGAAAGTAAGCCGCAAGTTCTCAATGTATCGCATCGGCAATGAATACAGTAATAGACCTTGCACACGAAACCAAGCTATAAATTTTTATTTCACGTTTGTACCAAAAACTTATTTCGATCGTAATAAATTCATTGTTTTGTTGTGATTTTTTTTTTTTAAAGTTGATGTAAAAATTAACGGAGAATGTGAAACCCATGGATATTACTGAATTAGAATATAACTGTTGGTCATGTGTGGCAGCGACTGGCTAAATTTATAAAATGGACGAGGCAATTGCGGATAAGACGATACAATGAAAAATTAGTAATGAAAATCAGGTAGTTATTTTATTGTATTGTTGTTCTTCGTCTTTTCATGCTTAAAATTCTAGGTTGCTTTCGCCTTTACAGTTTTTCGTGTACACACTGTAAATCTATGATGTTAAATCGTTGACAGGGGCGGAGTCCAGTAAAGGATGGGGACTTCAAAGAGTGCGAGCAAGCCAAGGACATCATCGAGGTATGCAAATAGTGGTGTGTCTGGTCTCCGTAATTAAGTGATGCATACAGGGTTTATGGGACCCTTGCAAAATAAGCTTGGGACTCGTAGATGTGGTGCTTAGGGTCCAAGACCTTGCTCAGGAACAGCGTATTTCAAAGTTCATGGTCCAACCGCATCCCGGTGAAAAAAGTTTACTTTATGCACTGGTCACAGTGTCAGGATTTTTCGTGAATTAATAAGGTAATGTTTTCCCTAAAAAGGTAGCATTTTGGGCGACAGCTTTGAAGAAATCCCTGAGCGTATGCATCGCGTTAGGCATTCAGATAAATTTGTGAATATGTTCAAAATTTTTTGGTGTCACAAACAGAAGCAAACAACTCGTCACGGCAGTACAAAACCACTGAAGACTTTCGTCATGCACACATCTGTGGTTGCCTGCCAAATATGGGCAATGAGGGCGTTGTCGTGGCTGCAAGAAGTAACCAATCAGAGTGAAGGACTGCGAAAACTGTTCTGTAATATCATATTGGATAAAGCACACGAAGCTTCGGAGTGCCTTGTAGAAAAGCTGATGCTGGCCGATACCAAGCTATGGAAAGGTTCGTCTCAATTGCAAGAAGAGTTTAACTTGTTCACAAATTTCCTAAATTGCCAATTACTAAATCGATGCCAAGATGCTATGACGGTTCGTCCTATGGTTATGGTTGAAGAGACCGGTTTTATTCGGTATATAATTTTTAGGCGGTATATAAAATAATTCCCCAGAGATCGTGAAACTGCTGAGAGTTAAGCGTACAGAGTTTTAAAGGTTCAGTGGCACTTTAGTAGTAGGAATATGTGGATTATTTTTATTCTTGTAGCTGCAAGGGTACAGACACACGAATTAATTATGTCTGGGTAAGTACTGATAACTTCTCTTCAAAGATAAAGTATAGGATGCCAAAATGCTTTTTGAGGCAATGGGATTTATCGAGGGTCTTTAACAGTTTGGCATCTCATTTAGCTATTGATCATACACGTAGTGATTATTTGAATTTTCCACTAATCAACAAGATATATAAGTCTAGCACCTAAATTATAACCAGTGCATGAGAACTAAACTTTACCCTCTGACATACAGAAATAACCGTAGGCCAGATGTGATCGACCAACACAATAGATATCATAGCCAAGCGTATTTTATGCATTGCGTATTTTCAGTCAGTGCTTATTTCAAGCGGTTATCTCGTACTTCGTTTGCTTGAAATATGTCATGTAAGGTTTTTGGCAGTTGTTTCCTACCGTCTCATCCCAATGTTTTTGTTTGCTTTTAGAGTGCTTCTCGATCAAGAATGCAAGAAAAAGTTTGCAGTTATTTTTACAAAGGTAATGAGGCATTTTTTTTTGCCATTATCTTTAAGTACTGAGATGAAATAGAGAAAGTGCATTGGTTCAGGTGCATGTACATGTACATTCTGTGCCAATTTTCTCACTTTGTAATACAGTAGTGTGCAGTGCTTCTTCGCTGGCTTAAAACTGTTTTAAAGAAAATTAAGGGGGAGACGTGCAGGGAAGGGGGTAGGGATGAAAGGAGAAGAGTAAAAACCGAGGAAAAATATCGTGATCTTGTTTAATTGGAACATAAATTTAAAATGTAGACTTTTTTAAAACTGCATGGTGCAGTTAAATTTTGTAGTTTTTTTTCCATGATATTCAGCAATGACAGAAGCATCGAGATTTTCGTTTATTTTTGCTTACACTTCACGTTTCCTATAAAATGTTGTCTCAGTTCTGCCTAGTACTGATCCTGTGTAAGACGTGTATTGAAAGCGGTTGAAAAACGTGGAACTCGTTGTTCAGATTTTCCCCTCGTCTTTGTGCGAAAACCGTAATTGTGTCCCACCCAAGTGTTTCCAAAAGCGCACTTGAAAGAAAATATTTGGTGGATGAAGCATTTGAATATTTGCTATGGCTTAAAGCGATTGGGGATTGAATTCACACGGGCAAGTGCCAATAAGTTGTTATGTTCATTTGCGTCAATATACGGGTATCTGTATGGACATTTTATTACCCATTTTTTGTGGGGTCGGCTGGGCGGACTGTGATGCACTACGGTGGGATGATATGTAACTGTGCGGATATTTTATGCTCTGACAATTTGAGACCTGAGATAACTGTATTCAACTCCGCATGCCATTTTTAAGCCCTTTTTGGTATTGTATAAACCATCCGTGTAATAGATTACTAAAACTACAATCGAGTCGTAGTTGAGCGTTGTACTAGCGCAATTTCCGAATCGCTTTAAGTACTCACTCTAATTCGGACTTCCTGATTGGCTAGCTTATTTCATAAAACAAAATAATAGATGTTATACTGTGTTTCGTTCGGCCGACGTGAGAAATTTGCTTGTAGTTAAATTGTTTAAACGGAAAGAAAACCCTTCTTGGTAATAAAACAAGTGCAGACATGATTCTGGCGTGTGCGTGGCATCGATTTTGTGTGTGTAGTGATGTACGACTTTTCCAGGAGTAGTAAAAAAAAAAGAGAGAGAGAAATGCTCACAATGCGCTTGTTTAGTCTGGATGATGCGGGATATTGCAACCAGGAGGTAGATTATAGGTTTGGATGTTGTCCGTCTGTTCATCACCGGCTGTAACTCCCGTTCTGATTATTCGTTTGCTGTGATATTTGATATGCAGATGACCTATCATTGTAGGTAGGTGCACGTTATTTTTATTTTGATCTTGACCTAATTTCAAGGTCAGATTGGCCGCTATCTCGGATTTTCACTCGAAATTTATTGTTAACGCAATAAAAAAAGAACTTGACCTACCCCTACCAAGTTTTAAACAAGGCTTAACTACATGAAAATGACGATCGGGGTTGATTTTGGGAACGATCAGTAAATTCAAGATGGCCGCCAACTGCCATCTTGAATCTTTCCCATATTTTCCTGAAAACTAGAGAGAAAATAAAAACTGCTTGACCGATCATCACCAGGTAGTAGGGCTTAAGTACTACAAAAACCTGCTCGCTGTTGATTTAAGGACTGATCACTAAATTCAGAATAGCCGCCTTCTTGAATTTTCTTGGAAACCCGAGAACTCGTAAGCCACTTTACTTAACGTCATGAAAATTTAGACACAGATTGACCATCGGAAAATGACGCGCTCGGCATTGAATTTCAGTTGAATAGAAAGATCAAAATGGCTGCTGGCCGCCATCTTGGAGTCTAATTCGCCAGTTATTGTTAAAACGATAAAACAAATCCTACTTGACCGGTTATAACCAAATTGTAGACACGGCTTCATCATTTAAAAAGCAAGCTTTGGTTTCATTTGGGGTTCGGTTAAAATAACCGGCCATCTTGCTTGTCATCCGCATTTTCTTGCAAACAGGATAACACAAAAACTACTTGGTTATTTGGAGCCAAAGTTACGAAGTTATCTATTGAAACAACAAATAATATCCAAATCATGCCATTGCTCAACTTTTGTTTACAAGCCCTTGTTGCCCTCCGTAATCAGAATACCGTCCGGTTGGGGGTTGTCCTCTATGGTGGGCAAATTTCAAACGTTGAAACGAAACACATCAGGAGTTAATCTAATGAGCTACAGCTGTTTACGTTCCTACTTTTATAGTTCTCTGTTCGCAGTGTAACAAAAAAAATGCGCGTTTCACTAAATAATACAAGAAAAATAACCGTTCACCATGTGTTTCACTACGATAAGCGTTTTTGGAAAGTTATGGCGCATTTCAGCGTGAAAATTTCGCATTTTTCACCCGTGCGCCATTGGCATACGCCGCTCGATTTCCGGAATTATCCCTGCAACTGGTGTTTTACCCTAGCCGTCTTGTGTGGGTGTGTCTGTCAGTCTGTGTGCAAGTGTTCACATCAAGCTGTAGCTAAGCCACGGTTCTTTTTTTTGCGTTTATTTTTGATTTTGTGTAGATGTATCCCCGGTTGATGGACCAGTTTATGAGCGACGATCACGATCACACCGTTTGTGCCGTTTCTGAAACGGTACAGATATTTACCGTCCCCACATTGGTAGGTGTGACATTACAGAATGACGTGAGGAACCCGGATGAACGCTGAACTCTAGTTTGGGAATAACTCGAATGAGTTGCCGTTGTTTTGGTAGCAAAATGAATAAATAAATTTCACTTTCGAAAAGCTTTCCAAATTGTTTTGGAGACCAAGATAACATCGCCAGATGCGATTAGCATACTGGTTTTGGCACGAAATTTGCGTTTTTAAAGTACCAGTTCACAGCAGTACTTTTGGAATTTGCAATTTTCCAGAGTAGATTCTTTTTGAAACAAAGAACTGCTGTCTTTAAGTGACCGGCCAACTCATGAGTTATACCACTGAACTGCATGACCGGTTCCTCATTAAACGTTTTATAACTTGAAATCACCATTCAATGCCGTGTGTTGTTGTAGAAATATGGATCGTTGATGTCTGATTTCATCAAAGACGATCACGAACGTAAAGTGTCAGTCATCTCCAATTCTGTTCAGTTATTCACCAATCCTACTGTGGTATGTGAGACTGGTAACAAAATGTCACACTACTGTGCTTGTAACATCTTGTAACAATATTTCGCTCCGTTCATCTCTACGTGCGTTTTTGTTTTCAAACATCATTGCATAGTGAAGCAAGTGTTAGCCTGGAAGTATATTTCTAGAGTAGGCAGGTCGTACGTCTTGTCCCATTCTGTCTTTGGAAGTTAATCGTCTTCCTGGCCCAGTACATTGCCCAGGTCTAGTTGAAACTATAGTCTTGTTGAGTGGTTATTGAAGATCACAGTACAGCAGTTGTACAGCCGAAAACAAACCATTTTATTTCTCTTATTCATACTACTAACTAAATCGAGAATAAGTCACAACCCAAGGGCGGTATCAGGACATGGAGATGTCTAGAAACCCTCTGGACCACGTCTTTGAACAGAGACTTCTTGCCCTTGAAGCTAGTTCATCTGAACGCGGTAGCTTTTCCCACTGTAGGCTATTGGCTATCAAGTGGGTTCGCCCTTATTTTGTGCAGGTGGGTCTGTCTTCAACCCTTTCCCTTGCACATACATCCTAGGGCATTGCCTGTGAACACCTACAGTTTCACAACACCATTCTCAGCCCTTCGAAGAAATGGGTTTCTAATGCAATTCTTCAGAATAATTGTCTGGCCGCCGCTGGCCTTAGAGGCCGTCTGCATTGTTCAAAATCAAGGACAGTTACTGCCCAGTGAAACTGCATAATAATTGTGTTACTCTTAGAGAGATCATTGAACGGGAAAGAGATAAAAAGTCCACAAATATCAGAATTGGGTGCTTGAAATAATCTAGTAATCAAGGGTAATTTTTCAATAGTACATGAACTTGACAAAAACACTAAACCACATAAGTAAATGTGTTAAGGCCACTCGTGGTTAGTACCGTCTTGGTTCAGGCGAGTAGGGTTTGATAAACTGACAGTTATTTTACCTCAGGGCAAACTAGCGCTTGCGGAAGGATTATTTGTTTCTAATGCTGCTATATATTCCGATTTATTGTCCGCTGAATTTGAGAATACCAGCTTCCGGACTAAACGGGTCCTGTGTCAGTGTGGTCATAACGAAAACAAGGCCATTTCCAAAACTTGAAGTAATAATCAAGTATCTTAAGTTTTTGAAGCTGTGATACACACAAGCAAAGCTGTAAGGTTAAGGACGGGGTAAAAACGGGATGTTAGTCATTCTGAATTGTATTCTATTTGTTAAATTTCAGGCAAGAATGCTGATCACGGAGTATAGCCTCGTAGAAGTTATTCTGAACACCTTCCTTGCCGAGTGTGAAAACAGAATTAACAGTATGTATATATGTTACAGTCAATCAGAGAAACCCGCCATTTCACGAAATGGCAAATCATTTTAGCCATTTCGTGAAATGCCTGAAATCATTTGCCGTTTCATGAAATGACTAAAATTTTTAGCCATTTCGTGAAATGGCTAAAATTTCCGCTTTGCTATTTCATGAAATGGCAAATTAGACTTAGAAAATAAAAAACAGAATAATTTTAACTTTTCATTTGCAAATTTTGACACCATCACCACACAAATACCAGTGTAACATACAGAAACAACCTTTTTCATGCTCTTCGTATTTCTGCGATAATCTTACTGGTTTTTAGTTACAGATTCAAATAGTTACACATTTCAGCGAATCTTTATCAGAACAAAATGCTCTCAAAGTTTAACTTTAGTACATTTGGACTCAATGGTGGAGGCTCGGACAATTGCGACACGTCGTTAACAGGAGAATCGGAGCTACTGGCTGCGATATCCAAGTTACTGGCGGTCATATCTGAGTGAGTGGTTGCAATATCCAAGTTACTAGTTGCAACCACTGGTTTGTCTTGGTGTTCGATTTCCTGGCTTGGCTCATCCATTCTCCCCCCACCCCCCAATCCATTTTTATTTTTCATTTTTTTCTTTTCTTTATATATATATATATATTTTTTTTACAAATTATTGCCCTTTTATCTTCTAATTGGAGGCCGTGTAATTGTCCTTTCAACATTGTCGCAATTGCAATTTACATGCCTTTTATATTTCAACTGAAGGCAGGAATTTGTCCTTTCATCTTGTAATTGCACTTTTCAATTATGTTGCTTTGCCTTTCATGTACTCAGTTGCAATTACACAACCAGTAACTGGAGTGTTAGATCATTATAATTGCAATCCTAGAGCAGTGTTGTTCATCCGGAGTGCAATGCAAGGCTAAGGAAACCGGGGAAACACCCGAACAAATCATTTCCCATTCTGCATTTTTGATTTTAAGGTGTTTTACAAATAAAGAAATGACAGATACCCGGTTGTTTTATTTTTGTTTTGGCATTCAAAATAAAATAAAAATAGAAATTAAGTGGGGGGGGGGAATAGTCCTCTGGGGGGGGGGGGTGGATTGTCCTATGGGGGAATTGTCGGGGGAGGGGTAGTCTTGGGGGGGGGGGGGAATGTTCTAGACCCCAGTGATTGGGATAAGCGTGCATCCTGCACCATTGCTGCATTCAAAATACAAAGGACGCATCGAGATTTTCCTGAATGCATCCTTGCTGCATCGAGAATTTTGCTTGAAAAACAGAAAAAAAGTGTAATTGCAAACGAACTTCTGCAACTTCTCTTCGCGCGGATAAAATTTCTGTGAGGCATCCGTAAAGGGTGTCCAGATACATTATCCTTTGTACTCAGGCCACAACCCCTACAAAAGTTAATGAGTTAATGTTTTTTAGGCCTTTTGAAGTTAGGATGAGGGGATGCACCGGAAATGTTTGGGATGCATCGAAAATTTGGTCGCTGCAGCATTGCTGAAAACACGATTTCGCTTATCCAAATCACTGAGACCCCCAGGTTTATATTGATGTGATGGTTTACCGTTTGGGACGGTGCTCTGTGGAAAACATTTTCGGTTCTTGGTTCATTTTCGGTTTTTAATTAACATTATTTTTGTTTTTCTCAGGACTATTTTTAACTGCTATGAATGTTTCAGCTCGCTATTTTAGCGCAGCATTGTCTTACATTTCCAGATGAGTTCCTTTTGTGGTTAAGCAATGTGTTTACTTATCACGTTCTAGAATAAAGGGGTATCTTTAATTTATACATATTTGCATAGTCTGAAAAAAAAACCGAAACCGAACCGAAAAAACCCCGGATTTTTCTTTTAAAACCGCAATCGAACCGAACCGGACCCATCAGTGACGGATCGCATCACTACAGGTTTAATTGGAAAGCTTTTAGCCTGTTTGAGTTAATGAATAAAAGAGAACAAAAGTCTTTTGTAGATGATTAATATCTGGGTAATATGTGGTTAAAAGGAGTTCAAAGACCCCTTGATATAATAAATAAAAGACCACCAAAACTGTTTCACAGATTGCCTGATTGTATTTGCCATATTGTGTAATGAAACCTAGCAATTTTTAGCCATTTCACGAAATGGCTGAAATGTTTTGCCATTTCATGAAACGGCAAAAGATTTCAGACATTTCACGAAACGGCTAAAATGATTTGCCATTTCGTGAAATGGCGGGTTTCACTCATTGACTGTAACATATATATAAAAAAAAAACAAGATTAAATGCACGTGTTTAGAAAGTACCGAGGTATTCGAAAACATCAAAAACTATGAAAAAGAGAAACACTTCAAATGGAATATGTTTATATATTTAAGAATGGCTGAAAGTTCTTGTTAAATAAGGTCACACTTCAAGGTTTTATGTACAAAGTTCCATTCGAAAAAATTAATCCGAGGTTATTTTCGAAAAATTCTGTACAACATATCGAAAGAAAATTTCTAGACTAGACTGATCACTGTGATAGTTTCTTGTCGTTTTGGTGTTGCCATCTTAGGTAAAGGCACGTTCGTTTTTGAGAAGCAGACGAAACAGCATTCCTTCAGAAGAGCTCAGTATGCCCTCTACGATCTCAAGTGAGTTCTGTTTTGGGGTTTTGATTTTTTTGTGTGTGTGTCAATTTTGATTATGGAGCTGAATCTACTTTGATAAAGTCTTTTGAAGAAAAACATTAAAACCTTATTGTGAACGCATTCTGAACTGGGTGAAATGTTCCTCTATTTCACCAGGCTAAGGATTGGGCAAAAGTTAAAAGTATAAATTCAAAGGAAGCATTGACCACTAATGAGAGGATGTTCACGAAGTAGATGTGTTCCCTAAATTGAGGTTTTACTGCATATATTCTGTGATATAGAGGGAACTGCGTTCAGATTATGCAATGCAATGCCCGCTGTTTTTGCAGGTATGTGTTGGCTTGCAAGCCCGCTCCAGAAGAGTGGACAGATACGCTCAGGGAAAATTTTGTTTCTGGCTTTTCTGCAATGCTCAAGTTACTGAAATATATGCAGGTATTCTGGCGGTAAAATTAGATATGTAAATAACTTGCAACTCAGTGATAAATGTATTTCAGGATTATTTACGAATTTTTAAATGTTAGAGGTTCGTGTAACAGTTTATATGACAAACGAGAGAAAATTGCAGGCACATTTTGACTCTTTTCACAGACGAGTCCATGCTAAAATTGATCAATTTAGCGGATTTATGGATTTCATATAAAACTTTTTTTTTTGCTCAACTACTTAAAAGTTCACCGAAAATCGTGGACAGTAATTATTAAAAGAATATAAATAGCAAATTCAAGTGAACAACAGGCACGAGTTTGTCGATTTAGTGTCCTGTGAGAGCCTGTAGGCCCAATGTTTTAGAACATGGACGCAGTGACGCGCCAGATAGGGCAGCACATTGAGTTCGACCCGGAGTGGGAGACGGCCTTCAACCTGCAGCTCAAGCTAGAGAATGACGTCACCATGATGCTCGACTGGTGCGGCGCAGACGTAAGAACACCCAATAAAAAAGAATAAAAAAAAAACGTAATCACCAGGATTTCTTTTGATTAAATTCGCTTTTGATGTGGGCCGTACATTATCCTGGATTGTGTGAAGATGTCTCGTGTATTCATTCGCATAATTTGTACTTTAAAGTTCATCAGCAGTTCACATTACATTTACACGTATTTCAATATCATTTTTTTTAGAGAACAGTATTAATTGAAGCTTATAAGAAAACGATAGCGTTCTTAGACGCGATGGAGAGCAACGACACGTGGACGGAGTGCGAGATAGCGGGCCACAGAGTGCCCTGCATCCAGTACGATGTGTCCAAGAAGCCCGTCTCCGTACACGTACCTCTCAACAGAATACTGGCCGGCCTGTTCGCCAAGACCACCAAATTCGCCATGTCACCCACCGACTTGTTTACTTCTAGTCAATCTTGGGTGTGCTTTAATTACAATCTCTTTAGTGCTACTTATTGGAGAAGACTCAATTGATGTAAGAAACACTAAACGGGTTTCTTCCGAGCTTAAATTAAGGTCTTAAATGAATATTTTGATAACAGATACGTAGTCCCGCGGGTGCTCTGTGATCTCGTAAGCTGGGAATGTAAGGTGATTAACTCACGAAGACACTTTGCCTCGAGTATTGCGCATTGATATTTAACCGCGGTGTCTGTCACGCACTTTGTTTTGGCACTGGTTCTTACAGGGTTCGCACAAAGTCCTGGAAGTTCTGGAAAAGCTCTTGAAAATGAAACGACCAAAAAAAGTCCTGGAAAACGAAATAGTCCTTGGAAAGTCCTGGAAATTGACTTTTATAGAGTCAATAATAGAATAATTCAGTAAAACGTGTTTTTATTTGCCTGTACATAATCTATGTAATCGATGCGCCTGTCACGCGCCTTGTTTTGGTGCTGATGTTTAGCCATAGCGTCAACTCCCTTGTTTTATTATTGACTTTTTTTTAATATTTTGTTGTAGAGCATCAGTGCAGAGCAGATGATGGAGCCGAGCCTGAGGTGCCTCGTACTGGTCGCGCAGACCCAGGCCAACATGTGGAAGAGAAACGGCTATTCCCTGCTCAATCAGGTACGTAAGCACGGCACACGGTGCGCAGTATAAGTGTTTCTGCTGAAGTGACGCTGTAATCGAGTTAAATCGGTTAAATATTAACCTGAGAATGAAGAGGACTACAGAACTGCATCGTGTGAACATATGTTAGTAAACGCTGCATTCGTGTTTCGGGTGATACAGGCATGTATCGAATGGAACAGTTGTGTGTGATTTAAAACCAGACACATGTAAAGTGGAAAGTGATGTCCGACTTTCTAATTTCATGATAACCCCCGGGCGAGAGATTTGTGCCGAAATGGGCTAATTTTTATCTATACTTCAGATCTACTTCTACCAGAACGTGCGGTGCCGCTCGGAGATGTATGACCGCGACATCCTCATGCTACAGACCGCCGCCGCCTTGATGGACAACAACCATTTCGTCATGCATCTGCTCAATAAGTTTGGCCTGAATTCATGGAAAAAGTAAGTGTTGTTTTGATCCTGAGATGAGATGAAGGTTTTTTGTATGCGCTCGAGTGTGTTTTGAGAACGCAGTGGAATGCTTCGTGAAGTTCTTATGGTACTATCGTCGCTGGGCTATATCTATCACTTGTGTAAAATTTGTTGTTAGTTAAGTGTCTGGGTGAGGGTGTATGTGAACAATATAGCGACCAAAATATTTGGCAAAAATTGGCCAAATAAATGGATAGCTTCAAGAGAAACACAAAAATGCTGTTTGTCCTATAGATCGTATCCCATAGCTTTTGTTGGCAATTGTTACCCTTGACTGCTTTTACTAAATTTAAATTTTGTCGAAATTCGTCGGTTTCTTTTTTCACCTTTGTAAGATCTTCGCTTTTACGGCTGGGCACAACGTCCACGGATATTTTCGTGTTAAACCTGCATTTAAGAAGCCTACTTTCTAAGGCAAGTTTGCCATGCACCACCAAGAGATGAAACCGTTGTTTACTCTAAATCACTGTGTGCAGTATGTCGTACAACTGCGTATTTGTGAACACAGTGAGGACTATGACACGACGAGGCATGACGAGCTGACGAGGTACACAGTGACGCTGGCCGAGGAGTTCCTCAACCTGCTCCTTATTGTCGTCGGTGAGTGCTCCCGCACCGGCGTCTATTGTGCTGATGTCTACCGCTAGTCACGGTGCGGCCACTTCATGTATTAAACTGCGCGTGCGTGTGTGTATTCAGCGATGTCGTTGTAATCAAGTGGAGAATCTGGGTCCCTGAAAGTGTTTAAGTAATTTGTCAGTCGCAGTCTGCTTTAACTCGTGCTTGAGTTTCCAGTGAAGTACGGGTGATTGTCGTTGGCAGGGGAGCGATACACAGTGGGCGTGGGGGAAGTGAGCAAGGAGGACTGCATCAAGCACGAGATCGTGCACCAGTTGTGCCTGCACGCCATGCCGCACAGCGAGCTGTCCAAGGCGCTGCCCGAGGACCCCTACCATGAGACAGGCATCGAGGCCGTCGTCGCGCAGGTCGCCCACTTCAAGTGAGTCTCTCTTCAAGCTGGCTGGCTCATGCCAAGCTCATACAGTACAACTTCCGTTTGTGAACACCTCTACACAATGAAATCTTTAAATTATGAGCACCGCTATCTTCCAATTTTGAAAAGTCGCTATTGAAATTACCTGAGTTTCAGAACCGGAGGGGATTCACTAGAAATAGATTTTACTGTGGTGTACCTCCTTCGTAATGAAGAGTTTTTCAGTTGAGGGCGGGCAAACTAGTCACTCCATTAACGAGACATGAATTCAACAATAATGAGGGATTCAGTGTAGATTTTCATGTTTCTATTTTGGTAGTCACTAGTGTGTGCTTACAGAAAGCCGAGTGGCGCGCAGGACAAAGGCATGTACGAGCTGCGGGAGGAGTGTTACGAGGAGTACAACCCGTTCTTCTACCACTACTCGCGCCAGGAGCAAAGTGCTGCCATGGACGCACAGAGAGCCCGCAGGAAACAGCAGGCCAAAGAGCCCGCCTCGCAAGGTATATAAGGCGTCTATGACACCAAATAAATCAACTTATGGAAAAAGGGGCAATTATTTGGGAGCTTGCTTTGCTTGTTTGCTTTTGTGTATCTGTATTATCTGTATTTGCACAGGTTGAATTCTTAGCGTTTGTGTTGTTTATGTGAATGGAAAGAATAAAATTTTTACTAAAATTTTTTTCACGGGACAAGTTTGTAAATGCTTTTAAAGGGAGCATTATTTTATTGGATAAGATAACTAAGCTTGCGTGTCTGCTGCTTACCAGTGCTGTGCCCGTCCGTGCCGCCGCCGTTCAGCAAGGGCTATAGCAACGTGGCGCTGCTGCTCAACTGTGACGCCGTGCACTACCTCCTCCACCTGGTCATGTCCCGCGGCACCGCCAAGCGCTCCAGATGCTGGTCTGAGACACAGTACGAAAAGGTGCGTGCTCAAACTGCCTCATTCATTCATTTTACGCGATGTACTTGCTAAATCACATAAATTGGGTGAAATTCACTCTTGTTTTTTTAACTCGTTTAAATTTGGAACAACTGGAAATATGAAATTGAATTATAAAGGGTAAAAGTTGTTGAATTGATTTGCAGGTTCTTTTCCTTATTGGCTTGGCGTTATACGAAGAAAGAAGAGCGCTGCGCAATGGTGACTCTACGTTTAACTTTGTGGCGAAAGCGAAGGAAAGCACTCAAGTCGGTACGACGTCGCTTCTCGCCAAACTCGAGGAACATCTGTCGCTGAATCGAGGGGCGCACCAGGGGCAGAGGGAGCTCCTTACGTGGGTCCTCAAGGTCGGTCTTCGTCCATAATTCAAGCAAATGGCTGTCACTTTCAGCCCACTTATAACACCGGATGAAATAACGTTATAGAACATGTATTAAAACAGATGAAAAAAATTGAGAGTAAATTAAAAAAAAAAACCCTTTAATAACATAGAATCAGATCAGGCAAGTTTCAAGAGACTGTTTTTCTTCTTCTTTTTTTTTAAAATTCAGTTTAACTTGGCCAAAACAATCTTTTGTTTGCTTTGCAAATAGACATTTAACGAAGTGCAGCACATGCGTAGTACGTCATCCGGTGTGAACAGCTCACCCATGGAAGTGTGTGTGTCGATGGAGGAGGATGAGAAAACCTTGAAGGAAAAGAAAAAGAAGGCTGACATGGCGGCCAAAAGGAGAGCCAAGATCATGGCCCAGATGTCCCGCATGCAGAAGAACTTTATCCAGGAAAATGCAGAGTTGTTCGAAAATACGAGCACGGAGCTGCAGAGAGTGCCCTCAGACATGGACATCAGGTAGGCCATATGCAAGTGCCCGCCCCCGAAACGGACATCAGGGAGGCCATATGCAAGTGCCCGCCCCCGAAACGGACATCAGGTAGGCCATATGCAAGTGCCCGCCCCCGAAACGGACATCAGGGAGGCCATATGCAAGTGCCCGCCCCCGAAACGGACATCAGGTAGGCCATATGCAAGTGCCCGCCCCCGAAACGGACATCAGGCAGGCTTTGGAGAGTGGGTATTAGGTAGGTCTCAGCGAGTGCCCTCAGACATAGACATCAGATAGGCTTCATCGAGTGCCGTTAGACACGGCCATCAGATAGGCCAAAGCGAGTGCTGTCAGACGGGGGCATCAAATAGGCCTAAGTGAGTGCCGTCAGAAATAAACATCAGAAAGGCCTCAGCGAGTGCCCTCAGACATGGACATCAGATAGGCCGCAGCGTGTGCCCTCAGACATGGACATCAGATAGGCCTCAGCGAGTGCCCTGAGACACGGGCATCAGATACGTCTCAGCGAGTGTCCTCAGACAGGGACATCAGTTAGGCCTCAGCGAGTGCCCTCAGACATGGACATCAGGTAGGTCTCAAGGAATGAACTCAGACATGGACATCAAATAGGCCTAGACCCGATTTATATAGCCTAAATGAGATTAGTCGATTGTTCTGATCGTAACCCGATAAACTACATGTATTTATCCTGGCGTTCGTATGAACCCAGCTATTGTTGGTGTGAGATGGTAATTTATGAATAAAACCCAAGTCATTTCCTGTGTGGCCAAGGCTGTTTGCTTGGACAAACAAGATACGACATGGTCCTTAGATCACTGTCTGTCCTCATTGGCGGTCAGCCCACTGTGTGTTGGTTCTTTTCTGTGATTAAAACAAGTGTGTGCGTTTTGTTGTGTACATTGTGCTGGCGTGTTGCAGTTCGTCAGGATTCAGGAGCAGTCATATCGTGGCCGTGGGGCGGAATAAGAGCGAGGCGGAGAGCTGCCCACAGCTCGTGCACACGTGCATCCTGTGCCAGGAGGAGCAGGAGGTCACGGCCGCCAGCAGGGCTATGGTCTTCGCTGCTTTCGTGCAAAAGTGAGTGGACGCAGAGAACCACCGAGATTGAGAAACCGTATTTGGATTATACAGTCAGCTGCTTGCCATCACAGAATAAATCAGTATTACATGGGGAGAGGAGGGGAGGGAGAGTTGAAGACCACAAGAAAGTCTGGCCTGCAATACTAGTATAGTATCACTTAGAGCAGAAAAAACAAACAAACAAAAAGGAAAATAGAAAATGCATAGCATGGAATCATAGACTGCTGACGTAAGCCTTGTGGTTTCAGGTCTACTGTGCTGTCACAAGAGAGAGGGAAGTATATAGAGGACGGGGAGAAGCACGACCCCCTGTTCATGTCCTCCAGCCTCGTGCAGGGCACGCACACAAACACGTGCGGCCACGTTATGCATGCCCACTGCTGGCAAGGGTAAGCCAATGCCACACGTGCCTCACCAGCAAGACACGTGTACACTTACTGCCGCCAACTGTAATAAATATGCTATTATTGGCAGTGATTGCTATTTTCTGCCGTAATTTTTATGATGGTAAGAATTCTAGCTCCTGAAGTTTGTTTTCGTTATTGTATATTTGGAGTTTTTCGTTTCCGCGTCAGGTTTTACGACAACGTCATCGTGAAGGAGAGGCGGCGCGCGTTGCGATTTCGCCACACACTCAGCTACGATCTCGACAACTTCGAGTACTTATGCCCATACTGCAAATCATTAAGCAATACTGTGATACCTCTCGTGCCGTACCTACACACGCTCACGCAAAGGTCAGCGCTATACTGTTTTAGTGTTCAGAGAAAGTCGGAGTGTCGACAGGATTTTGTAAATTTTACACAACGCTTTCACGTAAAATAGGAAAAAAAAAGGATATAAAAAAAATAGGCAGTTAACGTAGTGGCTGATTTTGAACCAGGCAGTTTACAAACTGCCCGAAATTTTCGGGGCAGCAATATATATAGGTTTGGCGGCTTAGTTTAGTATTTGTTGAGTTCAACCGTTATCCTGACTAATATTTAAGTTAACATGTCGAGCAAAACCGATTTGAGTAAGTCAGTATTTATTTCAATAGATTCAATATTTAACAAAATAACTGCGTTAGCGCTGTTAAGACTGGAGTGTGTCAGTAACCTCGTGGGGAGATTTTTGGCTCGTTAAAAGCTTAAGGTACGTGTGTGTTGTTTTCAGTGAGAACAAGCAGGTGGAATTAAGCCTGACCGATTGGCTGGATGGCATCAAGAAAACTGTAGAAAACAGCATTCAGAAGGCGAAGAAAGAAGAGTCAGATGGTACAGAATACGATTGGTTGTTGTCAGTGATCAATCTGTAATTTGAACGATTGATTGAGATTCGTATCCATATGAAAGCTGGATTTGTTCCTTTTGATGGAAGCAATTTATGAAGGGTTTGCACGCTGGGGAGTGCTTAGGCTTAAAAATCGTAAATCGGGAAGTTAAATACGATTCCTGGGTCCGTCAACAAAAGACGCAGATATCGTGGTTGTGTGAATACATTACAACATTTTATTTATGCTAGAGCGGATCTGTCAAATCAACTGCTTTACAAAGCTGCTGAGAGTTTTAGCGATTATGTAAAAAAAACGTGGAAATTTTCAGCACCTTTGTAAATCGCTGTTTTCAAGCCTCAGAAACTTGACGGATCCACTGAAATGTGTTCGTATCTATAAGTTAAAGAATATGAGCAAATCTAGTATTTCTTCAAGAAAATGTGCACATCAATTTCCTGTCATTTACCCAAGATAATTTAAAGATACTTTTTCAGGGCATTCATATTTTTATACTGTGCCGGAAGATGTACCTTACGAGTTCATTTACTGGAGTTGCATACTTTTCTTATAGAGGAGAAGTATTTGTTGGAGCCCTGTCCACTGTCCTCGGTCACTGCGATGATGAAACAGAGTGTAGCACAAAACTTTCAGCAGCTGTTCGAGTACATGTGCGACGATTTCAGGTATACCTGCTCGCTGCTGTTCTTACTCTACTTTCGTGTCACGGAGGGTTGCGTTCTGTACACTTACGCCAAGGAGGACTGAGCTCTACACTTAGGCCAGGGAGGGCTGGGCTCACTCTACACTCATGCCAGGGAGCTCTTGGCTCTCTCGGCACTCATGCGAGATAGGGTTGGGTTCTCTATACTCATGTCAGGGAGGGTTGCGCTCTGTACAATTTTGCCAAGAAGGTCTGACCTCAGTCTAGACTCATGCCAGAGAGGTCTAGGCCCACTCGACACTCATGTCAGGGAGGGCTTTGCTCACTCTACTCTGATACCAGAGAGGGCTGGTCTCACTCAACACAGTATGTCAGGGAGTGTGGCGCTCTCTACACTCAGGTCAGGAATTACTTTAACAGGTGATACTGTTTTCTAGTCTCTGATTTTTAACATGTTTTGACACAATGTAACCCGGTAAGGGTCAGAGAGGGCTGGGCTCTCTACTCTCATGCCAAGGAGGGTTGCACTGTCTACACTTATGCCGGGGAAGCAAGACACTCATGTCAGGGAGGGCTGGGCTCACTCTACACTCATGTCAGGAAAGACTGGGCTCACTCTACACTCATGCCAGGGAGGGCTGGGCTCACTATACACTTATGTGAGCTGTTTAAACGCTGTTGGGTCAAGTGAATGTTAACCAGTAATATTTGTTCATTTGAAGCCTGTTAATTGCAAGTCTTAGAAGAAGTGTAAAAGTAAATAAATAAATATATAAATAAATAACTAAAACATATGATTAACTGCGGTAATTGTAGCAGCTTGTTGGTGTTGCAGTGCGCATTTTTCAAACGACCTTATCACCATGTTGAAGAAGTTCTCCAACGACGCCTACACGGTCAGCTTACATCTTGTGTATTATTCTTGTTTGAGGAAAACTGTAGAGAAAAACAAGAAAATGGTTAAAAGTACTCTGAAAATAAAGCCAAAAATCTAAATATTCGGCCTGGTATTTTTGTCGTCGACGGAGATGACACAACTGGCTGTCTGTAACCATGTGATTTCGTTGTTGTTGTAACCTAACCGAAGACGATAGTAGTTATACATTAAAGGAACTAGAATGTGTTTGCTTAATCGAGTGTAGCACACTGTTTACTGATAGGACTTGTGCTGAGTGATAAAACTGCCATGTCCACAGATAACACTGTCGTGTCCAGAGATATGACTGTGGTGTCCAGAGATATGACTGGGGTCACCACAGATAAGACTGTCGTGTCCAGAGATATGACTGTCGTGCCCAGAGATATGACTGTGGTGTCCAGAGATATGACTGTGGTATCCAGAGATATGACTGGGGTCACCACAGATAAGACTGTGGTATCCAGAGATATGACTGGGGTCACCACAGATAAGACTGTCGTGTCCACAGATAAGACTGTCGTGTCCACAGATACCACTGTGGTGTCCAGAGATATGACTGTGGTGTCCACAGATAACACTGTCGTGTCCAGAGATATGACTGTGGTGTCCACAGATAAGACTGTGGTGTCCAGAGATATAACTGTGGTGTTGACAGAGAGGATTGTTGGTGTTTACAGATAGGACTGGGCGTACACCCGGATGAGAGTGACGTACGCGTGCCGCTGATGTCTTGGAGCACGTGCGCCTACACCATCATGACGACAGGTCGGCATTCGTTGCTCTCTTACTACCAGACTATGGTCTCTACAAAGTGGAACTGCAAGAATCGGTGACGGTTAGCTCAGTCGGTAGAGCGTTGGTCCTGTGATCCTATGGTCCCTGATTCGAATCTGGCTAGGGGTGGAAGGCGGAGGATTGACCTTCGTTCAAATTGCCTGAGCTAACCGACTGCACAGGATTATCCACCACCACGGAATTCAAAATTAGCACAAATGAGTCTTCCGGCTATCTCTTTGAAAAAAAAAGAATCGTATCCTAGCTGTACAAACCCGTGGCTTATTTCCTGATCGGAGGAATATGACCACTTTTTTCTACAGAATTTCACGGTCATATTTTCGAGACGTAATGCTTCATGATATAGTTATCAGTTTGTGCCTTCAAAGCCTGCTTCTGTGAACGTTTCAGAGCAAGTGCTTCGCTATGAGAACAAGGCGGTGTTCGGCGAGGGGTCGTCTAAATACGGCGATTGTCTAGGCGCGCTGGTGCGTCACGCGGCCGTCTGCTCGCATGTGGTCGACAGAAGCACCGTCAAGAAGCACTGCGTCAACTTGCTATCAGGTCAGCACTTGTTCTACGACCGGCACAAATCATCCAGGGTTCCAAAGATTCACAGCTTAAATTAAAGCGTTCTCATTATTTGCTTTCAAGAATTTTCGAGTAATTCTAGTTAATTTGCCTTATCGGGTTTTCAAAGCAATTAATGCTTCATTGAGATAACGATGACATCCTGAATAACGTTTCTGAAGATTTAGATAACACGAACTCAACTGCAGGTAGCATTGCAATTCAAACTGATAAATGGGTGTTTCTGTTTACAGCTCTAATCTTAGAGAATGCCGAAAAGAGAGTAGTTGAGACGCCCTGTATCTTGGATGTAGACATGTTCCATTATCTGGTATCATTGTGCCTCTCTTTGCCCACCCTGTACTCGGAAGACAGCGACAGTGCCTCGAGTAAAGTCTGCAGAACGCCATCTGGCGGTCTGAATGATCTGCATGTCTTGCAGCTAACCTTTACCGCACACCTTGTGCAAATTATGCTTAGTGCCAATTTTACTCAACAAGGTAGGAAAACAATTCTAACAATTTTTTTTGTTCGTTTGGAGCTCGCGAGATCCGAGTTTTTCCAAACGAAAAGCCCTGTACACTCGGCATATCAGAATATCTTTGATGGCTATACACCCAACCCCCCCCCCCCACTCCCCTCCCTTCCCCCCCCCCCCCCATTGAGCAAATCGTCAATCATAACCACAATGCAAAAGGAAAAAAATTACACTTCAAAAATGGTGTTATTCAGTAATGTTTAACGCCTACTCGTCAGGTCACACACACTCAGTGCCCCAGTTGCAGGTCCTGTCTTCTCTTTTGCACCTCCCTTAATCCCTTAATCCCTGTTTGTGTTGAGCCAACGGAGCACACGGGTGAATACAAAGTGTTCGAGAAGATATTTATGCGTAACGCATAATGTGAAAACAATATGGTTTGTTTTTACCTCAAGCCGTGAATAATAATATTATTAAAAGCTTCATAACTAGCAAGATGAGTGTTGTCACTTAACATGTGCCGCGCATTTTCTTGAAGAATCTCAAGTGGGACAAGAAATAATAACCGAAAATACCCGAAGTTTCGGATCGGGAATCATCTGTTCGGTCGGGGCTTAATTGCGAACCCTAATTATAACGAAAAAGGAAAAAAAACTAAAAGTAGTGGGTTTTCTGTCTGATCAAAACCTCGTGTTAAGTAACTGAAAAGGTTCGCGAGGCCCGTATTATTTTAATTCACTCTATCTTACAACAATTCAATTAGAATGAACAACCTTTTTCTCACACAGCCTAATGCAAACAACGCAAAACTATTGGTGAGGTCACTATGTTATTGCGTATTGAGTCCGACACAGTAGAACCACTCTAGTAAGAGAGGTCAGGTAAATGTTAAAAGTCTGTTAAAGGCGATGTCTGTAATCTGTGTTGGTAGACAACATGGACACGGAGCCGGATGAGGACGCCATGACGTTAGTGCACATTTACAACAGCATAAGACACAAAGCCGGGTAAAGCTTTAAAACATCACTTTGATCATTTAACTTACAATAGTAATACTTCATTCTGAGTGCGCACGATATTCTTTTTTGCCTGAAGCCGTAGGGTCGTACGGACCGACCCCGAAGGGGAGGTCCGTACACGCCCGTAGGCTGAAGGCAAAAAACCATATCGTACGCACTCAGAATGATGTATTACTTTTATTATATGCCTACTTTTGCTATTTTTATGTCGTTCTTCAAAATTTTACCACGCACTATTTTTGTACTCAGTATGCTCAGAACGGGTGACGCGTAATCGGTACTGTGGTCAGCGAGCATTGAAATTTGACTCGGTTTTTGCACTTAAGAAAATAAATATTAAGTATTTATTTGCTACGTGTAATGATTATTTCTGACGTAATACCTCCCCCCTAGCCGCGGCATTATATCAGTTATATCTTTATTAATTTCAAATCAATGCACACAAAATCACCCGAAGGACGTGTGTAAAATTACCAACAATTTACCCTTGAAAATAAATATTTTCTGTCATCAGTGATAGTACACTTTAATTTATGTGCCTTAAACTCATGTGGTTTAAGAAGTAACCTCACAAGCCCGCCTCATAAACAAGTATTTTCTCCCTTTCGAACTTTCCTTCTTATTTTTGTCAGTTCAACGGAAGTAACTCATTTCAACTCAAATCGCGAAATAACAACGCAACAAATACACAAATGGCGTAATTACATGGCATTTGTAATTAGATGACGTTTCGTTTTCAGGCTGCGCTGTAAATATCGTCACAGTAATAACTCTTGTATCGATTTTGAGGACGGTTGTAGTTCATTGTGACCCACTTTCTCTTCACTTTATAGTCCGAAAACACGTGTTTTTTTTGTTTACTGTTTACATCTGATCGCATTATGAATATGCTTAGAGGGGAGAACCATGCAATCTTGCCTATGAAAACTGCATGCTCGTTTTTTTTCCTATCATTTGTTTGTACGCGGACATCTAGGCATATAATAAATGGTAATATTTAAATCAGGTTTAGGTCCTGGAACGATGAACCATAGAATTAGGCCCCCGCATGCCTCCCCCCCCCTCCCCCAACACACACACACTTTTCCTTGTAAAAAAATGCAATTTGATGTATGGCCGCCGGCAGCATGTAAACACAAATGCGCCGGTCAGTGTGGCCAAGACAGGAGGGTTAGCGAATACTGGAGGCGCCCGCTCTATTTTTTCTCACGCAGGTTGAGGACAGAGCTGCGGCCTTCGGGCCATCAGTTGACCCGCCACGTGCGGACCGCCGCACTGCCCTTCCTCCGCTGCGCTGCTATTTTCTACCAACTTGTCACTGCAGTGTCTGAGCCGCAGTCGTTGAAAGGTGTGTGCACATTCTAATGGATGAATTGGCTATTTTAATGGAAGAATCGGAGTCTTGGGCATTCCGTTTCTCGCAGTTTTTGCAGGGTCATGCCAGCACACCGGTTCATAGGTTTAAGCCCCCCCCCCCCCGTTCAGGAAAGAAAATGTGGTCGCCTCCCCTCACTACTTTAATACGGACTGCATATCTAACAACATGCTGTTTTTAAACTGAAAAAAAGACAAAAAAAAATAAATAAATAAATAAATAAATTAAAAAAAAAAAAGAAGTTTGCGGTATTTGAACTTGAAGCACTTTACTTCACGTCTCTTTTCTGCAGACAACGAGAGCGAGGTGGAGTTCGAGTCACTGTGTGAGTTCCTGTCGCTGCCTACGAATGTATCGCAGTTGTTTAACTCGGAGACTGTGCCGCGGACTCTTGTACACAGGTTCGTCTCATTCACGTGTTCACCGTGATTAAAAAACGAAGAGTAGATATGACCAGCACGCTTCGTAATGAAACAGCTATACTGTAACTGAAAAGCTGTTTTTAGTTTTATTTCAAATTGATAATGATGTGTACAAATTCGTGTCAACTTCAGAGAGCGGTTTTCCAGGTACCTCGAGAAATCTAGGTGGTGATGTTTAGTTATCGCAGAAGTCGTCACACCCATATTTTGTGCCGAATAAAAGAATGAAAAGAATATAAATATTCTGGTCGCCACTTTGTATTAAGCATGAGGGATTTCTGTTGCAGTTGGTGTTTTGACGCGCGCGTGAGGAGTCGTCTGGCGGACACGGTGGCGGCGCCGGTGACGTACCCGCTGCGGATCAACCAGCTGATTACCCTGCCTGACGACTACAGCGAGCTCATTAACAAGGTGTCTGCCTTCACGTAAGCACACACTACCTCTCTACGCCAAGTCACTATTTTTGTTAGCCCGCGGCTATGTAGAAGATGGATGAGACTATTCGCACGGGAGGCATTGATAATGAGAGACATGTTTACTTGTGTAATATAATACAGTGTAATATAATATGATAATATATGTATGTGTTTACAAATTTCCTGAAAATTTCAGGTTGTAAACTTCCTGACTGAGTCAGAAAGTTTGCAAAGTGCCTGAAATATTTTAGGAATTTACTGTTTTGGGAGCTTGAAAATTTGACACTTTGCCTGAAATTACAAACCATCCGCAAAAACTACTCTCATTTCTGACCAGAATACTGATCATGAACCATGATCACTAGTCTCCAGTCTTTGATTCCAATTTTATGTATTAAATAGACCCCAGAAATTTGTTGTCGCTGACAGGGATGAAATGATAGAAGGCAGTGAAAATATATATATTGCGACGTCGTGTTAATTTTTCAAATAGGTCAAAAATTGCCAAAATGGCGACTTGTCAAAAATTATGAATTTTTTGAAATAATTGTAGTGTATATTAGCTTGGGTGGTTGTTTTTAGCAGCCAGCATGATTGCGATCTATTTTAGGTGTCCCAACTCTAACGGTGACGAGAGCCGCGCGCCAACCATGTGCCTGGTGTGCGGTGAGATGCTGTGCTCACAGAGCTATTGCTGCCAGACGGAGATCGTCGGCGCCACGGCGGTGGGGGCGGCCACGGCCCACGCCAACACTCGCGGCGCAGGGACCGGCATCTTCCTCAGGTAGCGCCACATGGCCGTTCATAGGGGAGAGGGGGGGGGGGGGGGAGTGGGTGATATTGCTAAGCTGCCGAGGCGGTATTGAGGTTTTGACCATGGATTTTATTGCCTTGGCTTCGTCAATGTGGGAGTGTATCCAAGCTTTATGCCTCGACACGAACCAGTGATAGATAATTTATGCCATTGGTTTTCGGATGAAATTGACGTTGTTCTTTGGAAAACCAAACTGTCAACACATATTTTTCAAATTGGAACTATTAATAATTGGCACGCATGATTAACGGGCAACACTGCCGGTGAATAATGGTGATTATGTTTTTATATAAAACGTTGTGTAACAGCTATTAACAAAGGGACCATGTATTAAGTACAATTTAATGTTTCAAAACAGAGTTCGAGACTGTCAGATTTTGATGTTGAGTGGGAAGACCAAAGGCTGCTTCTACTCTCCGCCCTACCTCGATGACTACGGCGAAACAGACCAAGGGCTGAGGTGACATTCTTTTTCAAATATTCATTTGTTGGTTAAATTGAAAATTTGAGTCTTCAAAACTGTATGTACATTAACGAAAAGAAATTATTAAGCCCATCAAAAATCCCAAGTAAGAGGTGTGTTCTGAGTATATGCAAAAAGTCACAATTTTTAGTATTCAAATCTTTTTTTTTTTTTTTTTTTTTGGGGGGGGGGGTACTTTTTATGTAATTTCGTGCAAATAACACATCTTAGTTTGATGTTGGTGCTGAAAGCTTGTGGTGTTATTTTCAACAGAAGAGGAAATCCGCTACACCTGTGCACGGATCGCTACACAAAGCTGCAGAAGCTGTGGCTGTCACACGCCATCCCGGAACAAATAGCACGCCACCTGGAGTCCAATTCCACCCTCATGTCTATCGAATGGAACCATTTATGATTTTACATAACTAAATGGTGATTCGTATTGAGGTTTGAAAATTTGAACAGAGTCACAAGTCCCTTTCACTTGCGTTTTGTATTGTGACGAATCAGTTGTGTGCTCTACAGTCAAAGACACAAGGCAAAGAAAGTCTTTTTTTCAGTGATAAAGAAGTATTGTACAGGTGTGGTTTAAAAATAGGACACTCTGCAATATTTTAATATATAAAGCTCCATGTAACCGAAATGAATCTGGCAATCGAAAATGTTGGTTTTTTTCGAAAAATATTTTTATTCAATGCTGTGTAAACTTAATATATCAAAATTAAGTCTTGTCCAATATACAAGGGGAGTTTTGTTATTTTGGACTAATTTGGAGTTATTTGATGTGTTTTTGTATTGCGTTGTGGGGCTTATTTGTACATTATGATTGGACAAAAAAAAAGCAGTATACAAGCGCTTGAATGTGTATTGGTCAAGTCAGTCATTCAAATAAGAACACCATTCATAAATGGAATCGTTTGTGTATTTGTGTAAGGTGTATGTATTTAAACTGTTCCTTAAAAATGCAGGTTATAGTCAAGCGTTGGCACGAAATACCGTTCCTGTATAAGAATAAGATAGAGCGGCATATGCCAATGTTAGAAGATATAAAATGGGCGTCCTTGAGCAAAAAGAAAACAAAAGAGAGAAATGTTTTGTTCCGATTTACCTCAGCTAGGTCGAATTTAGTGTGTTAGAGTACTTGTCACAAAAAAATGGATTACTTCATCCACGTCTTAAAAAAAAACTTTCTCACCTCTTCGTGTTTAGAGCAGGAGCTGTTGCCAACACAAAACTAACGGCATACCTGCAATGTCAAGATATCATCAAACCGTACACCTAAGGCCATGCTTGGAAGGAAAAAAAAGAAATCATATGGATGCGAATTTTTGTTTTGAACAAAAATTAAAAAAAAAAAAAAAAAAACTTCATGCACTTGAAGCTTCTTCTGATTAATCTAAGCACAAGAAAGGGTAAATTAATTGATGTAAAAATCCGCTGAACACCGTAATGGTGGTCCTGGTTCATGTATATTAAATTGAAACGACACCAGTCGATGAACAGTATCCAGCATGGTGTCACAATACAGTCGCTGGGCAACCCAAAGCAGGACAGCGGACTCTAGTATCGGCGACTTATTGTATATATGGGTAGACTCTGTCAATGTGGACGATTCAAGTAAATATTTAAGGGTGGGCTATGGGGGGGGGGGGGCATAGAATGTCGTTCAATAGGGTTATTTACGTTATATTATCGCGTCGGTCTCGAATGCATATCAGATGTTAAGACGTTGCAACAACATGCCGATATGGACTTCATTTCAAAGATGATGACGTGTGTGGGAATGGCTAGGTATCTAGTATGTGTATATCGCTAAATTAAGGTCTGATCTGTGCAGTCGTTTCCCCCGAGCGAAATGGGTATGTGTCAGGATATGGTAGGGAAACGGCATCAACATGTTTGCAATTTTACTGCATAATTTATTCTTGTGAAAATATTGAACTTAATTTATTGTTATTTTATTGTTACTTCAAACGTGCAAAATGTATTTTGTTTGATTTTCTACCTGTTGTTATTTTACATTGTTGCTTGAGTAACTGTACACGAGGCAGTGTTGGAAGTTTTAAAGGTTATATTCGATATTTAGCAATTTTTGGGGTGGATTTCCCAAAGCCTCTTCTCAGCTTGTGCATGTTGCTTGGTAACGTCATGACGTAACAATATACTGACATCGATGCCCGGGTATGCAGTGCGGTGCCGTAACGTAGCCTGGCAGAACGTATAGGCTGGTGGCGACCCAAGTTCTCACACAGCGTGCCCATGATAACCTCGCCACTGGATGCCACCAACGCGTGTCGTGGAACTGGTCGCCATTATTCTGACCTTATTTTAAATGTCTACGAACCCCTCAGTCGTCATTCAATCCCGGCCTTTAAACCGGTATCTTTTTTTTTTTTTTTTGCCACGAACTGCGTAGCATCAAAATCACTGTATAGGCTTTCTAAATCACTCAAAAGACAAACGGTATCAAACTATCCTGGTATGTTTGTCTCCGCCTGTGTGTTAATTTGTGTGCAGCCATAAATAATGACTGTGTTCTTAGTTTCAAAGAAAATTTAATGTACTGGCTTGTCAACAATATAACTAAGATACTGTAATAGTAAAATAAATTGTATGAAAATTTAGGAACTGTTTTATTCGGGGCTTCCCTGGGTAAATAAAAATGACAGTTACGGGCATGCGATACTTGATGAAAAGGAAGTCCAGTCAATTTATCCGTGCCCGTGCCGTTTCAAAATATCTTACATAATCCTCCACGAAATGAGCATCTCGTATTAAAATGGGAAATAAGTATGTTTCTAGGTTATTAGTCCCCCGCCGCCGCGTAGCGCGGAGCGGGGGACTATAGTATTCGGGTCTGTCCGTCTGTCTTGCCGTCCGTCCGTCCGTCTGGCGACACTTAGAAGCACAAGTTTGTGCACGCGATATCTCAGCCGCTATTCAACCCTGGCTTTTGATTTTTACTGCAGTGAAAATATATACATTGAAATTGTGCGACATTACATTATTTTTCGATTCGACCAAAAAACGAAGAAATGGCGACTTGTTGAAAATATTTCGTGGCGGGGCACATTCATCAGTTTTACTGATAACTTATGTTTCAACCGTAGAGGGGAAATGTTTTTTAGTTTCAGTATGAGTATGCGTAGGCAGTGTATGAGACTGTTGTAGACCCTTGATTTTGGTAACACAACTCTCAAACGAAATCTCGGACCATCTTCAAAATTAGGGAAGGGGGAAATTATGCTTCAGGTTGGTCTGGTTGGAGTTGTATTTGACGTAAATTGCGTGACATCCTAGTACGTAAAAACGTGACCGTTGCGTCATTATTGTAACTTCAGAACGAAACGTTGGATTAGTTTCATAATGGGCTGGATAATGCCTTGGTAGGTCCGACCTATGGCGCCATGTGACGTCATTACGTGTTTTGGACACTGGACACGAACAGTACAACCTGTCTGTCGTTACCCGGATAAAAAAGACTCGCAGTAAAACCTTTGCAGCGACCACCTCCCTGACTTGGATTAAAAAGACGTAGATATAAGCCTAGTTTATTGTGACTACATTCCAGATTTCCGATCATGTCACATAGACGCATGTAGAAATTAAGGATTAAGAAAACCAACGGGTCAGGACACGTAGCTCATCCCCCCCCCCCCCCCCCCCAGGAGTGTGATAAAAGTGTTCCGTAATCTTGGGCACATCATATATATATATATATATATATATATATATATATATATATATATGAATCCGGGACTTTCACCGATTCAACATACCCAACCGGACACTACCTAACTGACAATTTTTCAATCCCATTTTTCAATAGTTGGGATATGTCCAGTTGGGAATTGTCAGTTGGGCATTGTCCAGTTGGGTAATGTCTGCCAACCATATATGAACCCGAGACAGTTACCTCAGTTGCTGCTTATTAAATAAAGTTTCGAATGTATTCATATTGTCCTGTTTTATTCTGTTGAACCTTAAAAAGAAATATATATATATATATATGACTTATAATCCGGAAACATTATAAAATTGTCAAAATAAATTTGGAAACCGAAGGCGAGGCAATCGGTGGAAAAGGATTGCAGTGTGTGATTTTTTTTTAATCGGATTTTTTTATTTAAGTCAAATTCGAAAAATGAAAGCAGAAAAAAGTAACACAATAACAAACCTTTAATAATTTACTGCAGACGTCATAACGCGGTCCTGCAGGACATTTCTAAATATATTTACATCAGACAATATCTCCAATAACTATCCGCAAATTCAGGTGTTCAGATAACTCCGCAATTTCAATTGTACAGATTCTTTTTTGGATATTTGCTATTCAAAATGTCTCTATCGAAGTATCTCCACACAGGAGAAGAGGTTTCCCAGACACTTTTCAGTAATTGTTTTCTGTCAGATTCTCAATTAACTGAAGAAGCAGTCATTTTTTTTTCTTTTTTTTTTTTGGGGGGGGGGGGGGGGGGTAAATACACCTTACACGACGCGCAACACTACTAGTTTGCAATCACATGGGGTAGAGACATGTTTCACCAACACCGGAGTAGTTGCAGCTACCGGCACTGGCCCTCTCGTGACCTGCTGCCACTACTTAACCCCCAGCCACCTTTGAAGCTCATGTGCACTGATAAGATACGAAATGAAATGTTTTGCTTAAAAAGGGGTCGTAAACAGTTCCCGAGTCCCTTTACTGCACACAAAGGCTTAATGACAAACGATTTGAAGATAATAAATAAAAAAATTAAATCATGATTTTTTTACGTTGATTTAAATCATCATTTAAATCATACCAGCCCTGTTCGGGTATACTGATGCCGGTGTGCACTGGCCTCTCTAGTTTCACAATACGTTTTAAATTGGGAATGTTATTTCTCCTTTTATCTTTTCGTTCCCGCTTCTGCTATATCAAATTTCTCCACAGAATTTCCTAAGGCAGTTTTTTCGGGTTCATTTCTCTGTTCGCAACAAATAACGGCAATAAATTTACCAATTACACAGGACAGCTTTAAGCCTAGCTTTTTCTTCCGTCCATATGTGTGCGTACGTACAAATGGTTTGCAAAATGCGGCTCTTTTTACAGCTCTAAATGGTCAGCTGCCACAAATGTTCCGCACTAAGTCTTCTGCTTGTTTGGGCTAACTGGTCAGATTTAGACAAAAATGGCCAACATTTTAACTCTGAACTAACAAACAAAAAATGCTTCATCTCCCGCGGAACTTGTCGCTTCGCCGTTATATTTTGCACAGATGTTCTCGAAGATCTCGCCTTCCAGGGCTGTATTTACTTCAACCATGTTGCCGACTTTTGCCAAAAAAATGAACATTTGGACTTAACAGATAAAATGCTACCACCTCTGACGCAGATCTTCACCTAAAAACGCTACCAAGCAACGGAAAATACGTTATTTTACTTCCCCAACAACACACTTTTAAACAAGATTATTAATACACATTCGAATTGTTTCAGTTTTTGAAACTGACAGAATTTCTCGAAACAATGTGATTTCTAACTGTTCGCTATAAATATTAGTTAACGCTAATAACTCCAGGGTTCCCACTCACTTTTGAAAATGGGGGTTTTTGTACCCCCACTTATTGAAAACTGTGCGTGAATGCGTAAAAAAAAAAAAATGGGGGATGCGGTCACTTCACAAGTGAAATGTATAAAACATTCACCGAACATCTTACGCAAGTACAAGACAAAAAATACAACTAAATCGATCATTTTGTGTTTATTTTAAAGCTTTGTAATAGAAAGCAAACAAAATGGAAAACAATGCCATCACAATAATAAAAGAAAATTAATACTACTCCGCTACAGCAACAGTTTCGAGGTGTTTCTGAACTAAACCCCTTGCAATGGTTGTAGTAAGATTACTAACTCAAAACTTTTAAATTCAGTCAATCGCCCTGTAGTAAGACCTTAACTAAAGAGAAATAAATTTCACAAATTTTGTCTGAAAGCTAGAATTTTTTTCGGTACCGTACACATTTTACTTAAACTTACTTCTGTAGGTTCGCATAAATCCTTCTCGTGAACGAGAAAGTAAAGACTGTTCATCAAACGTTTTTGACGATGTAACACTTCTTATCAACATCTTGTTTGAAAGCGACTGGGAGGACAATTTGTTTGTTAATGTACCATGAATAATATTTTGTTGGGAAAACCCCCGTTTACAGGGAACACTTGTAAAAGGGGTAACCTGTAGTATGCAAGCCAGTTTTGCAAAATTTTGAAAAATTTCCTGATAGTCGGTCATTACTTTTAAGCAAAGCGTTGTTAGTTGGTCATTTCTACTGTTATTTACCAGATATTTGAAGTCAAGAAAAGAATTTCTGGTTTCCTCAGCGCTAATTATTGCATTTTCGCCTCGTGCAAAAGCCTTCAAAATCTCTTCCATTGCCTCGTTTCCGTGATTTCTAATACCATCACTATCGATAGGCAGAAGCTTTGGATTCAAAATTAAATTAAGATTCTTCCAAATTTTCATGTCGTTTTCTGGAAATCTTTTATTAAATTTGTCTAACCTTCTTTTGGTCAAACATAAACCGTACAAATGTGTTTTTTATCATAGTAATTCCCGTGCATGACTGTACCCCCGACTCTTAAAAAGTGTGCGTGTTTGTGCGTGAATCACGCACAAACGCAAGGAAATGGGAGCCCTGATTAACTCGCTCTATTATTCGGGACGGTTTGACAATTCGACGACGGGACCTGATGAAGCAAAACTGTACAACCACTCCTAATTTGTCTGCAAGTTTCTCTAATTTTTTTCGGTCCGCACATTGCCGGTTTCGTTTGAAAACTATACCCCCTTTTTTTGCTTTGACAAAGGGTGGAGGTCATCGCTTAATGGCCGTGTCCATGGCTATCATGGGTCCGAGGATGACGTGCTTGTTACATTCTACAACCATGCCGTTCTGCACTAACTCATCCAGAAGCATGTTCACCCGGTCAAGGTTAAACAGAAACTGAATACTTGGTTAAGGGATAATATATAATAGCGAAACAAAGAAAAGCTTGCCATTTTTTCACATAGGAAGAAACCGTCGCCTCCGCTATTTTGGGTTCAGTCATATTTCGTAGAGTGGCCAAGCAGTAAGTTAAGTCTTAAAAAATGTGAAATGACGTGTGTTTTGGCTTGACACTTACTTTGCACATATTTATGAAAGATTTGTTTCAATAGTTTCAAATTAAAGAAGCCTTAATTAAACGTGGCCGCATTCACGATGGTTAACTGTACAGTTAACTGACTTCGTTAACTGCTCCGTTAGCAACCGGAATGTCGGAAAGAAAATCAATAAATTTGTCCTGTCTAACAAAATAAGTCCATCGAAAAATCGTTTGCGATATACAGCTAGAACAACAGAATTTCACTTTTGGTAGAATAGTTAACTGTGCAGATAACTTTTGCGAATACAGCTGCTGCGTATACCGGCATGCAGAGCACAAAAAACCTGAATACTGACCCCCTTTTAACAATCAATATACAGTAGCGGCAAAAATCGAAACCTTCAATAAACAAGAACTTTTTTCAATCTGAATGTTAAAAAGTATCTTTACTGCCAAGGCTTGAGTCAAACTTTAAAAGGATACATCCAGCTCAGACTAAAAAAGAAAACAAAGCATACGTTTCTCCATTTTAAAGACTGGCAAATCATAGCGTTTACTTCCCATTTTATCGTTACCCACCAAGGAAGTTTTACTATCTCAAAAAGCAATAATTCATATAAGAATAGACATGAAAACAGTATTATTGTAGATTCTTTCACTGTACACTTAAGATATTACATGTGCTAAATAATTTAAAGAGCTTTCAATCTGAAAGGGTTTCGATCAGTTGCCAATGTGAGATGGACAAAACTGAGACGTTTTATGGAACAACTCCAGAGTAATACAAAAAAATTTACCCATTTTCCAAAGTACTGGTCAAGTGTGTCGACAAAAAGCTGCATAAACTGGAGGACACTCAGTTCATTCTACAAAGCCCAATTATACATTCAATGAGATTTACGGAGCGAGTATTTTATGGTCTATTTTACGTCGTGCCAATTAGCTCTTTTTAAACCAAGGGGCTTGTTATCATAGAGTAAGCAAATCTCACCCCCAAAAATAACGTGATTCATTGAAAGAAGCTGGGAACATTTTGCGGCATATGATCTTTCTCGTTAGTGAAAAGTAAGAAAATCACATACGACTCAAAATTACCTCACAGCTGTCCACACCAACGATAAAATACATTGAGCCATATTGCTTCCACACAATTCTAGTTGACTTATGATCGAAGAAGAGACTCTGAAAAAAATACCACAATTTTCTTAATAGATCAAAAAAAAAAAAAAAAAAAAAAAGAATATGAATCTGCTAACAGACGGGCACGGACCGGGACTTTTTACATTTGTAAATTTTGTGATGTTTTTCGGAGCTGAAAAACCAAAAGAAGCCAGCAATGGTGGAGCTGGTGAAAGACCTTCGAAAGCGCTGGGGGTTTTAAAGCTCAGCGACGCTATCTGAAATTTTCACTCTCATTAGAAACTGGTACATCGTGACGAATTGAAACCAACACTTCAAAATCATGCGCACAATATTTTAAATCTGCCGTGTTTTGCACAGACTGTAGGTCCGAAATAACCCCATTTCTCTGGATAACGAAGTGTACTGAATGAAAACACTCCCTTTTCAACGAATAAGCACTCCACGAGGACTGCGCCTGGTTTCAAAGCTTCCCGCAACCCCTCTCCTTCTGCGATTTTAACTGTTTTTGACATGCATAGTGGCATATGGTAGCAAGTTCCTCCCTCCCCACCCTAATGCTAACAAGTTTGACCATATTAAATAAACTATTAATTAGTTTTACAGACTAGTCTGACTGACAATTAAATTCAGACAAAACCAATGCCGTGGTTGCAACCCCTCCCCCCAAACCCTTAAAACTGGGAACGGTTCTGAACGCAACGCCAATATTTTTAACTTCATTCAGGGTATGAGCCTGCAAAGGCCCACACACCTGATACTGAAAGTGTAGTTATGAGTTATGACCCGACATTCCATGCCCTAGTACGGTCCCTTGCTGAAAAAAAAACAAGAGCAATCAGTAATTGCCATATCCCCCGCCGTGGGTGCAAATAGAAAGTCGATTGGCTTGATCCTACTTTAACCCCCAAATCACGCAACTACACTATGTAGTTGTTGTGCATACGAAATGAGAACCGAATCCGGCAAATATTTTAAAGTACACATTGATATCCGAATTTTGGGATTCTAAGTATAATTACAGATCCAGATGGGCTTCGATCGGAGCGCAACCCCAAAAGGTACATCTAGATATCTTATCAACCGGATCCGCTCACTACTTTCGGAGATATCGTCTGGAAACCAAAGTAAACGTTGACATCCGGATTTTGGGATTCTAAGTCCAAATACCGATCCAGATGGGCTTCGATCCAATCAAAACTCCCAAAAGGCACATCTAGATTTCTTGGTTGTTACGCATATCAAAATGAACCGCATCCACTCACTAGTTTAGGAAATATCGTCTGGAAACCAAAGTACACGTTGAGATCCGAATTTTGGGATTCTAAGTCCAAATACCGACCCAGATGGGCTTCGATCCGACCAAAACCCCCAAAAGGCACATCTACATTCTTGGTGGTTACGCATATCAAATATGAACCGGAACCGCTCACTAATTTCGGAGATATCGTCTGGAATCAAAGTACACATTGAGATCCGAATTTTGGGATTCTAAGTCCAAATACCGACCCAGATGGGCTTCGATCCAACCAAAACCCCTAAAAGGCACATCTAGATACCTTGATTGTTACCATATCAAATATGAACTGGATTCGCTCACTACTTTCGGAAATATCGCCTTGAAACCAAAGTAAACGTTGAGATCCGAATTTTGGGATCGTAAGTCCAAATACCGATCCAGATGGGCTTCGATCCGACCAAAACCCCCAAAAGGCACGTCTAGATATCTTGGTTGTTATGCATATCAAATATGAACCGGATCAGTTCACTAGTTTCGGAGATGTCGTCTGGAAACCAAAGTACACATTGAGATCCGAATTTTGGGATTCTAAGTCCAAATACAGATCCAGAAGGCACATCTAGATGTCTTTCCAGAAGGCACATCTAGAAACTAAATAGTTTTAGAGAAATCGTCTGGAAACTGGCAACTGACGGACGGACTGATGGACGTCACAGTGCGTTTCTATATCCCCCGCCTCTGGCAGGACGGCGGGGGATAAAAAAACTGATCCTTCATAACTGTGCAATTAAGTCACCTCGGGATGAACACAGTACATTAATCTTTCGTACCAAAATGGTGAAATAATTCCATGCTACAAGATAGTAGGCAGCCTACTAAAAAATCGACAGCAAATACTTCCAAGTACTGTAAAAATCAATGACAATGTTCCTAAGCACTTCCAATAGAACAGTTTTGCAGCATTTGAGATTGATGTTTAACAAACACTTATCCAAGGAATAACTTACTAAGTTTGAAGTCGATCCAACTTAATAATATGTCGTTTTCGTTCAATCTATTAATGGCAAAATTTGACAGAATCTTTCGGACCTACCAAGCAACATTCCTACAAAGTTTCCACTTTCCCCGATGTTCAGTGGCTGAGTAAACTTGCACATAAGATTTTAAAGTAATGACGCCTTTCTTTGTTTCGCTACACCCGTTAAAACTTATCGGAACCGTACGACTAACCCAGGAATATTTTGCACACGAGATCTTGTTCACAGGATATACATAGTTTACATGATTAAGTCATACGCAGCACTCGTTCGTTCTACTCGCGAAAACATTTGACAGAATACCAACCAACAGTCCCGCCACGTCTCAACCAACAGTCCCACCACGTCTCAACTTTCTCCCATGTTCAGCGGCTGAGAAATTTCGTACACAAGATTTTTACGTAATGACGCCATGCGTCTTCCCTAATAACGTAACATGCGTCAAAAGATGATAGGAACGTCCGACCCACCAAGGGAATAAACAGATGAAGTTGAAGTCTATCCAAGTTTTCGTTCTCGAGACAACTTGCACATTGCATTTTGTTCACAACAGACTGACACACACACATATCGTACAAACACTATGGGTCGACTTCACAACTTAAGTCTAGACCTGGTCTGAAACCAGGCTTCAAACTCAGTCTAGACAGGGTTTTGTCAGTTTATACAGACACAGAAGATCACATAGGAATGTGGTCTGGACCGAGGCTTTGAAATTCACTATGGTCTGAAACCCAGTCTTAACCGCGGTCTAGACTGAGTTTGCTGCAAATCAGGTCTAGATTTAAGTTGTGAAATCGGCCCTATATGTCTTTTAATGTGGATACAGCGTTTGAACCAGTCATTCCAGGTTAATTTGCAAACTAGAAACAACGTAATGCACTACAACAGAGAAACGTGAAATGGAACAGCACATCGAAACTGGCAAAACCGAAAATGTGTGCTTTTAATGTGAAAATCTATTTCACCTAATAGACCAATATGTAACTTAACCAGTTACGATGTGCTGTTCAATTTAAACGTTCCTTGCCTTGTACAACATTCTTGTCATAAGCCACAGAAACCTTCTAACAGACCTGGCAGACCAAGAAACTGGTAGACCAATCCTTAATTTAACCAATAACAACATATTAGTTATGCGATTATTTGGGACCTGGTAATCAAACTGTCTATTAGTTGGGTTGTCATAAAAAATAGGTTGTTGGGACATCCAAAAAGTAACTTTTTGTAAAGTTTAAAGTTCTAAAATACTAGTTTTAATGGGTTTAAGGGTTTTTAAGCACATTGTAATAGTTTTTTTCTAATTTTAAGTTATAATTTATACATAATAAATACATTAATTTAAATACTGCAGATATTCTAACAAGAATGTCCAGGGGTATAGTGACCAGCCGTGATCCAGTACATTACGTATCAAAAGGCTTGTATGGTCCTCAAAAACGGTTTTCATATGGTTAAAACCAGTTGTAGAAAATCTGTACAAATTTATAAAGGAATAGAGTCAAAATTGTCGTAGAAGAAGCATTTTGAAAATTGGCTACTAAATATTTTTAAATGCCCCCATTTAGCCAATTTTTAGCGGATCGCCAGAAAAGTACCTTTTTAAAAGGGGACCGCCTAATGAACAGTAATGAAAAATTTGAAGACATTTCGATCAAAATCATGGAAGATTTTGAAAGGCTTCGAAAGTTGGCTACCGAAAAATGCCTCCCCCCTCACATTTGGTCAATTTTTGGCGGATCGCCAAACAAGATAATTTTTCAACAGAGGTCCATCTAAAGACATTCGTACAAAATTGAAAAGGAATCCGATCGAAATTGTGGGAGATGAAGTATGTTGTAAATTGGCTATCAGTAAATTAAAAAATGCCCCTTCCCTACCATTTCACCAATATCTAGCAGATCGCCAAAAAATGTAATTTTTCAAGAGATGTCTAACTACAGAACAATCGTACAAAATTATAAAGGAATCCGATCCACACTGTTGGAAAATAAGCATTTTGAAAATTAGAAGCCAATAAATAAAAAATGCCACCATTTGGCCAATTCTTGGTGGATCGCCAAAAAAAAAAAAAGAAGTAATTTATAAGGAGAGACCAACGTAAAGAATATTCGTGCAAAATTTAAAGAAAGTCTCATGATTGTAGGAGAAGAAGTAGGAGAAGAAGCATTTTGAATATTTCAACCAAAAGATTCTAAATGACCCCCTCCCCCCCTCTCCTTAGCCAATTTTTGGGGTATTGCCAAAAAAAAGTAACTTTTCCAGACAGGTCTACCTGGAGGACAATTGTACAAAATTTGAAAGGAATTCAATCAAAATTGTGGTAGTAGAGGTATTTTGAAAATTAGACGCCAAAAGATTAAAAAATGTGCACTCTGACAGCCCTTGATAAACGCTTTTCGAGTAATGCACCTTTCTCAATCCAGTTTTTTTTTTTTTGTTAACGGGCCCCGTATGAGCGCATGAGAGCCTCTAGAGTACTCAACTGGTTCTCGTATAGCTCCAAGAAGCGGTACGCTACAAAGTTTTTCGAGAGATATCCGATGTTATACAAGTCGGAGTTGATTCGGAGCTAAGCTACGAGTAGTACGACTACTCGTACTGTTTAAAAATTAATGCCACACTCTTGCCAGAGGGGTAATCGCACCTGATCACTTGTCCTCTTCAAGCACTTTTTTACCAGTTCTGTGCGTTCAGTAGTACTGCGACGAAAACTTTCATTGAAATATCTTACAACACGAGGCTGGCCCTGCTTGTTGACGATAAACATGAAATTGAGCATTTCACATAAAAGTGACATCTGTCACTCATCAAACTTCGGGCAGACACTTGTGGGTGTGTTCTTTTAAATCATTTCATTTTATTTATACTCTAATTGCCTGCGCTGGTCTAGTTAGTTTCCTGATGTTTGATCTAAATATTATCATATATTCGTAAGTAATGAAGACAAAATTGCTCCTGCCAAAAATATTAGGGTGAAAACAAGAAATGAAAGTTGGTTCTAAGACGAAATACCTAATATAACTGTACATGCGATTAAGCCTTGATTCATTTTAGGAAATGTAAAACAACTGAAGCACACAAGCAATATAACTTACAGTGTAATCAAAACAACAGATTAATTGTAAGATCGAAGAAAGAATATATCAGGAACGACATTAAAGAAAATCATGGCTGCATAAACAAAATGTAGAAAACTTTGAAAACCAGACCTACTATCAAAAAGAAATTCTTCGAGTTCAAACATTAGCCTTAAAAATAAAATAAAAAATGTGAAATTATTTTTGAAAGGGATTATGTTGCAAAAAAATTCAACGATTTCTTCTGTAAATGTGGTAAAGCGTCCAATTGAAAAGCTAAAAAGGACCTTTCAACAGTGTACAGGTTGACAGTTCTTATGAAAACACGGGTGTTAAGCAAGATTTATTCAGTTTTTCGGTTATGTGAGAAGGTGATATTTTAAAAATGTTAACCATCTCAAATATTGACAAAGTGACAGGTCGTGAAAAATTCCAGATAAATTTCTGAAAGATAGTGCTCCAGAGACAGCAGTTCCGTTTACATACAAAATAAATCTATCGCTGATGTCAAGGACTATACCTAATAATAATATAGCTCGTGTTGTACCACAGTTCAAGAAGGGCTACAGAAATTTTGAAGGTAATTACAGGCCCTTTTGTAGTCTTCCCTTGATCTCAAAACTTCTAAAAAGAGTCGTGTTTGATCAGTTTAGTACTTATTTCATAAAAATGATATTGTTTACACATTTCAACCAGGCTTCCGATCAAAATTTTCAACTGCAACTTGCTTAACGTACTTGACCGAAAGTTTAACTTTGAAAAAAACGGCTTATATGCAGGTATCGTCTTAATCGATTTGCAAAAAGCATTTGATACTGTCGAACATAAAATTTCCCTTTGTAAGCTTAAAGCAATAGGTTTAAATGAATATACTTTTCTTAGTTTCGATCATTCCTAAGAAACAGAAAGCAGTTTGCTACATAAATTTTAATTATTCCTCACACGGTGATATAACTTGTGGTGTTCCTCAAGGATCACTATTAGGCCCACATCTTTTTCCCATTTATGTAACTGATATCAGCAATTTAACAGATAACAGCAATGATAACAGAATGATAACAGAAATGATAACAGCAAATTTTTACTCTTTATATCTGATCGTTATATTGTCAGTGTTAATTTGTATCTACAAAGAAATAAACTAATTTGATTTGATATTTGATATGGTTGATGTAGTTGATTGTCATTTATTTTTGTATGTTGACGATTCCGCTCTCCCTGTCTCTGGTAAAAATATTTCCGATACAGAGTTAAAAGTACAAACAAACCTCGAATCTCTAAGAATACGGTTAGAAGAAAACAAATTATCTTTGCACCTAGGTAAAAAAATTGAAAGCGTTCTTTTTGCTAATAAACATAAGAGGAAAAAGATGCCAAGGTTAAATATCAATGCAACAATGTATCAACAGATTCTAAATCCTCGGCCAAATACCTCGGCTCAATGTTAGATCAAGATCTGTCAGGTAAACAACAAGTAAAATTTATATTAAAAGTCTTAAACTTTTTGTAAAATTTACTTCAAAACAATGGACAAAAAAAGTTATGTTCCACTCTTTTGCAACCCATATTTGACTAAGCTTCGATATCATAATACTATGGTGTCACATAATTCCAAAAAGAAAATTGCAAATATGTCAAAACAAAATAATACGTCATGTATTTCGTCTCTACCCTAGAACTCATATAGATTCATCATTACTTGCTGATATATACCGGCTAAATGTTAAAGGTAGGATTGAATCACTGTCTCTCTGTGTAATGTATTTCCTTACCAAACAGTATTAAATTATCTTCCAGTACTGATGTGTGTAACCTAAGATGTACGGGATTCCTGTTCAATAGAATAGTTATGCGAGAAATTATTAGAGTTTATTAGATCTTAGACCTTAATGAGGTATCGTGAGGTATCATTTTGTGAAACAGTATTTTCATTACATGGGACCGCAATGGAAATAAGTTGCAGAAATTCAACTTTCACTGCTTTCGTTTTTGTAGTTTATACTGTTTTACAACAAGAATAGTAAATAATACTTAAGCAATGTACGTGAATGTTTTTTAATGTTGAAAATATCTTCTTCTAGACTACGAAGCTATCACTATGGATTTTTCAATGTGTTAAACATTGATTATCGCAATCCATAATAGAAATTTTGAGGGATATTACCGCAAAGTAAATTTTGAACAGATTCCCCCTGTTACTATATTTACAATGAATTGTCAACCAACCGAGCAATCAGTGTCGGTGCAATTCCAGTCCTGGAATCGAACCATACCTAACTTATTCCGATCCGATAAGCAGTTTTCTCCGTATATATTACGGACGCAGCTTCGTAAGGTGGAAATGTAGGCAATAGAATGACAACTGATGCTGATGATCTGAGCTTCACACCGTCAGCACCCTGACAAAACTGGAATCAATCAAATATAACACCGCTACAATCGAGAATCTTAGTTCTACTTTTACGATACCATAATGAATCAAAAACTAAAATAAAGAACTCGAAAAACGTGTGTAATATTACTGAAATACGAACGGGCACCTTGCCAGGGAGACCAAAAATAAAGTTACACAAATTGCAAAAAATTAAGGAGGGGTCCGGCTATAAAGCTATATCTCTAAAGTCTCGACATATTATACAATAATATGACATATAAATCATACCTTTTTGCCTCTTCAAAGTCCGAAAATTAATAGAAATATCCAGATTTTACACAAAACTTTACTAATTGATACCTTGTGGCTACCTTGCTGGTTCTAGATTTTGATTGGTTGATTGCAATAATTGATGTGACCCACATCCGTGTAGCTAGGACAACTTACAGTCACAGCATGCATTTTTGGAATTATGACTTATAAAACTCAAGGTGAAACGCACAATGTTTGGTTATTAATTATCTTGGATAGTACATTTATGTGTACTTGAAGTTTAATATTGAATATTTACGGATTTAGGTTTACTGACTTTGCTGATTCTTACACGCGATAATGCTTACCAGTCATGAAGAACGTGAGTGATAGTTACAAGCAATCTACAGTGAGGTGACTTTTGAATGATTTTCTCAGAAATCCTATCTCGAGGATTTCCCTTATTGTCACAAACAGTTTGCATCGAATTGGCCCTGCAAACCGGAATGTTTCAACTGTTCATTGTCCTTCCTCGCTTCTTCCAGCAACAGGTGGTTGCATCACCATCACGGTGTAAACATCGATCCCGTGCCACGGTACGAGGCTTCCCTCCATCTTCAACTCGAGTGTAGAGCTTAGTGAGGGTTTGTGTATATTGCTACATAATACATAATTCTAATCATCGACACATATACCATCACGTGATCGAGTACGTGTCGATGTCGAGACAGCAGCGACCTGACACCCGACACTTCGTTGTTTTTATACGAAGCTGTCACGTCTTGAACATGACTTGATCATGTGGTCGGTCACTACAGTAGCATCTCACTCACGTCTAGGTTTGTTTGACATGACACATGACAATGACAGGGCGTTGCCAGTGGCTGCTGACCTGCGTTGCTTATGCAACGGGTCGTCACTCTCACGATCCGTACCAGTGACTGATCTATCATGTGATGGGTCGCTACAATAATGCTTGTGAATGTGGCAAGTTCTCACTGTCACGACTCGTGCCAGTGGCGGGTCGCTCCCATGATGGGTCGCTGCTATCACAGGTCGTGTACGCAACGAGTCGTCCCTGTCAGGACTAGTGGCAGTGACGGGTCGATCATGTGACGAGTCGCTGCTATCACGGGTTGCGTTCACAACGAGTAGTCATTGACACGTCCCGTAGCAGTAATGGTCTATCATGTGATGAGGCTTTACTATCACAGTTGGTTTGTGACGGGTTGTCACTCTTTTGAAGGTAATATGAAGTGTTTAGGTCGTGTTATGTTTTGATTTAATAACTTATTCATCAACAGCAGTTGTAACCTTTTACTTAAGTAGCTTTCTTTCTGATGTAGGCTTACAGCCATTACCAGAGTCTTGTTCGGACATCAAACCGGCGAGTGATCCCCACACCAGGTGCACGGCATGTATTCGTCGTTGGGGCATACAGCTGTGCACACTCTACAATCGCTGCGATCAATGTGCACATCTGGAAGACTCACTTTTCTTCTTTTTGTTACAACAGTAGGAGAAAACTCGAGTGGCTGCTAAAAGTCACAAACACTCGAAAAGTAAGAAATCATCATCCTCGCTAGACTTTATCACATGCCGCTGTTAATACGGTAGATAAATCGGATATGGATGTGTCACTTAAGTGGAAGAAACTTGAACTCAAGACGCTACCAATTACCTTATCCGATGTGACTCATCATCCGGAGTCTACTTGGTCGCCCCGTATCAAATTGATGTTACATTGGCCATGGGTACGCGCATTGCGAACTCAACCCCCGTAATACAGGCACTCATCCAGTCAGTCGTAGCAACGCCTCAGCTTGACGACCTTACGATAGGAGCAAATAGATTTCAAGATGTGCCTATGCCGCAGGTGTCTATTGCAACGGAAACGGACGCCAATATAGTTACAGCGGTGAAAAAAGCTTTCTCAGAGACTCTCTCTCGTCGAGCACAGGAACTATTTCCGTTGAAACAGTTTTTACTTAGCTTAAATTTACATCGAGATACTCTAAAACATGTATCAGTCGAGGAGCTTAAAGTTTTACGTGGCCTCGCGTCAAAATCAACTTCTGTGGCTTCAGCGACGTCACGCCTCAACAACGTTCCAATGGCTCTATAACTACGGAGCCCTCTTCACCAAAGGAGACACAGCCACCTGTTCTTCCGCTCATTGCTCCTATACAGCCGTGGACGAACAAGAAACAACAGTCGGAAGAGGATTTAATTTCGTCGTCTTCTGCGCAGAATTCCTCTTTCGGGGAGGATGAATAAGTAGAGATAAGTGCACATTAACAAACCTTACTTAATCCATGTACGGAAAGAGCGGTACATAAACTACCCTCTCCACCGAGCATTACGTCGGTGTCACATTCTCTACCGCTTTCTACCCCACGAGGATCAGTGTCTGCTTTATCACACTTAGCGTTATACCACACTTTGCCTCGCGTCATAACGCCAGAGAACCATAAAACATTTCGGCCTGTGTGTACTCCCACCCCACCGGCGTTGAAAGCGTACAAGATGAATGGGAACAGACCTCTACCATGGACTTCAACTGACTTTCCTTTCAGAGATATCATTAAGTCTAAAGCGGACAATTTATCAGCCTCCCCCACTACGTCGAAACCGCAGATCAACAGGCATTCGTTTTGTTTCGCAGCCGAGTCGTAACCGGAGGAATTTGTGGGGCTATCTACGGCACCATGTTGCAGGCAAGGATGGGGGAACTTCAGTAGCTACATGGCGCAAAACCGCGCCGGTGGTCGCGTCTGATCCCGTCTAAATTGTTGTATGTCAAGCCAACAACATACCAATCAAACGACGGGGTGTCAAATTCCAGCGTGCCATTGACAGAGCCTCATTGCACGGAAGAGGTTATACATAAGAGTCTACACACGCTATCATTTCAGGATACGGCTTTTCAAGCACTCAGGAAATGATTGCGTGTTTGACTCGGTGGTGGCTGACTGTTGACCTACTCAAACTTAATTCCTATTTTCTCAACTTGCTAGTAGTGCTACGTCGGGAGCAAGACCTGCCACACTCCAATATTAGCACAGAGAACTCGCTCAGACTCCGTTTGGCGCAGACAGAAGGGCAGTCAGAGTTCTTCCCACCCGAAAGGTTGAAAGGTGTCATTGAGGTAGCGAGAGTAAAGTCGCAGGACTCGCTGATGCGCAAGACGTTGACCCCAAACGGAAACTGGTCTAGGCAACAAAAGTCAATAGTCTAAGTAATTTTTGACAAGCTTGGCAATCGTTAGAGCTAGAAAAAACACATAATCGACTGGTTTCGTTGGGGAAACCCTTTGCCGTTTGTGAGAGACAGGTCAGGTCATCAAGTCCTTTCACCGCTATTCGACTCTTCCCGACCCTTCTTTAGTCCTACGAGCACCAGCCAGAAAAGCAACAGCGATACAAAGAATGATTCAAGAACTGATAGAAAAGAAAGCAATAGAAAAGATGCCTATGGGCAGGTTTTTCAGTCGAGTCTTTATGGTTCCGAAAAAATCGACCATTTGGCGTTTACAATAGACTTGAAACATCGCAAGCAGTTCATACACCTCAAATCATTCAATATGGATACTCTACAGTTGATCCAATCTACGCTAAACCAAGGCATGTGGGGCAATTCAATGGATCTGCTTCCCATTCCATTCCGTTATCTATCCTTCATAGCGGAAGAAAACTACTGTTTTCTTGCCCTACCGCTCGGTTTGTCGACAGTTCCGTTTGTCCTCACCCAGGTGACAAATGTAGTCCATCGTTGAGTTCGTTGCGTAGGCTTGCGCATTTTCCAATATGTCGACTATTGGTTGTTGGTCAACGGAGACAGGTAGGTCTTTCTATCTCAGGTGGCCACATTGTTCAAGTAGTGCAATGTCTTCGATCTGTTGGTCAGTTACAAGAAGTTCGAAGTCCGAGTTGGTTCCGATTCAGCGGACAGAGTTCTTTTTCGAATTCCTAGAATTTGTAAGGGCCAGAGCGTTTTCCACTTAAAATTGTATTCAAAAATTATTAATTCTAATTGTGCGAATCGTATCTTCTCCCAAGCTTCGAGGATCCCAATCAGAGTCACGTCTTGGGTTGTTTGTAGCAACGGAAAAGACGGATGAATTGGGCAGGTGCCATTTTCTACAGTTTAAGCGTGTTGTTTTGAAGACATTGCGTCATGGTAGGTCTCCGAAACATCGACTTCGGCTTTTCTTGTTAGCCCTGGAGGATCTCAATTGATGGTCGTGCCATCAAATTAGGTCGTGCCTAATTTGCATAGTCTTGGCCAGTTGTTTGCTGCCGAATCAGTGATTCATAGCCATTCCTCTTGTAGAAATTCCCAGCAATCTAGCAAACAGAAAACCTTTAAGAAGAAGGCGACTAAATAGACTCTTATGAATGTACGGCTCAGCCCTGCACCGACCTCATGTAACTGTGTCTGTCATGTGACCGACGCTATGTCGCCTCGGCACAGTCACGTCTTGTACCATGGTCGGGTTTTTGGACAGTACTATTTTGCACATGGTATAACACGATAATTTGACGGGTCGGCACATTTGATTATGCCGCATTCGGCTAATGTTGTTATATGTCACATCTCTTAGGGAAAGAAAGAAAGGAGGGTACATTAACTCGTATCAGTCTATCAGCACTTGTATTCGAGCATATAATGTTGTTAACAATCGGTAGTTCGTGGTGAAACTTAATATTGTTATTGTTATGGAATGGGCAGTTTGTCGTGAGACGCCACTGAATTAAAAGGTGTTTTTGAATTCAATTTCTTTTATTTCTGCACTTCAGGCCCAATACCTTGTAGACAACGTGCCAGTTAGTTCGTATGCATTTTGTGATCAATTCTCGCCACCAGTTCTAGTCTCCCATAGTGATGGCTTCGTGGTGTACAAGCTGATATTTTAAAAATGAAAACTGAAATATTTAATTTCTTAATACTCATTTTTATGAGTAAAATATCTTTACTTTTATCTTTATCTTTCATGTTATACTGTACTATTAATAGTGTTGTTCTGCTATATGACTGCAAATAAAAAAATCAAACCGATTTATTGATTACATCTGACACAACCGTTCCTCCATCCACTCAATCGGACCACGTGACCCCACCCAAAGGGTGATACCATTCTATGACCACAGTTGATAAACCCCATTGCCACGCTTATTGCCAACGAGATCGAAATCAGTGTCCAACAGGACAATCCACCTGGCCAAGACCACAAGTATTGTCTGCCCAGAGCTGGATTATGGCCTCCATTGGCTCACCAATTTATGGTCTTCCGTTTGGATTGTTTACATATAGACCATCCTAACTGATTCAAGCCCATGTCCTTCCTTAAATTTATGGAATTCAGTTTGCTTGATTCCACATTTCTTGTGCATACATTTGCCTACTTGCCCCTCCCCCCCCCCAATTCGACCTTCATAGCCAAGAATATGAGTTGTTTTACCTAGACGTCGGCCCCTTCCCTATTTTCGTTTTTTCTGTGAACCGCAGTGACTCTCCTTGAACAGACCACCCCTGCGCACTCCATAATTGTATGCTGTAAGACTTCCTGTTCTGATCAACAGTACAAGCACTGATATGCCGTAGACCCCTTCCAGTGTTTCCTTTTCTTAGATTTGTCTGCGTTCTTTATCTGCAGTCTTGCTAGACACTTTTCTCTCCATCAACCACCCAGTCAACGACAAGCTTTGGCAATCCCTTCCCTTTTCTCCAAGTAAAACCAGTGACGACTTCTTCCCATTTCCCTTTCCAATTCCTCACTTATCCTTTTATTCACGTAGCACTTCCTATCTGTCATACAACTATTTTCATTTTGCATAAATGTCTCTTGCATCTCTCCAGCAGCACTTCTTTTCCTCTTTTATCTTCTTTTAAACTAATTTCTTCTATTTATGCCGTTTCGCTATCACCCTATGGTGTGCCGTCGTTATTCATACCGCTCTTCCTTCCCATCCCTAGCCTGACCCTCATAATCCCCATTATATCCATCTACTGTTCCGACTCAATAACCAACTTTTATACTGTCCTGGCAAATACGCAACTGACACAAAATACATCCATAGTTTTTATCTGTTCTCATTTCTCGTTGGCTGGATTGTATAGACTTTTAATGGTTTTGATTGAGTCGTCTCCTCATATAAATCTCACGGCCGCCGCACCTTAATTATCATAAACCACGGTCCATAAATAGGAAATGTGTAAACGCGTTTCGCGTTTGTTTATGTTTTTTGTCACGTTAGCGTTTGTCTTACCACGACGTTTTAAATGGGGTTTTCTGGAAACGTCAGTTCTACAGCTGTTTCTATATTTATTTCTTGCATTTATTTTAATGCACAGAAAGTGGCGCATAACCTGATTTGCGTGTGTATTCAATGTATAAATGTCAGTCTAAAGCCCAAAGTTTGCATTCTAATTGCAGGGTCATCGTACCGTGGTAATTGTGTTTTCCCTCTAGCCCTTGCTCTCGCACTTATAGTAAATGTCTCATGAACATCTGAGGTTATCGGCTTATATAGTGGGTCGAAACGTTTCGAGGAGAGCGAAAGTTGATCAGTCAAAATGCAGCTTTTTGTCGATCACGTGGTTTAAGCCCTATGCATTCGAGTACTTAATCCGGGTCAAATCGCACTGTTCCTCATTGTTCACTGCATCGAAGTGTTAAACAGCTGGAGTATCGCGGAATTAAGAAGATTAGGAATACAAGGAAGAGCAGTGCGGTACGGATTGGTCTGTGAATACTGAAGAACTTGGATATTATTGTGCTAGTTTAAATTGTGGAGATCGTGAATTTGAAAGCAGTATTTTGTTTCATATTGATGTAGTCGTCGTGTAATTCGACGTGATTATTTCAAAGGATATTATACAAGGGTAGAAATAACGGATAATGGGTGCGTTTCTAAACGCCTATAAATATGATAACAGCATTTAAATGAGTGAGTAATTTTATGTTTTTATATGTCAGTTTTCTGTTTTTGAACGTCGGGTATTGTGTTTTCTCTACTTGCCAAGAATCGTCGAAAGTGATCCTCGAAAGTTTATACGTCGCTGATCAGCTATATTAGGCGTATACGAGGACCTTTAAGAGCTCTCTAGTGTCAGTTAGAAAACCATAGCGAACATTCTTTTTGAAAACATTAAGTACTATGGTTTAAAATTCCGACAAATGTGTTGTTATCAATTTACACAAATAGCATTATTTTATTAAGTGGGGTTTTAATATATACAGCAATAACAATAATAAATTATATGTTGACATCGTAATCAGATACTGTTACAAGATTCTAAGTACTATATAGCCCATTTCCCATCGACAGAAAGAATGGAGGAGGCAGAAAGATAGCCAACAACACGCGACCTGGCTTGAGTGATGCGGACACGAAGTTTTATGAATTGTTAACCAGACTGAGTCAAGGCGATAAGTAAAGGACGACTGGATGCATGTGATCGAGTTGCGTTGCTTATTACGTGAAATATTAGAGACGAGCCAATACTGCCTGAGTCAGGTTAACATAAAGGAGCCCTATGTGTAGTCGAGTAAGTCTCATATACCATGTATTTCTCGTGTTTGTTGAAACTTGTTAGAAGGCCCAAAATGGAGTTTTGACTTGAATAATATGATAATATGCTAATAGCCGGCTACCTAGTTACTGCAAAATCAAAAAATCTGTGCGTCACCCAACATTTTTGGGCTTCAGTCACCTGCGTAAATATATAAAGGGATGCCGGTAGAGCAAATGCTAAAGCCAGAAACGAAAACAGTTCATATCCTGCCAGGATGCAAAGAAAGCCCAGTGCCGCAAACCGATAAAACTGCCTACATGTCCTGATAAAGTTGGTTTTTGTGTCCATCTTGGATGAATCTGGTCGAACTGATTTATCTTCAACTGGTCTACCCGAAGGTGTCACGTTCCTGATTTGTTTCGCACCAAAGGCCACTGTTAAAACCAATTACACCGTTTGACACTGTTTCCTTGGTTTTTTATTTACTAGTTCTTGATTGATTTATGATGCGGTTCTCTATTGAATAAAAACTGGTCTGCAAGGCAAATTACTTATTGTTCTCTTGGAATTGCTCAACTCTAGCCTGGCTTGCTCAGAGCGGTTTAGTCTTCCAGCAACCGGCACTTTATAGAATTTCCTAGTTTGCATTACAAAACAAAGCTTAGAAACACTGTTATTACCAATCCCGAATTTTTGGGTCGGTTGCAGACTGAGGTTTTTCACCCTAAAAAACCGTGAAACCAAAGTTATTACAAGGCGACTAGTGCGTAAATGGCACAAGACTGATAAAGAAACCGATAAAACAGAATATATGAAACAATCCAAGTGCGTTACCTATCTACTCACAGACGCGAAAGCTAAATTTTTCTCTAACAAAATCTGTGAAAGCAAAGATGACAAAACGTGTTTATTGATACGGCAAAGGAAATTTAATTCTGAAAGTAAGATCACGTCTTACCTCTATATATTGAAAAACAAAAACTACCAAATGACTTCGCTTCTTATTTTGTTCATGAAATTTTCAAAATTCGAAATGACATTTCGGAAACAGTGATAAACACAAAAATAGATGAAATCAATGCTAGTACAGTGATTTCGAATTCGCACCTTTCTAGTTTTGAACCAGCAACGGAGCAAAAAATTTCCAAGTTACTCTCTCAGTCGTCCACTGCAAGCTGTGAATTGGATCCCCTACCCACTTCTATTATCAAACAATGTAAAGAGAAATAGTTCAAGTTGTGACAAAAATTATAAACCTTTCACTAACAGGTGCTGAAGTCCCAGAAAAATTCCAAACCGCAATAGCTCGCTCATTGTTAAAAAGCCTCTCTCGACCAAGAAAATTCTAAAAATTATAGACCAGTTTCAAATCTTTCATTTATCTCAAAATTTTCAGAAAAAGTGGTAGCTTTGCGTCTTCATTCATATCTACAACCTAATAGTCTACTAAACCCTTTTCAGTCAGCATATAAACACTACCACTCTAGGAAACGGTGTTATTGCGAGTACATAACGATCGGACATGGGTAACCGTAAAATGATCGCATTGATATTACTTGACCTAACTGCTTCCTTCGACACGATTGACCGTTGCATAACGCTCCACGCCTTCAGACCCGGTATAGGACAGATGGTGATGTGCTACAATGGTTGCGGTCATATTTAAGTGGTCGTTCGTAGCGTGTCTCTGTCGCCGATGAGCTATCTTCACCAGTGTCCATAGATACGGGCGTGCCACAAGGACGTGTTTTAGGACCTATTTTATTTAACCTATATGTTGGTCCTCTGTATGATATAACACAAAACCACTGACATCGAGCCCATTTTTACGTAGATTATACACAGCTATATATCTCGTTTGAAAAGTCGAGCACGGTTTCGTCATCTCTATCTCTACCTTAACTTAAATGACGAAAAGACAGAAGTTTTTGTTTTTAGGAACTCGCCATGCACTCATTCAGTTTCCATCCATTGTTGTAAAAGCTGGTGACTTGCAGATTCAAAGCGACAAGTATGTGAAAAACCATTTTTTTTACTCTGAGCTGTCGATGGAAAGGTTTATATGTGCTAAATGTTTTCTGCTTTGTACTTCCTCAGATGTATTTCGCGAATTAGGAAATTCCTAGATACTGACTCCACAAAAGTACTGATACATGCATTAGTAACACCACGTATAGACTATGCTAACGGTTATTAATCACGCTAATAAAATATCGTTTTCTCGCCTTCAAGTTATCCAAAACACAGCTGCACGACTTATGGCCAGAAGCCCGTTATGTGAACACATTACTCCTGTAAGGAAACAATTATATTGGTTGCCGATTGAATATAGAGTGAATATACAGAGATAGCTGACCCTCTGGCAGACGCTTGTGTTTCCACATGTAAACATGGAAAACATGGAAGTAAGCACCACAAAAAATGCTGCAAAAAAACTCATCTTACGACAATTTGTGCTGCATGGGGGTGTAATAGTTACAGACGAACAAGAAAGGACATATCATTTTTTTCTTTTTCGCTTGAACAAGAAAGATGCAGTAAATGGATACAAAATCTCCGACATAATGATTTGAAAGGCAAATCGCCACAGGATTTAAAATATAGACATGTTTGTGCCGAACATTTTGAGGAGAATCAATTTATTAATGCAAACCAAAGGTAAGTTTTCACCTTTAAAAAACTTTTTAAAAACAAGGGAAGTATTTCATCTTAAAAATAAGTTTTAGTGCAGGCCAGATTTTGTAAAATGCATTGAATTACCCTTGTGAACAGTTATGTTTTATTCAAGTTCTAATGTACTATGCAATCGCCTCTCCCGGGGCGGGGAAGGGGGGTACATTCTGGTGGGTGATACTAGATTACACCAACATCACCGCACTTCTCCCACCCCACCGCACCAACACCAAATTCGACATACTTTTCTGACAGATTTAACCACAAATATTGCTTCATTGTTTGAATGCGTCATGTATTGTGATAAAGTTCGGGATAAGCTTTTTCGGCGAGTCATAGAAGCGGGCTGCGCAACAGATATCTCCTGTGATAAAAGGGAATGTGATAAAATAGCATACTACATGGTAGATTTATATCTCACTGTCAGAATAACACATTCCCTAAAAATGCAGAACAGAGATTTCCAAACAAGAGGCGCTTCTCGAAGTAGAAAAATAATGAAACTGAAGCACTTGTAAATTTACATGTGAAATAATATTTAACCGATTGATCTGAGGTAATAAAATGTGTTAAGAATGTTTATTGTGTTGTTAATTTATTGTTTCAAGTCTAACAAAAATAGCAAATTGTGTATGAAAGAGCACACACAAAAGAACACACATACAAAAGCAACAAAATGCCTTTGAGGATGCCCCCAAGTGCACAATAGATGTGCATTCTCATAGTGATAACACCAGTGACTACCAGGCGGCGCTGTGCCATCTGGATAAACATAGCAGTTAATGGGAGTGAGCTTTCTTGTTCATTAATATTCTTTCTTGGAGCGTGAGTGTTGCTGCTGCAACACTTTAGGATTTTGCTATAAACGTGTCTGTTGAAAAAAGTGTCCGAGCAGTAATAAACTAAAACTGAGTCTTCAGGAGAAAATTTTGAGTGCCAAAGTATCTAAACTCTTCATAGTGATATGATAGAAATCAATGATTGAAACTTTGATTATGCCTCCAAATGGGTTGAATCGAAGAATCCGACACAAAGCAGATTCAAAAACGTTTGCAGAAATTGCCTCAATGTTTGAAAAGAGGCGTCTAGGAGATTATACGACTTAGCTTTCTAACAGGTTCCTGTATTTAACGTTAAACGTTTAAGAGCAGCACATTAAACTCGTAAACTAAATTTTGCAAACCATAGTGAAAAAGTATGCGGATTAACCAATTATCAGATTGTATGTTGTTTGGTATGGCATCGTTTTAAGTAGTTGTGGGTGAATAAAACGAAACCACGTTCTGGATTTATGGTAATGATAATACACATAGCATTCTTCCCCGTACCACATAATTCCTACGTGGTACAGTGATTGTTTTAACTTTTGTTTGAATTGCACATCTTAAACTCAGAAAAATTCATTTTTTGTTTCGTGTTTGAAGGTATATGGAAATAAATATTCTTTTTTACATTTTCTACGCTATATATATCGGTTCAACGTTAGTCTGCTGTCACATAATTTCAATAAAATCTTTTATTTGACTACAATAAAGAAAACTTCAGTGTAGCTGTACCTAGATAGGGGTTGTTTGCCCTAAGTTCTAATATAATGTTAAGTAAGTGGAAAGTCGTTGAGAGCGTGTTAATAGTGATAGTTGTCGCAAACGCCCTAATGCCTCTAACTGTGCAGTGTTTCATTCGGCTATTGATGATATTGCTGATAACCCCAGAATAAGTTCCATGAAACCGAGGATGTCAGCATATTTCTTTCAGTGTTCATATCATTTCATGTATTTGTCGTTAGGTTATTCCAAAAAGTATTATTTATGGATTTCTGGGCTAATGTTACAGACATTGAAAACCCATTGTTTTGTAGTCTACAACAGATTTTTCCGAAATCAAAAGGATTTGTATCAAATCCATCACAGGTTATGAGAGACAAAATGGAATATTTATAGAAAATTAAGCTTTTGTTTGAATGTCTATTGATTTCCTGTACGGTCACACAGCTTTGACCTAATTATATCTTGATTGTCTTACATTTTGATGGTCGTGAAGTAGTTATGATTGTTATTATTAATTTGTTGCTGAAACTAGAAAAGACCTGTAATCTGCCATATTATCCGTTCGTTGAGGGACTACCTTTGAAATAATTTCTTCAGTTAGTGTCTCGGCAGACTTTTAATTGAAGAAGACTCCTGTTTTCCTGTCTTCGGAAAATAAATGGCCTCCTAGTGCCTCAATAAGACTAGGGTTGCGCTTTACACTTTATTTTCATCCCCGGTAATCCGCATATAAATTCGTGTCATTCCTCATCGATTATAACATTATCGTACGCGCAGTCCCATACCCCTTCCTTCGTGCGTACATACTTTATAGATAAACACCTATACAAAAGTTGTCGGCAAACACCTTACGTGACTCAAAACTTAAGAGGTTTTTAAAGATTTAGGTACCCCGTTTTAGAGAAATGCTACATCAGTACCTCGCATAAGGGTCTGCAAAGTGATTATCTCGGCAGACCTGTTATCAACGCGATTATTCTTTGATATTATTATACTTTTAACTGGCGGAATTGAATGGCATATATCCAATGACAATTCGCTGTTTTGCTGAAATCCAAAATCGAGTGTGGAAGCTGTTTGACTTTAGTTAATATGTTATTCATCTGACTGCCACAATCCTGGCGGTTTACAGTGCCACTGATTATTGAGTAGTTTGTAACCTACCTCTTTGGCCGAGCAGTTCAAGACTATTTCAATGTCACTTTCGGCCTACCATGGTGAACAAGAGTAACCTGTCGATTGCACACCGTGGTGGAATGACGGACAAACACTCTCTGTGTTGTCTTAGTGCTAAATGAGTCTCAGTATCTCGAATGCAAAAACTATGTTAGTTAGACGTGTTCAGAAATCATTTCGCTAGAGTAGTTGCCAATGATCAGGGAAAGGAAATCGTGAGTTGTGCAAACGATAAAAAGAAAAAAAAAAAAAACAGAAGTCGAATTGATCATAATTACGGTATATTTTTACGTCACAAGAAGCACCATCTGGCGGTGGTTTACACTTAATGGCAGCCATGTTCCCGTTTTAAGGAAATGGAAGACGGAATTTCTGCTCAGCTATCTGGTGGACAGTACGGGGTGCCCGGAGGCATGAGTATCGGTGGTTTAAAACAAAACGATGAGCATGGCTCTCGTCCAACTTATTCTATGCCAGGAATTTTGCATTTTCTGCAAACAGAATGGGCAAGATTCGAAATGGAGAGGGCTCAGTGGGATGTTGAGAGAGCAGAACTTCAGGTGAGACTGCAGCTAGAAGCAGTTTTTGTTTAATTGCTCTCTTAAAAATTGTTATAGTCGCACCTGCTGTTTCAGAAAGAGTTCAATGGAAAAGTGATGTTATTTACTTCAAGCACTGGTAGCTCCGAGTAGCTCTGACTTGTATAACATCGTATATCTCTCTGTCAGAACTACGAAGCCTTCCATTGCTCCCGTAATAGGGGTCAACTTCACATGTTCTGAGGCACGAATCCTGCATACCAGTCCGTATTATTCAAAAATCTACAGAAAGTTCATGCCCAATATGCCCTTTTTGTAAAACAGGCACAGTTTTTAGTGAACTGTATATCTTTTATTTGTTCATAAAAGTGCAGAAAAGTTAGCTTCCGCATCCACCTGTCAAGTGTTTGTTTACATTCTGGCCTTTGAAAGTCACGTGACCAAAGTCAAGGGACCGAAAATTTAAATAAAGGGGTTATAGTTTATTTGGACAATGTATATTAAATAGTTGATAGATGCAGAATTACGTATAAATTTATTTGGTACACCCACAATATTTGACTTTTTATGTTTACGTTCTTTTTGAAATATCAATTTAAAAGTTTTTTTTTGGTGGATAATTGAAAAAAATTATTGTTACTGTGTCACGTAATGAAGTATGCTCCCTGAATACAAACAAATGTCATTTATTGCGGGAGATTTGGGGTTATTTCCGTATTATTTTCTTTTGAAAAAAGCGTAACACAGAAGTTGTATATGATTACCGTTGTACTTTGAGGGCCTTTAGCAAATGCCAATAAAAACTTATGGGTCGTTGAATCTCGCACAAAGTAGCCACAGGGGTGCCTCAAAGCGAGCGCAGTTTACTTGCTTATCGTTAGATAGCGAGGCTTTGAAGCGGTGCCCGGAAACTTTTTAGCGCACCGCTTTTTGGAGCTATAGCACTGGCTGCCACTCTGGGCGTACGAGTACAAGTAGCTGTTTCTGTCTTCTCCGAACAGAAATGATCACAGTTCCTGTTATAGAAATGGCCATTGATCTCAGTTTTCGAGGGTCTTGTTCTTTCGGCGAGCGTAGCCACATACTGACGTTCAAACTAGCATGCCCTTTCTTTAAAGACACAATGAGAAGCACGAGAAGTGTCATGGCACATTATTTTCGAAGAAAGTTCAAAACTTGTGTAAAAAGTGGCTTCCCAATTTTGTAAGAATTGTGAGCTATAGTAGGGGTTTCTGTGACTTAATCTCAAGAAAACCTCCACTTTTTTCAGTACAGAAATGTTAGTTGGCCATAAACATGTTCGCTAAAATTTATAATTGGGTGATTTTTGTAACGCTTTTTTAGGCCCCAACCCTTCGAATTGGGGCCCATAGGTTTGGGGTGTCCGTCCGTCTATCCGTCATCGCTTTATACCCCTATGAATTTGGGGGGCGGTCAGGGCCTGTACTTGTTTGGAAGTTCGGAAAAATTGACATTAGTATCAAGTTCTGCTGTAGGAACTGACTGTTGCTGTCATAAGGAGACCGCAAGAGTCATCTAGGACTACTCAAAGTGTGGTTTTATCAGTTAGATGCATGATAGACTCTCACGCTCTTGAAAGGGTCCCGGTAATAAAAATGTCTATTAGCAGGCCTGTCGACCAGGTGTTTTGTTCTCAAACGTTTCTACATTTTTTTTTGTAATACTTTCGCATGTTTTTGGTTCATCTGTATTGACTTTGGATGATCCTTTAGCCCCTCCCCAAAAATGACCTTTATTAATGGAGACTGAAAAATTAAGTTGTAAAGGTTCTCAATACTGGTTTTTTCACATGTAGAAAAATGCTCAGAGTATAATTCTGAGCAATTGTACTTTACACCTGTTTTTAGTTCCTGAAGTGTTGGCTGACTATATTGTCAGTCACTTTGGGCCTCTCCTGTTTCTAACTAGACTCTGGTGTATCTGACCTTTAATTTTACGGTAAAATCGGTCGAAATGTGAAACTGAACTTTTAGGGGATAACCTAACATAGATGGGCAAACACTATGTTGTGAAACGTGTCATGCGTAATAGACAAATATGTATATTTATTACGAGCTTCCTTTATATTATGCATTGTGAAAAACAAGAGATCTCTTATGTTTTTTTGCAATAAATTATGCATAAACAAATGCGTAATCAACTATTTGATTTTCCGGTCTGGTTGCAGGTACTTGTTTGATGGGTGTCGGCATTATGTTCTCTCAGTCTCTGTGTCAGTATGGCGAAAACATGAAAAATTATTTTCTTGTACTCCTGAAATCAACGTAAACAAGAGAAAATCAGCCAAAATTATTAATTGGTAGTAAGATGCTGCTGTCAAAGAAATGAAGCCAGGGAGTCTGACGTTTCGGTGCAGTTTCGGTGCAGTTGCAAGCGGGTCTAGGACATTCCCCCACTGGACCGTTCCCTACGGATATTTCCCCCGGGACGGCTCCCCCGTAGGACATTTCTTCCCGGAGACGTATTCCCCAGACTGGTTTATTCTGCCGGGGAGGGGGGGGGGGGGGGGGGATATATGCGAGCGACCGTGTGTCGATCTATCGGTCTGTCATCAACATATGGGAACAAACACAGATCGGTATTGTAAATGGGCCAGGTTCGTCCAAGGAAAATGGACCAGCTGGACTGGAAAATTTCTGCTCTTGAATGGCTATTGATGGCCGTGTTTAACTGATGGGAGGGAATATGTTGGCTATGCACACTGCTCTAGTTGATTTTATTTTTGTTCACCATCGTATTTAAAATGAAACGCAATTTTATTCATTCCGGCACTTCGAAAATTATTGCAATTAAGCCGAGACACAGGATTGCATTAAGAACATCAATCGTGAACTGACCGGGGGAATCATCCTCGAGTTTTGAACATTGTGTGTGACAAAAACCTTTTTTTTATATTCTCCACAGGGGGAATATATGTCGGTCATTCTGTCATCAAGAGCTTGTTAACACGATAACTTAAAAACTGCTGCAAGGATTTTAATGAAACTTGGTATGTAGCTTCTATGGGAACAAACACAGATCGGTATTGTAAATGGGCCAGGTTCGTCCAAGGAAAATGGACCGGCTGGACTTAGAAAATTTCAGCTCTTGATTAACTATTGATGGCCGTGTTTAACTGATGAGGGGGGGGGGGGGGGGTGAGAATATGTGGGCTGTGCACACTGCTCTAGTTTGTTAAGTACAAAAGTCGGTGTGCTGTAGTATGTATTCTAGTACAAAAGTCGATATATTGTAGTGTATGTTGTGGTATGTTGTCGTATAAACATTGGGACTTGTAACAATAAAAAAAAATTATTAGGCCCCAACCCTTCGGATTGGGGCCTATAGGTTTGGGGTGTCCGTCCGTCTGTTCGTCATCGCTTTATACCCCTATGAATTTGGGGGGCGGTCAGGGCCTGCTTGTGTTTCACAAATACTTACTTGTTCACCATCGTATTTTCAATGAAACACAATCTTTCATAGAATAGTTTATTATTTCATTCATTTTAGCTCTTCAAAATTTATTTATTGCAATTAAGCCGAGACCCAGGTTTGCATTAAGAACATAAATGGTGAACTGACTGGGGAATCATCCTCAAGTTTTGAACATTGTGTGTGACAAAAACCTTTTTTTAAGTACAAAAGTCGGTATATTGTAGTGTGTGTTGTAGTATGTTGGCGTATAAACAGTGGGACCTGTGACGATAAAAGAATCAATAAAACGTTTATTGAAAGAAATCCAGTGAACAAAAATTTCATTAAACTTGGAAAGAAATGCGGTTTTAGTAATTAAATTGGTCAGAGGGTAGTGTTTCTCTTCCGTTTGGGGGTTTTGGCACAGGGGATATCATCGGGGTGGGGCGGAGGGGGTTCGGTCCGGAACCCAACACATCCATGTCATGCTTTTATTCGCTGCCATTTGAGCGTTAATATGGAACTGGTTAAGGTAGTGACCAATCAGATTTGGTTTTTTGGTTAAGGTATTTACTGGAATAAATTGCAGTTTTCCACGGAATAACTCTCAACGTGAATATCACTATGGTGTAGCTTAGCAACACATGAAAGTGATCTTCTGCAAAGCGAAGGGCAGCAAGACGTTGAATTGCCTTGTATGCCGGATTCCACTGGAACGTCTATATTCTTAAATAAAATTTTGAGGGGAAAAAAGAATTAAATCACTAAACTAAATATTGATGCCATTGTTGGGTTGCAGGCTAGGATAGCTTTCTTGCAAGGAGAACGCAAAGGACAAGAGAATTTGAAACAGGATCTTGTGCGAAGGATAAAAATGCTTGAATATGCGCTCAAACAAGAAAGGTATGGGAACTTTGAAGAATAAACAATCAAGATACGTGTTTGATTAAATGAACTAAATGAATCCAAAAAATATCTAAGCACGTGCACATGTGGTTTGATTGATTTCAGTTTCAGATAAAACAATAATTTAAATTCTTTTTGTTCAGTAAAACTGATGACAGAACTTTGTTTATTAAAGAGCGAAGTTTCATAAGCTAAAATTCGGCAAAGAGCTCAACCAGGGAGAAATCAAGCCGCCCCAGTTTGACGAAGATGAAAAAGGTTAATAAGGAATTTTTGTTTTTGAAATTTAGTTGCAATTCTCGTTGCAAATTGTAAATGTTTAAGCTAACAAGGAGTGTTATGGCCTGAATACCATTGTAATCTCCATCTTGTAAAAAGAAATGGTGTCCGCTATGTTTGGAAAAAGTTTAAAAAAAAATGACAAGTGATATAGGAAGGTATGGCAAATATCAGTGCAAGTTCATTAATGCGAGCGTGCACTGGCCGTTTTGAGTAGTTTTGAAGCCGAACCGAAGTAGTTAAAAAGTTATGATTATTTTTTTGTATGGAGCTTTTCGTGTATCTTTCAACCGCAGTCAGTATGTTATGTGCCGTTATGCTTTTGTTCCAGACGATTCCCTAAATGAGGATGCGTTGAATGAGTTGAACAGTAACGTGACGTGGAAGCAAGGAAGGCAACTTCTAAGACAGTACGTTAGAATATTGTGCTTATTTCAGTACAGTGACAAGAACTCTAACACTGCGGAACAGTGAAGCGTGCTAATTTGAGTAGTCTGAGTATGATTTGAAAAGCCTGAATTTTGGAATTTATTAGATGTTGTCTTTGGCACAACTCATGTTTGGAATAAGCGTTGAGTTGTCAACACTTCGTTGCTACGTTATAGTTGTTTCTCGTGGCCAGTGCTATTTTGATTCATAAAAAAGAGCCACATTTTATTTCAGATACTTACAAGAAATCGGCTATACGGACACAATTATTGACGTGCGTTCAGCCCGCGTTCGGCAACTTTTAGGTGTTCAGGGAACGGAGAGCGAAGACGGCAGGCCGATGGTTAATGGCGACGCCCCCCAAAAGCGAAGCAGCGATGGACAGGGCAGAAGGTATCAGCCAAATCACTAGATGAAAATGATAACAAAAGAAAACACATAGAAAGCCTTTGTATGGCGTACTGTGTCATTAAAAGCAGGCAGTGGTGATACTGTTTGCAATTCAATTTTTATTTTGGGCTTCTTGCAGTTCTGACCACTCTTGTAATTCTTAGCTACCTTGATGTTTCCTTGTATATGATCCTCGCGGTTGCTATAGGGGGTAGGGGGGGGGGAGGGAGGGGGCTCGATTAGACACATCACCACTAATCCATGCCACTGAAACCGACAGAAAAAAATAACCTGAAAGTTGTGTAAACATCCTCTTGAAATGCTGTTGCCTGTTAGTTCAAGTTGTGCTATCCCTTTGTTCTGTTCGTTTAATAGACATAGTTAAATGCATTGAACATTGTTCTTTAAAAAAATTGTATCAAATATCGTGAGTGTGGAACCGTCTGGTACCTTCAAACTTGGCCTGTGGCACTCGCTTTGCGTTTTCTTCGAGTTGCTTTGAATTTTCCGAGGAGGAAATGTTTAGTTGTTGCAAAATTTTCATGCACAATCGAAACTAAAAACGAGAGATTTTGACAGGAAGCGATTTCCAGGCTTATCATCCAGCGATCTGAACGCCAGGCCGGATGTGTGGTTGTCGCGTTATTTTTGCGCCTAAAAAAAGAAGCCATTAAACGTGAAAGAATATTGAGTTTTCCAGTCTGTGATTGATCTTCAGATAAAATGATTTTCTAAAGTGGCCGTCATACAGCTATGACTGCTTTCAATTTCCACCTGTACCTTTGAAAGTGACTGTTGCTTTGTTTCTTTAGTCTTTAGTCTTTTTGCAGAAGTAATCGTCAATAATTATATCATTTGTTAACAAACATACTTTACTAAACCAAAACAAAGTAAAAAAAAAATTGGGCAAAAATTGTTGTGCGTTGTGCCGTGATTATAAGTTTTCGTAATGAGTTCGCGTAGTGGTTGCTAGCATGTTTTTTGCGCATTTTGCTTCTTCAGAATAACGTCAAAGAAAATGAGCGGTTCTGTTGTTGACCGTGTTTTGAACGACACCGAAAAATCTGTTATTGCAACCTTCGAGTTTTTAAACGAGCAGTATACGGCTGGTGACGAAGACAATAGGTACACTTTCTATTAAAACAAGAAATAATAAACAAGCATTTTGTTCTTTCCTAGAAGCGGCCTTGATATAGGAAATCAATCATTATAAAATATGTGAATTTTATGGACACTTTTAAAATGCTGTAAATTATACTGTGGATGTGAGTGCGGTTTCTTGAAAATCCTAAAACAGTGAAAAAGTGTTTATCTGTACTTCCTTTCTTTGAAAATTTCAATGGACGCCTGTATAAAAATAAAAAACAAAGAAGTATACCTTTATAAAGTAATGGCTTCCTTTCATGTGTTAAGTGACGAAGATGACGATGGAATGGACGACGATGACGACGCGATGATCCAAAAGAAACGTGTCAAAACCAAAGTAAGTGTGCAGTTGTGTTCAATTTACAAGGATCATATTTTTTTTTGCCGGGGTTCCCAATCTTATCAAAAGTGACATCTTTTTCCCGTTCCGCACGTCATCATCTATGTGGGGTGTAACTGTTAACAGTGTTGTCTGAAATCTGTGTAAAGGGCAAAGAAAAGGGGCGAGAGTTAATTATACTTAGTGTCTCTTGCCATCTCACCACCTCCGCCCCCTGCTTTACTTAAAGCCTTATCGATGGGAATTTTGATCATATGACATTGGTAATTTTTTTATGTTTTCTCGGGCTTGTTCATAAAATACTGAAGCATTTTTGTCCTATCTTAAGAGTAAACCACGAAGCGTATTTTATAGATTGAAAATGAATCCATGGCGGGATTGGACGTTTTAGCGGACCCAGAAACGGAAGCAATGAACGAGTTCGAATTCCTTGTTTCGGAAGGCGGAGAAGGCGCAGGCGAGGCCCGAAGTACGGACTCGGCAGACTGGGGTAAGGTGTTAGTCGTCTGTAAATGGTATGACTTCTCAACGGTAACTCGGATATGTTTAGTGACTGTATCAGGCTTTGCCGTACTCTTTCATGTGTGTACTGCGCCTTAACATTAAGCAAAGGGGTAGCCCGGGGTAGGGGGGTGGGGCAGTGACCGGTTTTCTGTAGGAGTTGGTTTCAATGTGTTGTTGAATGATAGGGTAGCGGATATGCGGTGGAGTACGGTAATGTATCCAGCCGCTGTGTTTTCTCGTCGATCGTAGTCAGCACGGTGTATTGTTACAATTGTAGCACAAAGATACCCCTGTATGTACTTCGGAAACAGGAAACCTTTGAGTTGACACACCAGTTTCCCTTTTGTTTTGGTATTTTATTCGATCTTGATAATTAGGGGTGTATGATTCCCGTTCCGGCGTACAATATTCGACGATATGAACCCTGTACATAGTTGAAAAAAAAGAAGAAGAAAGTGAAGAAAGAATAAGGACAAAGTGAGTACAGAAGTACTACAGTTGAGATATACAGATGAACAAGTGTCTGGCTGCGGATTTAATTTAGCACAAATTGCTAATCTATTTAAGCAAGAAGAATTTTGCAGGATTGCGATTTAAAAAAAAAAAACAAAAAAAAAAAACAAAAACAAACAAAATCAAAAACAACGGCCGGGTAGTAACACTTATCAGTTAACTGATCGGCGAATATCTAGATGGAACTGGTGCAAGGCTGTATACTGTGATTTAATACAGGAGTGGTGTGTGTATTTGGTGTCGCGAATATAGCGTAACATTATAGTAATTCTTTTTACAAGATCTTCTAACAGTTAAACTGTCAACTAAAAAACTAAAAAGTGGCTTTAAAAAAATTACGTGTATTTACTATTCATTTTATAAATGACATATTAAAAAAAAGAACTAAACCATAAATCAAATAAGTTATTCTGCGCTGCACTGAAAAGTAATTATTTTTTTGTGTCAAACTGTTAATAAAGTGCTGTGCACACATTGTGTGCTGTTGTTTAGGCATGTTTATTATGTAGAATACGATTCGTTTCAGCTTTGTAAATTTTAAACACCAGTTTGTACGTCCCACTTTATTGATAGTATGATTAAGGTGGAAACCACTGTATAATTTTAACTTCTGCACTTTCGTGACGTGACTGTGTTACAATGGGGCTTGAAATAACACTGTCTGCGGCCTTTCCATAAACCCAAAATTTCAGGTGACAAACTCCACGGAAGGCTTAGAAAACCCATCCTCCCTGTAGTTATTAACACGCAGTCAGCCCGTACATTTTCCAAGTAACAGCTAGGCCGTGGTCCTGCATAGCGCTTGCCCAGGGGCCTCGGACAAGGCTATTCAAGCCCTTCAGCATTGTGTCTATGTTTTGTACCGTGTGTTCATGTGACACACCCACGCCACGCACACACACACCTACTTATTTGCAGATAAAAATAAAGACGAAGACTGGGACGTCGACCAGCAGTTGATAAGCAAGTTAAAAGAACAATATAAACAGGAGAGACCCAAAGGCAAGAAATCCATGCAAATGCAGAGTAGGCGTCGTGTTTTTGTTGTTCTTTTAGCCCCTCTCTCAGTCTGTTACGCAGCACACGCTTTGGGGAGGGGGTGGGGAACTTCAGCACAAAACTGAAAATTTCCACGCGGCTTGGAAAAAAAAATAATTAGAATTCAATTTCAAAGCGCTACCCGGTTGTTTGAAATTAATTTATACATACACGGGCATGGAAATTAATGTTGTGTGGTTCTTTTAAGAAGAGGGTATGTAATTAACCCACTACAGCAATGATGTTGTTGGCAGCGGCGCTAGCAGTCAGTTTTTATTGACCCTCTGAGCGCGAGCACTTACTAAAAAGATGATTTGTCATCATTGGTCATTGGTCTTATTAGCTGCCCTTTCCCATTTTGGATATTGATGACGTTGGATCTTGAGTTTCAAAATATGAAAGTCTGCTATCCAAGTCTGAATATCCGTGCTGTTTATATCTCTGTGCCCGAGTCCCGTGTCCTTAAATTTGAAAAAACTACTGAACTGGCCTTTGAAAACTGCTTTCACATCTCTACTTTGTTGTGTCATGATTTAAAACTGTTTCATTGTAACCTCCTGACTATGTGACACGAAGAAAGATGGCGGTATCTTTTATCAATCCCCTAACTGGATTGTGGTGTGTTAAACTTGTTTATGCCGTACAAGGTACATTCGCGAAGCACCACAACCCGGCTAGAGTGGCCTGATCAAGGCTATTGCCGATTTCATTGTGTCAGGATTGGTGTATCACCTGCCCTGTCACATCCTGTAATGCTTTCAGTTATTAAACACATTAGAAAGTTACGCTTTCGACTTGCCAAACATCTCCCTTGCTATAAGTGTGTTTAGTTTCATGATAAGTACTTAATGTTTTATTTTAGTTTTATCGTGTGTGTTTATTAAACTTAGACTTAAATCAGTCACTGCAAACTGATTGCTGATATATTAGTTTAATATTTCTTTTCAGTTATTATAAAATGTAGTATCAGTGTGTTTTATTTAAAATAATAATAGTAGTAATAAGGCTCGACAGGTAAATCAGAAGCAGAAAAGAAGTTTGATAAACTTCTTTAGTAATGCAAAAAGTGGACCATGGTTTAAATAAAAGAGTGAATTTATACTACTGATTTAGTTGATGGCTTTTTAAGTCGGGCAGAAGCTTGTGTTTTGTATTAATTCTGAGATTGTTTTGTTTGGCAGGACCGAAAAGATCGGATTTAAAACTGATGATAGATAATCTAGGAGAAAATGAAATTGGTTCACAGCAAGGTCCTATGTCTATGAACAATAATGCGGAAAACGAAGAAGGTGCGTTTTGTCGAACAGGTCAAGAAAAGTGAACTGCAGCGTCATGTCGATTAGTTTAATGGAAATGCGTGTCGAATATCAGATGTTTGAAGTGGTATGACTTCCGCTTGTGTACTGTGTTATGCTTACGGCCTGGGGAGGGGGGAGGGATGGGGGGGGGGGGGGCATTTGCGAATGTTCTTCAGCAGTCATTGTCTAAAACTCTTTCTCCGTTTTTACACTGGGAAATTTTCAAAAGGACTGGAGCAAAGTTTGTATTGTGAAGAAGTTTATTGAAATTGCGCTAACCGCCAGAGTAGCCTATCTGCATGCAAAAAATGGTGAACCATAGAACACGTACATAATGTGTACAAATTATTTAAATGAGCCACGCTATGCCGTTTAGGTCGGGGAAATTTCGCGGAGGATGATTACGAGGCAGCGCTGGCCCTGGGAGAACTAGCCGAGCTCACCGACTGCAGTGCCATCACAAACGAAACAGATATAGCGTACGATGTATGTGCTCCTTATATCCCTGGAAATAATTTTTTAAAAGAAATGTCACCATGCCACTGTTTAGTCCTACCCGCCAACTCATTGCACATGTGTGGTGATTTTAACCTATTCGCCACCGATTTTATTGGCGTACACAGGGTAAATTATAAAGCAGAATACTCACAGTGGCCCTTGCTTGGAGAGTAAAACATGCTAGTTGAAACAATCTTATAAAAATAGCGAGATTGGTCGAGTTTCTCAAATAACATGGAACAAGCAGCAGATTGTCATCGCTTAAGGTAGATCACATTAAGGAGAAAGAAAGTAGTTACAAACCAGGCGGACTCTTTCAACGGTTTTATATCCCACTTCCCTCATTCATACGTTATAAAAGTGATCTTTCTTGGCAGGTAAACTCAGCAAAAGAAACCTTTAGAAAGTCATGGACTGCAAAATATACTTTAAGGAGGTGAGTACCGTCAAGTAATCACTGACCACTTCAGTTATTTAAGTAAATGTCAAAGTAGATAGTTTGACAAAATCTCTTCTTCGGCAGTCAGGACGACTGTGTTGGCATTGCTTAGCCAAAAGAAGGTTACTGGTAGAGCTCCTAAAGTTCTGTATCAGTGTGCTGCCAAAATAAACTGGACACAGATGTGTGTCGTGTTGGGGGGGGGGGGGGGTAGCACCTTCCGTTAGTTATGCGTTGTACAATGAAAAGTGGTCTTTCCGTTGGCAGTCATTTCGACGGAGTGCGGGCGCTGGCGTTTCACCCCGTGGAACCTGTCCTCATAACAGCGTCAGAAGACCACACGCTCAAGCTGTGGAATCTACAGAAAACTGTACAGGCCAAAAAGTGAGTTGTTCCCATGGATGGCTTGTCAAGAAGGTAACCCGAAACCCTGTCAGAAAAGGAACATTCCTATTACAGACTTGCTTTTGACATCCCGACATCGAAGACAAAAATAGTCTGAACCTTTGCTATCCAAAGTACTTGATAACTTAGTAATATAATATTATGCCCGACCCAATATACCAAAGTAAAATGTCCAAAAGGCGACAGAGAAATTTTAAAGTGGAGGCGATGGAACTCGTTTGTATAACTATCATGGGACAAAAGAAAGGAACTTTATAAAAGCTGGTTCATGGTTTGCATCGACAGCCAATTTGTCTGGGATCACTGTATTTATGAACATGGAATTAAAACATTTTGTTGAGTTGCATAAGTAAGAACACTGCTTATGGTGTAGAACTGGAATCAGGCACTTGTCAGCCACAGACCACTCGTGAAGGACTGGCTTTGTGTGTTCAACAGGACGGCGTCGCTGGACGTGGAGCCCGTGTACACGTTCCGTGCGCACCACGGGCCCGTGCTGTGCCTGGCCGTGAGCAGCTCGGGAGAGGTGTGCTATAGCGGCGGCGCCGACGCCAGTATACGCTGCTGGAACATCCCCAGCTCCAACATAGATCCTTATGACTCTTTCGGTGAGAAACGTGTGTTCCAAGACCGAGAATGATTCATGCGGTGCTTTTGACAAGCACCGTTTTGATAAAGTAGTTCGAGCGATTAAACTGAGAGAGTAAAACATAGTTTTGGATCAAATTAAATAAAGAACTTAAAATGACATTGAAAAATAATTCTGAGTTATCATTGTTTTAAAAGTAAGTACTATGCAGATTTTTATTCGAGTTGAGCTTCTTTTGCAATTTTACTATCACACAACAAATGTGAAGGGGAATGTAGAAAACGAGTGTTTGTGGTTACAGATCCGGGGGTACTGCAGGACACGCTAGTAGCCCACACCGACGCCATCTGGGGTCTGTCCATACACTCGTCCAAGTCACAACTGTTATCCTGTTCAGCGGATGGCACAGTTCGGTTATGGGAACCCGGCAGCAAATCACCGCTGCTCAACACCTTTAGAGTTGATAATGGTAAAAAAAACAAACAAAAAAAAACAAAAAAAAAAAAAAAAACGTTGTTGCAGAAAGTTGGCACCTCCGTTGATTTTATTTCAGTGAAAGGATAGTTTAGATTCTTGGTCTGAATGTATTCCGCAACGAAAAGCATCCGTAAAACATCTCGGAATATAATTCCCCCAGTCTTCCCGTTGTCAGGGAGATTGCAGACTCTGCTCAATTCTCCTATTCTGCATTGGTTTCAGAGAAGGGCGTTCCCTCTTCCGTCGATTTTGTTCGCAGCGAGTCCAATCAAATGGTAGCTGGCTACACTTCTGCCAATGCGCATATATTTGATATTGAAACCTCTCAAAAGGTTTTAACACTGGAGTGCAAGACAGAAGGTAAGTAGAAAGCAGCTTGCTACATAGTGCTGCATTAGGGGGATGATTGGTGGGGCGTTTATTTATTAGCCCTGTCTCATCAGATTTAATTTTAATGTTGTAAGACCGAAAAAAGAGAAAAGCTCCTTGATAGGTGTCATTGCCACATGAAGTAACTATAGTGCCAGGTGACTGTATAAGGGCTTAAATCCTGGATCAGCTATGGGCCGAAGTGTCCAAAAAGCATTGGACCGAAGTGTCCAAGGCTGGGCCGAAGTGTCTTTCGCGTTGGGCCGAAATGGTTGGGACGAAGTGTCCATTAACCTTATGTGGTGATGATAAAGTTGTGCGAAGACTACACAAATGAAATGCTGCAGCGGAGAGAGAATGCGCTAGATTCCACTGCATTTAGCAGATTACTGTGTGGGAGGTTCAAGTAAATTACATAAAGTTAACAACTTCAAATATATAAATTAAAAATAAAGTTTCTGTTCTTGCTAGTATTGCATGGGGATTATGTTCTTTCAGACGGTGGTGCAAACAGTCAAATCAATAGAATAATCAGCCATCCCACACTGCCCACAACAATCACAGCAAACGAGGACAGAAATATTAGATTCTTCGATAACAATAGTGGTGCGTCTCACAATCTGTTTATCGTCATTTCAGCGTATTATTATTGTGACCGGGAACAGTTTATTTAATCGTTGCCGAAACGACACATTTTAGTGTGAAATATTACTGTTCCAAGCAATAAAAAAAGTGTCTTCATTTAGAAAATAACAGACAGTTTTAAGGAGATTTGGTCTTTGATGATCTGTGTGAACGTTCTCCACACGTAACTGTATTTTTGCAGGTAAATTAATACATTCAATGACCGCACATTTGGAAGCCGTGACGAGTTTAGCAGTAGATCCAAATGGTTTATATTTATTATCAGCAAGTAAGTTCCTCAAGTATTTTAAAATTCACACTGTTTATTCTATGGCTAACAAAAAATATTTTTGATTTGATTTGTGCCTAGGTTGCTACAGTTCATAGTTAATTTTGTTTTTTGGTTTTTTTTTTCGAAACTGGTTTACTAGGTTTGGCCGTTAATCTTAAAGAGCTGTAAGTGAAGACAAAAGAGGAAAAAAAGCCGTGTTTTGGTTTTCGGTATTTTCAGAAATTTTACTTAGACTAACTTTGAATAACAATAAATGGAAATATATGATATATAATCAATAACGAAATAAGCGAGTAGAGGATAAAGCCAAAATTAATTGAAGGAAAGATGACGTATTAATAGAAAAACATATAAATACCGTCTACTTTGACAGGTCACGACAGCTCAGTGCGGTTATGGAACCTGAACAGTAGAACATGTGTACAGGAGTTGACTTTGCATCGAAAGAAGTTTGAGGAATCCATACATGATGTAGCTTTCCATCCGTCGAAGCCCTACCTAGCGAGTGCGGGTGCGGACGCTTTAGCCAAAGTCTATGTATGACGTCAGACAGCAAAATACACGGTTTCTATAATATAGGTATCTTCAAATTATAAAGTGGATTTTTCTTTCCTTCTTAGTGCAAGTGTCCGAGTGCATCCACCAAATCCATAGCTTTAATTGACAAGTGCTGCGCTGTGGAGGCGCACATGCAGTGTAGCGTGTGGCGTTCTAGAAGGCCATGTAGGCATGTAGGTGGTCCACAATGGTGACGATACTTGATCGCGACAGGTGGAAAACGCCAGGATATGTGCGCCACAGTGGTGTAGAAACGACTCCTGGGACGCTTTAGGGACTACTGTACTCCCGAAACAATAACATGTGAGCGGATTGAAGAGAATTCCTGCAAGGAAAAATTCTGGCTCCTAATCATGTACCGGTTGTCTAAAGAGACGTGTCGCGTTGGCGCGCTGATGAGGGTGGAGCTTCCCCGCCCGGAGGCCGTCGCGGTGCCATCCCCCAACTTGTGTGTTCCTCTAGGTAACCTTTCCCTATGGCTTGGTGAGGGGAAGTTGCTTGGGGAGAGGGAGGTGGATTTCAAAACAATGTTGATTCCGCCCCCCCTCTCCTCCACCTTCGTGGTCTGTGCTATGGCACTGATTTCCCTTTGCTTGCCTTGCCATGCTGAGTGGGGAACGTAGCGCACAGTAAACCAAAATTTCACACCTTCTTTAATTTCGCGATTGTTCAAACTTCGCGCACTGTAGCTTCAGCAAATCACAGTTCATTGGATCGATCGTTCTGTAAAAACACCACATATGGTTGCAGTTTTAACTTAAACTATGATTGAACGATTATCATTAAGTTCCAAAGCTATTATCAATATATATATATAATATATATATATATGTAATAATTATAAAAACAAAAAAGAATAATTGTAATATTGAGAAACACTTTTCAATAAGGTAAAAAGCAGATTTTGTTTAGTGTTCCCTTTTCGCTCGTTGTCTGTAAAATAATACACGATTGAAAGTGTTTGAACCGTACCTAAGTTGCTGGCCTGAGTTTTTAGCTTTCCGAGTGTTGTAGCAAAATTTTTGGTTATATTCTAAGCAGTACTCTTTGGTTCTAGGTTGTGAAATAACGAAGTGGTGAATCACATTTTAACACGACTGTTGTTTTTGAGAAATATAACGAAAATTATGTAATTTGGCGTTGTTTACATTTGACAAAAATAAATAAAGTAAACAGTAACAAGAAATTAAACAAAAACATGTTTAACGAAAAGAATTTTTCAAGGGTTTTGTATTGACAAATGATATTAAACAGTTTTGTGTAAGCTTTAGTGAAGGTTTTAGAAAAGATACGAGTGACATAGGAGTTGGTTTATGTGTCGTTGTAGAAAGTGTTTGTATATATGTATAAAAAAAACCAATAACCGCAGTAGGTAATTAAACAATTATGTAGCCGCGGGTATCGAGCAAATTTGACATGAAATTGTGCTTACATTGGTATTGTTTTTCATTTGCGCCCAGTGTCATTTTGAAGTTTCTTGTGAGCTTTAGCTATGTATGCGAATTGGTGATTTATAAAAAAAGTTTCCGCCCGACAGTGAATTTCTCGCTTTTTTTTTTTCAAGGTTAAAATTGCCACTCTTAAGTAAAATAGAGTCGTATTTACAAAGCAGCGACCGTTGACTTCGGGCTTGCTGCAAGTGTTTCGAGAGCTTAGTCCAGGTATCGCATAAGACACCGTGTTGAAAATCGGATGGGACCAGGGAAAATGCCTTCAGTTTTTCCCTTTGAATAAGAGGATGATGGTCATTCCTACAGTGTTTTCTTACTGTTTGTGTCCCTAACTTTGTGCCCACACCTAAAATGAACACGGGCAAAAAAAAGAAAAAAAAAAGCAAAACTAGTTTTCGTAATGCGAATAAAAATATCCTACATTGTAGCTTCTCAGTATTATTTTTTTGTTAAAGTTTAGCCGTGTTTTCTTTTTCGAATGCAAAAGTAATCAGGTAAATATGTGATACCTATGTTATATGTCAATTATATATCAAAACGGTGTTGAAGGCTAGCTGGATTTTAATTTGCATGCTTGGGCGTTTTTGTTGACTAATTAATTTGCGTATTTATTGCTAGGCATTACTAGTCTATTGTGAAAATAAATGAACACAATATCAAAGTCGTTGTTTTTTTTTTGAGAATTTCTTCGAGCTGCTCTTATCACATCAGTTTGGAGCTGGGAGTGGGGGATGGGGGTGGCATCCGTCGTCTGTATGTGCGTATGTAAACTTTCGCTTAAAATTCTTCTCAATTTTTGATCGGATTCTTTCAAATTTTGTGCAATTTTCCCTATGTGCTCCTCTCTTGAAAAAAATTTTTTTTTTTTATTCTATTCTTTTGCCAAACGGAGCCGTTTTGAATTTTTTGGCCGCAAGATTTAAACAGGGTTCTCTCACAAATTCGATCGCATCCTTTGAATGCTATCCGGGCGTTTATCTCAAAAATTACTCTTTTTTTTTTTTCGCGATTCTCCCCAGATTGGCAAAATGTGGTCATAAGTGTTTTTTTTTTTTTTGCGTGCTGCCCGAAAATGAGAATCATGCTTGTCACAATTTAGATCGGATTCCTTTCAAATTTTTGTACGAAAGCTCTGGGAGAATTTCAGTTCAAAAATTATATTTTTGGCGATTTGGCAAAAAATTGGTCAGAAGGCACCATTTTGAAATTATCTGTCGGCCAGTTTTCAAAATGATTCTCCACAGTTTCTAAAAGATGCTTTTCAAATTTTGTACGGATGTTTCCTTGATGGTTCTCTTAAAAATTACACTTGTTCGTGATTCGTTCAAAAATGACACTATTTTGAAATTATTTTATCAGTCTGTTTTCAAAATGCTTTTCCCCACAGGATTTTGATGTGATTCCTGTCAGATTTCGTGCTAATGTATACTCGGTACTCCTGTCTTGAAATTTGTTCGGGCGATTCGCCAAAAATTTGCCAAGAAGTGCCACTTTTTTCAAATTTTTTCGCTTGTCAATTTTCAAAATGCTTCTCACAGTTTTGACTGGATTCTTTTGTACTAGAATGCTTTTAACGTGGTTCTCGCTTTAAAAAAAACCTGCTTTTTTTTATCGAGATTCGCCAAAAATTGGCCAAATGGCACCATTTTGAAAAAATTTATAGCCAAGTTTCAAAATGCTTTACCCAGAATAGCGATCTGATTCCTTTTAAAAATGAAACAAAAGATTCATAGATGGTCCTCTTAAAATTCACTTTGTTGGCGATCCGCCAAAAATTGACCAAATGGCGGCATTTTAATTTTTTTAATTTTTTTTTTTGTCTTTCAATTTTCGAAATTTTGATTAGATTCTTTTCAATTTTTTTTGGAGTATTACCAGGTGGTCATCCCTGTGAAAGTTACTTTTTTTACAAACTGGCAAAATGGCGCCATTTTGAAAGTTTTTATTAGTCCATTTTCAAAATGTTTCCTTAATTTTGACCGGATTCCTTTCAACATTTGTATGAATGTTCCCCAGATGGTCCTCTCGTGAAAAATTACTCTAATTAGCGATTCGCCAAAAAAAAATATGACCAAATGACGCCATTTCGTCATTTATTGTTGGCCAATTTTCAAAATTCTTCTTTTCCCACAGTTTTGATCAGAATTCTTTCAAATTTTTTACCCCCAAAAATTTGTCTCATGCCGCCCTTTTAAAATTGTGAAGGTCAAGTTTTCTAAAGTAGTTCTGCAAGTACTGTTGGTTAGGTGCTTCAATTTTAATTAGTAGTCCAAGGTTAGGGCTGCTTTGAAATTTACCTTTTTGTTTCGTTTAGGCCAATTCCTACCTTTGCAAATTTTCAGTGACCAGTTTTAATATTTAACTGCCACTTTTGGCGACCCTACGAGTCTTCTGATATATTATTCATTAGATCTCGACTGGTCACAGCGTCTCTGGGCGTTCTTGTAGGTATATATTTTGTAGGTATACATGTGCATTTGCAATTTTAATTACCGGCGTTGTTTTACTACTTGACATCATTCTGTGGTATAGTGTACGAAAGTACAACAAAGCACATGACAAGTAATAACAGGTCGTCTGAGGCGGCATAACTCTTCGGCCAAATTAATACAAAAGATCACCAAATTTGTTTTAAAAAGAAGACTGCTTAAGTGTTCTCCAACTTCACTTGTGCTTGAAATAATACGGTATGGTTCTTAAAAAACTCTCTTGCCGCAAAATGGATTTCGGATGAAATAGAAAATCGGGACCAGTAAGTCTTGATGCAATCGACGCAACCCTTATAAAATATTAAGTCACCTTAAACCAGAGAAGTGGTTGCTTGTCGGCCATTTTGGATATTAAATCAAACTGTAGCTTAATACATCAGATTATCATTTCGTACCAAACGTTTATTTACAAGTATTCAGTGAACACTAACAGGCCCCAACGCCCCAAAAATTGTAAGGGGTCGTCTATGGTTTTGAACCTGTTGGCCAGTTTAGGCCAAGAAATATAAATTTCCTACTTCTGCTCAAAACTTTGAAAAACAATGATGCTGGCTGGCGGAAAATCTTTTTTTTACCCCCAAAATTTAGCAGATCACGTGACCGAATTTGGCCAAAATGGCCTAAAGGCACATCTATAAGTCGAGACCTTTCAAATGAGCCCAACATCAAGTCTCTAGGCCTCTGCGTTCTCGAGATATCGCCTGTACACACTCAAAGTCGATTTTTGCGGTTTTGGCCAATCTGGCCAAGATCACGTGACCGAATTTGGCCAAAATGGCCAAAAGGCACATCTACAAGTCGAGACCTTTCAAATGAGCCCAACATCAAGTCTCTAGGCCTCTGCGATCTCGAGATATTGCCTGTACAAACACAAGTCGATTTTTGCGTTTTTTGGCCAATTTGGCCAAGATCACGTGACCGAATTCGGCCAAAATGTCTTTCAAATGAGCCAAACATCAAGTCTCTAGGCCTCTGCGTTCTTGAGATATCGCCTGTACAAACACAAGTCGATTTTTGCGTTTTTTTGGCAAATTTGGCCAAGATTACGTGACCGAATTCGGCCAAAATGGCCAAAAGGCACATCTACAACATGAGATCTTTCAAATGAGCCTAACATCAAGTCCCTAGGCCTTTGCGTTCTCGAGATATCGCCTGTACAAACACAAGTCGATTTTTTGCGTTTTTGGCCCATTTGGTCAAGATCACGTGATCGATTTTGGCCCAAAATGGCCAAAAGGCACATCTACAAGTCGAGATCTTTCAAATGAGCCAACATCAAGTCTCTAGGCCTTTGCGTTCTCGAGATATCGCCTGTACAAACACAAGTCGATTTTTGCGTTTTTTGGCCCATTTGGCCAAGATCTCGCGATCGAATTCGGCCAAAATGGCCAAAAGGCACATATACAACACGAGATCTTTCAAATGAGCCTAACATCAAGTCTCTAGGCCTCTGCGTTCTCGAGATATCACCTGTACAAACACAAGTCAATTTTTTGCGTTTTTGGCCCATTTGGCCAAGATCACGTGATCGAATTTGGCCAAAATGGCCAAAAGGCACATATACAACACGAGATCTTTCAAATGAGCCGAACATCAAGTCTCTAGGCCTCTGCGTTCTCGAGATATCGCTTGTACAAAAAAGCGATGACGGACAGACAGACGGACGGACGAACGGACAGACGGACAGACAGACACCCCAAGTCTATAGGCCCCCAACTCTGTAGGGTTGGGGCCTAAAAATGTGGTATGTCGAGAGAACAGGATGGCAGACCTTGAATTTCGGAATTTGCTCCAAATCATTGCAAGAGATCTGGTCGTGTTCCAGTTATTCAGGTGTCTGGAAGAAAACAAAATGGCCGCGTAGCGATATATCATTTGGGGGTCAAGCTGGACATCTTTGCGAAACATCTTTCAGTTCGCAAGATATTATGTTAAACCGGGGTGCATTGGAACATAAAACTTGTATATGCAGATAGCAGAAAACGTTTTGGCATTGGAATGACAACTTAAATGCTTGAATAAACTATGAGTACTACTGATATTTATGACGAAATATAACGTTGTTTGGAAAACATCTCAAGATAGAAAACTGCATTACAAAGATACTTTCCCAAATGCACTCCGTAATTTTTTGACGGGGTATATTTGGACAGGAAAAGGGACTCAGTTTAAGTCCTACTCTTGCCAAAGCAAAGGGGCTTCAAGAAAAAAAGGTAGATCTTACCTGGAGCACTTGAAATCGAACTTTCCTTACCCATACGATTTGCTTTTTTATCGGTTTGCATAAATATCATTTGGTTTTGTGGAGGCTGCTGCTACGCACCAGTTTAATTAAGATTTAGTTTTTGAATTCTCTGTTGTAGATTTGAAGAAAACCCCTTTGTCCCAATGCACACCATGCACCAGTGCGTCCCGGTCTCCCACAACAGATTAAGTATTTGAGTGCTGTGGCTTCCAGAGAACTGTTAAGTGTGTCTGCGATTGGAAATGAATGTGATGTAGATTTGTGGTGTGATGAGCTGTAGCGCCTTGTGATTGAAGAAAATCAAATAAAAATGTGGGAAAGAAATAATCAGGAAAAGGCCTTGCTGGTCTATACAGATCACCTAAAGATATGCTTTTTTCTTTGAAATTGTACAGTAATGCTCCTCTGTATTATTCCATCAGATAATAATAAAAACAAAAAGAAAAAACCCAAAACGTTGTTTAATAGTTGACAAAACATCGAGAAGCTATATAGTGCACCCAACTATTTAATCGATTTAAAAAAAATCTTTGAATGTAGGTTACTGCAATAATAGAACGAAAACTAGGCAGACACTTACATTGAGGAGTGCATGCGCACAATTTTGGGGTCTCCCTTTATTTGGACGCCGATTGCAGTTTCGAAATAACCCCCCCCCCCCCCCCGCGCCCCATCTTTTGCAGGAAACACGGAATGCTGAATGAAAATGATCTTTTTAAACGAAATTGACCACGGGTCTCGTTTTTGGTACGCATGTTAATACGTATGCTGACACGCGCCCCATCGCGTCTACCCGACGGGTCAGTACCTGTTATCCAGCACCTGGTCGAAATGTCCAGAGATGTCAAATATTTGGTAAAAGCCTTGTACAGATTGCACATTTTTTTCCGTTTGCACTAGCCTTTTGCAGTAAAGTTCTCTGTTGATTGTTTAACACAATTGTGATGATCTACTCTGTTTTTTTTAGATAGGAAATTAAAATAATAAATTAAAATACGAAAAAGCTTTGCAGGGAAATCCAAATATGCATAGATCTGGAGACTAAAATATTGGCGATAGAGTAAACCTAATAATAATCACTCTTCGATTTAGATCAAACCTATATTCTGACTGCTCTCCGTCACTAAAACGTTCAGTGGGGAATTCACAAAATTTTCTCATGTGGTTTGATTCAAGAACAAAAAAAAAAATAATAAGAGGAAAAAAGACGCATACATTCAGTGTTATTTTGTATTTTATTACTGGATACAAACAACGGCTATATTAATAAAACAGCAACAAGAACTATTCCATGAAAGTATGAAGTAGAAACTGAAATGTCAAGTCCTTACTACGAGATATGGCCACATCGAGCATTTACTGTTGCCATACATCTCCGCCACATACTGCGTTAAAGCCTTCGAAGGTTGGGGTATTCGTGATCACTTTTCCTCAGAAGTCAATTTTACCTTGTTGGCCGGTTATCCAACAGACGCTACCCTTTCAAAAAATTGATCCCATTGGCACTCGATAGTGATCGGGCGAAAAGGGCTGTCACGGCAAATCTCTGAAAACACATAGCATGCAGATAATCTGTAATTTCGGCTGCTGAATGAGCGCAGGTTATTCTGTTGGAAGACGGTAAGCTCTTGATTTTTTTTTCAAAAATGGCGCGGCACGGGCCACTAAAATCGCATCCAGGGTTCGCGTTGGCGGGGTTTTTGTCCACTTTTTGGGCATTTTTTATGGTTTGTACACGGTTTGTAGTAGAAAGACGGCATTTGGCAGAGACATAGAGGGTAATGAGTTGTCGTGAAATCCGCAAAATTTTTTTACCTTGACCCTTTGGACCTAAAAGACGTTATATAACAGAGGTTCCTCGGTGACCTTGACCTCCTCCGTCGTTTGCAAATGGGTATAAGTTTGTAGTTTTTCTCGGAATTTCTGCCCTTTTCTTCCCTTTGTTTCTTCTCTTTTTTCCGTCTCGGAGGTTTCCAGAAAACTCCTCCTACGCTATTTGACATAGGACGATGAAATTTGGAACAGAGATAGAGGGTGATGCGTTGTCGTCAAATCTGCAAAAAATTTTGATCTTGACCTTGAAGGTCAAGGGCAAATTGGGGTCAAATCTTTTTTACCTAAAAAAAGTGGTTTCCAGAAAACTCCTCCTACAGGGTTTGTCGTAGAAAGACGGCATTTGGCAGAGACAGAGAGGGTAATGAGTTGTCGTGAAATCCGCAGAATTTTTTTATCTTGAACCTCAGAGGTCAAGGTCAAAGTGAGGTCAAGATATTTTTAGAACGCCTCTTAATCAGGAAAAGTAGCCATAAAGGTGCTTAAATCCCAGTTTGAACACATAAAACGTACTCAGTAGGTGGTAAACTTTCATCCTTAATCTTGACTTTGAGGGTCAAGGTCAAAGGTCAAAAGACCTCACGTGCCGTTAACGACAGGCGACTTATCTCGAACACGGTTAGAGATATAGCGGTTTTGAGCTCATTTTCGACCCTTTGCGCCTAAACAACGTTACACAAGAGGTACTTCGGTGACCTTGACCTTTTTGGTCACAGTCAAGGTCGAAAACTGGAAGTCGACTACGTGTGGAAAACGGTTAGAGATAGAGGGTTTTAGAGTTCATTTTGAACCCGTTGGATCAAAGCACCTATAAAAAAATTGTGCTTCGTGACTTCGAGGTTTTTTGTCATGATTTAATACAAATATTTTCTGTAATGGTTTCTGTGACTGGGCCATTTCCGCTATGTAGCGTAATTCTGTCTAGTTAATGCTTCGTCTGTTAAAATGCGTTTGCTGGATTCACAAGTAAATCGTTAGTTTTACCCCACTTGTACAGCCCAGCCGAGTGAAATCGATCGAAGTCAGTGCTGCGTTGGCTTCCCGTTTTAATTAAATATAATCTACTTGTGACAAAGCAAAGGTTTTTTCTAAACACTTATCTGGTGACGACGAAGGAGAAGGATAAAAAAGGTCTTTTAGATGTATGGGGAAAAGATGTAGGGCGGAAATTAATAGATCTATATCTTCCACCAAGACATCAACCCCTACCCCCCTCCAGCACGCTTAGTTATTATTCTTCAAGTGAAACATAATTCTACAAAGAGATATATAAAGTCCATCATTTTTATTCGAATGATTCAAACACTGCAATGCGCCCCAAAAATCCTTTAGTAGGGCAATTAAAATTTTCAGAAATTTTGAAAATCAAGCTTTTCCTAAAATGTGGGCGATAACTTAAGAACTTTTGAGTATAAATCGTAGCGTGCTGCAGTGGCAATAAATAGAACAGCCTGTGAGCCCGCAGCACTTCTGGCAGATGGGGTAGGAGTGGTCATTCATGTACCAACTGGTTACCATGCGTGTCTATGACTTTTTAAAACGACCCCTAAACGCGGAGCGCTAATTTTGAAACAATACTCCTTGTTAACCAAACGCTTAGCGAAAAAATCTCCATTTCTATGGGAAATCAAATGAAAATGAAAATTCTTCCCTCCCACTCTTTTTTAAACAAGATCTGCACTCTCCCCCCCACTTCCCCCCCCCCCCGCTTTCTCCAGGTTTTTTTTTTTGTAACACACTCCATACAAAGTGACACCCCTGACCTGACCCCCTTAAAACTAGTGCCCATATATGTGCCACCCCCCACATCTCCGTGCATCCACACAAGATTGTAGTGTAAGCTAGAAAAAGTCCCAAATCAAGGCTCGTCAATTCTTTTCTGGCATTAGAAATTTGGTTTTCTTTTAAAAAGGTAAAACTCTCGTTTTATTTTGGTAAAACGCGCTTTTACGAGTAAAAGCGCAATTCGCGTTTTCCACTTTTAGATGGGTTCCCTTCCGGTTAATAATCCCACGCAGATAGAAATGAAATTTTTCTTGTGAATAGAATGGTTCGTTTACTCTCCATCCTGTCTTCCCTCCATCTACAGCCAATCAGCATGTGAGAATGATAAGAATTACGTCATTCGAAGACATCAATCATTCCCTTCAAGCCCCCAAAAATGGTGACAACGCACCAAGGCTTGTTGCGGGCTGGTTGGGAGGGAAGGTAGGCTAAAAGTGGAGAACGCGAATTGCGCTTTTACTCGTAAAAGCGCGTTTTACGAAAATAAACGATAGTTTTACTTCGTAAAAGCTTTAAATTCGCTCATCTCCACTTTTAGATGGGACTAAAGTCCGGAGCAGGGCAGCCTGCCATTCTGTTGAAAAATTGTTAAAAAGTTTCGCGCATTACGCTGCATACTCGACAGAGTGCAATGTCCTTGGACATTAGGAGTAGTAGTAAGAGACAAATAAAAGACTCAAACTAAGTTCCGCTTTTAATATTCTTCCAAACTATTGGTCGACGGGAACACTCTCGATCCATTGACAAAGAATAACAAAAGGTACTACTAGCGATCAAAGGACTCCAATGTAGTACTGTGCCAAGTTTAATGATCATCAAACCGATTGTTCGAATGAGTATTCTATCCATCCCCCACCTGCCTCCCACTGGATGGAGCCCGGCCTGGGATACTCCGATGCAGGGTATCATCATGTAGAAGGTACAAAGTAAATAAACTTTATTGACCTTAAAAGTCTATCTAAAAATAGTAAATCTAAAACCTGATTTATGTAAAATAAAAGTTGAACACAGGGGAAATTAGCTCTGCCTGTGTCACTAAATGCATGCTGGCCTTAAGGCCTGAACACATAAATGGGACTCAAATTGGAGTATTGTCACGATTTATGGCATTAAGCGAAAATACTGGAAATAAGTGCTTCATTCGTGAAATTATAATTATTACGCACTCACAGAGTGAAGACCTAATCACAGGAACTATAAAATTGTTGAAAACAGTCACAATTTGCACTTGGGATAAGTCCCATTAAACGGTACCTAGGGTACCCATGGTATGGTCACTGTAGGATGGGATACCTATTTCATGTGCTCAAACGATGGCCAGACTATATCGAACTGGATAAGGAGGAGAGATGTCTTTCTCTACCCCCCCTTTTTATCTAGGAGTGATTAGAAAAATAGGTTACACAAATTGCTCCAATGAAGAGGAGTCCCTGCTACAGTGACGGTACCTTACAACAGTCTCTTGAGTATGGTACGAAAAAATGAACTGTCTTTTTGGTCCAAGATATATGGGCTCAAAAGAAACTCCGCCTTTGACCGTGGTCAAATGTCTCTGGTAGCGGCTCTAATCCCTCAGGAGGTGCGGTAATTCTTGAACTTGTGTTGATAGCCGCCACGACCCTTGGATGGTCCACTTTTTTGTTTGCCCTTGCTTTTCGGTCTGGGGGTGACCGGTCTGTCAACATAACAAAATTAAGCCTTAAATGTTGATTCTGCCGCTATAAAAGGGGCTACAGAATAAGTCCCGGAGATTTCATCTTTGGAGAAATCTTTTAGGTAATATTTGATAAGCGAGTTTGGAGAAGCCCAGCATCCCGTTTTGAGAATCTCAGAACATGACACATTGCGTAAAGCCCTGAGTGAATTTGCTACTTGTCTTACTTGATGGGCTTTAACATTCAATTCCGATAGAAGCTTGGTGTCAGATTGTGTCTTTTCATAAGCTGTAATAATGACCTCTTTTATGTAACGAGAAATCGTTTGTTTGGAAAGGTCCTTGTTGAAATTCGGCATGTGGGAAATGATCAAAGCTTTCTGATTTAATGACCGATATGTCTCTAAAATGTCTAAGTACTGCGTAGTGCTTTGACAGGACACAATGACACCAAACCTCCCGGGGTGTGTTCTTCAGGAAGGGATGGTAGGCTTATATGATCAAATGTGCGCATCCCATGAGTACTGATATGTGTCTTTCCCATAAAACCTGTCCTTGGAACGAGAAATACCTTATCCCAAGTCCCATTTTCTTTGCTCACTGTTCTGTCTAAGGCGTGTTTTTCGCTTCTTCGCTTGCCTGATGCCAACGCCAATAGAAAGGGGAATATTAAGGTGGCATGTTTTGTTGATATTATGCTTTCTTCGAAAATGTCAGGCCTTTAAAGAAAGCGAAGTACTAATGACAGATCCCATTTTGTCACTGTGGGCGTATTGGGGGGAGTTCACCTTAAAGTGTCTGATCAATTGTGATAAGGCTGAATCTTCCCGCTGGATCGTAACCCATGGATGCTTTAAGTTTGGAGCCTATGGCTGCCCTGTATCCCTCTATAGAACCCACTTTTAAGTGTTCGTCCGTAAATAGATAGTCCAGGAAGTCTGCCACGATCGGTGGGGATGCCTGGAATGGGTCTATTTTCGATTTAGTGCACCACGCGGCAAATTTATTCCATTGGGCTCTGTATACCTTAGCTGTGGATTGTTTGTGGCTACTAACCATTTTATCCACTACCTTATCTGAGCAGCCTTTTTAGGCCCCAACCCTTCGGATTGGGGCCTATAGGTTTGGGGTGTCCGTCCGTCTGTCCGTCATCGCTTTATATCCCTATGAATTTGGGGGGCGGTTGGGGCCTGCTTGTGTTTCACAAATACTTACTTGTTTCTTTAAGAAGGACTGGTCAGGCACCACAGGTGCAGGTTCAGAAGGTGAGGGGCCGGGTGAGGATGATGCCAATGTGGTTGGGATAACAGTTCTTTGTGGCATGGGATCGGGATTGATTTGATCACCTTGCACTGTAACAGTAGGGCAAACCATGGGGCTTCCGGCATCCACGGGGCCACTAACAGGAGGAATCGTGGTTTCAGTTTGATTACCCTCTGAAGAACTTGAAGAAGTATTGCCTGCAGGGGAAAGGCGTACAACAATTCTTGGGTTTGCCATGGGCAATTGAGAGCGTCCACAGCCCATGTGGATGGGTCTGGGCAGGGGGAGACAAACCTGGGCAGTTGGGTTGTTATGGAATTCGCAAACAGGTCTATGGAGGGTGGGCTCCATGGTGACTGACCTGTTACCCATCGGAAGGAGGTGCGTGCTAGGCACCATTCCGTGTGAATTACCTGTCCCTCACTGGAGGCCAAATCTGCCAGCACATTGAGTTTTCCCGCTAAAAGATGGGCTGTTAGGGTTATGTGACATTGGCGGGCAAAATAAAGGATTTTGAACGCCAGGGAGAGATCTGGTCCCCCTTGTCTGTCTAGGTAAGCCACTACCGTGGAATTGTCAAGTAGGAACAGAACTGATTTGCCCTTGAGAAGATGATTCAGCTTGTTTAGGGCTATCAAAACCACTCGTAACTCCAGCCAATTGATATGGTAGTCGTTTAGGGGGGCATATCCCTTTCAATACCTGACCCTGACAGTGTATAACCCAGCCCTTCTGGGACGAATCGGTCTGGAGTTCTATTTCTGGGGGTGGGGAGTGAAAGGAGACGCCCTCGGTCATCACTATGGGATCGCACCACCATTGCAGGGGAATTTGAGTTTTCCTGGATATCTTTGCTTTGGCCCAGGGAAATCTCCCTTTTCTTAGAGCAAACTTGACTTGTCTTTGAAATGGTCTGTAGTGCAAGCGGCCTAAAGGGGCCGCTTTTGGTTGCTACTAAGAGTCCTAACAGGGATTCCATTGCCTGTAAGCTCACGTTTTTGTCTGATGGGATGCTTTTATTGCTTGGCAGATTTTTTGACGCCTCTCCTCGGTAGGAAAGGCTCTTGCATTTTGTAGATCCCATCTTTCCCCGAGAAATATAATGTGTTGTTTGGGAGAGAGCTCTGATTTGGGTATACTGACTACGAGTCCTACCTGAACGGCCTTTCGAACTAGAGTTATAGTTTGAAGACGGGCCATTTCTTTGTCCTGATGGGCTAGTAACCAATCGTCTAGATACTGGAACACCAGCATGCCTTTTAGACGGGCCCAAGACTTCAGAACTTTCATTACTTTCGAGAACAGATACGGGGCTGTGGAGAGGCTGAAAGAGAGTGCCCGAAACCAAAAACGTTATAGGCCTACTTCGAAGCTTACGAATTTTTTTTGGCTGACTGATGTAACGGGATATGGAAGTACGCGTCGGACAGATCTATCGATGTGCCCCACATCCCCGCCTGAAGGCTTCTTTTATGATTTGGGCTGTGTCCATTTGAAATGTCGTGGTCATTAGAAATTCGTTGAGGGAGGAGAGGTCTATTCCATTTAAAATGTCGTGGTCATTAGAAATTCGTTGAGGGAGGAGAGGTTCTATTACTAATCTCCACCCACCCGATTTCTTGGCGACCAGAAAGACCCAGCTGAAAAAGGCTGTTTGGGCTTCGGGCATTTCTTCTATGGCCTCTTTTTCCTTTAGGGATATCAGCATTTCCTGAAGGACTACATCTTTGTCTGACCCTTTTGGGTAGTAGGTGACTAAGTTTTCTGGCACCCGGACTGTTAGGGGGGTAGGGAACTTGTGACCCCTTTGATCCCGTTTGAATGGTAGAGAGTACCCGTTTTTGAGCCATCGGACCACTCGGCGAGGGGCGCCCATTTCTGCCCAGACTTTCCAGAATTTGCCTAGCCTTCCTCCCACTGGCCAGCAGGTGATGTAAAATTGCAAATATTTTGTATTTTCTGCACTAATTAAAGTATCGCCAAGAGACCAAGGAGTCTCTGGGCGGTACTTTGGTTGGCTCCTACCTGCTCTGCTGTGGCGATGGGTCCTCCTGTCGATTGCTGTAGCTTGACTTGGGCTTCTTGGCAGGGGGCGGCTGCGATTTGGAGATGGGCTTTGCCTGCTCCGAATTCTGGCGTTGAACTCTTTTGCGTTTGAGTGGGTGCCGGAACGATGCACGGGACATTCTAGACATCAGGGCAAAGTCTTGTGATAGGGGGCGACTTTCTTGATTAACCCTCTCTATTTCGGCGGGAGGAAATAACTCTTTTTCATCAGGATGGGAGCATGGCGCAGTTCTCTTAGCCCTTTCACGCTCGACCAGCAGTGCTGCAAGAACGCATTCCGTCTGAGAAAGACCATGGCCGTCATAAGATAAGTAGACAGCTTGACAACGTCCCTGGTCGCCAGAGCTAAGCATTCCAATAGTTTGGACGTGACCGGATTATTGAGGCGCAGATCCTCCCAACGCGTTTTTAACGCTTTCAAAGTATGGTCCTGAAAGGACATAATGTTGAGGATATGACGCGAGGATGCCTCAGTGGTCTTGGCGTCTTTCTCCACTAGTGGAATGTCTGAGTCGTCGCGAACCGAGAGCATCCAAACTGTGCGTTTCGATGGTTGCTCCAATGGCTCTGACGATATTACATCATCCGACGGTCGATACGGGCCCGGTCTCACAGCACAATGACGCGAGGCATGAAAACGGGATAAGGTACGGTCATCGGCATTGTCCATCTTTTTGAATTCTCTCGTTCGCACTGCTACGGCATTAGCGATGCCTGCGCTGGTAGGTAGGGCGATGAACGGGTCTTGGTGTAACGGAGATGTTTGAGAGGTCATCCGGATGGGAGGATCCTCTTTATCGACCGTTGGGGAGCTGGCGGTAACCCTCGCCAGACGGGCAATTTCTTGAATCGCATCTCGAAAAGGCACGTCTTCTGGAGCTACTGTTGATAAGGTGATAGATGGAGTGGCATTTTCGCTCCGTGGAGTGAAATCCGGTGAGGAGAGGGTTCTGATTGGGCGTCTCCCTGCTGCCGCCGGATCCTTCCAAAGCTTCTGGCCACTATGAGGGGATCTGATATAGTCCATCTCTCTAAGGGGAAGGCGAAATTGAGGAGAAGGGGGTGTGTCCCCTGTTTCTTCGCCCGACTCTTCACATTCTGACTCTTGACCCTCCGACTCCTGCTCAGGTTACCGTCCGTGATTTGTGTCTGCCGAGCGTGACGGGACGTCACCCGAAGGAGTATAAATCTCCTGTTCTCGATTGAGCGGAATAGAAGACAGTTGAGATGTCACTGACTGGATAAACTCTTCTTCCTCCTCCTCACCCATTAAGCCTGATCCTCGCCCTGATGGGGAGAGCATCGAAGATTCCGCGTCACTATTGACCTCCACTCCCGGCGGTTGCGTGTTGGAACTCAAGCGAGGAAGAGATTGAGTGGTGGGTGACCGAGTGTCTGGCGGTGGCCGAGAAACTTTGGCGGAAGGTTCACGCTTACGGCATGATTCCATGCCTTGTCGATCGACTTGCTGCTGGAGATCCTGCAGTTGTTTTTGTAATTGGCTTTGCATAGACAAAAAAGCTGAAACTCCCCAGGTAATCGTGGAATCGATGGGGGGGGGGGGGGGAGACAGTTCCGATTGTGACAGGATGCCTAACTGTCTGGTAAACGCCGAAAAGGTTGAGCCTGAGGCTGTATGCATAACTGTCACTGGTTCTAAAACGGTGTCTGCCTTTGGTGCCGTTACAGTTTTATCCGTATCTGAGGGTGTAATAGCCCAAGCCATCCTGAGGGTTTCTAATTCCTTGCCTTCTGGAATATCCAAGTCGGCCACCGTTTCAGCATATGCCTTGCGTTTGCGGGATTTTTTGTTTTTCATGTCCACCGCAAATGCATCTGACTCCGAACCCGTATCCATTTTCACAGGTGAAGAAACTTGTTCCAAAATCACCGGGCTAGCTTTACGCATCGTTACTTGTCCGAAATCCGAAGTAATAAACGGGGATAGTGACTCCCCAGGTAATCGTGGAATCGATGGGGGGAGGGAAGACAGTTCCGATTGTGACGGGATGCCTAACTGTCCGAAAAAGTTGAGCCTGAGGCTGTATGCGTAACTGTCACTGGTTCTAAAACGGTGTCTGCCTTTGGTGCCGTTACAGTTTTATCCGTATCTGAGGGTGTTATAGCCCAAGCCATCCTGAGGGTTTCTAATTCCTTGCCTTCTGGAATATCCAAGTCGGCCACCGTTTCAGCATATGCCTTGCGTTTGCGGGATTTTTTGTTTTTCATGTCCACCGCAAATGCATCTGACTCCGAACCCGTATCCATTTTCACAGGTGAAGAAACTTGTTCCAAAATCACCGGGCTAGCTTTACGCATCGTTACTTGTCCGAAATCCGAAGTAATAAACGGGGATGGTGACAAGGCTTTGCGTCTATCCCGTCTGATATCGTTACGTATCCTGTTTCTGAGAATGAGTTTCCACTGTTTCGGTGACAAATGATGGCATTCAGAACAAGTATTCCACTCGTCGCAGAGGGGTACACTGTTCTTCCGTTTACAACGGTCACAGATAAAGTGAGGGTTCGAGGCTGACGGGGCTGTGTGCACTGCCGAAGTATCGGTTGATCTCGCAGGCTGGCTTCTGTCATATCTGAAATGCAAGCAGAAACAAGATAGGTAAGTTATCTGTTCATGTCACCGTAGACTGGACAGATAAATTAACTAGCGCAAAGTAAGTGCTATACCAGCCTTAGAAATGTAGCAAATGGTACCAGTACGCACTCTGGTTGAATAGGCGCTAAAATGATGTTCATAGGTCTCTTTGGGGCCTTACCGAACGAAAAAATTCGAAATGGGCCTCCGATGGGTCCATTTTCGGGTTGTAGGGGAGATCCCATAAATGGGATCTGCCCATGGGCCCGAAAAACGGGATCTCCCTGCGTGACCCCAAACGGTACCACCTAGCCCATCTGTGGGCCTCTTCTGACTGATTCCAAGAATGGGATTCGGGCCTGATCCCCAGGCAGATGAGGTGCCATAAATGGGCTACTTGGTGCCGAAAAACGGCTCCTTGGGGCCATTTATGGGATATCTTAGTCCCATAAATGGGCTTTTAGCCGAAATTTCGCCAAAAATAGCCCGAAATGCCTATGAGCATAATTTTGCCTGAACCAGGGCTAGTAGAGTCTGGAGCAAACCTGACAAAACTAGAAGGTTCCGTAGGAGTGTCTAATACAGCAAACTGGCCATTCACGTAATGGTACCGTAAGCCCTGACTAGGAATCAAAGCAGGCACGGTGGGCTACAAGGATTCAACCAACACCAAGGCGGTGTGTGCATAGAAATAGATTTCGGTCCTGTAGCTTCCGTGTGGAGAAGAGAGGTACACTTCCCGAAACTAAAAAGGTGTCTCCGCTGCGTGTAAACTCAACAACTACCAGACCGAAGGAAAACAGTGCCGAAAAATTGCTTCAATCATGATAAAATTAACCACGCGATTCAGGAATCAAATAGTAATCCAAGAAAAGTGATAAAAGTAGATTTAAGACAAAATCGCACCTTGCCCAGTTCCCTTTTTTACATAAAAAGCGGAGCACACAGAAAGTTTCACTTCTATCTGCGTGGTACTATTAACCGGAAGGGAACCCATCTAAAAGTGAAGATAAGCGAATTTAAAGCTTTTACGAAGTAAAAATAACCTTTAAGTAAAAAATAGTTTTTTTCGGTTTATGATCACCAGAGTAACTATTATGCCACTTAAAATTCTATTTCTACAAGCTACTGTATACCCATTAGAACACATATCTCCTTCATTTTTCACAAACCGATAAGGCGACGTACGCTAGTCACCCTCCGGATATAAAGTGTCGCTTTTCACAAATAAACATGGCAGTATCATCAGCTTTTAGCAACAAATAATAAAACAGAAATACCAGTATAGAATATGTTTCGAAAGTCCAGAGAATATTGGAAATTCAATGAGAAATCAGGAGAACTATCTTGAAAGTGCAGGAAAAGGTTTCACAAGCAGATTTGGCCTTCTGCCTGTTACCAAAGCAGTCATAGTGTAACCTGTCTCATGATAAAACTTGACCTTGTTTTGCGAATACATTTACATCCGGCACACTGTAAATATTTCTTGTAGTTTCATTTTTTGCACCAGGCTTAAGTACATCAGTACCACTATCACTATAAGTTGGAATTAGTCTGTTGTGGATATCAAAGCAATAATGGTTGTAATATCGTTCAGTTTATGACGAAAACACCGAAATAAGCCAGGGATAGAAACTGAAAGTAAGTCTCAGTTACTTTAATGTACGGTTCAGCAGATTCCAGCAGTAGTGATAAGGCCACCGGGGGCTGGGGCGCCCCCCCCCCCCGGGGAAGGGATGGGGGGGGGGTGTACATAAACTTTTCAGGTTTTCATTCTATGATTGCAGTCAAAGATTGGTTTTTATTTTTGCCTGCCATCATGAGTATACATTTTTGTGAAGAGGAGTCACACACGTACATATTGAAACCGCCTTTCTCCGCGTTTTGTTTTTTGAACGCTATAGGTAACACATGTGATACCAAACCCCCCGCCCCCGCCCCACCCCCACCCCCACCCCAGGATGTCAATTGGACACTCGGTTAGGGAAAAAAATTTACAGGGTACTTGCGGTGGGATGAAAAAAGGAGTTTTCAAACTTGGCACTCCGCTTTTGGGCGTCGTAATGAAAAGTACGTGTTGAATTAATTTGTGGGGTCTGCCGTCCCCTCCCCCCTCCCCACACGACACTCCAAGCATTGACATAATTAGAGGTGTGACGGTTCGTACCGAAAACCGAGAACCGAGAAAAGACTTCGGTTCGGTTCGAACCGAAAACCGAAAAGCCCAATCACGGTTTCGGTTTCGGTTTTTTTTTGCTATTTATAACAAGATAATGCATTAATTTGGTAATGTTATTTTAGTTCTTTTAGTATAGTTTAGTTTTAATATATATATATCACATCGGACAAATCAACAAACATATTTCACACACTTTTTTTGGAACCTATCACGAATTCCATGCGTTTATTATGGCTACATGTGAGTCTGTCAGTCAATAACAATGTAAATTCTTGTGTAAGTAAGCTTTGAGGTAATAAATGTAAAACATTACCGTCAGGGTTCGCGCTAGTTCTCAGGAAAGTGAGTCCAAAAAGGAAAGTGTGACTCAGTTGGGTCCAGAAAAACTCGGTTGGTTCCGAAAAAGTGAGTCTTTTCGTAAAAAATGCCCACAAAGTGGACAAAAACCCCGCCAACGCGAACCCTGATTACCGTTATATGTTAGGTTTTGTATCTGTTCTAAGGTAAAAAGAAATATCAGATTATCGGATTAAGTGCAGGCAATTATAAATAAATTAAAAAAAAATAAACACGCATATATATATCATCAGTGATTTAAATCGGTGATTTAATTCGCGATTTAAATCACTATAAAAAAGTCAAAAAAGTCACGATTTTGACTTTTTTTGTTCGAGAGTAATATTTGTCAATAAAATGCTAGAACAAGCCCCTTGAGTCTACATAGTGAAGATGCATTGTTAGGTTTTTTACGACTTAAGCTGCTCATGCGACGCAGTCACCCACACCTCACACCTTTTGTACACACTGAGTTAACGGTTTTTCTCCATTGTGGTGCCCGTACTAATTTCCAAACAGTTGCTTGCTGATAGCAAGACCGCTTAATAAATAACAGCGCCAAGACTATTGTCTTTTACTTCGCAAAAGCTTTGAATTCGCTTATCTCCACTTTTAGATGGGTTTCCCTTTGGTTACGTTTACCACGCAATAAAATTGAAACTTTTTCTTGCAGTTAGAATGAGCCTATCCCGCTCTCCATCCATCGACCAATGAGAAAGAGGGAATCCTCTGATATTACGTCATTGGAAATAAAGGTCATTCCCTTTAAGCGTGGTGTTACCAACACACGCCATTCTGTGTGCTCCGCAATTTTAAAGAAAAGGGAACTAGTCCAAGGTGCGAATTTGCTTCAGAAATAGTTTATTTTAATGCTAAAGGACTAATTTATCTCTACTTGAAATTTGGATAAAATTAGCCCGCGATTAAAGCAAGATTTTTAGCACTTGTACTTCGGTCCGGTAGTTGTTGAGTTTACACGTTACGGTGACACCTTTACCAAGTCCCGGTAAGTGTGCCTCTCTTCTCCACCAGAAGCTACAGGATCGAAATTTATGTACTGGTTCCAGCACACATCGCCGTGGAGTTAATTTGAGTCTTTACAGTCCGCATTGCCTGCATAGACTCCAAGCTTTATCTAGCGGACTGCTCCATCACTGAATGGCCAGTCACTGCTTAAGCTGTCACTCCATGGGACCGATCAGACGTATTTAAGCAGATTTTATACCTCTGATCCTGGTCCAAGCGGAAGAAATGCTTTTTAGGCATTTTTGGCGGTTTTCTGGCGGTTTGGCGCCAATGCCCATTTTGGGACCGCCGAGGGCTGTTATGGTACCCCTGAATGCCATACACAGTATCCCCGTCCCGTTACAGCCTATGGGTCGGGGACGAAGGGGCCCGTCTTGGACGAGGCTGTTATGGCACCTTTCGGTACCAGGAACGGCACCCCCAGCCCGTTATGGGTCGAGGCCATAACGGCTCCCAGAGCCATGGATAGGGGCCCATGACGGTCGCAGGGCCCATAATGGCACCCATGGCGAGCCCATTTTGGTCCCCAAGGCTACGGGCAGAGGCCCATAACGGCCCAAATTCCATAACAACACCCTGGGTTAGTCTATTTCGGTCCCCAGGTCTATGGACAGATGCCCATAACGGTACCAAGGCCCATAATGGCACCCATGGTAATCCCATTTTGGGCACCATGGTCATTGACAGAGACCCATAACGGCACCAAGGCCCATAATGGTACCCAGAGTTTGCCCATTTCGGCACAGGGTCATGGGCAGGGGCCCATAACGGTACCAAGGCCCATAATGGTATCCAGAGTTGGCTAATTTCGGCACCAGGGTCACGGGCTGGATCCCATAAAGGCACCAAGGCCCATAATGGTACCCAGAGTTGGTCCATTTCGGCACACGGTCATGAACAGGCCCATAACGGTACCAAGGCCCATAATGCTACTCAGAATAAGCCCATTTCGGCACCAGGTTCATGGGCAGGGGCCCATTTGGGGACCGTCCCATAACAGCACCCAAAACCGTGCCCTTTTTGGCCCCATCCCGTTACGGCACACGGGAAGCGGTCAGAAACGCCTATAAGCATTTAATTTCGTCTAAAATCGTCGGAATTTCCTATACACAGTAATTCACCATGAACTAACACACTTAGTCACTGGATAAAGCTTGGCGTGATGTCTTAAGTGTTATTATATGTCTAACTGTGTGTTTACTGGTGACACTTACAGTTATTATCTGGCTTTTTCTTTGCTTGTCTTTCAGACATGACAGAAGCCAGCCTGCGCTCTTCACCCAAACTTCTGCAGTGCACTCACCCCCCCCCCCTTCGGCACACAACCCATACTCGGTTTGCGACCGTTGTAGGAGGAAAAGTGGCTTGTCACTCTGTGACAAATGAAACACTTGCCCAGAGCGCCAACGTCTTATACCCAAGGACTGGTACGTGGTCAATAAAAACAGGACTAGAAACGATCGCAGGCGGGATAAATGCAAACTTCTGTCCTCGACCCCCTTTATCACACCCGAGTTTGTGAAAGAGGCCATGGAGAAAACGAGCTCGGTGATTCTGGACTAAGTCTCCACGCCGATTAGGACAGATACTGGCTCGAAGTCAGACGCTGTGGTTTCCAACAAAAATCGTAAGAAGGCAAAAACAAATGCCTTTTCAGAGATAGTGGCTGAATTACATATCCCCGAAGGGAAGGCACAGCAAGCTCTTTGGAAATTGCAATTGCCCCCAGGACTTAGCAGGCCAGGGGTGACTCGGAGACGAAGACTAAATCCTCCCCCGAGCAGGAAACGGTTACATATACGATCTCGCGGTCGAGTTTTGCAACAGCGACAGGCCGGTTGAGGATTCCAGCACGGTACCGCCCATCTCGTTAGCCTTGCGTGCAGGGTCCTTTTATGGCACGATGGCATAATGGCCACCAGGGTTAGCCCATTTTGGCCCCCGGGCCATGGGCAGAGGCCCATTTTGGGTCAGTGCCATAATGGTACCCCAAATCGTGCCAAATTCGGTCCCGTCCCGTTTCGGCACACGGAAAGTGGCCAGAATACGCCTATAGACATTTACTTCGTATAAAATCGTCAGAATTGACAGCAGTTTACAATGGCTTAACACACTTGATCACCGGATAAAGTGATATCTTATCTGTTATTATATGTCTAACTGTGTGTCTACTGGTGACACTCGCAGTTATCGTACGGCTTCTTTGCATGTTAAAAAAAAAAAGAAAAAAAGTCGATTATATCAGATCGCCAGGGAGTGACCAGAGACTCTGGAAAGATCCAGCAGCGGCAGGAAGACGCCCAATCAGGACTTACTCCCCCGGACCTCACTCCCCGCAGTGAGAATGCCACCCACTCGGGGCCGCTAGGCCACAGCCCTAGGGTATGTGCCCTTTAGGGAAGCCATTTAGGAGATCGCGCGCATGGCAGACGTCACCTCCGGTTCACCATGTCTTGATAGACAGGATCCCCCATACGGATGACCTCCCAGGCTATCCTCCGAAAACAAGACGCCTTGATCACACTGTCCACCAGTGAAGGCTTCGCCAATGTTACAAAAGTGCGATCATAGGAATTCAAGAGGATGGACACCTGCGAGGGCCATACTCTATCTCGCTTTAACACCTCAAAACACTGTGCTGTGCGACAGGCCCCATATCGGTCCTCGGATGAGCAGATTCCTTTAGAGGCATAAGAACAGCCGCCAAAACGGAAAGTTTAGATGACATCCGTCCAGGGCGATTTGGACTTTCCAGTAGTAGAGAAAGACCATTGAGACCTCCTCTTGGCATATACTCAACATCATGTCTCTTCAGGACCACCCCTTGAAAGCTTTAAAGACACGATAGGAAGGCCTACACCTCAGTGATCCAGTGTCCTCCACAAACTTTTAAGGCAGTGGCAGCAAGATAGAGGGGCACGTAACAACCAACCAAAGTACCGACCAGAGACTCCCTTGTCTCTTGGCGATACTTTATCAAAGATTAAGGTTAGAAAAGTTTTGACAAATCTGGGAGGAAATGGGGGATCCGCGCCGAGTACTTCGTTGGCTCCCCACTCCCCTTCATACGGGATTCGATAGGCCACAAGCCATCCATTTCCCGAGCCTCCCAAGTGCCAGAAAGCTTTGTCGCCTCTTATCCAGAGGCCTCGAAAAGAGATTTAGCCCTCCACGAAATGTTATTGACCTTAAGGAAAAAGGAGGCCATGAAGGAAATGCCAGAAAACCAGACAGCGTTTTCCAGCAGGGTTTTTCTGGTCCTGAAGAAATCCAGGGAGTGGAGATAAGCGATACAGCTCTCCGGCCTCAATGAGTTCCTAAAGTGACATCATTTCAGATGGACGCTGCCTAAGTCAAGAAAGCTTACAAGTAGGGACGTGGGACACGTCTATAAACCGATCTGGCGCCTATCTATACACCTCATTGCACTGCTCAGCATAAAAAAATCTGGGTTTAGGTCGAAAGCAGTTTTGGTTTCTGGCACTCCCCTTTGGCCTATCGGCTGCCTCATACGTGTACGTCATGAAAGTACTAAAATCATGGGCCAGTCTGGAAATCGTGTTAGCATTGCAATATCTAGACGATTGGTTTCTAGCCCACCAAGACCAAAAGGCTAGCCCATTATCAGACCCTAACGCTAATACGCAAGGCTTTGCAGGCAGATCTTGTGGTCATTTTGCCAAATCAGAGCTAACTCCGAAACAAGACATTGTATTTCGAGAAGAAAGGAGGGATTCGGCCAACGCAAGGGTTTTTCCCACAATAGAGACACAGAAATGGATCTCTTAAGCCATAAACGGGATCCTGGTGAACAGAAAGGTAAGACTACAGGCCACGGAGTCCCTACCAGGCCTTCTAGTAGCAACCGAAAATGGTTCAGTTAAGCCGTTTCCACTACAGGCCATTTTAAAGGCAGGTAAGGTTTGCACTGAGGCAAGGGAGGTCTTCCCAATCGAAAATGAAAGTACCACAGGCATCCCTGGCCCCCTGCAATGGTGGTGCGACTCTCAGATTATCAACGAGGGTATCCCATTTCATCCACCCCTTCCAGAACTATAACTCCAAACGCACTCAGAGGGGTTGGGGGATACATTATCAGGGACAGATATGGAGAGGCAAATGACCCCTTCCCTAAATGGGTGCCACATAACTGGCTAGACTTACTAGTAGTTTGGATAGCATTAAACAAGCTAACCAAACTTCTCAGAGGCAATAGCGTGCTAGTTGCCCTAGACAACTCAACAGCCGTGGCGTACCTAAATAGGCAAGGGAGACCAGGTCCTTCCCTCTATCAATACTCCTGGCGGACCTAGCATCCAGAATAGGCCAACTCATCCACACAGAGTGGTGTCTATCCCGCCAGTTCTTTCGATGGATCATAAACCAATCACCAGGGGGCCTCCCACACTGGATCTTTTCGCCAATGCCATGACAACACAGCTCCGAAGGTTTGTCTCCCCATGTCCAGATCAAGCGGTATGGGCAATATATGCCCTCACCTGCCCATGGTCGGTACAAGAAGTGCTTTATGCTTTTCCGCCACAAGCAATCCTGACACAAGTCGTATAACGGTGTTGGATCTAAGCCCACGGGCCCTACTGCTGGCGACCCAATGGATGCTGGAAGCCCCTTGGTTAGCGTTACTGCTTCGTTGCAAGATAACCAAGAAAATTTCAATCCCGTGCCACAATTCCATTGGCAACATTTCCACCCAGCGCCCCACCTACTAAACCTACACCTTCGGTGCCTGACCAATCTTTCTAAAAAGAGAAAGGATTCTCACAAGAGGTAGTAAAAATGTGTAGAATCATAAACAAGGTGTACAGGGCTCAGATTCGCTTCCTGATGTAGCAAGTCTAAGCTAGACCCGTTTAAAGCTTCGCCAGCAGTTATACCTATTCGCAGATGAAGGGTTAAACGTAAGTTCCATCGAAGCCTACAGAGCGGCCATAGGCTCCAGACTCAAGGCGTCAGCGGGTTGTGACCCTTGGGACGATTTGGCCCTCTCTCAACTGGTCCAACATTTCAAGGTAAACTCGTTCCCCAACCTTTGCGCAGTGGAACCTTTCTCTAGTATTAAGTACCTTCAACGCCCTGAAATTTTTGGAAAGGAAGTGACTTCGGCAAAAATTCCACGGTACAGCTCACCTTTTTACTAGCCTAGTGTCAGACAAGAGACGGAGCGAGATACATGTCCTGGTAAGCAAGGAGACGGGAGTGGGAAAACATCACCCTCGTCCCTCAGGCCGGTTTCATGGGCAAGACCCATATCATAACTCACGGGATGGATATGCTCAACCATGCCAAATTATCATCCCTATCAGAGGAACAGACTACGGAGGACTTGGCCTCATTGTGTCCCGTCAAAGCCCTGTTTGAGCTTTCAAAGGTGTATAGGTCAAAAAAAAAAAAAAAAAAAAAAAAAAAAAAAAAAAAAAAAGCCCTTTTTATCTCCTATATGCCCAAGTTCAAAAAAGACCTCGAGAAACAAATTATTTCCAATTACATTAAAGGGGTCATTACGGAGTGTACGACGTGGCACAATCGGACACAGTTCTTCAGTCAGAGTTGAAAGTAAAAGCCCATCAAGTTAGACAAGTTGCAAACTCTCTTAGGGCTCTGCGCAATGTGTCGCGGTGAGATATACTCAATACGGGTTGTTGGGCTTTACCCAACTCCTTTGTTAAGTACTATCTTAAAGACTTCTCCCAAAACGTGCTCTCGGGTCTCTACCACTAAGGGCCCGTCAAAACAGTGGAGAGGACCATTACTAAGCAAACAATCCTCTGTTACAGATCATCCACTCCCAGACCCAAAGGCAAGGGCAAGCAAAAGGGAACTTGTTTAAAGGATCGCAACGGCAATCAATTCAAGTCTAAGAAATAGCCAGTCTTAACCTAGCCAGCTATTTCCCCACAGCTTGGAATACAAACAACCCTATGGCGTTAGTCGCCTTATTCTTCAAACAGACCGTTTATGAACAATCATATTGTATTACTCTAGAGACGGTTTCTAGGCATACGGTCACTGTGAACTACATCACGGTCGCAGTAACCGTTGATGGTTATTTTTCTCGTCTAAGAAAAAAGAGGGGGGGATACAGACATCCCCCGTCCCAGCGGATCCCGCAGTTATGGACCGTTCAATAAAGCAAAGAGATGTCAGAGGTCTGTGTCACAGTGCCCGCATGACCATATGACCAAGGCCCATAGTACCATTATAGGACTAGGTCCAAAAAGAACAGTATTTAGTGAGTTCTATCACTAGGATTGTTTTAAATCCAGTTTAATGAGTGTTTTAAAGCTTATGGTCACTTAATTTTCCGAAACTGTCAATCGATTTCGTTATATTGAATTAAAAAAATGCCAATGGCTTATAGCAAGTTCTGCCATTTGTTCAGGTATTCAGAGCTTCAGCATGCATTGGTAAGGCACAGATAGCTCTAATTCTCCTGTGACATGTTTTAATTGTACGTAAGCCTTGTTGGGTTACGATCTTTTTGTCAAGAAAGAGCAATAAATCAGTTTTATTGCCATCTTCAAAAGACACATAGCCAGAGCATCCCAGGTTGGGATCCATCCAGAGAGAGTTAGGAGGGAGAGGGTAAAGGATACTCAGTCAAGCAGTCTGTTGGCATGAGATTTTAATCAGACTGTTTACGCTCTCTGTTAGACGAATTTACTTTATATTTTGTTACCAGATACCATTATGGGTTGGGAGTGTTCCCCTTCCCCTACCGAGATCACTGAAAGCAAATAATAAAGCAGAGCTTAGATTTCAGGATTTATTTCATTTCATATTACAAATCTCATCTAACATTGCTTAACTGCCAACACCTCTTACGAGTAATGCCTCTTTTCGCGACCTTTTTCGCGCAGTTCATTCAGAATGGCAGGCTCCCCTGCTCCGGACTTTAGTCCCATCTAAAAGTGGAGATAAGCGAATTCAAAGCTTTTGCGAAGTAAAACTAACGTTTTATTTCGTAAAACGAGCTTTTACGAGAAAAAGCGCAATTCGCGTTCTCCACTTTTAGCCTATCTTCCCTCCCATCCATCCCACAACAAGCCTGGGTGAGTTGTTACCACCCATTTAGGGGCTTAAAGGGAATGACCTTTATTTCCAATGACGTAATATCAGAGGATTCCCTCTTTCTCATTGGTCGATGGATGGAGAGCGGGATAGGCTCATTCTAACTGCAAGAAAAAGTTTCAATTTTATTGCGTGGTAAACGTAACCAAAGGGAAACCCATCTAAAAGTGGAGAACGCGAATTGCGCTTTTGCTCGTAAAAGCTCGTTTTACGAAATAAAACGTTAGTTATACAAATAAGCCCTGTCAATAGAAGTACTCCCGTTATGAGTCACTATCATTGTTGATTTTAAAGACAGAGTAATTAACCCAGCAAATTTGTGGTGCACTAAATCTGAAAAAAAATGACTAGTAGACGTCTAGCTCCCGTATATAAAGATATTTCGACAGAGATGCGACAAATAGTTGAAACGTAAAAGCTATTTGCAAATGTTCAGTTATTCGATGTGATATTGCTGAGAACTGCAGTAGCATTAGACTAATAAATAGTGAAAAATCAGTTCTGTATGTTTTTAAATGTTCTGTGACTTTTTTGGTGATTTAAATAAAAAAGTCAATTTAAATAAAAAAAGTAAAAAATCATGACTTTTTAAAAAAAGTCATGATTTCTACCAGCCCTGATATATATATATATATATTTGAAAAGAAAACTACCGGTTGATTTTGCTGAACCGAACCGAAAAAAACCGAACCGAACCGAAAATTTTTGTTGAACCGAACCGAACCGAATCGAAGCGAGCCGGAGGTGAACCGTCACACCTCTAGACATAATTAATATTCATTCCAAATAAGTCAATAAATACTTTGTTATATGTTCCGTAAACCACAGAAGCCAGGGAATAATAAACCGGAAGTGCTTCATGGTCAATAATAACACTTGGGGATTTTCAATCCCATATATATACTTTGTTGAACTCGTACGATTCGGTAGTATCCCTTGTCACTCCTCTCCTCCTCCTCTGAGACGGCTAGGGCTAGGACGACCAAACCTGGTACAGAATTGTCTGGTTGGCCCAGCTCAAATTTTTAAGAAATTCATTAACATTTTATGCGCAAAAAATGGACATTGAAAGAAAACCTTGTCACGCGAAGTCTTTCTAGAGAGAACGGGCTAGGACGACCAAATTTGGCATGCATATAATGTAGCATGTCTAGTTGGTCTAGCTCAATTTTTTTATAAATTCATTAACATTTTATCTGCAAAAACGGACATTGAAATTTTGCCACTGAAGTTCATTATGAGGCAGGCAAACGCTTTGATGTAGCAGTTAAGGCAAATTTCATCTTTCTATGTCAAATAGGGTAAACTGAAAACATTAAAAACATTGTTTTGTTTTTAATGTTTTAGGTTACGCTATTTGACATAGATTGTTTTTTTTTAATGTTTTAGTTTCCGCTATTTGACATGGCTGGCAAGATGAAATTTGGCTCATTGATAGAGGATGACGAGACGTCGTGAAATCTTCAATTTTTCTTTACCTTAACCTTCTAGAGCGATTGACCATTAACTCGAAAACGGTTAGAAAAGACCACATGTATGAGGTACCCCGGTGACCTTGACTTCCTCTTTTATGGTCAATATAAAAAACCGAAAGTTGACCATTATCTTGAAAACGGTTAGAGATAGAGCGATTTTGAGCTTATTTTCGACCATTTGGGCCTAAAAGACGATATGCAAGAGCCGTGTCGGTGATCTTGACCTCCTTGGTCATAGTCAAGACAAAAAACCGAAAATTGACCATTATCTCGATAGAGAGATTTTGAACTTATTTTCGGCCCTGTGGGCCTAAAAGACCATATGTAAGAGTTACACCGGTGACCTTGACCACTTCGGTCATGGTCAATGTCGAAAACGGGAAGGTGACCATTATATTTTTTAATTTATTATAATTAATTAATCGAACATTTGTATAATCTTTCTTCTTTCCTCAATGAGATTCGTGCGAATTGGGCTGCATATCCTGGGAATGCAGCGGCCCTTTCGTTAGGTGTTGCTTTGGCTAATTTACCACCATCTTCCACCCCCCCCCCCCCCCGTCTTACGCTATATGACTGTCCTATGGGTTTAGGCCTGGTATTACAGATCATGGCGTTGCTTTTTTGTACACCAGTCGAGTTCAGCGGTCTAGTCACATCAGGAGAGGAGGAGTGCGGGATTCGCATCCGCCGTCTGTACTTACATAAATGCGTTTGTTTACTTTTCTCATACAGTTTGCACCGAATTGCTTTCAAATTTTGAATGCATATTTTCCATGTAATTATCTTTAAAATTACGTTTGCGACAACTTAATTTGTTTATTACTTTTTAGGCAGCCAATTTGGTGGGGAGGTGGGGGGGGGGGGGGGGTAGGAGGGGCAGGAAATCCGTCGTCAGTAAGTAAGTGAGTGAACTTTCGCTTTTCTCCTACAATGTACATCGAATTGCTTTCAAATTTTGTATGAGTGTTCCCTTGGTAGTCTTATTGTCTTACCTCTTCAGTGACCCGCCAAAATCTGCAACATTAAAAAAAAATTGGCAGCCATTTTTCAAAATTGATCGCCTACAATTTTTTTGAGTGCTTTCAAATTTTGTTCAAATTTTCTTTAGATTTTCCCTTGAGAAAAATTGCGTTCTTTTTGCAATCAGTCAATAATAATAATAATAATAATAATAATAATAATAATAATAATAATAATAATAATAATAATAATAATAATAATAATAATAATAATAATCATCATCATCATCATAGTCATCATCATCATCATCATCATCATCATCATCATCATCATCATCATCATCATCATCATCATCATCATCATCATCATCATCATCATCATCATCATCATAACTATTATAATTGCTGTTATTATTATTGTTATTATTTATTATTATGATGGTTATAACAAAAGGTACAACATAAATAATGGCGAAAGCAGTTAATTTACAGCAGATATATCCACTAGCTCAACCATGAATAACTCGGAAATAAACTAGCACATGTAATGCAATTCTGTACTTTCTACTGCCTGAAAACCACTTGTATGGAATGTCATTTTAACATTTAATGCTTATTTTTGATATCAAAATATATTTAGAGATATCAATAAATCAATTTAGATCTCATTAATTTATATTTTGCTGTCAATAATTGAATTTTAGATGGCAAAAATTTATTTTTGAGATCAAAAAATCAATTTTACAAACCTAATAAATCTTACGGGAGACACACATTTATGGAATGCCATTTTAACATTTAATGCTTATTTTTGATATCAAAATATATTTAGAGATATCAATAAATCAATTTAGATCTCATTAATTTATATTTTGCTATCAATAGTTGAATTTTAGATGGCAAAAATTTATTTTTAAGATCAAAAAATCAATTTTACAAACCTAAAAAATCTTACGGGAGAAACACATTCACATAAAATATAACGAATCGCCAATTAAATTTTGGAGATGAAAATTTGAATTATTGAGATCAATAATAACAACATAATTTTTGATCTCAAGAATTGCTTCTTTTTGGTACAGTAAAAAATTAAAATAAAGATTCTGTATACAAGGACAGCCATTATTTTTTTACAGATATGCGCTTATGAATTTTTTATTAAAAAAAAGGACTGATATTTTGATATCAAGAATCAGTTTTACAGACAAAAAATCGTTTGCAGATTTCAAAATACAAATTAAAAATGTATCAGTCTGAAATAATGATATCTGAAATAAATTCTTGATATCAATATATAGAAAATCAATTAGTGAGCTCAAAATTAATATTTTGCTCTCAAATATTTCATTTTTGCTATCAAGAATTGAATTTTTGATCTCAAAAAATCAATTTTAGATATCTTTAAATCATTTTTGATATCAATAAATATTTCTTGATATCTCTAAATATTTATTGATATCAAAAATTATTTTTTGAGATCAAGAATACATTAAGAGATATCAAGAATACAGTTACAGATAGCAAAAATGAATTCTTGATATCAAAATATGAATTTATTGAGATCAAGAATCAATTCTTGATATCAAAAAAGCAATTTTTGAGATCAAAAATTAATTCTTGATATCAATAATTCACTAATAAATGTGAAAACGGCATTCCATACACATTCACATAAAATATAACGAATCGTCAATTAAATTTTGGAGATGAAAATTTGAATTATTGAGATCAATAATAACACCATAATTTTTGATCTCAAGACTTGCTTCTTTTTTGTACAGTAAAAAATTAATATAAAGATTTCATATACAAGGACAGTCATTATTTATTTACAGATGTGCGTTTCTGAATTTTTTATTTAAAAAAAATAGACTGATATTTTGATATCAAGAATCAGTTTTTGAGATAAAAAGATCGTTTGGATATTTCAAAATACAAATTAAAAATGTATCAGTCTGAAATAATGATATCTGAAATAAATTCTTGATATCAATATATAGAAAATCAATTAGTGAGCTCAAAATTTATATTTTGCTCTCAAATATTTCATTTTTGCTATCAAGAATTGAATTTTTGATCTCAACAAATCAATTGTAGATATCATTAAATCATTATTGATATCAATAAATATTTCTTGATATCTCTAAATATTTCTTGATATCAAAAATTAATTTTTGAGATCAAGAATACATTTAGAGATATCAAGAATACAATTACAGATAGCAAAAATGAATTCTTGATATCAAAATAGGGATTTTTTGAGATCAAAAATTAATTCTTGATATCAAAAAATTAATTTTTGAGATCAAAAATTAATTTTTGATATCAATAATTCACTAATAAATGTGAAAACGGCATTCCATACACTTGAAATTGTTGGAAAATGAATACATTAATTTTAAAAATCTGGCAATGCACACATATGGAATGCCATTTTAACATTTAATGCTTATTTTTGATATCAAAATATATTTAGAGATATCAATAAATCAATTTAGATCTCATTAATTTATATTTTGCTATCAATAGTTGAATTTTAGATGGCAAAAATTTATTTTTAAGATCAAAAAATCAATTTTACAAACCTAAAAAATCTTACGGGAGACACACATTCACATAAAATATAACGAATCGCCAATTAAATTTTGGAGATGAAAATTTGAATTATTGAGATCAATAATAACAACATAATTTTTGATCTCAAGAATTGCTTCTTTTTGGTACAGTAAAAAATTAAAATAAAGATTCTGTATACAAGGACAGCCATTATTTTTTTACAGATATGCGCTTATGAATTTTTTATTAAAAAAAAGGACTGATATTTTGATATCAAGAATCAGTTTTACAGATAAAAAATCGTTTGCAGATTTCAAAATACAAATTAAAAATGTATCAGTCTGAAATAATGATATCTGAAATAAATTCTTGATATCAATATATAGAAAATCAATTAGTGAGCTCAAAATTAATATTTTGCTCTCAAATATTTCATTTTTGCTATCAAGAATTGAATTTTTGATCTCAAAAAATCAATTTTAGATATCTTTAAATCATTTTTGATATCAATAAATATTTCTTGATATCTCTAAATATTTATTGATATCAAAAATTATTTTTTGAGATCAAGAATACATTAAGAGATATCAAGAATACAGTTACAGATAGCAAAAATGAATTCTTGATATCAAAATATGAATTTATTGAGATCAAGAATCAATTCTTGATATCAAAAAAGCAATTTTTGAGATCAAAAATTAATTCTTGATATCAATAATTCACTAATAAATGTGAAAACGGCATTCCATACATACATTGCTGGGTGTGGTAGGCATTGTTTATATTATAACTATCATTTCAATTTACAGGGTGACATGGCGTTGGCTTTCACAGAAGAACGTCTTTCTTGTCCCATTTGCTTAGAAACCTACCGCAGACCACAGTCGCTGAGATGCGGACACTTATTTTGCACACCTTGCATAGAGGAGTTGTTAGAAAGAAATGGAGGTGGTTACCTGCAATGTTCCCTGTGTCGCACGTTAAGCGAGTTACGAGATATACGCCGTGACTTCACGATGGAAGAAATGGTGGAGGCATTCAGGAATATTACAGTACGTACAAACCCACCACCACCACGCCGGGATTTTTATGGGGTGCTCCGGATAGTGGGGTTTCTTTATAATAGATATGAATGGAAGAATTTCGATTCGGCCGAATAGTGGTCCGATTTTGCGGGGTGGTTCCATTTCCAGGATGGTCCGATCCCGGCGTTCTTGTTTGTTTTATCTAGTATAATTTTATTTATTTAGTATAATTTTTGAACTGAAAACTAGAGCTGAAAACGGGTCAGCGTGAACACGGCACATTCACCAACACACGACACCCGGAATGCTGCGCCTTGCGACGTTTTATTACTATACCGTGTTGATTATTGATCCCAAGAAGCGGTGCGCCGAGTATAAAATATCATAGATACTGGGCCAGCACAGTTGTTTTCTGTTTCGTTTGGGATTTGAAAGAAACATGTCAAAAGCTTTTTGTGAGTTTGGGATTACTTTCGAAGAGAAAGCGAAAAAGGCGGAAATGCCGGTTTTCTGAGATTTTCAGACCCTAGTTAATTTTTGTACGGGATATTACTCATGCTTTCACACCTTCGTCTAGTGTTCCGTGCACACGTGTACTTATTTTAGGATCTATTTCAGCCCTACTGAAGACCAGCTAACAGCCGTATTGAAATTGTTTGCTTCAAGCAGTAAAAAGATTATGCACTGTGACTGAATTGATTCTATAACAACAACATTTAAAATTGATTCAAAGTAAAACATCGTGACTCAATCCCAACGGGCACAACCACGTATAACATACGTATATTATAGGTGGGAAAGTTCCCATGTAATGCGTATCATTTATTTTGGATCTTATTGCCAATCTTAATATACGTGAGAATTACGTGGATGTTGACTCACGGTCCCATGTTTTTATATGCATATTTGCCCACGTATAACCCATGTTTTACTTCGCAAAAACTTAGAATTCGCTTATCTCCACTTTTAATGGATTCCCTACTGCAGTAATATTTACCACGCAAATAAAAAAGAACTTTTTGAGGTACCGTTCAAGATCACTTAACCCTTCCATCCATCCTTCGACCAATCAGAATGCCCGAGACGTCGTCTGCTAGTCTCGTAGAAACGACATTCCCTTTTTGCGTGGTGTCTGTACAACACGCCATTCTGTGTGCTGCCGGTTTTCTGCAGCAAGGGAACTGGTTTAAGGTGCGAATTGCTTCATTTTTTACTTAATTCACTACCTAATGGATTACTGTATCTATTATTGTACGTTGGGATAATTTTATGGAGCCGAAGTGTGATTATTCGACATTTTGTTCTTCGATCTGGTTAGGTTGAGTTTGCACGGTCACGGATACACTTTCTTAGTCCCGAGAAGTGCGCCTCTTTATCCACTTTCTTTCAGATCGAGGAACTTACCAGTTCCACCTCATTTCGTCTAGGAGTAGGATCTTTTCAGGCTGCTGTACCTGATCAGATTCCAAGCTTTACCAGCCAGCTGTGTCATAGCGGAAATGGCCAGTTTTGCTTAAGCTTTACTCTTTGGGTCGCTTCTCAGTCTTCGTAGAGCAGGTTCTGCAAGTCTGACAGCGTTTTCCGACAAAAAGAGACGTTTTCTGTGACGTCTGAGGGTCTTTTTCCTTACCAGGACCGTTTTCCCGTTGTGGTCATACGGTCACGGGTGCGAGAAGACCATTCGGGTCCAACGGGATTTACTGCCCGTTACGGTCCTATGGTCTAAGGCTCCCATCTGCTGATTTACTGCCCACCTTCCATCACGGGAAGTCCCATTACGATCCAGCCCGTTACGGTCCCGGAACGCTACCGTTCCAGGAAGCACCTCTTTTCGTCATAATCTAGCCCATCGAGTCATTGCGGTCTTTGGGCGATTGTAAACACGGCCTGGAGGGGGAAAGCTTGCAGTTGAAGCAAAGCACTAAGAAATGTAGTAGTTGTGATACTTTTATACTACATGTTCTTACGGTTGTTTTTCCTCTGCTTGCGTTTCAGATATGGCAGAGGCCAGTCTACACTCTCCACCGTTGCTACCTCAGTGTATTCATCCTCCAACTTCGTGTAACCCTCACTCCATCTGCGATCGCTGCAGACGGAATAACGGAATACCTCTGTGCGAGCAAGACAACCCGTGCGGCGAGTGTCTACATCTCACCCCAGAGGATTGGAAAGCCCTGTTATGGAATAGGGTCAAGAACGAACGCAGGAGGGATAAGCGCAAATTCCCCTCTTCAGCCTCGTTTGTTACTCGTGAATTCATTCAGGATACCATGAAAAAGGCTAGCTCCGTTATTCTGGGCCAGGTCTCTACTTCCGTGCACGTTGACACTGGTGCAGAATCGGATGCCACTACTTCATCTAAGAGACATAAAAAATCCAAGTGTAAGGCACGCGCGTTTTCCGAGACTGTAGCAGAATTGGATATCCCGGAAGGGAAAGAACGGGATCTTCTCCGTGAGGCATGGGCATCATCTCCCAGAGCGAAACCCATGGGCAGTCCGGAGGGGGCGTTCAAGTCTCCGTCTGTGGAACAAGTGACTGACACATAGGGATACGGGAACAGTTCTTTCGGCGGTTGCAGGCCAGTTAGGCATTCTCCCGCGAGAGGATTTATCCCCCCTCCCCAGCTACAGCGTCTCCCGAGTGATTTTTCGGCGTTCTTGTCGATGCAGGCGCAACTGCAAAAGCAACTGTTGGATTTACAATATCAAGTACAAAAGCAGGAGAATCTGCTTAGTCAAAAACAGAAGTCTAAACCGTCGGCTACGGTTTCTCGCCCTCCCCCGGAGAATCAGTCAGTGGCAGCGATGTCGGGCTCGCCTGTACCTCACCTCCCACTGGACTCTAACTTGGATATTCCCGAGACGGTCACCATCAGAGAGTCCGTGGGCGTGCCCCTTTCGGGCCAAGTTTCTGCGTTGCTGGATGAGAACGAAGAAATCGGGCCAATGGAAATCTCCCCTCTCGCCACAGTTCCAAGCAATAGAGAGAGGGAAATTTATACCCCATCAGGGGATCCTCAAATGTTACAACTATCACAATCTCAACTCCCAAAAGCAGCATCTGATGAACAGGAGTCAGAGGTCGAGGACGTAGAAGGTGAATCCGAGGGCGCGTCAAGGCATTCCCGTTTTCATTTACCATTACGGGCAACGGATCAGGTTCGATCCCCAGGTCGGGGGCAAAGACTTTGGAGGGACCCAGCGGCAGCGGGCAGACGCCCCATCCGAACTCCCTCTCCACCAGACCGTACCCCGTCGGTCGAAGATGCAACCCCCTCGAGTTCCGCTTCCACAATCGCACCGGAAGACGTACCGTTCAGGGATGCCATTCAAGAGATAGCCCGCTTAGCAGAGGTCTCCTGTGGCTCCCCACATTTAGATAAAGAGGATCCGCCCATTCTTATGACGTCTCAGGCCGCTCGACCGTAACAAGATTCCTTCATCGCACTAGCCACCAGCGAGGGCATTGCTCATGCTGGTACGGTCCGCACGAGGGAATTCAAGAAGATGGATGCTGGCGAGGGGCGCACACTGTCATGATTCCATTTATCTAAACACCGCCTAGTACGACCAGGCCCATATCGGTCAGCGGATGAACAAATTCCCCTGGAGGCTCTGGAACAACCCGTGAAGCGTACAGTCTGGATGCCTACAGTGCGTAGTGACTCGGGCATTCCATTAGTGGAGAAAGATGCCAAGACCATCGAGGCGTCTTCCCGTCACATCCTGAACATTATGTCATTTCAAGATCACACACTCAAGGCACTGAAGTCTCGTTGGGAAGAACTTCGCCTCAGTGATCCTGTGTCTTCTAAACTGATGGAATGCCTGGCATTAGCTACCCGAGACGTGGTCAGACTCTCCACCTTTTTGATGACGTCAATGGTCTACCTACGTCGAGACGCCTTTCTCCAGCACTGCTGGTCCAGTGTCAAAGGTTTACGGGATCTGCGCCATGCCCCTATCCTAGGGGAACGGGAAGTATTCCCCCCCGCCGAAATAGAGAGGGTGAACCAGGAATGTCGATCACTTTCTCAGGATTATGCCCTTATGTCTAGGATGTCCCGCCCCTCCTTCAAACGCCCACTGAAGAGAAAGCGACCGCATCAGTCCTCGCCGGCACAGGCCAAATCGAGTGTGCAGCAACAACAGCCCCCTGTTAAGAAACCGAAACCCAGCCCCGGCAGCAAGACAGAGGGTTCGTCTCCACAGTCGTTCAGGTAGCAACCAATCAAAGTACCGCCACGAGATTCCCTGGTCTCCTGGCGATACTTTAACAAACTTAAAAGAATGGGAAAGTTTGCTCTCCTTAAACGCCTCTTTGCCCGTAGGGGGGAGACTAGGAAGGTTTTGGTAGCAATGGGAGGAAATGGGGGCGTCTCGAAAGGTAGTGCGTTGGCTAAAGAGGGGTTACTCCCTACCTTTCAAACGAGACCAGAACGGGCTCAGATGCTCGATTCCCCTAACCTCCAACGCGCCAAAGCGACTGGTCACCTCCTACCCCAAGGGGTCGGAAAAGGCGTTAGCTCTCCAGGAAATGTTGGCGAGCCTAACACAAAAGCAAGCAATCGAGGAAATGCCAGAAAATCAAACGGGTTTTTTTCAGCAGGGTTTTTCTGGTCCCCAAGAAATCCGGGGGATGGAGGTTAGTAATCGACCTCTCTCCCATAAACGGTTTTCTTCGAGTGGACACCTTTCAGATGGACACGGCCCAGGTGATAAAAGGGTCGTTACGGGAAGAGATGTGGGGTACTTCCATCGATCTCTCCGACGCTTACCTCCATATCCCCCTACGCCGCTCGGCAAGAAAATTTCTCGCCTTTCAAGTAGGGAAAAGCGATTTTGGTTTCTGGCACTTCCCTTCAGTCTAGCTACGACCCCGTACGTTTTCTCCAAGGTAATGAAGGTGTTGAAAACATAGGCACGTCTAGAAGGCATGTTAGTCTTTCAGTACCTAGACGACTGGTTCCTGGCACATCAGGACAGACAGGTAGCCGAGAATCAAACTATGACGTTAGTTCGCAAGGCATTAAAGGTAGGTCTAGTAGTGAACCTAGCCAAATCGGAACTAATCCCCAAACAGTCAATTACTTTTCTAGGGGAATTGTGGGACCTGGCAATAGCAGGGGCGTTTCCTACGGCGGAGCGCTACCAGAAAATCGCGAAAGTCGTAGGAAATATTCCCCCCCCCCCGAGAAAAAGGTAAGACTACAAGCCATGGAATCCCTTTTAGGTCTGTTAGTGGCAACAGAGAAGACAGTCCCTCTGGGCCGTCTCCATTACAGACCATTCCAAAGCCAGGTGAGATGGGCACTGCATCAGGGTCGTTCAACCACAGCAAGGATGCAAGTTTCACAGGTAACCCTACAAGCCCTACAGTGGTGGTGCGATGCACGAATCATGTCCGAAGGAATGCCATTTAAGCCCCCCACCCCAGCGATAGAGATTCAGACCGATGCGTCCCACTCGGGATGGGGAATTTATTGGCACGGGCAGGTATGGAAGGACAAATGGCCACCCGGGTAGTCTGGATTGCGTTGGCCAAACTCACTTACTAAACCTCCACCTTTGGTGTCTGACCAGTCCTTATTGAAGAACAAGGGCTTCTCTAAACAGGTGAGGGAGAAGATAGTAAACAGTCACGAGGGCTCTACGGCCAAGGTTTACAATTCTCAGTGGAATAAGTTTGCCACCTGGTGTAGCACTTCTAGGCTGGATCCGTTTCAGGCTAGCCCAGCAGCGGTAGCGGACTTCCTCGACCACCTATTCACTGAGGAGAAATTAAAGGTAGGTTCCATCGAGGGCTATAGGGCCGCTATAGGGTCAAGACTCAAAGCATCCACAGGTTACGACCCGGGCGAAGATACATCTCTCTCACAACTAGTAAGGCATTTTAAAGTAAATTCCCCACCCTGCCCATCCAACATAGCGCAGTGGGATTTATCTTTAGTCTTGCGGTACCTCCAACGCCCAGACATCTTTAGTAAAGGCGTGATTTCAGCGAAAAACGCAACTTTAAGGTTCGCGTTTTTATTGGCTTTAGCGTCGGGCAAAAGAAGAGGTCAAATTCATGCCCTGGACAGAAAGGTAAATAAAGATAAGGGCACATGGGAAAAGGTCACCCTAGTCCCCAGAGCAGGATTCATGGGAAAGACCCACATTATGACCCAAGGGATGGGAACGTTCGATCACATTTCCCTCCCGTCACTACCAGACGACCCCGAAATCGACGGCTTGGTCTCTTTGTGGCCCGTCAAGGCTCTGCGTCAGTATTTAGAAATTTCAGAGGCCTACAGAACTAAAAATCAGAAGGCACTCATCATTTCTTTTATGCCGAAATTTAACAAAGATCTATCGAAACAGTCAATATCAAATTACATTAAAAAGATCATTCTGGCAGCCTATGACGAAGCACAAATCCCGTCAAGGCCCATCAAGTTAGGCACGTAGCTAACTCCCTCAGGGCCGTGCGTAATGTGTCTCTTTCAGATATATTAAAAACAGGTTGCTGGGTTTCCCCCAACTCGTTTGTTAAATACTATCTGAAAGACTTTTCACAAGATGAGTTGTCTGGTTTATATTCATTGGGACCTTTCGTGGCTTCAGAAACAACCATTACAGGCTGATGGTTTCTGTTGCAGGCCCGCATCTCCCAAGTTCAAGAACAAGAGCAAGCAGAAGGGCAACTTGTCCAAGAACCGTAACGGGAACAGCAACAACAAGCACAAGCCACGAAAGTAACAACCTGCAAGAAGGACTCCCCTTCTTACTCTGGACATTTCGTTTCGCTAAGGTCCTTGGGACCATTTCGACTCCGTGCTTATATTAAGCTACGGACAAACGCTGGACAATTATTTTTACTTAAGCATTTATTTACTCCGAAGTGTTCATGATCGTATGTGTAATGAGTACAGCCCAGTCTTCGGTCTTACGGCTACTCGGGTCTGAAATTTTATTCTCCTTTCTTCAAGTCTTTCAGAAAGAAAGGGGGGACCGTTTCGGTCCCAAACGTACTGTAGTGACCGTATACCCGTTGTGTCCAGAAGACCGAAAGACCGGTCTCGAGCCCTCAAAATGCCTTGGATCGGAACGCTGTCAGTCAGTGGAGAATCCACTGTATTTTTGCGGCACATTACTTACAACACTGAGCATGTTGCCGTCTTAGATATTGTTGCTAGGGATCATGTTGCAAGTGTGTAACCAGACAGGGGCTTAATTTTGTTATCTATACTTTTGTACCTTGTCTAAACAATAGCGGCTGACAATATACAAGCCAGAGACATCTTAATTGCCTATTATTTTAGTATTTAAGTCGACACAAATGCCAACAAATTTATAATGACAATTAAATGTCAATTTAAGCACATAAAGGTAATTGAAATAAGAAAAAATTGTTAAAACTTTCTCAAAATGGAAAGCAGAGAAAAAGTTAATAGAAAAAGAAAAGACATTAGTCTCAAAAATAAAAATGAGATAATTAATGACAGTAAATTGATTGGTCAAAGAAAATTAGCTGAAAAGTATGGAATTAGTATATCACAAGTCCAAAGACTATTGAAGCGGAAAATTGAGTATGTCAATGCCTATGAGGAAGACTGTGATTCTGAGAAAAAGCGATTGCGTTATGATCCTTGTGTAAAGTTAGATGAAGCAGTTTGGAAATGGTTCAAAATGTGTCGAAACAGTAACATTCCTATTTCTGGACCTATGGTCCAACAAAAAAGCGCTAAAATTTGCTGAAGAACTGTCCGTTTTCAGACAAAATTTCGGTAGAAACAAAAGTGGACTCGTTTGCTAAATATAGTTGCAAAAGTATGCAAAATAGAATGCTTGTGTGTGTCTATAACATGCAGATTGTTATACAGTTGAGACACAATAGACGATATTATAAATGAATGTTACTTTCTTTGTGTGTTGGACATCAAACTTGAATCTGCGGTCAACCTGCAAAATTTTGCCCAAGTAGGACCAACTCTCCCAAATGGGACCACCTCTGAAATAGGGCACATTTTATCCGGTCCCAAGGGTGGCCCGATTTCAGAGGTTCCACTGTATGTAATATACGTATAAAATAGCGTTTCCGCCAATATCCTACGTCCTACGTAGATCTAACCTAATGCCCTCGCATAATATACGAAGGACAAAAATGTGTGCTCGCTGGGATTACCATTATTTAAAAGACGTAAGTAATTTCTTTCACAGATCGAACCACAGGTATAGCAGCAAAAGGTCTTTATTTGCCAGGTTTTGCAAATATCCAAACAAAGATAATAGGAATACTACATGGCCAAGAGGGAAGTACACAGAAATACCTCCAAAAGTCAAAGATGAATTGGTGTGAAGTCATTGTGTACTTCTGATTGAGAGGCTATTCCCCTGTATATCCGTCTTGACCCATTCTGAAATAATTTTAAATTGCACGATTTTTATTAAATATAATCATGCCAATACTCCGCCGCTAAACGGTAGTTTACGTCAGCCATATTTAAATTTTCTTTTTATTTCGGAAAAGCTAACGTTAACTTATCTCCACCTTTAGACGGGATTTCCCTCATTTGTGGTATTGGCACATAAATTGTGAATTGAACTTTTCTACACGTGTAGGCGAACAATGCAAATTAACATACCTCACGTTCTTTTGGACCGTCTCGAGAAAAAGACAGTCTCGAAAAACCGAGACACCTTTCCGTGGACTTTTTTGTCTCGGAACCCTACTTCCGGATAAGCTTAGATAAATCACGTGACTTAATGGCGGCCATGTAAACATAAACACATTTTGTTTGATATTTTTACAAATTCAGAACGTTTAATGACATGTCCGAGCTGCAAATCATTGGAATTAAGATAGATGGTGTTGTTAAACATATGCTGTGGCAAATTAGTTGCCTTGAAAGTAGAGACTCGAGAACAATAGATTGAGGTTCAGCCTGTATGACCATAGTGAGGGCCGAGTAGGTAGGATAACCGTATATTTTAATAAAGTTGTGGGCTAAGTATTGCGGAAATACATATATACAGGGATTACTTGTGTATCTGTAAGTGTGTTTTTAAAGCCAAGCAAGCTCAAAATAGACAGATTTCACTTTTAAGTTTCTCGACTTTCCGAGACGCGTTCTCGTGGACACCGTCTTTGACCCGTATCTAGTCTTTTTGGAGAGCGCATTACTTTTTTCCGAGACGTCCAAAAGAATTTAGGGATAGTTAGAGAGTTGCGAAAATGTTTTCAGCAAACGACCTGAGACACATACCGTAATGTATAAAAATGCAAATGACCTGACGCACATACTAATACATTGTTTAATAACCAATTTATAATGGAAGTTAGGGTTAGTGGTTAGGGTTAGGAAATAAAATGTGAAGTATATTTCTTACTAGTGTCCTAGAAGGTTAAAACTGCCTAAAAAACCATGTGTGCCTCAGGTCGTTTGCACAGTAGCTCATAGATATTACGCCCAACTTCAATTTTCGTCATGCCTCAGTTCGATTGCAAAGACACACGTTCTCAAAGTTGCCTTATGGGTAATAGCGAAAACAGTCGATTGTTTCAGATTAAGTGACATCAGATTACGCACATTCCTTTTTTATGCGCGGAAATGTGAAGATGTATTTCTGGGGAAAAGAATCTTTTAAGATTTTCTTTCATGATAAAAGGTGTTTATTTGGTTTTTGGATACTTATTTGCTTAAGTGTAGTGTATTTTATATTACGACGGAAGTTTAATGGTGTTTTGAATGCGGAGATAAAATGGCACCAGGAATTGTAGTGTTGATCTTCGAGTAAACAAACTCGGTCTTTCTCACCGTACCATGTTTCTCGTATTTTTTCCACGGGTCAGCAGATTCAATTTTACCTGGAGACACTACGAGCTGTATGAATCTGACTGCCGGGGCGTTATTGTCAGATTAGGTTTGGACAGGGACGGAGACAGGCGGTGGCGCTGGTAAGTTTTCTCGTTGCCTTGATTCCACAATGCTCCACGTAACCCCAGTGCCATTGGCTTGCCAGGGCTACTGAGTTTGAATTAACAGAGCATCGATTGGGCTTATACGTTGCTAGCTAGATTCACGAGGTTACAGCCACCCCTCCCTGCTCACATGGATTTGTTGGGGCTTAAAGTGGCACTACCCACATGGGCATAGGCACCGATTTGATGGAGTAGAACCAACTGGCTCTACCAAGTTTTGTAGCAGGGTTAGCAAGGATGGATATTCCCTTGTGGCTCCACCCACGTGGAGCTTCACACGTAGGATATCCCCGATATTCCCCTTGCTTGTAGCCCTTATAAGGTGGTACCTCCCCTTTATCTAAGTGTGGATAGAAGAGAGGGTTGATTGGGGGCAATTTGAAGGGGTGTTGTCGCATGATTACTCACCATGAATTGCTGTTGCAGGCATGACAGAGACAGAAACTTCGGTACACAAGGCAGACTGCGATCATCGATCTTTCGCCAGCAACCCCTACTCCCTCTGTGACAATTGTAGATTCGCAGAAGGACTAGCTCTATGCTTGGAGTGGAACGTGTCTATTGATGCGACCACCTCACTGATACGGAGTGGAAGACGCATTAAATCGCATTAAAAACCAGAGGCACAAGGAACTGCGTGAAGAACACAGGAAGGAGAAGGCTCTTTCTGAGTCAAGTGATGCGCCTCTAGCAGAATCTTCGCCAGCTCCTACCTCACAAGATATCCTACAAGGCGAGGCCCCACTGGGCAAAAAAGCGGAAAAACTCTAAACTGAACCGCTTTGTGTCTTCGGAGACTGTAGCAGAATTAGACACAGAAGACAAAGAGATGCCTGGCTCTCCCAACGCCACCCGTCCACGAGAAGTATACCAGTAGCAGCAGTTCAGCGGTGCTGGTGGTGCAGGCGGGAGAGTTAGTCATTCCCCTATCTCAAAGCTTAAGGCCACAGAGATCTTCGCTCTCGAGCACGGCAGTGAAATCAAGCCAGGGGTTGGCTGCCGAACCCGAATGGGCAAAATAAATGGGAACACTACAGGAGCAAACACAGGCTCAACTGTCCACTCTGCACGCTGTCATTGCTCATACAGCTCTACCAGCGGTAGTGACATCCTCAAGAATACCACCCTATGCAGCACAAGTTAGTGATGAGGAATCGATGGGACTTCCTCTATAAGGGCATATTTCGATACTGCGTCGTAGAAATGCAACATTCAAACAAGAACTCTCCTGGGCACTCTCAGAGACATGGATAAAACTTTCTTACCAGTGGAAGATGACCAGGAGACGGATGAAGATAAAAACCATCACATCCGGCGTCGGAAGAGAGTATATGGGCTCCGAGGACGGATTTCCAGAAGGGGAGGTGGAGCCACTAACCCCACCATTAAGCATAGAAGGACAGCAGTATTGGAGGGACCCAGCAGCGGCAGCCAGACGCTCAATCCGCACCTCATCTCCCCCACCCTACGTCGCAGGATACTGCTCAACGTCCTCCCCCCCCCCCAGTGGCAGAGGCAACGCGAGTCTTACCGGAGAATATTCCGTTTAGAGATGTAATTAATGAGATTACACGTCTTGTGCGAGTAGAAGCAGTCCACCCCTACGCAAATAAAGAGTAGTCTCCTATTCGCTTAACCTCACAGAGCGAAGAGCCAGAACAAGAGGCATTCTTGCCGTTGTCACTAGGGCTGGGGTCGCTAACATGGTGGCTGCCAGACAGAGGGAATTCCAGCGGATGGACTTGTGGGTGAGCAAGGGCTTGGCGCGCCTCCATCCATTCAAACAATTAGGGGTCATGTCAGTCACGCGCAGATCTGCGAAGACAACAGTGTGGATGCCTACAATAAAGCCTGATTCGGATATTCCACTTGTGGAAAAGACGCTAAAATATTGGAAGGGCTAGCTCGTCAAGCATTAAATATCACTTCAACGCAGGATCATACGCTGAAGGTTTTGAATGAAGCGCTAGTCCAAAGGGGGATATCCGACCCAGTAGTGTTAAAATTGTTAGAGTGCGTCTGCTTAGCCACTTGGGACACAAGAAAGATAGCGACAAACCAGCTAACCTCGATGGTGAAGTTGCGAAGAGATGCATTCCTCTTGCATTCAAGTATCTTGAGTCAGTCTGAATTATTTCCTCCCATGGACGTCGAGAGGGTCAACTTGGAGAACAGAGCCCTATGCCAGGACCTGACGTTGATGGCTCGGCCAGTACGCCCTGTGCGAGAGCTACGTGGTTCTTAAACCCAGCCCGTCCTTCATAACTAGGCCCACATAGCCACTAAAGGGGCAGGGACTTTCGAACAAATAAGACATACATCCCTCCCTACTCCCACCCCCCCCGGAAGAACAAACACTCACACTCTGTCCTGCGCCCTTAGGAAATACATGGAATTATCCAAAGATTATAGAGTTCCAAATCAAAAAGTACTTGTCATTTCATTCAGACCTAGTGTAACCAGAGACATCTCCAAACAGACTGTTTCTAATTATATCGAACGAATAGTTCTAAAAACATATTCTAAAGCCCAAACATACCCCAAATTTTCGGTTCAATGTAAAATCAAAGCCCATCAATTGAGACAGGTAGCTAATTCATAGAACACTTTGCATAATGCTCGTTAAGATGATATCTTGCGCACAGAATTTCGGTCATCTCAGAAAAGTTTTATCAAGTTTTACCTAAAAGAATTCACCTAAAATGAACTAACGGGACTTAATTCAATCGGCCCTTTTATAGCAGCAAAAAAGTCTTTTCTAACCGTGATCCTCTCTCTGTTACAACAGAGTCAGAGCCACAGAGGAGCCACAACAAACTAGAGGACGAGGCACCAAGCAATCCCTTAGAGCCAAAACCAGAGGGGGGAAATAGCCATAGAGTAATGGCTTAATGACATCTTCTCACTGTGGAGCATGTTGATTTGAGTGAGAATGGATGAATGATTTATTTGTGTTTAAATTGACAATTAATTCATCAGCTACTACAGTTGAGCTCATCTTTAGCACCAATTACCTCAAGAGGCCATGATGATTAATTGATTAAATGATTAATTTCAATACAAGATGTTATTTTATGTTAAGATTACCGTACATCAGTCAGTTCGTACGACATCGGTTGGGCATACCATCCGTGGGCGCTTGGGGGATGGTAGTAAGACACTTGAGTGCTTCTGGTCATAGCAGTATCGTTACTCTATTGTCTTACGTCGGGCCATTTCAACTGTGATTATGTGTGCATTTACTTTTACTGTTCCGGTCCCTCTCTTTAAAAGGGGAAGGGGGAGGGGAGAACCAAGTAAGCTAATGGGTACAGCCATTTCAGGTAATGGCTCTTCCCACACGGCTATATCCATTCACCACTTGGCCCCCTATGGGTAGAGCCACTTAAAGTAAATGGCTCCACCCATGTGGTTGGAGTCACGTGGTTCAATTATGGCAACTTTGAAGCAAGCCTAGGAGGTGGCTCCACCATATGGGTATTTAGCTATCGTTCTTTCAGTATAATTCGTTTTACCTTTGTGCATATATGTTATTGTGTATCGAGATTGTTAATTTTTTAAAGACTCATTAAAAACCACAAAGGTACTTTGTTGTCTTTTATTTCGCCCGTACAATACATATATCGGTTAAAGTGTAGTTCGCATTGAAAGAACTTTCTACACGAGGAGTACCAAGCGGATTTTATCCCAACGCTGGTTTGTAATCCCACCTAAAGGTGAAGATAAGCGAACATCAGCTTTTCTGAAGTAAAACCATCGTTTTATTTCATAAAGTGCTTTTACGAGAAAAAGTGCAGCTCGTAAAAGCGTAGTTTGCGTTCTCCACCTTTAGACTTTCGGTTCCCTGCCCTTATCCATTCCCGCTTCAAACCTGCTTGGGCGGAGGAGCACTGAGATAAGAAAGGAATGTGGGTAATCTGATGTTACTCACTCTCAAGCGATAGACTTTCCCAAATACCTTATAATGCAATTTTGGCAATGTTTAGTTGCGTTATACACCTACACGTGTAGAAAAGTTCAGTTCACAACTTATGCGTCGATACCGCAAGTGAAGGAAATCCCGTCTAAAGGTGGAGAACGCGAACTACGCTTTTTCTTCCCAGCAAACAACCGACGTCGTTTTGGTTGAAAAAAGGTTGTATTTTGGTCGCGACGACTTCACAACCATATTCTGACCTATTACCCGAAAACCCGACGTCGGTTTTCTAACGTCATTCCGACGTTGCAAAAACGACCAAAAAGCGATAAACATTATTATCGCTCACCGGAAATGGGAGTCATTTTGAAAAAGAGGAAGAAAAAACGTAATTTACTTGAAAATTTTAGAATTTTGATGGCGCGTCGGTATTTTTCTTCCTAGATTGTAAAAATTTACATGGAAAATGCTTTCGTATGTATTTCACAACAGCAGTTGAATAATTAATTATCTATTAATTATATAACTCTAGTCAGTTTCAGGTCGGAATCCGACGTCGGTTCCAATTTCATATACAACCTAAAACCGACTTAATTCCGACGTCGGATTTAGGTCGGAACCCGACGTCATTCTGACGTTGAAAACCCGACGTCGGTTCCATTTCATATACAATCGAAACCGGCACGTCAGTCCGACGTCGGAAACATCGGGTCTCGACGTCGACCCGACGTCATTCTGACGTCTTAATGTTTGCTGGGTAAAAAGTTTTTTTACGAAATAAGACGATGGTTTGCCTGCAAACTTTAGTTTCAACGATTGTACCCAGTGTCTTTTAATGGAAAGTTACAGAATTCCTCTGCGCTTCATTTCGATTAATATCTGTGCATATAGAAAATAAAATAATAAATATAGAATATGAAAATATTGCTTGGGCCGGGTGCCCCTAGAAAACAGAGATGAAAATGGCACACAAAACATTAGCCAAAAACTGACGAAATATCTAACTGGCTGTAATATCTAGTCTCTAAGCGTTTGATAACTGAAAGACTGAAACTGAAATCTAAATATAAATCATGATTTGACTTGCCGTTTGGCGCTGTCCACTTGACAAAAAAAAAATAACATTCAAACAAAATTTGAAAAATATTCGTATTATAGTTAAACATTATATTCTTTTTTATGAAAAAATGTAACATTTATCCTCATTATTCATTTCTAAATTTTAAAAATCTTCTGAAGTGCATTCGAGATGATAATGTTTTGGTTTGTCGTTTCATGAGAATGATATCTATGTTATGCAACAATGTAATCAAGTCTTATTTGGTTTAAACTTGGTCAGTGTCAGTATAAAAAGATGCATAAGTTAACAGAGAAAGATAGCTGAGAAAACGAGACTCTTTGCTAGAATTCACCATCACATTATTCTCCTAATATTTTTCACACAACAAATCGAAGAAGGGGAGATGAGGAGAATTTATAAATAATTGTTGGGATTAACGACAAATTTTATTTAAGCCTTGTTTTGCGCTGTGGGGGGGGGGGGGGGATTTTGCCAGTGATTCCATTTGATATCCTGTCACTGCAGTTTTATTATACACCTGACACTGAGTGCAGTTTTTTTTCGTATTGCACGCTCAAACCACCTGATAAGTATAGTTTTTTTCAGGAGTGAAACACACTGACTCAAACTTACAGGAATGAGAACTGTAACTAACATGTGTGAATGTTTATAAACGTCATATAATTGCAAACGTCATATAATAGTAATACTTCATTCTGAGTGTGTACGATAAAACATCATATCGCGTTTAATAGTGTCAAAAACTTTGCTCATGTCTAGCATGAGCAAGTGTATATTGTAGTCTTCACCAGTTATCGCTTTCTCAGTCAATAATTTGAAAGAGAATATGAGTTCTGTCGCACTTCTTCTTGGTCGATATGCAGCTTGTGTATCTGGGATTATATGTGTAAAAGTCTATCACTAATTCTACGAATAAAACAAATTGCTAGAAGTTTTCTAAGGACGGATAGAAGTATCACTGGCCGTAGGTTCTGTGGTGGACCTTTAGGTTTGCCTGGTTTTGGTAGAGGTGTTAATAGTCCGATAGATATTTCTTTTGGGTATTCTCCTGTTTCGCATACATTGTTTAAGATATCTGCTATAAAATCGCTTATTTTCAGGGGAGCACACTTTAAATGTTCTGCTTTTAATTTGTCGATTCCGGCACTCCCGTTGTTTTTTAATGAATTAATTGCTTTATTTATTCTTCACTCGTGAAAAGACTTTTTAGTTTTTTCGGTTTTATGCTTGGAAACGGATCTATGTCTTTTGGATTAAACACACTTTCGAAATAGTCTGAAATTATTTGAAGTTTTTGATCAGTGCTGTTGACTACGTTTCCATTTTCTGCTTTGACGTACACATTATTATTTGTCTGTTGTTGTAGTACACGAATGGCTTTGAACATACGTCGACTGTCATTTTTACTATTTTCAATTTCTTCTATTTGATTTATAATTCTTTTTTCCTCTTCTCTTTTCAGTTCTTTTTTTATATCGTTGAAAACTTTATTCCTTTTTTTTTTGAGAGTTTATGTTGTTTCTTTTCCAATTTATGTGTACTATAATAAAATCTATTTTAGTTCTATATGGGTCTCTTCTATGTTTCGGTATATATTCAGACTCCCAGGTTGTTATATGGGATAGCCGATGTTGAAAGAAGGTATTAGTGGCATAAAGGTTATGTCTTTGGAGAATTTCAATGAGATGATCTGACTCTTTACTTGTCTTTCCTTTGCCGAAAGGTCCAGCTATACTCTTCTTAACATACCTAGCCAATTCCATGAAAAGACAACCCCGGTTTTGTGTTTGACAATTACAGCAATATTCACTTCCGACTAGATCAACAGTTTGCTGATGACATAAGTTACGGATCTACGCTTAAAAGTGAAATAAATAAATTGAAATCGAAACTACAAAATCACTCAAAAACAGAAATCTACAAATAAATGACAGTAAAACAGAAAAATACACTGTTTGCAAAGGCGGTAGTATCGAGTGGAAAAGCTGTAAACTAGTGGGTAGTTTAATTGGAACAGAAGAAGACATCAAAAGAAGAAAAACACTAGCGAATAATGCTTTTAATAAGCTGAAAACTGTATTAATCTCGAAACAACTAAATCTACATATCAAGATCCTCGTCTTCAACGCATTAATCGGATCAATTTTCTTATACAACAGTGAAGTGTGGGGTCTCACTAAATGCCAAGAACAAGAAATAGATATTTTTCACCGCAAACTCCTAAGAACTATACTATCAATAAGATATAGTGCTGGAAACTGGATCAGTAACGAAGAACTGTATAAAAAGACAAACCAAACACCGTGGTCAATTCTAATCTGAAAACGTCGCTGGAATTTCCTTGGACACGTCTGTAGATTACCTGAAACGACACCAGCAAGTAGAGCTCTTAAAGAAGCAACTGAAATAGTAAAAAGACCTCCAGGAAGACAAAAAAAACAAAACAACATACCTGTCAACGATAAAACGCAATCTACAAAATAAAGGAATCTATTCAATATCCCAAGCCAAAATATTAGCACAAAACCGTACTGGGTGGAGAGACTCTGTATAGAAACGTATAGAGCTTTGCTCTGAAAGCGTATCCCGACGACGACGACGACGACGACGACGACATCATTCTGAGTGCGTACGATATTGTCTTTGCCCTCAGCCTACGGGCGTGTACGGACCTCCCCCTCGGGGTCAGCCCGTACGGCCCTACGGCTTCAGGCAAAAAACAATGTCCTACGCACTCAGAATGAAGTATTACTATTATATTAGCTTTCTCGCTGTTCAGGGCCAGTTTTCAGTCTGAATATTTCAGACAGACTACAGTGCCGGACGTGATGAAGTGGGGTGTACGTAAAAAATTCTTCACATACCTTTCGTTTCACTACGGCACTCTTATCACATAATAAAAATATGAAATAATTGATCAGTTCTACAGGCGACGTTTTTAGTCTAGAAAAAACAACTTTGGTACATTTTTTGTAGTTTAGATCTGCTGAGAAAATATTATCTGAATTTCAGTTTTCGTTAAAAGTTTAAAGACATAAATTCAGCTTGCTGTAGTAATAGGAAATGTTTGTCTTTCTTTTCTTGCATTAAGTAGTCTGTAGTTTGGAACCCGATTGTTTACCAGTACGAAAAAAACAAAAAACAAAAACAGACCGATATTGTAACCCATACTATGGCTGTATTTTCCCCAAGTATATTATGGCACATAATGTTTCGTTATGGCCAAAACCATGACCCGAAATTAACACCAGAATTTCAAGTCAAGACCCAAAATATGAGTGGAATTAATTATGACCCATAATGTTCCCGTTATGGCCACAAAATAACCCAAAATTTAAGACCAGAATTTCAGATTAAGGTGACATTATGACCAATATTTCAGCTGTCCTTTAGAAAAACACACGTCTTGGTTTGATTCGAACCATTAATCTTCTATATTGGAGTCAACAACAATTTTCGTATATAGTACTGATAAAGAAAAAAGGAGATCCTTTTACTCAGATTGGTCTGAAATAGATTATGTGAAGTGAAATGCATTTCATTTGATGTTTTAGAGGTGGGGGGGGGGGTTAAATTTTTGAAATTTTCACTTCGAGCAATCGAGCAATAGTCCAACGATTTGAAGCAATGCAACCACTATCTCATAATTATGATAATAATAAAAAATAATGTGTTCGAGCAATAGTCCGACGATTTGAAGCAATACAACCAGTATCTCATAATTATGATAATAATAAAAAATAATTTGTTCGGCTGTTTTCAATTTGATTTGATAATAATTTGATTATGCGGAAAAATATCATCTAGGGATATTCATTATTCACGGCGACATCTAACTGTACTCATGCTTTTATTTACTTATTTTTTACTAAGTTACTTTAATTAAAAAAAATGCGTTAAGTTCAATTCATGGATAAAAAATGGAAGTATGACCCTGATTATGGGTTTAAAATTATGGGTGATAATTTTGACCCAAAAATTACGTGTATGTGTCTAAATAAGCCATAAACTTCATTTTACGGTCGTAATATGGATAATTTTTGGGTGGAATATCGGTTATTTCTTCGTACTGGCAGCTCGGGCTATTTCATGTAGCTGTAACTGGTCTGTGGCCTGATTCACAGGATGCTATATCAATCTGCTGGGGAAACATTCTGATTTTGTTGACAGGATAATTCGAACGAAACGTCGGATAAGCTTCAAACTTATGCTTTAGGTTTGGGTTGTATCCGACGTATATCGAACAACGCGTGACGTCATATGACATCAGAACTAAAGAAATGCGTCATTACTGTAACTTCATAACGAAACGTTGGACCAGCTTCAAGCTTGGTGGGATAATGCTCTGGGTGGGTAGGACTGTCGTTTAGTGTCAACGTATTGGACAACATGTGACGCCATATGATGTCAAACGTGATTCCAAAGTCGCGTCTCTTCCGCTTCTCTGAATTTTAAGGAACGATGGTTCGGTAGCACCCAGACTGATGGGCGGGTTGGGGTGGGACCGATGTAGAGAGTGTGGTGGGTCCGATGCGAGAGTGTGAGTTTGGGGTTTGATGGGGGCAGGAATTAGGCAGCTCATTTTTTAACAAGTGCACAAGTTACGTGGCAGGCCGGACATAGCATGACACAGCATTTTCTTAATAAAATGGTCGTTGCATTCAGAACCGCACCTACGTTAGATGGCGGTATGTGTGTGTGTGTGTGTGTGTGTGTGTGTGTGTGTGTGTGTGTGTGTGTGTGTGTGTGTGTGTGTGTGTGTGTGTGTGTGTGTGTGTGGGTGTAGGGGGTGACGGTGAACAAAAAAATCACCATTCAAGTAGGGAATTTGTGATGTAGCGACCACTTCCCATGCCGGGATAAAAAAAACGTACACCACCTTCAAGACCAAATAATAAGACGTACAGTAAAACTTGTTTGCACTGACCACCTTCCAGATGCAGATGAAAATAGGTACACTAAAACTTATTAGTACAGCCCACCTCCCAGGCCCGGATGAAAGACGGATAGAAAAATCTGTTTTTAGTGACCGCCTTCCAGAATCGGATAAAAAAAAGGTACAGTAAAACCTGCCTTCCCTAATCACCTCAAAGACCTGGATAAAAAAGAATTACAGTAAAACGTACGTCTGTAGACAAGGATAAAAAGATGTACAGTAAAACCCATTTGCAGCGACCACATTCTGGACCCGGATAAAAATGACGTGGAGTATAAGCCCAGTTTATAGTGATCCAATTCCACGTTCCACCTGCACCTGGACGTATATAGAAATTCAGGATTAAGATAGCCAAAGATCAGGCTACGTATCTACTTCCCCCACCTTCCGATATAGGCAGGGTTGGCACTTTCCCCAAATAGACAGGACAGTGACAGTGAAAACAATTGGAAGAAACCGCAAAAAAAAAAATGGATCGAGGTTGCAGAAATGGAAAAAATGAACAATTTTGAAAGTAACCTGAAACATCAACGCTTAACTTTGTAATTTTATCCATAAATAAATATCGCGAAATTCCCTCAGTAATACAGTTTATACACACAAGCAGGTATTGAGTAACAAGTTGGTAATTAAAGTAATATTTAGCAACTTGGGTGATATTCAAGGCAAGAATTTTACGCATCAAAATTGCTTGAAAATTGGTCTGAGAACTGAGTGACATCAGGGGCATGGGAGCGTAGACCGAGTTGCATACTGTTCAACGTTTGGGTTGTTACAACGCGTAATTGTCAGATTTACACAAACGGTTTCAGGCACCCTAAATGACAAAGTAAAATGAAACGTGACGGGGTACTGTCTGTACCCAAGGTAAACTGCGATGATACCTTAAGACAAAAAAGTAAACACGGATAAACAGAATGGTGTAGCTAAACAGATCTGCCGTTACTGGATGTCAGATGCCAAAAGATGTTTGTAGTAGGCTGTTGCGGAAAACTGCGTCGGTGTTTTTTTCATATTTTCAAAATTTGACTGAGCAAAAATTATTTTTGGAGGGCAGTTAAAAACTGGCCAACCTTGGATATGGGTTAAAGTGTTATGAAGCCCGAGTCCCGGGCACATATTTTTCATCAGACATTTTCCAACCGCATAATTTTTTTTTATTAAAGAAATAAATTCTAAAACCGCAAGACATTTTACATTGAATGTATGTAAATCCACCAAGTCAGAGCTTGCGTTTTAAACGATTTGTTTAAATAACGTCCATTATTTGAATTTACTTCTGAATTGTACTTTTTTCAAACCCTTTCCATATAAAACCTTACTGTAATGTGGATTCACATTGCCGCATTTTCATGTGGATTACAAATATAGGAGAATCCATTGCAGTGTATGTTTTAATGACTGCTAATTTAATTTGTAATTCCTTAATTTGTTATTCACTTATATTAATCATATCTCTTCTTAATCTGAAGTAATAAAATAAAAGATGAGGATTTCGGTTGCTCCATTTAGAGGTGGATTTAAGTGGCGGAAAACCCCACATTATGGTGTGTGAATAAATATAAAGATATAATGTAATTAATAATTTTATAAAAAAAATCCAACCCTTGTAAATTAAAAAAAAAAAACATGTGGTTGGAAAGTGTCCGGTTGGAAAATGTGGAAAGTGCATGGATGCCATTCAGATATTTATATCTATAAGGCAAAAAAATATAATTCTGAAATAGTACAAAATTGTCCAAATGAAACTTTGCAAAACGTAGATTTAATGAAGGGCAAGCGATGGAAAGGGAGGGGTGATTGAGGAGAGGGTATTGGGGGAAACATTTGTTTATGTTTGCAAAAGCAAAACAGCAATAGCTGGCTGATAAATATGTGTAACATATGCAGGTGCACTGATATTGGTTTACATTGGAAGCTCTAGCTTACCTGCATGTTCATAACTTTTCTCTTTACCGTATTAGAACTGGTTGTTTCAGACAATGTGTGAATCACAAATATACCAAGACAGATATTATTTGCCACAACATTTAGCCAAAAACAGTTTGAAACAAAAACCTTAAAACCGAGTATTGTGTTGTTTAAGTGTCAAATACTTATTAAACTGTTTTTCTCTCACAGGTAAAGACTCCAGAGAAGACTCAGCCAAAGGTCAGTATATGTCGGCTTTCGTAAAACGGATAACAAATCTAGACCAAATTTCGCTACACGTAGCGAAATAGCACCCACTTGCAAGGGCAGAGACACAACATATTTGGTCAGACACATTTTTCAGTGTTTCGACATAATTGTCAGCTTATTATCTTGAACGAGGCCATCGAAGTGAATATAATGTAACCTCATTCGGGCACAAATAAATCAAATTCAGTTTTCTAACCGTTTTTGAGATACTGGTCAACTTACAGTTTTTGACCTTGACCATGATGGAGGAGGTCAAGATCACCGAGGTGCCTCTTAAATAATGTCTTTTAGGTCCAAAGGGTCGAAAATAAGCTCAAAATCGAAATATCTCTAAAGGTTTACGAGATAATGGTCAACTTTCGGTTTATGACCGTGACCCAGAAGGTCAAGGTCACCGAGGTACCTCATATGTAACGTTGTTTAGGCCCAAAGGGTCGAAAATGAGCTCAAAATCGTTCTGTCTCTAACCGTTTTCGAGATAATAGTCAACTTCCGGTTTTTAACCTTGACCGTGTCCCAGAAGGTCAAGGTCACCGAGGTACCTCTTATGTAACGTTGATTAGGCCCAAAGGGTCGAAAATGAGCTCAGAATCGCTCTATCTGGGTTTTGACCTTGACCGTGACCCAGAAAGTCAAGCTCACCGAGGTACCTCTTATGTAACGTTGTTTAGGCCCAAAGGGTCGAAAATAAGCTCAAAATCGAAATATCTCTAAAGGTTTACGAGATAATGGTCAACTTCCGGTTTAAGACCGTGACCCAGAAGGTCAAGGTCACCGAGGTACCTCTTTTGCAACGTTGTTTAGACCCAAAGGGTCGAAAATGAGCTCAAAATCGTTCTTTCTCTAACCGTTTTCGAGATAATAGTCAACTTCCGGTTTTTAACCTTGACCGTGACCCAGAAGGTCAAGGTCACCGAGGTACCTCTTATGTAACGTTGTTTAGGCCCAAAGGGTCGAAAATGAGCTCAAAATCGCTCTATCTCTAACCATTTTCGAGATAATAGTCAACTTCCTGTTTTTGACCTTGACCGTGACCCAGAAGGCAAGGTCACCGAGGTACCTCTTATGTAACGTTGATTAGGGCCAAAGGGTCGAAAATGAGCTCAGAATCGCTCTATCTGGGTTTTGACCTTGACCGTGACCCAGAAGGTCAAGGTCACCGAGGTACCTCTTATGTAACGTTGTTTAGGCCCAAAGGGTCGAAAATGAGCTCAAAATCGCTCTATCTCTAACCGTTTCCGAGATAATAGTCAACTTCCGGTTTTCGACCTTGACTGTGACCCAGAAGGTCAAGGTCACCGAGGTACCTCTTATGTAACGTTGATTAGGCCCAAAGGGTCGAAAATGAGCTCAAAATCGCTCTATCTCTAACCGTTTCCGAGATAATAGTCAACTTCCGGTTTTCGACCTTGACTGTGACCCAGAAGGTCAAGGTCACCGAGGTACCTCTTATGTAACGTTGATTAGGCCCAAAGGGTCGAAAATGAGCTCAGAATCGCTCTATCTGGGTTTTGACCTTGACCGTGACCCAGAAGGTCAAGGTCACCGAGGTACCTCTTATGTAACGTTGTTTAGGCGCAAAGGGTCGAAAATGAGCTCAAAATTGCTCTATCTCTAACCGTTTTCTAGATGACCTGTTCTTAACGGCCTGTCGTTAAGGACGCGTGAAGTCACGTGACCTTTGACCTTGACCCTCAAGGTCAAGGCTAGTGATGAAAGTTACCCTTTACTGAGTACGTTTTATGCATTCACACTGGGATTTGAGCACCTTTATGGCTACTTTTCGTGATTAATAGGTGTTTCCAAAAAGATTTTGACCTCAGTTTGACCTTGACCTGTGAGGTTTAAGGTAAAAAAATTTTACGAATTTGACGACAACTCATTGCCCTCTATGCCTCCGCCAAATGCCGTCTCTTTACGACAAACCCTGTAGGAGGAGTTTTTCTGGAAACCACTTTGAGGTCAGAAAAACTTTGACCACAATTTGACCTTGACCTTCAAGGTCAAGGTAAGAAAAATTTGTGGATTTGACGACAACTCATTGCCCTCTATGCCTCCGCCAAATGCCGTCTCTTTACGACAAACCCTGCAGGAGGAGTTTTCTGGAAACCACTTTGAGGTCAGAAAAACTTTGACCACAATTTGACCTTGACCTTCAAGGTCAAGGTAAAAAAAATTTGTGGATTTGACGACACCTCGTCACTCTCTATCACTGTGCCAAATGTCATCGTCCTACGTCAAATAGCCTAGGAGGAGTTTTCTGGAAACCTCCGTGACGGAAAACAAAGAGAAGAAAAAAAGGAAAAAAAGGACAGAAATTTCGAGAAAAACTACAAAGTTATACCCATTTGCAAACGAAGTTTGCAAGTAGAAATAAACATTAATTTATGGAAACTGGCAATCCCTTCCTCATGTCCCGACCCCAGACTTTCTTGTAAAAAATCCAGCAAAACATTTCAATGAATTTTGACGAAGCTCGGCCGGTGTATTTATGCGAATAACCTCTCGCATTGATTCGATTCCGATGACCTTGAGAGGTCATTCAGGTCACTGTCGTATATATATATATAGGTCTTATGCATCTTGTGCATAACATTCAACCAAAGCAAGTAAATGGGTTTGACGAAACTCGAAGTCAGTTTTCGCATGGATGACTTCTAGAACTGATTGGATGTTGGTCAAGGTATCCACTGGACTTGAATATACCTTGAACATTTTTGAATGCGAGAATCATATATATCTTGCGAACAGGTTTTAAGGAAAGACAGAGCAGATTTTAAAGAAAGTCGACCCGAGTGTTATTACATACATGATCTTTCAGGCTGGTTACATGAATTTTTAGTTCCCCGCCACCGCGCGCGGCGCGTAGCGGGGCACTTATGAAACGGGCCCTGTCCGTCTGTCTGTCCTTCTGTCTCACCCCATCTATAGTAGTAAATTTGTACGAGCCATATCTCAGTAACTAATAAAGTTATTTCATTTCTTTCTTGCACAGAGAGAGCACATATATTGGAGGTGTGCAGTGCGTGATTATTTTTTATTTTTCTCAAAAATTGTCAAATTTGTGAAATGTTGTGAAAATGTGTAATTGCCCCTGTGTATAGTGGTAAGTTTGTACGCGCTAGATCTCAGTCACTATCAAAGGGATTTCGTTTTTCTCTAATACACAGAGAGAGCGTATATTGGAGATGTGCAACGCATGGTTGTTGTTTATTTTTGTCGAAAATGAAAAATTGCCAGATTTTTGAAATGCTATGAAAATGTGTGATAACCACTATTTATAGTGTTAAGTTTGTACGCGTTATATTTCAGTAACTAATACAGTGATTTCATTTCTTTCTTGCACAGAGAGAGAACATATATTGGAGGTGTGCAACGCCAGGTTATTTTTTATTTTTCTAAAAAAAGAAAAATTGCCAGAGTTTTTAAATGTTATGAAAAATGTGCAATTTCGACTACTTATGAATCGTAAGCCCACTACTTGTTTTTGAACGCCTCACCTATCGCTAGTCGAGCGAGCATCATACCAACTGAGCTAAACCGTCCAAGTGCAAAGGTCACTCGAACTGTTTTATTTCAAAAAACGGAGGTGCGGCGGGGAACTTAACCAGTTCACTGGTATACTTGTTATTTTCGAACTCAGTATCAAATTCGTCCTTTCTATTTAGTCAAAGCCTGTGAATGAATTTCACAAATTTTTGGTGCTTCAAGACCTGTCAAGCTCGCTAGATTTTGAAGGCCTTCAATGGTCGTTCAAGGTCACCACTAAACTTTAACACAGTCACAACGCTTTTTTCTGGATAAAATTTGGTATGCGTATTTGGTATTAAATGGCCTCTCGATCTGAGTAGAATTGGGTGATTATGGAAGGTGACCGAATGTCAATGTTTCACTTTGAACTTTACATATCAAACCGTTTTTTACCGAAAATGCTATTATAATTATCAACATCTACCCCTAACCCCGTCCACACGGGGAATCCCGCGGTTGCTATTTTCCAATCAGCCTAGCAAGAAGTTCAATCAAAAGACCCCATTTTTCTAGTTGTTTCTGTTCTTTTAAAGGCCCAGTGTATCTGATTTTGTTGTTGTTTTAAATCGTGTAACTTTGTGGAGAGTGCCAGATTTCGAAACGTCATACAGAAAGTCTATGTAAAATTAATTGGTCGATTGCCTTATGCGCCTGTTGCTGATAAATGAATAAACCAACTGTTTTATCATAAATTTATCACAGGAAGAAGAAAATATTGCAGTAGTTCTATATTAACGTAAATGTCAAAGACTTATAGACAACGATATTTGAACTAGGTGTTGGAATATTTTCAGCAATCTTGAGCTAAACAATTTCGTAAAGTTCCGAACTTTACCATGAACAAAAAGCTAAAGGCGACAACCCTAGAGATAGTAGAATCTTAGAACATAAATATGCAGGCATGATAATTCTTGTATAGAAGACGTAAGTTTTCTTGTTATAGGTGGAACCAAAGAAAAAACAGCAAAAGGTCAGTAGGTGGCGTTTCTTGTAAGTGGCAACTAAATAAATGTTTTGTCAGTGTTACACAAATGTGCTTGTAGGTCAAATTGTTTTAAAATCCTAAGATCCCTAGAGTACTGGTCAAATTTTCGTTCATAGCTTGCAAAAGTGCAAAAGTGCCCTGAAGGTAGTATTTTATAGTGCAGCATTTAATCAATATTAGCTAATAATATAAGACAATTTTTGTGCAGCATTTAATCAATATTAGCTAATAATAAAAGACAAATATCATTTTGCTTTCAAGGTAGAAATTTACAGCCAACACAAAGCTTTCAGTGGATTTGAAAGCAGTCGAATGGCAATAGAAGGAACTACTTTAAGGTAAAAACAACAAGATTTACCTGGTGGAAGAATGTTTCCCCGTAGATTTATTTCATATATATATATATATATATATATATATATATATATATATATATATATATATATATATATATATATATTCATATATATATATATATATATATATATATATATATATATATATATATATATATATATATATATATATATATATATATATATATATGTGTGTGTGTGTGTGTGTGTATGAAATTCAATCCAAATTAACTTCTATCTTGGTAGGATATTGCACTGGGTGTGTCCGAAGGTTCATGTTATATTTGTATTTGAATACAGCGCAACGGATGATTACTTACGTCGAAACGTGTTGTGGACACTTAACCTTGTCAACATCATCTGTTTAGAATTATACATTGGATGAGGAGGACTTCTAGTTGCCTTTGTATCTGGCGCATAATGGATAACGCATAAAGTCATATGACGTTAAAAAGTAAACTCGCGCCTTACACGCTTCTGCTTTGAATTTTCGGGAACGGGGTTTGATATTACACAGACTGATGAGCTGGAAGGGATGAGGTGCTGTATCGATGTAGAGCCGCTCCGCGTTAAGCGGGAGTGGATTTGCAGGACATAACATGAGCGGTTGGCTGGACATAACATGACACAGCATTTTCTGGGCATTTACTTATTGTTCCCTTTAGTTATTAATCTGCTTCTAGAGAGATGGGGTGGCACTGTTAATTGGAGTAAATAAATTATTGTTACTCCTTGTCTCCATCCCCAGCAAAGTTGTTTTCTAATGTAGCATTTTGGTACCTAGAAGTATTTTTCCTTTGCGGTTTGCCATCTGGTATCTTGTGTTGTGATAAGCAGCTCATAATTTTCCCACCAAAATGTCTCCTCTTCTTCCCCATCTCCACCAGGATGAGTCATCTATTGTGCAACTAGAAAGCTGACTTCGTAGTTCTGTTTTTTTGTTGAGGAGAATATACATATGATAGATGCAAGTACACGTTGGGCACGGATCTTTACTGTAAAAGGGTAAAAGGGTCAGGGTTGCGTTCAGAGTCACACAATAGACATATTTGGATACGCATGTAAGAGCTCTGTATTTATTGGCCATCTGAAATTGTTTGATAGAACGATTGGGCAGATCAGTTTCCGCCATCTGGTGGAGCTAATAGCCCCACAAATGACTATTGAACGAAAGGTGTAAGAAGTAATAAAAACAGTAGTAAAATTTTAATCATACGCCTTATTATAAAGTCTGAAACCTTGACGAAAACTATCAAACATAACATTTTCGTCACATAGAGCAATGTACAAACGAGTAGCGGCGTTTAAAAGAGTCGATTTCCATAATTTGTGTGACATTTTCGTAATTCTAGCAGTTTGCGGCTGCTTAACCGTAAGGATCGCTGAGGTTCATACAGCTCAATCAATTCTTTTAGATACTGTGAACGATATTCAGAATTTTATAGATAATTCTCTAAAAATAGCCATTACACTTTTCCTTTTAACATGAGTATATTTTGAGAAAAACCTTTGTACATCGAGATCTCCAATGTTTTCAAAAGGTAGCCTCTATATGTAATTTATCAGTATTGTGTATTGTACAGTTCTTAAATTATTTACACTGATTATACTTGCACCATAAAATATATGTCATTATGTCACAGACTTTAATAGTATGACAGCGTACCATTTCGGTTCTTGTCTAAAAGTAGCAACAGTTAGAAGTTCATCTAGACTCTGCTCTCGATCAGGATAATTCATTGCTTGTTGCTGAACAGTTTCAGAGTTATTATCGTTCTCGTGACTCTTCTGAATGACATCTGAAAACAGAGTTCCGCTAACTGAATATCTCACTACTCATTTTCCTTAACTTCAAAAGCTGACACAACAGTTAATATCGGATAATTCCGCAAACCAATGATAGCCCTACCTTTAAGGTTTTAGCATCATCATTATCTATTATTTAGGATAATTGTCATAGCCCTACTTGACAACACAAGCACAACATATCTAACATTTAAGCCATTGTGATTATTTCCTGGCGCATTAGTCGACAGCTCTTTCTGTGCAAACAAGTAGAGTCCCTTACAATGCATTAAGCTATGAACAATAACACCTTTTCAGGACGCCCCTGCAACTGATAAAACGCTGTAAAGCGGCGATCAAAGAGTCGGTATTCGGCGAATGGGCTACTTCAATATGTCGAAAGACAGGTAAATAAGCAACCATAGCGCTTTGCTTTGAGAGCGCTTTGCCTTGACCTCAAATGGGCCAAAGTAGTCAATTCTGACGTACGAAAAAGGGGGTTTGTCTGGAACCAATCTCTCAACAGAAAGAGGCGCTTCTATCTGGCCTCATGGTCCTGCCCTTCGACGTTTGCAAGGAATGCAAGCTCCAATGATTCGCTTTACTGCACGTAGACCACTCGTGATCTGGAACTTTGTTCTAATGTGTGTCAAAACGTATTTTGCGCCCACATGTCCGTTCATATAGTGAAAATTAGAGATGTTCCGTGATGCTTTCCTGGTAGCAAAATAGGATGCTTAGTCTCTTTATTTATTTTTGCTTCTTTAACCCGGCCTCCTACACGCAACGTTCCATTCTCAAGGAAGGTTGTAACGAAAATAGCCTACTGCATTTCGGCACATGTTTGGAGTTTGTTTTGTGAGATACAACCGATCTCTTCAGCAAGTACATCATTTTGTACAATGCGCAATATACTGTTAGCTACTGCTTTTAATTCGTCCACTGTGAACTCTTATTGCCACGTGTTGGTTCAAATAACGAACCCTGCAAAAAGCATGAAATCGTAATAACCATGCAAACATACGTTGCAGTTTATACCAGCTTGAGCACCTCGTTATCATGTCGTTAAATCCGGATTCATGAACTTGTGAAAGCTTCTTGTGTAATTTCCATGCCCGTCTCGTCAATTGTAAATTTTCTGGGTTATTTAACCACAGTGAATCCTCTCCTAACAGAAATTCGGGCTCGCTCAACCATGTTCGGAGGGCGCTTTAATCAGACGCGTCGATGGCTCTGGATGCTACATATACTGGATTCAGCTTCGTATCAATGTGTCACCACTGGCTCGGCGTTGTGAGGTCGTGAATTGTGGCGAGTCGATTAGCGATGAAGGTTTTAAAACGGCGTGCCTCGTTCTTGATATAACCAAGAACTATAGTGGAATCCATTCAGAACCATGTTTGATAGATCTCTACGTCTAGCGATTCGAGAATCAAGCTGTACAGCCGACACGCCACGGCCCGCGGCAGACAGTTCTAGTCGTGGTATTTGCATTTGTTTTATTGGGGCCAAACGTGATTTACCCATTACCAACGAGCAGTAGATGTTTCCATTTTCATCAACGAGCCTCAAATAGGCACATGCCCCGTACCCTGTCTCCGAACACTCGCAGAACAGATGCAATTGTATGTTTTTGATCGGCCCAGCATCAGGGAGCTGAAAACATCTTACCTCAACATCTAGGTCTGTGGCGAATGCAGACGCTGCTTATGGCCATAACTAGTATTTCTTGAATACCCTTCCCTCACCATTATTTTTGTCTATTTAATTTTTGACCAATCAGATTTTACCATTCTGTTTGTCCGATATGGTTGTACACATGTGAACTTCCCACTTTGCCCGATCTGGTTGTACACATGTGAATTCCATGCCATATAAAAGCCGATTGCGCAATATTTTCGGCCTTGTTTGCGTTCTAGAATACCAGTAATACAGTGCTTTACTGGTTGTGTATTTTGTGGGTGAATTCAGCATGTGGTGTGTGGGATTTGAGGCGAGCAATGGCTGGCAAGTATTGTGTTTTTTATTTCTCATCTTTTGTGTAGAGCCCCAGTATTTACAGTATTTTGGTGTATATTATTAAAATATCAGTTATTGTCGGTTTAAGTGGTCGGTTGTTGTATTTTGTGAATTTAGCACGTGTTTGGCGATGATACGCGTTCTAACAAATAGATTTTTGAGAAGCAAAACTTGTATTTTGTTTCAAATTAACAGGTTAACTTTAATATGTTTTTTTCTGCTGTTGTTATTCAGTTGACCTTTTCGTCTTTTACGGAAATAAAAGCGTAAACACTACCACCTCGTCCTCGTCATTGCCTTCATCCGCCGTCACAAGGTCTGGCAGGTTTTCGAGCCAATATTGCTCGGAAATTATGTCGTCCCATCCCAATTTGTTTCGACAAAGAGACTGCAGCAATTCTTTTGCCATCAAGGTCACCGACGACACTAAACCTAGCGGATCGAAAAGAGAGGTAACTATTGATAGAATGCCCCGCCTAGTTAGTGGTTGGTTTTTTCGTTTGATTTTGAATCCGATGATGTTGTTTTCGACGTTCCACACCACTGTACCTAACGCCCTCTCAACTGGAAGTACATCGTCGATGTCGAGGTTTGCGACAGATTTTTCGCGTTCCGGAGTAGGAATAGAGGCAATCACTTCTTTTCTATTACTAAGCCATTTTGTGAGACCGAATCCGCCCAGTTTAAGATTGCTCGCAAATCGGAAACAAGTGTCTTGGCTTCTGATGTTGTTGGAACTGATTTCAAGCAGTCATTAACATAGAAGTTTTTCTGGATTGTGGAAACAACCTGATCGCTAAAGTGGGTAGCATTGTCCTCGGCTGTTTTTCGTAGAGCAAACGATGGTGCACTAGGTGATGGCGTAGCTCCGAACAAGTGGACCAGCATGCAAAGGTGTTCTGGCTATTTGTTGATGTTACCGTCGGGCCACCATAGGAATCTGAGCGAATTGCAATCTTCGTCACTTACCTGAACTTGGTGAAACATACTCTCGATATACGCGGCGACTGCAGATGGGATTTGCAGGCTTTCCAGAGCCTCTCTAACTGTTCCTGGAGGACAATATCACTGCTGTACTGAAAATTCACAGTTAGAGTTCTCGGATTTTCCTGCGTTAATGTAGGATCCCGTATGGCCCACCCCAATTGAGTACGAACCGCGTATGGGCCTGGGGTATCTCCGGCTCGCACCTCCAAAGGAATGTGGGCATCATGACAATCTGTTACAATCTGTTCCAAGGTCACCTCACTGGCTTCGATGTACGGTAGGTCGGCCAAATGTGGCCACTTTTTGATTTCACCTTCACCGACAGCAAGAGAAGTATTGTTGGGAAGCTTTTTTAATGACCACACTTTGCTGAGTGACGCACCACTACTTTTGTCAAGTGTTTTACTTTAAGATTCGCCTCCTGGCCATGACTAACTTGCCCGCTGGAACTCACGGTAGCAATATTGAAGGTTACCGGTTTGCCCCGAACACCCAGTCGCTGCAGAAGGGTTTCACTGCATAAGGATTTGTCTGCACCATTATCTAATAAAGCGTACGTTTCACACGCCCCGCAATTTTCACCCTCCACCACAACCGGAACAATTCCCAAATAGCTTTTTGAGATGACTCCCTCTGTATCAGCACAATGTACTGATGTTTTTACAACATCCGCTGACCAACTATGCAGTAACTTGTTATGTTTAGATTTACAATCTGACACGCTACACATTGAACTCTTTTTGCACTCACGCGATAAATGTTTGCCTTTGTCTTTTAACTAGATCTTGACGATCTTCCAGAGGAAGCCCTTTGAAATTTTCAAACTGATCTAGGTTAGGGCATTTCCCGTCGCAACACCTACACGGATAATTTGACTTAGGCCTATTTTGTTCACTTTGGGTTGAAAATGCGGTCCTTTTTTAATCTTGAATTTGACTTTTACCCGAGTCATGTCTTGGTTTTTTTGTATTTTTCGTTTTTACTCTTCGTCTGCCTTGCTAGGCCGACCGCATACATGGTATTAGCTGAGACAGTGCAACGTTTCAAAAAACGCTAATAAATGGCAAAAATTAGCCTCAGAACCGGTGGTTCTCACAACAAAACACGCCCGGTCTACCCATTTTACTCTAATAGGATTGGGCAAACGCATTGCAATTTTACAAAAATTTTCGCTGCTATTTAAAGTAGCTTCAAACCCGACATTGTTGAGCGTTAGATTACATTTGACCATCTGTTTGTACAGCTCGGACGAAGCGTGAGTATCACCCAGCCGTATTTCTGGCCCTTCTAAGAGATCTGTGATTAAATCCCGCACCATTAAATATGGCCTTCCGAATTGTTCTGGCAAAATTTGTTTCGCTTTAGGGAAACCTTCGCTTGGTTCGAGCAGTACAAGCGGTTCTGTGTGCTCTCTGGCATCACCAGTACCAAACTGGATCAAGTAATTTAATTTTGCTTTGTCATCTATACTGAAAGATTCTACATTCGTTTCGAAACTGTGCATACAGTTATTAAATTTACTGTGCTGACCGTTAAGCCGAATTTCTGGTTTTAGCAAATCATACCCCAGGTTCGCTGTTATCCTGTTAAGGTCACCGTGCGTAATTTTGCGTAGTTTGAGGTTTCACTGTACCAGCGGACGGCATACCTGGGGCGGCGTTTGATGCAGGTTGTGCATTAACGTCACTTCCTGCTGGCATTATTGTGTAGGTGCTGCGACACCTAGCGATGCGTAAACTGTGTGTCTGTGAAATGTTGCTGAAAGGTTTTTGATGCAAATGTGTGAGTGATTGATGTGACGTACAATGTCGTCCCTTTCAAGAAAAATAAAAAAATGTCTGGTCAAATTGAGAACTGTAAAATTAGTCAGGATTTAAGCAATGAGCGCCAGGTGATAGTATGTTATTTTTGAAAAACGTTCCTTGAAAACGTCATCTAAATGACGTTAGCGATAACAGTGACGATAGCCCCGACGGAACGACGATCAAGACAAGAACGAGACGAGAACGAGAACGATTCTCTGGAAGAATTCTACGCAACGATTCTCCGCAATAGCAATAATACATTATAACAATCAAGTAAATACAGAACTGAACAATAAATGAAAGATGAATCGAAAGACAACGTGGATTGAGAGTCAAATAATTATAAACTGACTTATGAATGAGCAATAACGGAAACTTTTCTCTCTAATTCCAACGCGAATTTTAATAAACCTTAGTTTACTAGTTAATATCAACGTTTATCGGTATACTGTAATTAATTAAACACGGCAATAAATGTACCTAGCAACTTTTGGCGACCCTAACTCGACCTTTTACAAACGTTAAATCACATTTTAACTTAACAGCGGCCAGATTTGCTCTGCAGGATTTTACAGAGTTACTCAACATTTGTAGGGAGGAATGGACGCTTAACGTTACGGACACAGGTTGTGATTGGTCGAAACGTTGCATTCCACAGCTATTTGGTTAAGAATGCCAGCGAATCTAAGGCCCCGCACGTCTAGATTTTAAAGCATTTTTTATCTTTCACAGGGGGCAGATTAACGCAAACAGGCGTGACCAAGAACTGACAACGTTCGTGATTAATTTTATCATTAGTTAGATAAACATACGTTTCTACATGAATGGCGTCGATGAATTTGAAACAATCGGGGAAAAAGGGGGAAAAGAGATCAAATAAAATTAATGAAAAATTCAAATTTTACAGTGTTAAAGACCTCAAATGCTCTCTATTGGGATGCCCCTGTCTTTGCATAAGCAATCATATTACGTATGATAGAGGAGTCTTTAAAGCTTACGAAGTTCAAAGACAGGTTTATCATGACAGATTGAAAACTAGCGATTGAAAACACGGTTAAGACAACAGAAAAATTACTAACCATGTTTTAATGGTCAATAAATCCAGGCTTATTTCTATTCAGTGGGGGAGGGGGGTTAACTGAAATGATAAATCTGCGATATGACTTTATTTGGTACTTCATTTAACACCAATATAATATATAATATATATATATATATAATATATATATATATATATATATATATATATATATATATATATATATATATATATATATATATATATATATATATATATATATATATATATATATCTAATTGTAATATCTGATTAAATGACTTGACTGCAAGACATGAATACAGACGTATACAAGCATAAATGCTAATAGAACATGTTTGTCCGATAGGTATACGGGACGAGGCTGTCAGAATTATGATGTAGGAGTCTTTAAAGGCACTACTCCGGTGTTAACGCAAGGTGACTACTTTGAACTTGAAATCTTGGATCCAGGATGCCATAGTTATATCGGTATGTACTTAATGTAGTCAGTTTTGTTCCTACCATAGTTATTGTATTTCCTGTAGTATGACAGTGACCGATTTCACCATAAGTTATTCTAATGACGATTGTGCAAAGCGCATACTCGCAATAAGGCACTCACTTCACTTAATACTTGCCAAGTGTCAGAATGTTATCACCTGGTTTATTTTTCATGTAGAATTTCTACTGTTTAAAAATGATGACAATATTCATTTTGACAAATAAATGTTAGTTGTGTTTGGAACCAGGACTATCGTTGAAAAGAAGCTTTTCATAGACACAAGTTAACGCAACTGAATCAGAGTTTTGTGAAACATTCATTGCAATGTGTTAGATCAACACATCGAAAAAAGTAAAATCGGTCTTTGTGTAATAAAACACGCAAGTCTAAATTGAGTATTAAACATAATTTTCTATCAAATTCTTATTTCGAAATCTGTCAAGTTAAATAGATTTGCATTTTATGTCAATTTGATGCTTATAAATTAAATATATAGTTCTGATGTCAACACACGATTAATGCGTTATATTTTTCATCACCAAATTTAGGGCTGAGGTTACATGAGGTTCACCTTAGGGATAAGATTAGATGCATGTGTTTCCATTATTTACATTATATATAAATTGTGATGTTTTATCCAAGGTTTGCAAAAATTATGTAATTTTTTCTGACTTTATTAAACTAAATATTAAGGAGAATAGATGTAATGCAAATAACAAAAAGAGTAGTGATTGTTTGTACATTTGGTCGTTTGCGAAATACTACAAAACAACATTTCATATGCTGGTTTTATTGTTTCGATTTTACCGCTTCTGGGAGAGGTTCTCAAATTCTAGTTGGTACATAAAGGGATTAGTTTTAATACTTTTGAGAAGGGCAGAAACTGGAGATGGTGCAGAAAATGTTTTATATTAAAAGCGGTCTCGATCAACCAAAAAATTCAAAGAAGAAAATTGGGTACCGACATATTAACGCACATTTGACAGACAGTAAATGATAAGAGTGGAATCTGTGCATAATTACTTGTTTTTGTAATGTTTTGACAGCAATTGGTCTAGTATCAAGAAATTACTCGATGGATGTGCAGCCAGGATGGATGGGGGGATCTGTTGCATTTCATGCCGATGACGGGCAGTATGTATTTTTCTGATATTTTTGCAGTATTCTGTTATTAATGTCAGTTTTCAAAAAGGCGCTGTAAAGCATAATCGTTTATCCCTGAGCTGATATGTCACGGCACAACATTATGTAAAAATTCTGAAGCAAATAAAATCCACATTTGACAGTAAGCTATTCTGGAACAGACTCCAGTACTAATTTCTAGGTTGAAAATTATACTAACAATTAATTTTGTTGCTTTGAAAAATAACACGTTTCTTTTCAAAAGCAACTATCCGTGAGCTATCCAATACCAAAATTCTGAAATCGTAAAATGCAGCTAATGCTTTATATTTATCGTTTGCCATAAGATATAAATTGACATTCTTCCACTCCGTTTCAGTCTTATATATAAGAGAAAATAAACAATCGATTTCTATCAGATTCGACTTATTGGTGGTCTATTCTTGAAAAGCTGACCCAAATACATCGGGTGTGTTATTTGCTTTCGAATTCTTGTTTTACAAAATACGGTGTTTTATATATTAAAATTATAAAAAGATGGCTTTAATTACACAAGGCAACCTGTTAAAGGGATTGTTTCCTTTATTGTTATAACAGAAATCAGCTTTATATTGTGTATAGAAGTACATAGCACTCTCTCGTGTGGTACTTGAAAGTTCTAATAATACTCGGGGTAAAGAAACCTGCTGTTTATATTATCTTTTTCAAAATAGATTAATTTTGGAGCTACATTTGTTGTTCCACATGAAATGTGGAATGAAAGTGGGTGATAAAAGTATGTTGGTACGAAAAGCATGAAGGCCACTTATATATATTGGTACCGTTTGTACAATGCGTCTGGTACTGGCTGCTCGTTTGGAGAAAGGTGCAGTAAAGGAGACAGAATGGGCGTTGGTGTGAACGCAGGTCGACTTACTCCCGGAACGGTTGCATCAGTATATTTTACGAAAAATGGTCACAGAGTAAGCCTCTTGTAAATTATAAGGCAGCTAAGAAAGCTATGTTGGTACATTTGCTTGTAATTTATAAAATACTTGTAAAACGGCAACAAACTGAAAGCGAAACATAATAACCGCAAGTATGACTACAAGTAAAGCAGTAGCAGAAATTAGCAGCATTGGTGTAGTTTAATTATTTTTCATCAGTATAATGTAGAGTTCTCTTTTTATTCATTTGTTGTTATTTTAAGTATTTCTCGTATTTCAAGTAAACCTATTATTTGAAGTAATACTATCTTGCAACTTCAGTTGGGAAGTGAAAACGTCGTAGTGCCACGAAGTGGGTTTTATCCAGCAATCGGGTTGCATTCCATAGGAGAACGTGTTAAAGTCGTGCAAGGGAATGTTTTTAGTGGGTAAGTAAGATCACATTCACTACCCTGAAGAGACATATCCAACGGATAATAATCACATATTTTACATGTCTGTGCAATATATGTGAATGAAATGCTTCATAAATTGCTCTAATATAAGAATATGTCGGTGTGCACATGTGCGATATGATGTTTTGAGTCTAAAAATGTATTGAAAACACGTGGGGCCAGTGTAATTAATCATTTTTATACTTCAAATAAGTTTCTGAACATGTTGGAACATAGATAGATTACTTAAAACAAAGAATATTAAAAAAAGCATATTTAAGATGTGTTCAATGCACACATTTTATGCTGTTCACAGAAATAGCAGCGAAAATACGACACCAAAGCGGCTCAACATGTCTGTATGTAGAACTGCACACTTGATAGTTGAGAATGACGTTTTAAGGTACAACACTTTTTAAGCATGGCTCAACTAATTTATCGAAGTATACCATTATTAATTTCGAGTATGATTTGACAAAGACTTTTCCTAAAGATGCAATTCAAATTTTATGTTACAAATAACGCTTTCTTTATTACTATACTGACTTTTCAGGATAGTCTTACGTAAATTGAACTGCTGCAAAAGTTTGTTCATTAGTTTTTTTTCATTCCGCATAATAAACATACATTAAATGTGAATCGTTCTTAAGCACAATTACAGTCCGAACAACACATTTAATTGTGGATCATTTCTTTCACTGCGTCTGAGCTTTATGTGCAAATGAATTAGTGATATCATTGCATTAAATTAAAATATAATATGGCCGCCGTATAGTGGTCTTAATGAAATAAGACGAATAACAACTTCAATTTGACGTGATATGATGGATAACATCATTCTTGATAAATTTTCTAATTAGCCCTTAACATGGTAACCAGATTATCATGATATGAAAGACATGAGTAGCATGCATTTACGGTGGGTTCAAAAGACAGTCCAAACAAAAAATAATGCTCCTGTGGCTTTTCATCCCTGTGAATCAAAATTTGAAGTAATTAAACATTTGTTCCAACACGCTAAATCACCAAATACTAAATTCTAACCTATTAGCTGATTGTAAACTGAAACGTGCTTTTAACATCTTCAACGTAGATTTATCGTAAAGGCTGCTAAGGGTTGTGCTGCAAAGCCATTCAATTCATACTAATTCTTCTTTCACTGAAAAATCCATCTGGTTTAAAAGACAAAAAAGTTTTAAAATCAAACGGGCTGAGAGAACCTTACTTATATTTTTTTAAATAGGTATACGGGGAACGGAAGGAACGATTATGATGTCGGAGTATTAAAAGGAAGTGTTCCTATTGCCAATAGGAAGGACTATTTTGAGATTGAAATAATTCATTCTGGCTGTAATGGTTTTATCGGTACGTTAATTTGTCACTTTTCACATGTTAACTAGTGTTTTAAAAATTAAGTAAAATTATGCAAAATGGTGCTGGCAGTAAATAGAAGAACTATAGTTACTCCCCAGTCCCTAAAAATACTATCATTCATAGAAATGGTTCCCTTTCCTCAGAACATTGAAAACAATATAATAATTTTTGACACGAATGTTTTAAGCCCCCAGCCAAATTTTGGTTGAGGGCTATTGCTATCGGTTAGTCCGTCCGTCCGCCCGTTAACATTTGGGGTGCTATATTTTGTACGCACCAAAACGTTTAGTTTCCGTGGTCAGATCGTTTTCAAATTTAACACAGTGAAAGAATATATATTAAAGGTGTGCAACGCCAAGGTTTCAGCTTCGTGTATTATACTGTCATACAGGCGACTTTGTACGCATCACTTCGATATGAACGCTTTGATATAAAGCCATGAAACCTTACGCAGTGAAAGCATATATATTGATGATGTGCAGTGTCAATGTTTTAGTTTGATCGACCAAACATTGTCGAAGTTATGGCCCTCTGAACTTAGGCGATTTTTTGTGTATTGCACTCATATAGGCGACTTTGTAAGCATCACTTCGACATGGGCGCTTTGATATAAAGCTATGAAACCTTACACAGTGAAAGAATATGTATTGAAAATGTGCAACGTCAAGTTTTTAGTTTGATCGACCAAAAATTGTCGAAATTATGACCCTCTGAACTTAGGCAATTTTCGTGTATTGCAGTCATACCGGCGACTTTGTACGCATCACTTAGATATGAACGCTTTGATATTAAGCTGTGAAACCTTGCTCAGTGAAAGAATATATATTAATGATGTGCAACGTTAAAGTTTAAGTTTGATCGACCAAAAATTGTCGAAATTATGGCCCTGTGAACTTAGGCAATTGTTCGTGTATTGCACTGTCATACAGGCGACTTTGTACGCATCACTTCGACATGAACGGTTTGACATAAGGCGTTGAAACCTTAAACAGTGAAAGAATATACATTTAAAATGTACGACATTAAGTTTTGAGTGTGATCGACCAAAAAAAAGGCGCTTCCTGGGGCCTTTGCATCCCTGATGCCTGTTTCTATTAAATTGCTGAGTGGTATTTTGAGGATATGGAGATGACTTAAGATTTAAATCTAATTTCAGAACATTCTTAAAAGGGAGTGTACCTTTATTTACAAGCAGTTTTGAAGAGTTTATGCCACCAGAGCGGATCAAAGTCACTTTGTTTGAATCAGTTTTAAGCATCCCGTTTGCGCAATGATTTGCACTTAAAACAACCATTCAAAATATAATTAGGGTTTCTGAATATTTAGATTTCACCAACGGAAATATGGTTAGAATTTTGTGTAGTAAGTAAAGAAGCTGGTTGTATATATTAGAGTTTAAAACAGTTTATCGAAGTATCAGTAATCCGAAGTCCTTCTTCATTTGAAACCCTATGATTTTATATAAAGTTTTCAGTGTATGCGTTAAATATATAAGTAGTGTTCTAACCGTTCACACATGCTCTAACCGTTTCAATAATCATCTGGCTATGAACTACAGGCTTCAAATGTTCTCGTCAGTCGTTTTTCATAGCAAGTAGTTACTTTGCTTTATGAGATAAAATGGCAATAACTGAAATGAAAGAAATGAATGAAGGTACAAAATCTTAGGAACATAACTGAAAAAAAACAGAAATGTAAGTATTTGGAGAAATGTCCTTCTAAAAATTGCCTTCATTCTTTATTGATCTTCACAGCAATTGGACTTGTATCAAAGGATTATGCATTGAACAGACAACCGGGTTGGGACGAAGAATCGTACGCTTATCATGCAGATGATGGAAAGTATGGTCTTTGTATCTCATTTGCATAATTTCAGCATTTTTAAAAGTATGAAAGTATTATATTTAGTTTTATGATGTTTGAAAAAAATTAAAATAGGCTTTTAATTTCCGTCGCTCTAATTATATTTTGATTTATTTCTGCTAATGTAGGTTTAAAGCAAGTATGCTATCATGACTAAAGGTAGCAGTTACCAGGTGACGATAACGCTCTATTCTGAGCGTCAGTAAAACCTTACTAGCCACCTTACTGTTGCTTATTTTTATGGTTATTTGCTTAAGGTCATTTTTTTTGTTGGGTAAAGATTTAATGATATTTCCAAAAGGAATAGTGGTTGTTTTGTGGCACATAACGACTTTAACTGTAGCTATTGAGGTTGTTGGGGAAGTACCCGCCAAAGAAAGCTAGTAAAGATGGTAACCTCTTTTGCTGCGATGTACGCATTTCTCGCGTACTGTAAGACTCGTATTTGTTCCTAGTGGTTGCTTTTCCCTGAGTTTATTGGTGGGTAATCTCGGAATATAATCCGTGCACAAAGTTAACACCAGAAATACTCCATCAGGCTTACATAAGCAGACAGTGTCGATGTTGACTACAAACATGTCGTGTTGACAAACAACCGCCTGTCAGACCGCACTGAGAGAGAAAGATTTCCTAAACACTGTTTAGTGTTGTCCTTAGTTTCAGCATAAAAACAAACATTGCAACCACAGTGAGGTGCTAAAAACTCAAGAATTATTGATTGCAAACATATCATACATGATTTTGCGATTTATTTGGAGAAACATATGGGGTAGTTTTCTTTCTGGACTATTATCTCGAAAACGATTAGAAATAGAGCGATTTTCAGCACATTTCCGACCCTTTGAGCCTAAACAAAGTTACATAGAATGTACATCGGTGACCTTGACCCTCTCCATCACAGTCCATGTCAAATACCGGAAGTTGACTATTTGAGCTCATTTGAGCTAATTTTGAGCTCATTTTCGACCCTTTGGACATTAACAACGTTTCATAAGAGGTACCTCAGTGACATTGACCTTCTGAGTCACGGTCAAGGTCAAAAACCAGAAGCTGACTATTATCTCGAAAACGTCAAAGATAGAGCAACTTTGAGCGCATTTTCGACCTTTTGGGTCTGATAGACGTTATATAAGATGTACCTCGGTTACCTTGACCTCCTCCGTCATGGTCAAGTTCAAAAATGGGAAGTTGACTATTATCTCGAAAACGGTTAGAAAATTGAATTTTCATTATTTGTGCCTAATATAAGTAAAATATTTGCTTCGATAACCGCGTTCAAGATAATAATCCGGAAGCTGATAATTATGCAGAAATAATGAAAGTTTTGTCTTTGACCAGATATATTGTGTCTCTGGCTTCTCTCATTGCAAGTGGGTGCTATTTCGCTACGAGTAGCGAAATTTAGTCTAGTTTATGATATCTTTGTAGTTCAACGTGACAAGCGCACACTTTAGATATATAAGTCCGTCAGTACCGCCTTGTACCGTTTTAATGGTTTATGGACATTTTGCATAGATTTGTGTTGTCTTAATAAACTCATGCAGATTCAGTAATAACACATATTCACGCTTTACGAAACCAATGGGCTTGAAACAAAAATATTGTTTACAGCTTGTACGAAAGCTATGGCCGTGGTCGCACTTTCGGTGAAACGTGCACAGTTGGTGACAGAATGGGTGTCGGTACTGAAGCAGATCAGGTGATTCCAGGAAAATCCGTCACCTTGTATTTTACCAAAAATGGAAACAGGGTAACTTGTTATTTTTCTTTGATTTAGTTAAATCTAAATTTTGGAAGGCATATTTTATTTGTAAACACATACATAGTGTCGTGTATTTAAAATTTGACTGCTATATTCTTATATTTCGTTTCATTTTTCTGTTTTTGTTTACATTCAATCGACCTTCCGTATTTACCAGGCCCTTCCGAAGATATCCACAAAATTTATTCATACGTTAAGGGAGCCAATTATCTAGATTTTGAGATAATGAAAATAGAGATGCCCCTTATATGCGACACACGGTATACCGCATTAATTATCCCCATGATATCGTGCCGTGATATCTTCTAGTAGTTTATATTCAAATAAAATCTTTTGTTATGAGTTGTTTTGTTACTCATAATGTTTTCTTCTGACATTCTTATAGCAAGAACCTTAAAGTTTTTGATAATTAGTTTTACTTAAATTTTTATGGTGTAAATATTAAAAATTGGTTAGTTTTGTCGGCAATTTTTTATCCATAATTTGTCAGTCAGTGGAAGAGGCGGAAGTAACTTGGCTCCTACCTTCAGACTCATTTTGCACATGTGGTACATCTAAGTTGTAATATTTTGCTTATGTTTGTGTAGTAGCCTCTCAATGAAAACATTTCGTTCATATTCGTTATTAGCAAATAAAGGACACTTTATCCACGTTTCAATTTCTTGCAATATTTAAGCACAATCTAGTTAAACGTAGTGACGGATGAACAGAAAGATAGACCCTGAATAAATTGCCGTGTGTTTCAACCATTATTAATCATCAATACTATTAAATTCATTTGAGTAAACAAATGACTGTCTGATAGATTATAAGCAAATTTTCATTAAAAATACAGGTGGAAGGAAATAACACGTTTTCCTTGGACTCGAATGGCCAAAAGTCCTAAATTATTGTTGTATTCCTGCGGCTTTTGTAAACACAAATGGTATGTGTAAGCAGTGAGACGAGTAAAAAATTTGGTTACATTATTGCACGAATATTGTACTACCACCACACGTATTATTGCATGTACTCATTATTGCTGATTAAGTTCCCTCTCAGTACTGCTAATTACATGATGTATTGTGTATATACGGTGCTCTTAATTCCAATATTAGAAACAGCTGTTGGGAAGAAGAATATAGTATCTTTGCGCAACAGAACTAAACATAATAAATAAACAATATAATATAGATACGTACTAGTGCATGAAGCCTTATTTACTCGAAATTACGTGAAGTTCCATAATCAATAAAAAGTTATTTAGTACCGCACCTGATTTCTTTTTCATGATATCTTGATCTTTGAACTGAAGTGCATAAGGACGCGATCAATATAGAAAAACATATTTGACGGTATATTTATACCGGCAACAAATTTTGTATTATTTACGCTCGTCTTCTGCTATTCATTGTTTAATCGTGCCGCATTAGTACTATATTAAGATGATTACTCTTCGTTGTTTCATTATTTCATTGTCCCATTTTAATTACAGTGTTTCTGTGTTGTTGTTTTCGGTATGGTTTACTGCGCTTTAACATGTATGCACAAAATAGTGACTTGCAGTAACACGTGAGGTCAATGTTTGCCGTTTGCAATAAAATCTTCATTGATTTTGCGTGGGGAGAACTGTTGTGATTCTAGTAACCGACAGTCACATGAGATGCAGGAATATTTTTCTTGGCCATGTTCAATTATTTTTTGCGTATTTACCAACAAAAGCATATTGGAACGTCAGTGTTGAACTAGGCTAGGTTTCTGCATCACCGAAACGCTTGTGTCATGTTTGGCTGTATGAAACTCAATATTTGCGACTTTGTGATATTGTTTGCAATTAGAATGCCTAAACTATACAGATAAAATCCCATTAGCCAAGCCCTAAGGAGCAGTTGAGCTAATTCCTAAATACTACTGAGAAAATATATTGACGCAGGGAAATGCACACTATTTAGGGTTTAAAAGTAAACAAATCAGTTCACAAATTTACGTTGGAACTGTTCATTAGAACAATTCGACTAGATGAATGCTTTTCAGATAAGACAAATTGGCAAAGATTTTTGTGGGGGAAAATTGTCACGAAGCAGGGCATGGAAAGTAGAGAATAGCACGGCTAACTGACTTTATCACACTCAAATATCTGTTTATGATATTTAAATGTTAAGGCGCTTGCGATCACACACATACTAATATTTTATGAACCATAGTTTGTTATGTAACTTTGACATTTTTATATGACTTTAGTTTGGTTCAGTGAAAGCAGTAGTTCCTCGAGATGGCTTGTATCCAGCACTTGGCTTGCACTCTGTTGGCGAAAGGGTGAAAGTGTTACAAGGGAACGTTTTGGATCTGTAAGTAAGATCTTGACGCTTTAATTCGATTAATTATTGAATTTCGGTTAAGTTGGCTGTATTTTTGGCTGATTAGTATAATTATAGAATAGTTTCACTAATTGTTGATAGAATAAATTAAATAATTTAATGAAACAAAATAAAAATTGTGTAGAGGCCTTGATCATTCATCAAGGTGATCTCCCAGCTCTACACTGAATATAATGTATTGTTGGAAATTATAGTCACTATATTTAATCACAATTCTATTATAATTTTATCATTTCCTATATAGCACTGCAGACTAAGTATTTGTACTTGTAATTGGGGTCGATATTTCAGGTACATGTATATAAGGTGTTTTGTGATCGACTTACTGCCGAATGAACGGAAAAAAGATTAAGTTATTTGTCGGTCAAATGTGTTTATTTGAAATCGTCATTCGGTACGAGAGTTTTTTGGTTGATCTATAAAGCATGCATAATTGGCTGTTTCAAAATGTAGTGCGTGTGATATTTTTATTCTTTTAAAAACAAATAATAGCGGAGATTCAGGAGTGAATACGCAGAAAATAGGTGATTGCAGGACTGGACAACTGGCTATTGAGCAAGATATTTTGAGGTGAATATTAAACTACTTATCTATTTTTCGACTTCTTGAAGGGAATTTTAAGCATTGCATTTATTTAGTGAGAACACAACAATTTATTTACAATGAGATTCTAAAATGTAAACACTACATAGACCTCGCAAATCAGACCATTTAAGTTAATTCTGATGCAGTTGACTTTCATCACCAAAAACCAAACAGGCTCATTTTAGCTCAGGCATTGGTCTCATTTTCAGTCAGGCGCCAGACATGATAACATTGAAATAACCGGCAAACTAAACCCACGAAGGGTTACTTTATGGTGAAAGTTCTTCGTTAAAGCCAGTTTCACTTTGAACCTCTTACAATGCAGTATCCCTTACACTTCATTGATGACTCTCTGTGAATTAATTATATTTTTCATGTTTTATTATCATTCAAGACACTCCACCATTTTATTTTTCTGGATAGGTACACTGGAAGCGGCAGAGGTGACTTTGATGTTGGAGTCTTCAAAAGCAGTACTGCCTTTGTGAATAAGAACGACTATTTTGAGCTTGAAATAATAAATGCTGGATGCAATAGCTTCATAGGTATGTTAAAGCTTAGCGGCTGCTTCCATCCAGCCACGGTGTTCGAATAACTTAATCGCATCTCTGGCAGAGAATCAAACAAAATACGATCATCAGGACTGGAATAAATGTAGGGATGTTTTTGGGTAGACCGTGTTTTCCGGTGCTTCTTTTCTCGATTGAACAATACATGGACATGCAAATAATGCAAAGTGGAGGCACTTAAGGTGCCAAACGTATAGCACTAATAAAACTATTTAAATAAAGAGGTGAGTAATACACCACAAGCACGATATGAGAAGTGGGTGGATGTGGGGGTGGGGGGGGCAACAAAGAGAAAACATAGCCTACATGTATCTTTTACACAATTATTGCGAGAAATTAGACCGGGAAGGTGTTGGAATTGTGCAACTCATAGGATACGATAACAAAGGGCTGGGGGTGAGCCTGCCACAAAAACATATCAACCATAATAACGTAATAACTTGTACGACATTAATGCGACACAGGAGGAAGATGGGGAATTAGATGGGCAAACAAAATGGCATACATTCGCTAATGTAATGGTTAAGTGAGGGAGGAAGGAGATTAAGATGGGCAAAAATTTGGTCGCTGAAAGAACGTGATGTTGCTGTGTTGTATGCTGCATGGCCGCAACTGCTGAACAAAGGTGAAAAGGGTGATTTGTATATGCAGCACCAACTCTTTGAGGGTAGGCACTTGGCCAATGAGCACAGGGCGCGACACATGGCGAAATGGCAACAGGATGTCTGGGGTGGATATCTTGCGTGTTCACTGTCAAGAATATAGGATGCCGAAAGATTGCCAATCACAGGCCGATCTCAAAGCGTTGTTTCAGACAATAGCAAGCCAGGGAAAATTTGGCTCTCTTTTACTTAGTGTCATAAAACATACACCCGTGACCAGTTTAAACGAGAAAAAATTATTTTATACATTAATTATTACTTTAATGGTGTTGGGGAATTTTCAAACGAACACGCTTAACCGCGATCCATGGTTATTACACAAACCCTTTATTAGCGAAAATACCCTTTTGGAAAAGTGGTCCTCCTGAAGAGAAAACCTCAAAATATATAATAGCGTCATTGGTTAACAGAATATTTTGAATGATTACGTTAAGTTGCTGTAGTAATAAACCATGTTTGCAGAGAATCGGTAAGTTAATTACAATATGAGAGAGAAACTAAATTTGAAGCTATAAAGATTACTCTTACCACAAGTTTGATTTAAAGTTATGTCTTTTAACACTCGTTTCTAGCCATCGGACTTGTCTCACATCATTATGCATTGAATAGACAACCAGGATGGGATCCGGTATCATACGCCTATCATGCCGACGATGGAAAGTATGACATTTTTGGCTCTTTAAACTATATTTATTTTGGCTATGAAGTTAACTTGACTCACAATATGGAATTGTCTTCATTAATTACTTTGTGCAATAGTTAATCTGCAATAATAATCAGTAACGTTTTTGTTTCATGTGGCTATACCGTTACTGTTCTACTGCAGTCATTTGTCCTTTTGCACTATATAATATTCTCATTTTGCAACACATCGCACTATATAATGAGATACTCCTTCAACGACATTAAAACCTCTGTTACTATATAAATTATTTTTCTGGCAATGAAGATAACTGCACAACTAATGCATAACGACCTGACACCGTATTTATAAAAGATAACTGCACAGTTAAGTATGCTACCATGCTTAGTATCTGCTTTACTCTCGTTCATGCCATGGAGCCTTAAGCCTAGTTTTATTTTTCACTTCGTTTTGAAAATACCACATGGGGAAGGATTGCCTCGAATTCTTCACCTTTTTTCCTCCCTTTTTAACTTTTTGATCTTCCGCCGAATCGGTTTCCAGACATCTCCTCCAAGACCGCTGAAGTTAGATCAACCACACTTGGCACATATATGGAGGGTCATCTGAAGTGGTACACCTGATAAAAATACTTGACCTTGATCTTGATCTTGATCTTGGTCAAGGTCAAATCGCGAAAAAAAGTCAATCGGTTTCGAGACATCTACTGCAAGGCCGTTGAAGCTAGAAAAGCCAAACTTGACACATATATAAAGGACGATGTGATCTGAGGCACCCGTTAAAAATTTTTGACCTTGACCTTGATGGTCAAGGTCAAATGGCCAAAAACGTTATTTAAGAAAAACAATGATTCATCTCGAAAACTGTAAGAGATTTTGACTTAATTTTCGACCTCCACCCCTATACGATGTTACGTAAAGTATAACTTCCGGTGACCTTGACCTCAAGGTCACTTTCAAGTCATCATATGCGAGTTATTACGTCATGTTTTAATGCTCAATAACTCGAAAACTAATGAACCTATCGCTTCGGCACAAAATAAATTACGAGACTGCTTTTTAGCAAGAAATTTTTTGGCACGTCAAAGTTGTGCCTATGACGTCGTCATTTGCAAGTTATGACGTCATTTATGTTTTAAAGCTTAATAACTCGAAATCGGACTGAAGTTGGGATTCAGCTAAAGTCGTTCGCGGTCTATGTTGCTAAACATAAAACCTGATTTTTCGGCCATTTATTAATAGCGTCTGTCGTGACAGACAAGAAGACTTTAACAGATTTATATATGTTTATTTGCGAATCATTGTTAAGCAGTGTAGCTGATGTGGCGTAGTTGGATGAAGCATTGATTTTTTGCGCCAAATCAGAAGGTCCCGGGTTCAATCCCCGGTGAGAACGTCTACTTGTATGTGAAAAGGGAGCACGAGAACACAGTACCATTTTTTTCTCTTTTTGGTGGTTAAAATCGCAGAAAGAACGGTAGTCTTTTTAGAGAGTTCTCAGATGACTTATCATTCCAAGTGGGATCTAATTCGCTGGGCGAATTTCGGTCTAGTCACAACAGCTTCAGTTAAAGTGATAACATTGTAGCGTTTCAAGTTTTTTAAACACAAGTGTCCTATGACTTTGCACGGAATTGCTATTGGCTGTTTAACCTCCAAAATCGTTTACAGAGGTCGTAGTTTCAAGAGCCACTCAGGCCCTAATTTTTCAGTGTCTTCTTTGATAGGTTTTGTTGTGTTTGCAAATAGTTCTGCCTGCCACAGGTATTTATAATCCTAATCTAAATTAAGCTGTTAGCGGTTTAGAATTGTGAGGTTCTATGCGCTAAATTATAATAATCCTGAGATTAAACTAATCAATAGTGTCGACATATACATATGCACTCTGTAAACCTTGTTGGACAGAAAATCTGGAAAAAAGCCTTATATAAAAGCTCGGTTCTTCTCTTTCTCGTTCTCGCTGGTGCGTGCTGGTCTTCCTTACAAATTTTGCCCAGTTGCTTTGAAATTTGAGTGGAATGTATATCAGAAGCTCTGAACTCCAGCTTTTATATATTTAGCACAGCTAAGTATCGTCGGTGGGCTGTACTCATCACACGTCGGGCATCCGTCGTCCGTTTTGCGTGTGTTTGAGTAAGCAGTTTTTCAAAATGCTGCTTTGCCTACATTTTTTGTTCAATTATTCAATTGATCTGGCAGAATATTCAATGGATAATACTCCACACAGCTTGTATTTTTTGTTTGGATTATTGTTGTGTTGTATTTTAACATAAATGTTCTGCATTAGGCTTGTTTGGCGATTTGAATTAAATTGTCTAAAATATTGAGTAAAAAGGGTAACATTGCAAAAAAAAAAAAAAAAAAAAAAAAAAAAAAAAAAAAAAACATCACACTGTACTCCTAATTGTTCTCCTTCACAAGTTGTCTAACCATTTGTCTGGACTGATAATCAAGAGGTCGTAGGTTCAAGCCCACTGAATGCGAGTTTTTTCGTTGTCTCCCATAGAAGTCGTTTGTGTTGTCATCTGCGAAGCTAGCATTTCAAGTTCAAGCTCCAGTCAGGAATCATTTTATGTTTTATACTTGGGACGGAATCCAAGGAGGTAATGCATTACCGGTCTGTGCGAAAGCTTCTCTTTCCTACACTTGGGATGGAGTCGAAGGAGTAATTGCTTCACTGGCCATTGTGAAAGTGTTTTTCCTCAGCCTGTTTCCTTTTTCTTTGCTGTTTTTGTTTCTTCGATGCATCCCATCCGAAACGAATAGGTCTAGGATGCTGGAACGTGGTTCACATATAGCGGTCCATTGCTTCTTGATCCACTTGAAATATTGTTGACATGTGTCATCTGACATGTGAAGATTTGGCTAAAATTGGCAAGAATAAGCCAAATTACAGTAAAACACAAAAACTCCCCTTTCTGCAAATTAGGTCGAGCGCTTTATCATTTACTTTGTTTTTGTTATTTGCTCTCAGATTGGCCAGTCTTGGCCAAAGATGGTCACATTTCAGTAAGATACAAATATTGGCAACTTCTATCCCACTGCTTGACCAGAATATTCCAAATATCCACCAAACAACCGTGAGTTTTGATTTGCAGTTCAAGAGAAAGTGGTAAAAATAGAAAAAACACAAAGCTACCAATCTTGGTAAAACTCAAACCTAATAGCTTTGAAACTGAACAGTCTTTATCTTGCCATTTTAACTGCGATAAATAAAACTTACATTTTCCCATATATTGACAAAAACATGCTGTCCAACAACTTTGCAATTTGCTTGGCGATTTGGTGACATAAATTATATGCTGGTTTAAAAAATTCATGTGAAAGTAGCACATACGAAAAGTTTAAACAGATTCTGTAAAGACAGGAAGAGCAAATTGCCGACGAACTTCATAACAATGTCATTTATAACATGGGCAAATTAAATACACCAATTCATGGATCCTATCGTGCTGGAAAAGAAAAATTTGACGAATTTTACACTTGGTTGAAGAAATATTCGAAGCTGGGCAAAGTCATAGGAGTGGTCTGTCGGTGCTTAGACAAGGATATGATATTAACGAGACGTAAAACATCATGAATATCACTCAATCTGCAACATTAAATTCTGAAACTTTAAAGTGGATTACAACGAATCAGCAGACGAAGAGGAATTATCTTATTCAGAGACTGAAGACAGTGGCAAAGCCAAAGAAGACCCGACTGGTGTTGAATTTGATGCATGGGTGAAGCCGGTTGAAATTACAGCTGAAGCCATTTCTCACTACAACAACAAAATATTTAATATAGCACTTGTACGATAAACAGGCTGAGGCGTTGTTTTCCAGTGCAATTTCCAATGGACAAACTCCTTGAATTCTGAAAGGGAAAAACGAACAACTAAATATTTCAACGCCAGACTTATGTGTACGGAAAATGGATTTGCAAAAGACTCTCAATACATATTTTATAGTCAATACGCTACAAAATTATCTCAAGTGACTTCAAGTATCTATCAAATTGAGACTAGGAGGTGAAAGCACTCAAGATAGGAAAATTATATGATACGATATAAAAAAACTTTCTGGAAACGCTATGGATTTTTACAATCTATTCGAGCCCCCATCCACAGCCCTTCTAGAACTTGAAGAAAACTATGAATGAGCTATGAATGATGATAAAGCAAATTGGGATACCAGCGTGCTTCGGTACATTCATTGCTGCGGAGTGAAGCAGATGGTCAGAAACTGTGGAAACGATTAAGAGACAACAAAGTAAAAATGTTATTTTTTTTCGCATAACATATCAAGATAAATGTGAAGCCATTAAGTCTGAAGCTGAAACCATTGTTTGATCTACGGGTAAAGGAATTTCTTTGAACTGTTATTTTTAACGACCAAATCCTATGGGAAAAATCGAACTCGAATTATTTTTACAGAGTATAATTCAGCAGAGAGGAGCACCGACATGCATTACCTGTCTTCGGTAAAAGATGCTCAAAGATGTCAACTCCGATGCCAAAGCTATTGCATTTATCTGTAGATAGATACATAAAATGCCAGTTACAAGTCTAAAATGAGTGGCTCCAAGAGATACACAGAAAGCAATGCCAGCCAATCCTATAAAAAGGAAAAAGGAATGTTAGTTTGGATCCCAAAACCACCTGCCAAACATACATTCACAGCCAGACCATATTCTTCTGAATCACAAGCCAAGGAAAATTTGAAAAAAACCATCAAATATCTGAATAAACACGAACAAAGTAATTAGGATTACTTACGCTGGGTTAAGTAACTTTGAAGAGTATGTTAAAAATGTTAAGTCATGTATGTTTTCAAAATCGAAAGATGAGCGTTCAAGAAGTTGTGTATCGAGTAACCTGAAATCGAAGGATTGTTCAAGAAAAGTCGTATTCATTCAAATGGACGACAACGCTGAGTTTACTTCTAGCCAAGATCAATGCACTTGCTGAGAATGTAGATGAACATACAAATATATGGATGCTCAACGCAGTTGATCAATATAAAGCTAGGCCTCAGAATCCTGAATGTGGCAAAATGTATCTTTCATCTTTCAGTTCCGAATTTCGGATTACGGGAAATTAATCAAGATGTACAAAAAGCGACTCGTCACATTACAAAATAATATAGGTAATATTCAAAGGCAAATCAAAGGAAAGCCGGTAGTGATATACTACATGAAGTTTTCCTCAACAAAATACCCAAAACATTCCTTAAGGTTGATTTCCCTTTTCGATCAGACAATCACCTGAAGGTACCCGCCTGCGACTCGTATGAAAGTCTTTTTCAAAGAACGAGCAGTGCAACGCTCTAGAACAACGGTCGTGCAACCAGTGCAAATGATTGTTGCCCAAAACTGACGCATTAAACTCAATGCAAGAAACAGGACGGCTTGAATGGATCCAGGGCAGACTTAACCGAGACGATAACCCTTCTGTTACAGATGAAGAAATTTGCGAACTATCAGAACAACCCTCTACAGCCACCCACATACAATCATACTCATGTTCAGTTTTTGGATATAAGCAGAGATATCGTACTTCCTATGCTTAGAAGTATTAATTTTAAACAAAGAGAAATAATTTACAACATCCATCAGTGGTTCTGCGATAAGGAAACAGATCCCAACCCCTTTATTATCCCTGTCCATGGAGGAAGGAGTTGGGCATAGTCATCTTATTAAATGCATTAGCTATGAAGTACGAAGAATTTTGAAAATTCCAAGTGACATTATTGTATTGTTGGCTGAATTTACATTAACTGCTGCATTTAACATTGCAGTGATAACCTTACATAATGTATTCAAACTGGCTGTAGTGTTAAGAAATACATATGAGCGCTCAGTGACGACAAGCTTACTAGCCTGTGGTCACAGCTTTTCACACTGAAAATTTTAGTTATCGATTAAGTATCCATGATGAATTAATCACATGTGACATATATCCATGCCAGATTGCAGGAAATAACAAACAAGAAAATATTTTTGGGAATGTTTCAGTTCTTGCAGTCGGTGATTTTATCAGCTAAAACTACTTTGGGTATAATGATATGCATTGAAGGTGATTCGTCCAAGTGTTTTCTGTGGGATCATTTTAAAATTGCAAAGTTGACAGAGATTATATATGTAATATAGGTGTATTATTTTAAATAAAAAATTTGATCCTCACAATGCAATAATGTTAATCGCTCTTGCGGACAAAACTCAAAACAAATTTAAAACAAGCATAACATCTGATTACTTAAAGAAAAAGGAAAGGGAACTAAGTACAGCCTTTAGCTTTGCCAACTTGATCTTCTAGAGGATATATACATGTTTTTGTTTACTTGTGTATTGGTGCACGCATCGTGTTTAAACGCAATATAGACACCAGTAAAGGTCTTGAAAATAGTGCATTTGCAGAGTAATGGGAAGCTCACAAACGGACGAAGGCCAACCATATGTCTGGGTTTTCTAAGTTTGATAAGGAGGATCTGGGTGGCAGCAGCAAAGCTACAAGTAGACGTAATAAAGGCTCAGTTGAAGTTAAATTGCTGGGAGAAAATCCACATTAAGCAGCATGTGATAAAACGGCAAATACCACTGAAGTCAGCATGGGCCAGCATGATTCATAGCATTCAAGAAATGATCGTGGGCAGGATTATTGTCTCGTTGGAGGATATTAAGACAGCTGGTCAAACGAATGTGGCACTTAGCCGTATTATATCTTCAGGTGGGCTGTACGTGCAGCATTTTTCTCGGACAAAATAATTTGTGAGAAGGAAGTTGATCGTGCTATACGAAGTATCACATCAATCGGATACAATGCTGAACTAGAACACGAAAACGACGACTTGGCAATTATAAGGATTTTGTTGGTAAATAAAATCCCCTAATTACAGCAAGGGGCAGTCCTTGTTTGTTATTCGGGAACGTTCATTGGCTGATAAATAATGTGAGTGGCGCATCGTGTGGATCTGCAGGCTTTCTCCTGAATGAGAACTCACTTTTCGTGTAGCGCGCCAGTGTTAAGACGGAGATAGTTAAAATGTTATAATCTGAATTGCTGCATGTATATAGCTGTTGGTTAGAAGGCTTAAGAGGTGTTTTCACGATTCTTTTTGAAGTCCTAACAAAAACGCCTGCGTTTTAAGAGCTGTACCTCTTGCTAGTTTACACAGGGCGATTTTACAACTCCATCTTGACTTAATGAGCTTGATCCCTGAGGTGTTTACACAGAGGATTTTTACTGCTCCCCACTCCCTATCTATATTCAAATAATGAATGTAAAAACATATCAGCTATATTAAAGTTTCAAAGATAGAGGAAGTGAAGAGAAAAAAATGATACTTTCTCGTATAATTATTACATTGAATTGCAAAAAAAAAATCAAAAGAACAAATTGGGAGAAATAAACGTGTTGGGCGAGGCCGTGGATACAGAGATTTGCCACATTTTTCAGCCATTTCCTTCAAAGCCGTTGATTATTTTTTCTTTTTGTGGTAGTCTTTATGCTGTTTCTTTCCACAAAATATCTTTTTCTTTATAGAGATCTATTAATTTAAAACTTTCGTCGTCCAACCAAGTGTCCATTTTATTTTATTTTACTTTTCTGTGTTGTTTCGGGGTGTACGGTCAAACGGAATATGAATTTAAGCTACATTGAAAAAAAAACATTCAAATACATGTGGCGTTGGGTAATTAACACCTGGCAGCGGGGATTTGCCCAGGATCCCTTTAAAGTGATGTTAATGAGCCCACTCCGTGATGCCTGGAGATAGAGCAGTGCTCTATCGCAGGATGCTTTTGCGAATCCCTCATTATCAGTGTGGCGAGTAGTGTTTACACGGGGGCTCACGGCCCTTTCATCAAAAGCTTTCGTAAAAAAGGCCTCGTGAAATACGAGTTTTACGGGTTAAAAATCAGGAATTAGAGTTACTCGGATTTATAAAGCGTCCCATCCTCCCGCCCCCTTTTACGGTATGTAGCACTTTGTCAAGGGCGGAGTTTTGTATTTTAATTAGGGGCATCAGTGTTAAATCATGTCTCTTTGTATTGTGTATATTAATGCGGAAAAGCGTTGTGAATAAAATCCAGCCAAAATCAAGACAAAGTTTATTTAATGGTTCCCAGTTTCCAATACCCTTGAGGTAATTACGTGCTATAACATAGAAGCGTTTCTTCCACATTTTGCTGATGTAGACAAAAGAACAGTTTTACACAAACATGATGTAATGTTTTGACAAAAACGTGGTTGAGTGATGGCGTTGTAAAAGAAATTATTCAATTAAAGGATACACAGTCAGAAGAAATGACAGAAATGTAAAGAAAAAGCGAACAACTAAAGGTGGTGTAGCTGTATGTGTTAGAGATGAATTGTTTCCGATTAGTTTTCACTCACAGGAATTCACCATTAAGCCTTTGTCAATTTCAGTGAAAAGGATAGACAGCACTGTCATCCGTGCGGTAGTATACAGACGACGATCTTCCAACGTTAAGCAGTCTTGTTTGTTTACTATGTTTCTTCAGCTTTTCTGAAATGAAACGTCTGACTTAGTTGTAGTTGAGGATTTCAAATAAGATCTGTTCACTGGTAATAACCACCAAATGAAAGATACATTCAGCAGACATTTTTTATCCGCCAGGGGACGGATATAGTTTTCACTGTCCGTCTGTCTGTCTGTCTGTCCATCAGTCCGTCTGTTTGTGCACTTTCAGTCTCACGTGCCTAGAGCGTTTATTAGTGGATGGATTATCCAAGGATGGTTCAACCCTTGTGCAGTGCAGTGACCAGGAATTTTTTAAATAAGACAGACATTGACAAAATGGTGAATTTTTAAACATCTGCAAAGTGTGTTGTTGGAGTTAGCATATCTATTTTGAAAACGACACCGCGTCGCAGAATACCGGTTCCATCGTCAGGATGCGTCTTCCTTCAATGGTCGTTTCGGCCCTTGCATCGACGACCTCCAGAAGTGGACCAGTGGAGTTGATCAGACCCCACTCGGAACCGGTAAGCTTTTCTGCTCTTCTCTCTTGCTCCAAATCCACAGAGAGACCTTTTCTGCTCGCTCGCCCGTCTCTTTTACGATCTTTCTTCTCTCCTTCCCCATTACGCCGAGCATAACAAGTGCCCCCCACAGCGATTGAGCCGGGAAACCGCGGCACCCCACCTCCACTGGGAAACATCACGTCTTCCAGCCTTTGTCTCGGCACTGGTCTACAAGTTCTTGATACTTAAGTTGCTTCCGCTCGTGCGTCGCGTCTACTCGCTCCTCATACGGCACCGTCAGCTCGACTAGCACGACTGTTCTGCTTGCCTGCGACCACAGGACTATATCCGGTCGTAGTTTTGTTGCAACTATGTGCTGGGGAAAGCTCAGCTGTCTCATCACATCCGCCCGCATTTCCCAAAGCTTGTGTGCAGGCTGACAGAATGTGCTCTAGAGTTCCTTTCTTGCAGCACAGTTTACATAAAGGGTCTTCACGCATCCTCCACGTGCAGAGATTGGATGGAGTTGGCAATACGTCGTAAACCGAGGCAATGGCGAAGCGGATGCGCCTTGTTTCCATTTTCCAAAGTTCGCTCCATGGTAGCTTTCTTGCTCGGATAGACTCCAATTTTGCCCAGCTGCCTTGCTTCTTTTGGGCGACTGCTTTTAACTGGCGTGATTCCTCCTCACTTTGCCTCACCTCTTCCTGGACCAGTTCCCTACGGCGTCTAGGGGTTGATGTGTTGAAACGGCTTCTGGTCATGCATCCGAGCCCCATCCGCCCATGAGTCACTGTCCCAACTATGTCGCTATGCCTCAATCTCTCCTCTGCTGTTTTTACTGCCTCTTCTACGTGCCACTTCTTCCCAGAGCGAAGTCTTACTCCGGCCCCGCTTACGTACTCATCGGCACTGTCTCTTAGCAGAAGGGACTGTCTGACCTTCGCTACTTTGTACTCTTCTACGAGCGACGTCGGCGGTAGCTGTAGCTTTGACCCAGAGCCGTAGAGTCCAACACTACTCAGGCTCCTCGGCACGCTCAGCCACTTCCTTAGGTGTCTGCTTATTGCTCTTTCCAGCTTCTCTACCGTGCTTACATCGATAGAGGCCATACCAGGCGCGGAAGTATGCCGTGTTGGTAGCACCATGCCTTATAACTTCCGGGACGTTTTTTTGTCCACAGCTTCAAGCCATATTCTGGTTTGCGAGCACATCTCCGTCACGCTTTCTGTATCACTCAGCCGTTCATTGAACCACTTGCCTTGGCATTTGATTCTTTTTTCCTGGATTGTTGGAATGACTTGGCCTCCTATCCGGAAAGCTATCTTCTCCAACTTTCCCTTTCTGATCACCAGGCTCCTTGATTTTGCAGGTTTGAACTTCATCCTGGCCCACGAGAATAGCTTCTCCAAGTCTTCAAGCATCCAACGGCCTTGCACAACAGTCTTTGTCGTTACTGTCATGTCGTCCATGAAAACCCTGGTTGGAGGTTGCTTAATGCCTGTCGCCATTACTGGACCCCTTCTTTTGTTCTCGGCAGCTTTAACCAACAAGTTTGCAGCCGCGGCAAACACTATCACAGAGATGGTACAGCCTGTAACTATCCCGATCTCTAAAGGTTGCCAGGATGTCGTATACTCTCCGACGGTGAAGCGCATCTTGAAGTTACTGTAGTAGTGCCCTAGCAGTTTTCTGACTTTCTCGGGGACATGGTACTTTTGAAGCGTAACTTCGATCAATTGGTGCGGTAGTGTTCCGTACGCGTTTGCTAGGTCTAACCATATAACCGCAAGCTCTCCCTTCCTCTTTCTGGCCTCAAGTATGATCTGTGTTATGACGCTTGTATGCTCGACACACCCTCCCATTCCAGGTATTCCGCCCTTCTGAACCGAGGTGTCTGTGTATCCATTCTTCAGTAGGAAGCCTGTCAAACGCCTCGATAACAGGGACATAAATATTTTTCCTTCTACATTCAGCAATGATATAGTCCGGAATTGGGTTATGTTCGTTGAGTTCGGCTCCTTTGGCGCGAAGATGCCCTCGGAAATCGTCCAACAGCTCGGTACTCGCCCCCTTCTCCAGATCACCTTTATCAGTCTCCACAGTCTATGAGCTAGCTTTGGGCAATATTTGTGAACCTTGCCCTTCTTTTCTGGCGTTCCCGTCGTTTACTTCTACAGCACTCGGCTCTCCTTAGGCTTTTCAGCTTTTCTCGAACAACGTTCCTCAAATCTGTCAGGACTCTTCTCTCAGCCTCATTTGCGGTCCTGAAGCGTTTCCTAAGGTTTCGTAGATCAGTTCTAGCAATTTCCCTCTGTCTGCGACTTGGTTCGGACTTATTGTCAACTTCTTTTGCCCTGTCTGGATGCCGCGCCTCTCCGAATGTTTCACTCCCTATTTTGTAAACGAGCGTGGACATAGCGTTGAGTTTGTTGTCTCGAGTCTGTCTCACGCGCCTAGAGCATTTATTAGTGGATGGATTCGTTCCAAATTTTACTCAGGAGTAGTTCCATCCCTTTTGCAGTGCAATGACCAGACATTCTTGAAATACGACAGACATTGACAAAATGGTGAATTTATAAACATTTTTATAAACATATAAACAAATTATCAAAGGACCAACAAGATGCAATACATTATTGGATGTAGCAAACATTCGAAAGAATCAGCCTAGGATCGTAACAAGTAAAGTAATCCCAAGGTATTTCGGTTATCAAGAAACAAGTTAAGTAAATATTCGTTTTAGTATATAGATGTTATATATGCTTTTGCATACATGGACACCATATAGGAATGGTCAACTTCTGTTTATGTCTTAGGACAATTCTTACATCTGTATCAGTGAAGTATAGGTTCTTTTCTATCTACATGATACTACTCCTTAACAACACTCCGACCAAAAAATGAAGTTGCAAAGTCAAAGATTGACATTAATGATAACATAATTCAATAAAGGCTTGAATTGATCAATTCCGTCATTATTTCCAAATGTTATGACGGTAAATATTTACAATAATGAGTTGACAGAAACGTTTTGTGTTGTTATAACTACTGTTGTTGTAATTGTTGTTACTTTTGAGTTAGATGTGAAATTTACTTTACATATGATAAAATGTTAGACTGGAAATCCCTTATTTCTTGTACATTGTGATAACCATATTCAGTTTTTAGTTTCTATATCTTAAAAGTTTGCACCGATGGGCTCAGAGTACCGAGGGAAATTTATTTATATGTATCAAGTTTTTGCAAGTCAGCAAAAAAGCCATTGAACTACTTCACACTAAGTTGTTCATGCAATCCGGTTCTGTTCATCATATGACCGCTCTGGCCATGACATGAAAATTGCACATGAGCAAGTGCAATTTCGTTACTCGGTCTAGTTTGTGTATGTATTGCTTGCCTGCTATATGTTTAGTGTTGCGTAGTAATACATAGTAAGTATTGATGGACTTGTAATGGTTTTGTTATCGGTTCGATGAAAACTGGCTAAATAAATGGAAAGCCTCAAGAGAAACATAAGAAATGCTGTTCGTCCCACAGATCCTGACCGAATACTTTTTGTAGCCCATGAGCCCTTCTACCAAACTAAATTTTGTGAAAATTCCTCAGTGTTTTCTTTCACCTTTGTCTTTTTCGGCTGGGCACAATGTTCATGGACATTCTTGTTTAGCTGGCCAAAACCTTTTAGAATGCGATTGTAGTATTTTTGGATTTTTATGTTTTCGGCAAAACTGACCAAATATTGACAAAAACGGATTGCTTTAAGAAAAACACAAACACCACTGTTCGTCCTACGGATGCGATCCGATTGCTTTTGATAGCAACTTTGCCCATGAGGTCTTCTACCAAATCTAAATTTTATCAAAAGTGGTAGCTTTCTCATTTCATCTTCTAATGTCTTGGTTTTCATGGCTGGGCACAATGTTCACGGACGTATGTTTTTCTTAATGTGGCCACAAAAATGAAACTCAAAACAAACACAAACAAATATCTTAATATTAAAGAATAAATAGTTAGAAATTCGGTCACCCTTGGTAATTTGTTAAGAGAGATGGTATGGAAGTACGATATGTGTATAACAGAAGTCACACAATATAACAGCATTTCATAACATTTCTAGTAATGTTATCAATAGCATCGCAACTAATACGGTGTCTTGGCAATTTTTATAACATTCAGTTTGCACGAAAGCTGCGGGTTTGGACGCCGCTTTGCGGAATCGTGCACAACAGGCGATAGAATGGGTGTTGGAGTGGAAGCCGGTCAGTTGGTTCCTGGAAACCGCGCTTCCATATATTTCACCAAGAACGGGGACAAGGTATATATATATATATATATATATATATATATATATATATATATATATATATATATATATATATATATATATATATATATATATATATATATATATATATATATATATGTGTGTGTGTGTGTGTGTGTGTGTTTGTGTGTATATCTGTTTTTTGTCAAAAATGAGTTCGCAACTGGTGAATATTATGAAAATTTTTAGTAATTAAATACAACCAGAAATCTTTGATTCATAAGTTTCAGCATAAATGAGCATCAGTTTACTGCTTTGAAACATAAAGTCAGAAAATTATTTAAAAAACTAAAGATTATGAAACCATGAAATAAAAACACCATACCTGATTGATCATACGTGCTGATTGTGTTCTAAGACTGTGACATTTCTATCGACAGATTGGTAACGTAGATGTCAGAGTACCGGCAGGTGGATTTTATCCTGCAATTGGCTTACACTCTGTCGGTGAAAAGGTCAGAATTCTACGGGGCAATGTATTTGAATGACACTTCAGCAAGCTACACTGCAAAGGATGTGTTTTTCAGTGTTATATCATTCTACATCTTCATATTTTCATCTAAAGTTTTGTGAAAGCGTAATCCATTTGGTCTGTAATAGGCTAACTTTTTACAGCAAATAAAAGAAGTTTGATACTCAATCTAAGTTTGGAATTGACACAGCAAAACAACAAAGGAACTCGGAGGAGCAACCTCTGTTTATTTACGTGTATGCTCTTGTATGCAATAGACTGTACTTACTGTGTCCTGTGACTTTTTCAAAGTGTAAAAGAATTCCGTGAGCTCTCTATATTTGAAAACTCAACGTCTAGTTCTGATTTTATTTTATGTAACCAAGATTTCACATTATGAAGCGTTATTTAAGAATTCAATGAACAGTTTATATGATCCCATTCTTGCGTTGAAAAGGTATTCTATGGTTCAGTACCACTGTGGTCAGTAACGTTTTTGTAGTCATTTAACTACTTTTGCGTCCAATTCGTTACATATTTTTCACATTTACTAAGAAAATAAACAGATAACTGAAATAGAAATGATGTGAAAATATTACGTACTTTAGTGATCTCAAAATGATGATGAATATCCATGCCGCATGTTCTAAAATAACATCAATAATAAAAAACCGTTGCGTTCAAGTTACCATCAATGAAGACAAGTTTGCTTTTGATGTGATAACTTACGGCCTCCAAACGAGTATTCCTCCACCACCAAACAGTTCTGTAGCGTTTACAAACTGATCACCATGGCGCGCTTCGCATCTGCGCCTCCAAACGCATCGCGTTCTGTCGTTAGGTATTAAAAAAACTTTGATTCATCACCAAAAATTCAATTCCGCCATTGAAGTCGATTCCACCGACGATGATCGATTGCCCAACGAAGGTGAGCTGCTTTATGGTGGGCGCTGAGGCTTCATAAATGCAGCGCGACAGCGCAATCCACTGGCTTGAAGACGGTTGGTAACGGTGCGCCTTGATATGTTCCTGACTCCAGGTCCTCTTGCATGCGTAAGGTGGTTTCGCGCTTCATTTACTGTAATGACAAATCGTTTATGTGTTTGTGATTTTGTTTCAGTTATCGAAAAAAATGAAATGAAAATTAAAAATAAAAACTCGACAAAAAATGGTGTGAAATAATGGCATTACCAGTCAACCGCCTGTTCCGCGACACTTGATTAGTGAGGTATTGGATTTCTCGTCGAGTTATCACACGTGGCCTACTCGATCTTGGTCGGTCCTTAACGTCATTTGTCTCTCGATATTTTGACCAAATTTTACTGACTGCTGCTGACTGCGAAATGCCAAACTGCCGCGCCACCGCTTCCCGCCTAGCGCCACTTTGAATATGACCAACAATGATGGCTCGGTTAACTGTTTTTCATTTTTTAACAGTGCCATAACTTCAATAATTTGACTTGTTTTGGTTCGCGATATTTGTTGAACACGTTGAGGTTGAGAGAGGATTTTTGTGATTTACGGACAAGACAAGACAATATTGCTCGATATTACCCAATTTTTCTGAGGTTGACTTTAGCACCTTAAATGACAAGACCGAGTTTGTGAGATTGCAGCCTGATCAGTACACTGTTGGTCTTTTCACACAAACGTGATGCCTGGGTAGAGTCTACCACTCTTGGAACCGTTGCATTGCCAAGGAGATCTGTTGTACAACCTAGTAATACTTCTCATAAAAAAGGACTATGTGTCAGAACAGATCCACAAACTTTTTATTCCGGACTTTTTGCTAGTGCTGTAGATAAACTATGCAATTTTTCACAAAAAGCATTCGCTTTTTCATATCGAACTTCCACAGCCTTAGGCGTCATCAGCCTCATGACAATACGAACAGTGATGTCGCTTATCAAGCGGGAAACCGGGATTCAAACTTCGTCCGTTCCACACTTTTTTTTTATTTTGTTTAATACCAGAGAGACATCCATCCAGATGCGAGGCTGCTACTTTTGCGTAGCTCCAGCGTAGGCGCAAAGGTATCGATAAGTACTTTTCATACGCGTCAGATCGCCATCTTAATAATGTGCGGTGATACTCTACAGGTTAATGCAAAGCCCGAGCCTCCTGCTCAAAACGAATGTCTCTGTAGTCCTGTTCTTTTGGCCCAATCTAAAGTAGAGCATGCAGTGTCGCAACGAATAATCTGTGCGTTATTGGGATTATGCAGATCCATTTACGATACGAAAAGAGCGGATCGTTCTTGTCCTGCTTGATTTGCCTGCAAGGTTTTTGCGTGTTTCACATCAACTAATCCTTCCTCGGCTGAATTTAAGAATGATTCCCGCCAAATTCAATAACTTGCGTATTTGGGCCAGGATTTACGGTATCCGCCCAAAATGTCTCCGGCTATAATGTCTCTATGTGTAAAGGGGGGGTCAAAATGTCTCCGCCCAGAATTTATTCTCCGGATACACAACCCGTAGTTACTACACTTGAGGATTTGCCTAAATACCCTAGTGTGTTGAATTTGTACGAAAATTTTAGCCGCAGTTATGGCATGTTTTTTTTTCGTTTGTCCGTAGAACTAGTCAGAGGCCATTAGGGCTAGGAAGATGAAATTTGGATATGATAAACTTCAGTATGTTGATCCTCCTGTATATTTTAAAATTCGCTTAATTTTTCAATTAAAACACGACAAAACAAATTTGCGAATCAGGCGGCAAGAAGCTGAGAGCAATAGTTTAAACTTGCATGATATTAGCCTCGGTGTATTGATCGCCCAACTCTCAATGCAAGCCATCAAAGCATGCGTGTGCAAGTTTAAGTTGGCTGCAGCGTTTGGATTTGTCCCAGTTACAGAGTGAGGAAATTTGGCTCACCGATAGAGGGTGATTAGACGCCGTGGAAGCCACATTTTCAACCATAACCTTAGAGAACGATTGACATCCGTTGCATGGTCAATGTCAAAACCCGGAAGTAGGCCACTATCTCGAAAACAGTTAGAGATAGAGCGAATTTGAGCTTATTTTCTACCCTTTTGGGCCTAAAAGATGAAACGTAAGAGGTACCTCGGTGACTTTGACCTCCTCGGCCATGGCCAAAACCAAAACCGGAAGTTGACCATTATCTTGAAAGCGGTTTTGAGCTTATTTTTTACCCTTTGGGCCTAAAAGACGATATGTAAGGAGTCAAGAGTTTAGAATCGTATTTTTTGTGACCCCCAAGTGTCCTTTTTGCTACTTTGTAGCGAAAACGGTCTAGTTTTGTTATGCTACAACCTCAGTTAGCAATTACTTCGATTAGTCACTGAAGTTGATAATTTACACTTGGGACAACGTCCCAAGGAGATTTTAAATTACCTCGAATTCCGTACATTTCTCTTTTCTTCCCTTTTTTTTTCATATTTCGTTTTTTTGTTATTCTTCGTCACTTGGTTTCCGCGCTTCTCCTCCGAGACCGTTTGAGCTAGGAAAGTGAAACTTGGCACATAGATAGGATGTGTGGTAAACTCGATCCACGCGAAAAATTTTTTACCTATGACGTCATCTTTTGCATCTTATGACGTCATGAATATTTTAGAGCTTAATATCTTCAAAACGGCTGGAGCTAGAGATTTGGCGTCAAATACGTTATGAGACTACTTTTTGACAAAGGACCTCGTGAAAGCCTTAATTTTAGCGTATGACGTCATAATGACGTCATTTTTCGATTTTTTTTCCTGGTCGGTTTTAAAGCGGAAATTTTTGTTATTAGTATACAGAACGCTTAACTGAATACATATTGACGGATAAAAGTTACTTTAAACTCTCCAATGCCCTGTAAAACGCCCCCCCCCCCGAAATGCACACAAGTGTATTAAAACGCACATCACACAGTACAAGGTGCCTATTGCGGGCACGCGATTATGTATAATGCATATCAATACGGCTGTATGTGGCTTGTGGCCTCTCCCATAATGAAAAGCTACTCTGTGGCTGGGTGACCATGCAGTACTGTTGTTTTGTAAGTAGGTGGCTGTGATAAGTTGGTTTTTTTTCAATGCTGCATTTTCAATGCTGCAGTCAGTCAAAACTTGAGCACGGAGAGCAAATGCTGTTTTTATTAAACTTTTTTTTACAAATAACTGCGTTATAATTCGTGATTATATTGAATGCTACGGAACTGTTTTAGTGATAACTGTGTAGTGTTCATTTGTTGATCACTCTTACTATTTTACGACGATAGATTATTTCGAAAACCTCGATAGGTGCATAATTCCCACTTGCAAACTTCGTGTGCAAATGGGTATAAATTTGTAGTTTTTCTCGAAATTTCAGCCCTTTTTTCCTTTTTTCCTTCACGGGGGTTCCCAGAAAACTCCTCCTACGCTATTAACGTAGGACGATGAAATTTGGTACAGTGATAGAGGGTGATGAAATACACAAAAAAATTTGACCTTGAAGGTCAAGATCAAATTGAGGTCAAAGTATTTTTTACCTCAAAGTGGTTGTCGTAGAAAGATGGCACGTGGCAGAGACATAGAGTGTAATGAGTTGTCGTCAAATCCGCAAATTTTTTTGACCTGAAACCTCAGAGGTCAAGGTCAAAGTGAGATCAAAATATTTTTGAAGCGCCTATTAATCACGAAAAGTAGCCATAAAGGTGCTCAAATCCCAGCTTGAATACATAAAACGTACTCTGTAGGATGAAAACTTTGATCACTAATCTTGACCTTGAGGGTCAAGGTCAAAGGTCACGTGACTTCACGCGCCGTTAACGACAGGCCGAATTATCTCGAAAACGGTTAGAGATAGAGCTATTTTGAGCTCATTTTCGACCCTTTAGGCTTAAACAACGTTACATAAGAAGTATCTCGGTGACCTTGACCTTCTGGTTCACGGTCAAGGTAAAAAACGGGAAGTTGACTATTATCTCGAAATTGGTTAGAGATAGGGAGATTTTGAGCTCATTTTCGATCCTTTAGGCCCAAACAACGTTACATAAGAGGTACCTCGGTGACCTTGACCTTCTGGGTCACGGTCAAGGTAAAAAACCGGAAGTTGACTATTCTCTCTAAAACGGTTAGAGATACAGTGAATTTCAGCTCATTTTCGATCATTTGGACCTAAAAACGTTACATAAGAGGTACCTCCGTGACCTTGGCCTTTTGGAGCACGGTCAAAGTAAAAAACCGAAAGTAGACTATTATCTCGAAAACGGTTAGCATGGCTTCTAGCATCGTTGATCTTCTATAAAGTATTGCTGTGTTCTTTAGTGGTTTCCAAATGGCTAGGTTTTATTTAATATCTAATTTTAGCATCTAATTTTAAATTATAAAAGGTGTAGAAACCGCTACGAGCGATTTCTGTTTTATTTTTAAATGGGTTAAATCTGTGAATAACTCTGGAGTTTGGGGGCATTCAATTTCAACTTTAAATGCGGTTTTGTGACATAATTACAGATGTTTTGATGCTATTTCTCAATCAGATTAGTAAGAACTGCCATTGCTTTAATGTATTGATGTATTTTACGACCGGATAACCTGGTGGTTTCAAAGAATCCAAGTAAATACTGCTTTCTCTTACTGATAATAACTTATTTGTTTTTGTGTAAAAGATAAGACATTATGCAACAGCCTTCCGCAGCCATCAAGGGTCTCTGGGCGGGGGTTTCTATGTTTGTCATTGGGGTTATTATGTAAGTAAAATCCGTCAGATCTTTTGGTTGCGATAGTGGTCAAATTAGATAAGTTTATTGGAGCAATGATTCGGCCTATTGTTGTAGATTACTTTAGATAGTGTAGCCAATAAGATCCCGAATTGGTGACGGGGCACGTGTTGCACTGGACCGCCCTGGGGTAGAATTTGGGTATAAGAATATGTGATTTTGTCCCATCTGGAGTGATTCCGAGGTAACGTCCTCGAGATAAAAAACACAGATAGACAGAAGGTCTAAGTCCTAAGAAGTGGACAAATTTAAGAGTCCCACAAGGGGGCAAGAATTGAAGGTTCAAACGGTGGACAAAGTACTAACGAGGTCCTAAAGTGAACAAGAAGTTAAGGTCCAAAAGTGGACAATATTAAGATGAAAGAACTGGATAATTGTTACGTCCTAAAGTTGGACAGTTATTTAAGGCTGTTTATTAAGAATAAGTACCGAATCTTTTAAGCGGATAAATGGGTGCTTAAAGAAACAGGGATTTATTTTAGAAAGTTGTAGGAGGAGCCAAAATAGTTTTCGGTAAGCTATTGTCATTTTATTCATATTGTGTTGTTGTAATCACTCACCTGTATTTTAAGAGAAAAACGTAAAGGCCAATATTCCAGAAAATATGTCTGCACGTTTCAGCGGTTTATTTCATTTGACAGCGATTTGTTTATGTATTTGATACCTGTTACTTAATCGTCAGTTTAAGTAGAATTCTGGTTTAGTGAATAAGTGTCAAAGCCGTGTACCGGAGATTAATGTGTGACTGAATATGTGTTGTTTCAGTTACCGTTGATGACCTTTATAACCAAGTTGAAGAACACGTCCATCAAGTTTTAACGCTGGTGACGTACCAGTAGGTTTTCCGTGGGGTGAACGCTTCGTTAATTGTGGGCAAGCGCACCCAATGTGGATGAATAAGTGAATAAAGAATTTCCAACGCGTCAACGAACTATTTTCCGTTTTATCCCTCTCCTCGCAACGCAGCTTTCTAACAAAAGGAATCTTAATTGTGTCTGAAAATTTTCATTCTCCATGCAAACCTAAGCCGAAACAGAATCAAGAATCAAAATGCGAATTTAAAGACTGAAATAAGATAGGAAATTTTTAGCTCAGTCAATAAGTATTTTTTTAGCATCCCAAGTGTTTGTTTCGCAACTCGGTTGCGAAATCGGTCTAGTTGGAATTTGGCTCACTGAATTGCGGGAGATATATTTTTTTTACTTATTCGTCAAGCTAATGATAACTGCAGTTTAATAGCTTCTTACTACCATGCCGTTTGATTGATGCCGATCAATGAAAGGCTGTACAATTTCAACGTCTTTTATTTATTGGGAGTGTAGGGAAAAGTGTTAAAAAGGAAAATATGGTAAAATAATTTTAACGCAGTGAAAATTTTATAAACCTATTTCATTTGAACGCATTATATCATAACACACTGTCTTTAGTGACACCTGTGACTGCGGTGAGACCTGAATAATACCAGAGGGAACTGTAATACACTGTATGTGGTAGGCGGGTTGCGCACACAGCGATTAATTATAAAGCCTCCAGAAGGAGGCCCGAAGCCCGACATCTTGCGGCGTCTGCGACACTGAGTGGACTTTTATGTTGAGTAAACACGCAAGGGAGTCTCCTTAAACCCATTTTTTTTATTCAATAGAAGGCGCATTGATGAAATGAGAAACTGGGAGGCACTAGCGTGATTGAAAGCTTGAAGATAAAAAGAATTCACAAAAAAATACGCGTTATTATCTCACTTTGCCCTTGTTTCCATTTGGCCTATCAATAAAAAAAATATAGCACACCATTTGACGAATCGATGAAAAAAGATATGTAAAGCAATAAAAAAAAGATATCCCCTGCAATTATAAATCTCGGCTAAATGTCATGGATACAAATTTTGGTAAAATATCGATCGGTAAAATGTCGGGATATCTTTAATAGGAAATGAAAGGGTCAGAACCAAAATGTAGCCTCTGCTCCAAAAGTAATGGTCCTCTTCCGAAGGTCCGAACTTTTGGCCTCTCTTGTGAAAAACAGAATGGCAATTAAATTCATGTGAAGTGAAATGCTATGAGAATAACAAACACAGACCCGTTAACATAACACTTCTAGTGGAAACTCCGGCTTGTCACATTTGGTCATTTATACGTTTGTTAGAATGGAATGGATGAGTTGAATAGCCGTCAGTAATGACTATGCCTCTGCACCAATGTTTTGTTACGAACCACCCTTTCAGTTAAGTAGCGCGGCTTTAACCATCAGCTGCTGACTCAAACCTTTAGCAATGGTTTAGAACGTTTCGCTCTACAATGAGGTTGAAGCAGGTTAAGTTCCTTAGGTACTTAGATGGATAACCGCTGGCTTTCGCTCCAACTTTGTGACAGACTCTTCCACAGAATGCCAATGTATGTCTGTTGAAGGACGTCTCTTTATAAACGTTCTTTGTGAATGTTTATCTATGTATTTTACACAATATCTTCACGTTAAAATAAACAACCGTTAGGATTAGTGGTTCACGCAACGTTAGGTTCAAAAATCAACCAATAAACGGTTTTATATCATGTATATTTCCAAAACATTAAATCAAAACTAAACAAACGTTTCATTGAAAAATGTTGTTTTCTGTCATTTGAATCACGTGTTTAACAATAAATTAACATACTTTTTACATCACAAACATTTCTCGTTTTTACATGTGTAAGGGGGGGGGGGGCGATTGATTCAACTGATTGTTAGCTTTGAATTAACGTTGACTATGAAGGGTGTGGTGGGATTGGGGGTAACACACATTCTGCGTGGGTATTAAATGAGTAATGGCCGTATTTACTTACAGTTAACAATTTCAGATAACTGTTCATGTTTTATATTAAAGCAAATTCTTGTGAAAATTGCTTGCGTAATTAAGCCAAATCAACTGATTGCCTTTGTGCTGTGTGCAGTTAACTGATTGCCTTTGTGCTGTGTACAGTTAACTGATTGCCTTTGTGCTGTGTACAGTTAGCTGATTGCCTTTGTTGCTGTGTAAGTTAACTGATTTCCTTTGTGCTGCGTACAGTTAACTGATTGTTTTTGGGCTCTTTACAGTTAACTACACAGTTAACTTTTGTGAATACCAGGACAGGTATTTAGTACGGTTTTTAGCTTCAAGTTGTTTATAGTTTTAAATTATTTTTTTTTTAATTTTCGTTAAATTTTGAATTAACGCCGCATTTTCTTTCACTTGCATTTACACACCGATATGCTCTCCTTTTACGGAAACAGGATGCTAAAATTGTTAACTTATAAGAACGACCGCGTGTGGAGGTACAACGTTGGGTGTTTAGTGGGTGGATTTTACTTCTTAATTAAATCTTCACATGGGGAAATAAACCAAAATCAGCAATTACATGAACTATTCGTCTTCTAAACATGGTAAATATTAGCTCTCACGAATAAACGCTTTCATTACGTTCAGTGTCATTGTGTCTGTTTAAATAGTCGGGTTCCATTAATGGCATGTTTGCATATCAAAGTTGTATTGATTCCATTCGGATACTCCCATTTCGTTACTTGTGTGAGGAGCGCTGTCATTTATTGGGCGAAGATAACCTGTGAAGCGCACTTATAAATCAAAATAGCCCATTTGAACTTCAATGATTTTATAAGTCTCGACCACCAAATACAGGTTACCTTTTTTTATATCAGTCTCGTTCGGTGTCACGCTTTGCAGTGAAACCATCGTAAAATTTATGACACCGGGATGGCTTTTCAGAAGAAGAGGGAGAGGAGGAGGGCAGGAGGAGGGAGGAGGAGGGAGGAGGAGGAACATGGAAAAGAAGAATATTTATAATTACATAAAAAAACTCAGTAGTTGCTGGCCATTATAAACTGTAACTACACTTTTTTAGTTATTCGATAGCATTGACTTTATATTTTGAAAACAATTTTTGCTTAAAAGAAAAAACTTTTAGCATGCTTTAGATTTGGGTATCCAAAATTTATCCCATTTCTCTGTGCACTATGAGCTCTTGCAAAACACCTTTCTCAAAGTTCAGCCTTCGCACCTTCGTATTACACCCGGAGGGCCGCTCATATCCATGACTGTTTGACATGACCGCTAAACGCGAGGTCCTATGTTTGAAATAATACTCCATTTTTAGCCAAATGCGGAGTGGAATTTCGATAGAATCCGTTTTCATGGGAAACGCAGAATACTGAATTAAAATTACTCCCTTTCAAAACGACAGTGGCACTCAAAATAACCCCTCTTCTCTCCGCTATTTTTTTTGAGGAGGAACGCGTGTTAATACATATGATACCCGGGGAGGGGGGGGGCGGATTACACCCCATTGCCCACCTCTACCTGGCCTTCTTCATTTCAAGTCCAGTGCGCACAACAATTTAAGCTCAATGGGAACAAATCAGCATTTCGCTCTGGGTAAATCTCCCCTTGAACAATTTCCAAGAAAAACTCCTTTTGTACAGAATTCGTGGGTTTTAAAAGAAAAGACAACTTTAGTAGTGAATGTATGGAGAAAGTATTGCGATAGCTTTTATCATAATATTTTTTATGTTTACCCACGCACCCATTCATTATTGTATTCTCAGTCATGTGTTAGACTATAATAGAGGTGTAAAATCTGACGGCGAGTTTTATTACAACAACACAAACACATTTGTTTGTGCCAGCCAATAAGTTCACAACGGTCATCTTTTTAACAGTGCCGTTCCACCCGGTCACAAGTCCTCAATTTAGCTGTAATTTAAGGGGATTTGAAACGCGTCCGAAAGTCTATTTGTTATTGATGTTTGTAATGAGGCAGTGAACTGTTTTCATATATTGATAACTATGTGAAAATAATGAATCATATCACGGTATAAGAAATAAAGTATGGAGTACACCGGACTATATCTTTACATGTGGATGGGAAGTAGGATTTATATTGCATTAATTGCGCATTACCACTTTCGTATTCCTTATCATTCTGGGAAAAAAATTCGTCGGAGCTCGAATTTTCAACAAAATTAATTTTCTAGTACCTCAGCAAAAATGTATGAACTCCTTTTCTAAACTGAGCAATATCCATTACTTCTTACTGTAATGTAGAATGCTGGAGTTTTGTTGGTTGACCGTAAACAATACCCCCCTCTCGATGTTTGCCTTTTATGGATAAATGTGTCAGCCATTTTTCTGACACCAGATAGATATGACAGACAGGCAAAACGTTTGGGAGTGCCTGAAATGGTTTTAAACAGTTATTTTGAAAAAAAAAGCACTGAATTAATTTTTATATGGCGGTGTTGTTATATAGTATTTTGTTTGTTTAATGATGAAAACTATCGCCTATTCCGGTAGTGTTTTGGCATTTTCTTACTGTTTTACAGCAGGTAAGTTCAATTTCCATTTATTTAACAATTTCAATGATACAAAAAAATCTGGCAAATATGTGCATTAGGTGTGCAACCAAATATCTGTTGAAAATGCGTTAGACTTCTCAAAAGAACGGCAAAAGGAGAAAACACAAGTAAGGTTAACCTAAATTAAGAGTGAACACATCCCGGGGAGGGGGTGGTGACTCGCGAGACAAATATATGTCGTAAAATGAGTAAAAACTCGCGACACTAAGACTAAATCTTTCGATTTTGTTACAGATTCAGTGTCCCCACTCAGAGTAAAGTGTTTTTTTTTTCTTCTTTAATTTTAACCTCATTAATAGGAATGGGAAGCAAGGATCAACGCCTTTCCTTAAATGATATTGTTTGAGTGATTTGAAATTTCTTTTCGTTAAAAAAAAACAACATTTGTAAGATCTTTGGCTATGGTAGACACCAAGAAAGAACACCAGTTTTGCACATGTTTAAAAAAATGAAGAACTTTTTTTTTTCAAAGTGAGTACCTTGCAATGTTTCCTGTGCCATGGCAGCGCGTGTGAGGACCCGTTCAAGGTCACGAGTAAAAACGTGGATGAATTCGATAATGTGGGCACCTGCTTCACGGAAAGTGGGTCTTGCGTCAAAATTGCTACGAAAAATGAAGGTATAAAGATTTCTGTTGAATGACTGATATTGTTTATATAAAAATAAGAATTAAATGAAAGCTTAAGAACACATTAACAGCGATTTTCTTTCAGTGAATTATGTGGTATTCACACAGTTACTACAATTCGAACGAATCAGGAACGCTTTGCAAATGGGCATTTTTTTTCATTAGGGGGCCAGGGGAAATGTGTGTGGTTGAAATAGATGAAATTCTATCATTTCTCTAAATAATTAATCAAATAAATTCAACTTCAATACATTTGAACACCTCTGAAGGGTGTAAACAAGCATTTATTTTGTAAAACTTAAGAAACAGTAGTAAAATGTACCAATGTCCTTATGTATAAAAAGTCTTTGTTGCGTGCTTTTGTTGTGTCGTGCTTTTGCTGTTACGTGCAACGGGCCTGTTGTACGGAACAAGAAAAGCACGCTCTCAGTTGCGTGCGAACAGCCTGTCCGTGCTTTTGTTATTCCGTGCCGAAGTTGTTTCTGTATTTTCCAGTCAATACCATAACGTATCTTCTCCCATTAAAAAGTGGAACAACAGTATTTCTACTATTGATTAATCATTCACTTCAAACAGTAATCGCCGCCTCCACGATTTCAACATTTGATTAGAAGCACTGAAAATGTGCAATGTAGAAGGCATATTTATGAATATTTTGGACAAAAAAATTAGATGTCATTTTGTTTTCGTTTTAACATCAGATAAAATCATTTTAGTCAAAATAAAAATTTATAACAATGATAATAAGCATTTCCTTCGGTACTGAGGATTCCCTGGTGGCAGTGAGAACCCGCTTTTTTCCTTTCATTGCTAGATTAAGTCATTCTTTACTCAATAACTAATTCGTGACATACTTCGATCAAACAACTTGACAAAACCTTATGACTAGGAAAGAGGCTATAAAACTTATAAAATAGGCTGACAGGGTATTGTCACGGCATTCAGCATGCAAAAAGCATCATACAAAGTTAATATCTTAAAAAATTCTAATTATTACCTAAAGGCCAAATAAAGGCTATTTGCACGACAAACTGCGTGCAAACACCCTGCCAAAAATTTCGTGACTAGGAAAGAGGCTATAAAACTTATAAAATAGGCTGACAGGGTATTGGCACGGCATTCAGCATGCAAAAAGCATTACGCAAAGTGGATGTGTTTAAAAAATTTACATTGACTAATATGTTGTCTTATGGAATGTTGCCTTGAGAGTATGTTTTCTGCAACCGGTTTGAAGTAGCGATTTTTCTGACGTAAATTTGAACCCATGACTTTATATAAATTAATTGAAACGTCGATTGAAGAAATGCAGTAGCTGGTTTTCCTAATACAGATGCCTTCTATCTGCCGTTTGCTCAATCTGATGTCTTTTTAAGAATAAGTCATTTTAGTAGAAATAAATCCTACTGACGATACAAACAAGTATATTTGTTGAAATAGAAATGATAATAGCTGTACTGAGGTTAGATTACTGACCGTTCTCTGGTGGCACTGTTATTAACCATTAACGCCTTTTTTACGAGTAAAACCTGTAAATATTTTTAATTTGGTAGTAGTTGAGAAACGAGAGAATCACTGCATTTTGTGACGTCATACTGACCGACCCCCCCCCCCTGGTAGAGAATCAAATACCATGGGACCCCCCCCCCTCGGGACATACTATGGACGGACCCCCCCCCCCCTGGTAGAGAATCAAATACCATGGGGACCCCCCCCCTCGGGACATACTATGGACGGACCCCCCCCCCCCGGTAGAGAATCAAATACCGTGGGGACCCCCCCCCCCTCCCGGCTACTTTTTACGCCGCTGGCTCACGGCTCACCGTCAGTAGTATAAAAAGGTTGGGTTGACACCACTCTAATCATTGCATTGCCAAACCATCATGGACCAACCATAGTATGTGATTTAGCACTCCTATAAGAGCACCTTGTCTGTGCACATATGCATCATTCAAGCTCTGGCTACCGTTGGATACACATGGGGAAAAAAAAGTGAAAACAGTTGCTCTTACCTATTGTGTTGTGCTGTTGAAGAACAATTGATGGATTGACTGGAATACACATAGGAGACGAAGTGAAACATTGACTATTCTTTGGAAAAAGGAAGTGAAACATTAGCTATTCATTGGAAAAGAGAAGTGAAAGATTTGGTTATTCTTTGGAAAAGGGAAGTGCAAGATTGGAAGACAAATTAACCAATGACTTGTGGTAAGTCATTTTTTTTTTTTTTTTTTTTTTTTTTTTTTTTGAGACTGAGAAATTTAAGAGTGCACTCGTACAGAGTGTGAGGGAAAACCGATCGATAATTTCAGAGTGCGCTCGAGTGTGGGAACAATCAATAAATTTGAGAAGGAATGGGATTTTCCCTACGTTAAGTCCAATGTTATGTTTTAAGTTATAGTAGTTGGAAAAATGACACTTCTAAAACACATTTAACAAATGTAGTTTTTTAACACCATATAATATATAAAATAAGTTTGAACATTTTAGCATGCTACTTATTTGAATATTCTAAAGTCATAGTAGTGGAAAAATGGTGGTTCTAGACCAATTTTAACAAATTTTGTTTTTTGACAAAATATTATGTATAAAATAAGTTTAAACATTTTACCATGGTGTAGTAGGGTAAAAATGAGGGTTTTAGACCAACTTTAACAAATTTTGTTTTTTGACAAAATATGATGTAGAAAATAAGTTTGAACATTTTACTATGGTGTAGTAGGGTAAAAATCAGGGTTCTAAACCAAAATTTAATTTTTTTTTTTTTTTTGAAAATATATTATGCTTTTCTTTTCTTAATGCTTTCAGGTATCGTCAGAACACATCGCTCTCCGCTAGATGTCTCTGCAATACATGCCTAGGTGGTATAAATAGGATGAGTGAGACCTACATTTCATCATATCAGTTTAGACAATTGACGTGACAACAACAATGGCATCTAATTCAGACACATTAGTCGTCTGTCATGATTGTAATGTGACATTTCCATCTCTGGAATTGTTCGTAGCACATACATGCAAACCAGCTAAGATGAAACGTGCTAATGAAGAGCTTGTTGAGATGATTGAAGCCAAGAGACGAAAGACGGTACAAGATGGTGTTTTCAGACCTCATCCAGTCCTCTGCTGTGAATGCATTAAAATATTTCCATCTATGGATACATTTGAGGCACATGCATGCATACCAGCTGAGATGGAAAATGCGTCTCATGAAGAACATGTTTCACAGAAAGAAAAAACAGGACAAGTAGGGAGAGGTAGAAGGGTTAGTCTGGGAGAAAACGCACAGGAAAGACGATTTGAGTCTGAGGATGGATCGGATTTACTGCTTGAAATGCGACAACAAGAGAACCGTATCAAGACACATTTGTTGGAGACCTTAAACTATGGAATGAAATGGTACATTGTCGTTCATGCACGTTTCAAGAAACTGACAGCGAATGCTGAAGGTGTTATGGTAGAACAAGTGGATAATTCATTTATCAGCAGTCCAACATATACAGCATACAACCCAGCAGATATTGAGCAGGACTTGCCAGACGCCTATAAAGAATTGTTTACTAAGTTTGATGAACATGAGCGACAAGGCTCTGGCTGGGTATTGGATAACATACTATACATTGAAGTACATACAGCTACGTCAGCGCCACTGGATGCGAGTAGTTTTATTCCACTGCCGAAGAAAGTGAAGAATACAAAAGGTGTGTTAAACATTCAGAATAAAGACAACAAATGTTTCTTATGGTCTGTACTGGCTCACCTTCACCCTTCAACAAATGTAAACCCAGAGCGTGTACATCAATACAAGCTATTTGAGAACGAATTGAAGGTGGAAGGCATGACATTTCCAACACCGATTACAGACATTCCAAAGTTTGAAAAGGAGAATGATGTGTCCATTAACGTGTTTGGATATGAACATGATGTCGTTGTTCCCATACAACTCAGTCGAAACACCAGCGCCAACAGCGCGAGAGAAATCAACTTGCTTTTGATTAGCAATGACAAGACAAGACATTATTGCCTCATCAAGAATTTCAGCAGACTGATGGCTTATCGATCAAAGCATAATGGTGCAGCTTTTTATTGTTTCAACTGTCTTCACGGGTTTATGCGACAAGAGCTTTTAGATGAACATCGTGAAGTGTGTGGCAAGCATGGCGCGCAACGTTTATCATTTCCCAAGGAACCATTCGTTAAGTTTAAGAATGTAGCCAAACAACAGCAAGCACCGTTTGTGATTTATGCAGACTTTGAATGTTTCACGCAAAAGCATGAAGAAGAAGACAAGTATCAACATCATCGTCCAAACAGCTTTGCCTATGTGGTTGTCAGCCAGTATGATACACGTGCACCAATCGTGTATCGAGGAGACAATGCTGTAAAGGTCTTTTTAGACCATATGTTGAATGAACGTGATCGTATTGTACGTGGTTTAGAGCGACCAAAGGAAATGGTGATGACTCGCGAAGACAAAGAGAATTTTAAGAACGCTGTTGATTGCTACATTTGTCATGAACCTCTAGGAGCAGATCGTGTGAGAGATCATGACCATATCAATGGCAAATATCGCGGAGCAGCGCACAATGAATGCAACTTACAATTCCGACTTAGAAAGGATCAGCAAGGGGATAAAGATTCTTTTATCATTCCTGTGTTTTTCCACAATTTGCGAGGCTATGACAGTCACCTTATCATGGAGGAAATTGGAAAATTCAAAGATGAAACGATTACAGTCATTCCCAACACCATTGAGAAATATATTGCATTCACCATGAGCAATCTGAAATTTACAGACAGCTTTCAGTTCATGAGTACTTCTCTACAGAAGTTGGTATCCAACCTAGCGGCAGAAGGGAAAGACAACTTTTATAACATGACGTCACACATTCACAATAGTGACCAACAAGATTTACTGTTGAGAAAGGGTGTGTACCCTTATGATTACGTGGATGAACCATCCAAGTTTGCTGAAACACAACTGCCGTCCAAGGACAAGTTTTACAGTCTGCTCAGTGAAGAAGACATTAGCGATGAGGATTATGCGCATGCGCAGAAGGTGTGGGAGACATTCAACTGTACAACATTTGGCGAATACCATGACTTGTACCTGAAATCAGATGTGTTGCTGCTGGCTGACGTGTTTGAAAACTTTCGTCACGTATGTCTCAACACATATGAATTGGATCCTGCTCACTACTATACAGCACCAGGACTGTCGTGGGATGCAATGTTGAAAGCGACAAAGGTGAAGTTGGAATTGATCAATGACATTGACATGTACCAAATGGTTGAGCAAGGCATACGTGGAGGAATATCCGTGATCACACACAAGTATGCGAAAGCAAATAATCCCTACGTAACAGATTACAATTCTGAGATACCAAACAACTATTTGATGTACCTCGACGCAAACAACTTGTATGGTTGGGCCATGTCACAAAGCATGCCACAAAGAGGATTTATGTGGGTGAGTGAGCCAGAATCCATTGACTTCATGGATGTGGATGAAGATGACGACATTGGATTCATTTTGGAAGTGGATTTAGAATATCCAAATTCAATCCATGATCATCATAATCACTACCCAGTGGCTCCAGAACGGAAATGTGTCAAAGTTGAAGAATTGTCAGAGTACAGTCAGAAGCTGCGGAAAGATCTAAACATGAAAGAGAAATCCAGTGAAAAGCTCATTCCTAACTTGTCTGACAAGAAGAAATATGTACTTCATTACAGGAATTTGCAACAGTACGTCTCACTGGGGTTGAAAGTCACTAAAGTACATCGCGCCATCATGTTTGAACAGAGCAAATGGTTGGCAAAATACATTGCCTTGAACACGGAAAAGAGAAAATTGGCCAAGAACCCATTTGAGAAAGACTTCTTCAAACTGATGAACAACTCAGTGTTTGGCAAAACCATGGAAAATGTGAGAAAGCGAATCAATGTTGAACTTGTTCACAAGGAAAAGCGGTTCAAGAAACTTGTGGCCAAACCTTCTTTCCACAAATTCAAAATTTTCAACGAAGATTTGACCGCGATACATTTGCGCAAAGTGGATTTGCTTCTGGATAAACCCATTCAAGTTGGTTTTACCATTCTCGACCTCAGCAAAGTGCTTATGTTCAACTTTCATTACAACTACATCATGGTCAAGTATCCCAATGCCAAGTTGTTGTTCAGCGACACCGACAGTCTTTGTTACGACATAGAAACGGAAGATATCTACAAGGATATGCAGCAAGATGCTGACCTGTTCGACACAAGTGACTATCCGCCAGATCACTTCCTACATTCCAACGTGAACAAAAAAGTGCTTGGGAAAATGAAGGATGAGACGGCAGGCGTCCCTATTGAAGAGTTTGTTGGACTCAGACCGAAAATGTACAGTTTATTGTGCGGTGGGAAAGAAAAACATACAGCTAAAGGCATCACTCAAGCTTGTCAAAGACGCATTAAACATGTGCAGTATAGAGACAGTTTGTTTAAGAAAACTCAAACGATGGCTACAGGACACATTATCCGAAGTCATAGTCACCAGCTTTTCTCGGAGAAGTTGAGGAAAGTAGCCCTCTCCCCATATGACGACAAGCGATATGTGATGAGTGATGGCTATTCCACCTTAGCGCATGGACATTACAAGGCTATGGTATAAAGGGGGAAGGTCCTCCAACGGAAGAGTTATTTGAGGTGTGAACATTGAAGTGTTAACATGGAACGTGAAAGTCGTAAGAGATCTACAACTGATATGGATACTCTTGCAGATGCAGTTAAAGACTTAAAAGTGAAAAATCCTACCACTACCATCAAGAAATTGAAAGTGGAGACAGCACCAACACCACAGTCGTGGGATGGCATGCTTTCTCTAGGAAATGGAAAGTATATCAAGATTATGAAACAAAGCAATGAAGGAGTGGTAAACATTCGCAAGTACCTGAGAGATGAGGGGACTGGAAAAAACCGTCCTACGAAAAAGGGTATCTTGCTGACAATACCTGAATGGAAAATGCTGAAGAAGCAAGTGAAAGAAGTGGATAAAAGGCTTCGCAGACAAGAAGACGGCTCATAACAAGGTAAAAACATGAATGCACTCATGCTGAAAAGTGGTGCTTACCTTACTGTAAATGATAGGAATGAAGTGATACTAGATTCTCAGACAAGTTATCATCGGTTTAAACCTGAAGTATGGAAAGACTTTAAAAACATACCACTTGAACATGGGTTTAAACGTAGACTTGAAAATAAAGTGGAAGTGACGGTGGCTGAATATGATTCTAACATACGTGTAGAAATCTGTAGAAATCTTTTACAGGATTATCCAGAGGATTATAAGGGAGTTGTACCAGATACACCATATACAGATTTGATCATCTTTGATATCAAGAACTGGCGCGCAGTCTTACGATTCCTAGAAGTGATACAACATCCACTCTTCGCCATCTTGCGAGCATAAAAAACGTCTTTGCAGACAAGGAGACAGCTCATAGTTCATCTGACTGTTGAACGAGATGGAAGACTTTTTATCGGAATATGAACCCATTACGCATGGATTCTCATATCTGAGAAACGTATATGATGACATCGTGCTAAAACATTTTGGAAAGTATATCATTCTATCAACTGACGAACAATCTGTGTTGAAAGACCATCTAGAGAAGCTGAGGATACCTGGCTTTCTCCTGAAACTCTCAGAGGATTTAGAAGTGCGTGTGACTGAGAACTATTTAGACGTGTTTGTACGATTTCGCCAATATGACGAGCTTACAAAATGCTACGACTACATCACCCTCAACACAGTGGAATGGTACGCTCTGTTACAAGCATTGGATTGGAAAGAACCTGACGCTTGAATTCAAAGAGGAAGGAGTGCAACTCATGCGAGGCACCAAGTCCATTGAACTGACGCATCCCATGTGTGTTATGGTGATGGACATTGACATGAATGATCATGGAGTTGAACTGAAACTGTCTGAACACAAAGATGTTAAAATAATAAAGTTTGGTAATGGACAGTGTTATGCTAGTTTTCATAGCATTTACAAACGTGGATGTAATGTCTATGATACATATATTAATTTAGATTGGTATGAATGGCATGTGTTTATCGATGTATTGAATGTATTTGTAAAATAAAAAATTCAATGTAAAATAATTGTTAAAATGTAAATAATGTATAACACAATAAACAAAGAATGTTGTATAAAACTGTCTTGTTTATTTACAATATTCATAATACAATTCACAATTACCAACAACTTAACTAATGCAAATTAACTAATACAACATCAATAAAATAATGGTTTATAATGTCTATATACAAAATCCTTTACAAAAAAATCACCATCACTTCTTCTTAATACATCAATGATTTCAAAAGGACTATGTCCTCGAGCTCTTTGAATTATATAATACACACAATAAAATCCACATGTAGAGGATATTGGTGTTTGTAATGGAACTGAATTATAAATGAAATTAAACTTTAAAAACTTATTCAAACGACTGTCTATAGGTAAAAGTCCATAAGAGTCAAAATATTCTGCAGGGTCTTCGTCATAATATACTGCCACCCAATGCTCTCCTGGCTCATCATGATCGTCTGTGTTGATGACATAGGCACCGCGTTGTAAAGATGGTAACTGGTCCATGGCAAACACACCTTGAAACAAGTCTTTTGTCGTGGCATCATGGGATAGGATGGCTTCTATCTGCTTCGTGTTCATGACTGGTAGTCGAATTGAATGCTGCGATTTGCACTTATTTCAACAATGTTATCAAATTCAGCATACACTATAACATTGACTGTATTTTGCAAGGCACCAGCAAAATTCATTTCTAGTCTCAAATTCCCATGTTTGATAAGGGCATAATGATCAGCACCATCATAATCAGGTGTTAAGTCAAAAGAAAATAAAGAATAACCTCTAGGCCAATCTTCCCGTTTTATAATCGAACTTTTCTCACCATCCAGTCTATCAAAAGATTTGTAAAGTGTTTCAAAAGCATCAAGATATTTGCCTCGATTTATATCAAGCTTGAGAGGTTTTGATAGGACTGGTTCACCATCAGAGTAAAGCTGCATAAAGTTAAGATTGAAATGTTCAAAATTGTATGGATTTCTCAATACTGTTCCAGCAAAGGATTCATTATGAACCATTCCAATGACAATACGTTTTGGTAATTGACCTAAAAAGATGCTATCTTTCACAAAAGATTGAAATCCAGTTGGAATAGCTAAAACTTTACATTCTTTTCTAGTAACAATAAACTTAGCAGGACTTTTCATCAATGCATCTGCATGTCCCAACTGAATACCTGGACTAACCCTCACTTTGCGAATGGTTAAAAACGCTTCTCTCACTTCTACTTTAAAACCATTATTTGCAGCCATTAATACATATTCATCTTTTTGTCTATGCAAGCGTAATTTCATACTAACACCATTGGGAAGATAACGATCCTGCTCAAACAAATCTACCCTTAAACCACCTGTAAGCATAAACTCACGGCTTAGACGTGTATACAAATAACGATTATGTAAACCATTATTTCCTGTTTCAGCTATATCACCACCTTCAATATTTACATGAAAACCTGATACATATCTTTCATGATTAGGTCTTTTCACCTGATGAGTATTCATTGACCCGGCAGTATCTTTATAGATGAGACGCATAGAGCGCTCAGAATTGAGACTTTCTTCCGAGTCATGAATGAGATGAGATATGATGCTGGTATAACCATGAGTATTGTTACTATGTGATACCAATCAATCATTTAGAAATAATTCAATATTAGACCATAACCCATTAAACAAATCATTGATGCATGACACGTTATCATCTACACCACACGCTTCTCCATCAACCTTTACAATGCGACATACAATATGGAGTTTACTGTTCTTTAAATCTAGATATTCTTCGGTACTCGCAGGAATGTAGAATTCTATTGGAGCACCTTCTCTAATAGTAGTTAGTGGTTGATAGTCTACATTATAGCTTTTTTCTACAGCAGTTTGCGTTGGTGGTATGTGAAACCATTCTAATGGAGAAAGACTACATTCACAAGAATGATTATGAATTAAAGACATGATTAAAAAATATCTTTCTTATATTTTGTTGATGTTATCCGTTTAGCTGCCTTTCGCCTTCTGACAGGTTTTGCTGGTTTCGCTGTCTTTTGTCCTCCTAACTCATCACCAAACATACGTTGTGCTACTCGACCTGTAACATCTTTCGCGACATCTTTTGCAGCCTTTTTAAGATGTGGTGCAACGATTTTAGCCCCTGCCTTAAGCAGTGGAATAGCTTTTCGAGCCAATGATCCCAGTATTGAACCAATACCATCTCCATATTGTATTCGCGCTCCTTTAAATCCTGGTAATTCTCCACCCACTTGACGAAGAAAATGGTTGCGATAAATAGATGGATTGTGTGTGTATGCTTTCATAATGCTTTTGGTCGAAAATGAAGTTTACAGATCACCTTCCCAGTTTGAAATGGAACATTATGGTCTGTGTCATCCTTAATATTCATTTCTATCACATCAAATTTGGATGTGTTTACAGGAACATAATGAGGTTCTCCATAAGTTTTCATGATAATGTCTCCATCATGTCCTTGTATTGCAACAGAACGTAGCAAAGGAACATAATAATCACCAACAACTTGTGGCTCGCAAATACTACAGTACACATAAAGTGTATAAAACCCCTGTTTCACATCAGCTTTATATTCAGCTGTACACGTTTCAGTATACCATTGATTTGGGATAAATCCTAAAATCTCAGCTAATCCAGTGGAGAATGACACTTCAAAGCCATAATTTAGATATAGAAAAACGCGTCGTCTAATTTTATCATACTTTATCCGAATACCTTCTTTAAGGTCATCTTTCATAGAATTAGTTGCTTCTTCATTGACTGCATGACCTATTTCTTGTATGGATCTGTAGTAACCATAAGGAATATTGATTGTGTCAAGAACAATATTATTCAGTGGTTGTTGTCGATACTGAATAGAATAGTCCATTCCATGTCTCATGGTTGTCCATGTATGTGGATATTGAATTTCAGCTAAAGCCACTTCATATTTTCCGTTCAGATAGATGGTTCGAGGCATACGAATTTGATAATTTGAAGTCTTGTTGTTGGGATAATAGTTCATACTAGCATTGCTGGGTAAAGTAATGTAAAAACTTGTTGACTCCATGGCAGCTAAATCGTTTATGTGATGTAGATAGACTAGATGTGTATATACATTACTTCATGTTTGGCACTCTTCATCCTCACTTTCTACATTGTTGTCTACATTGTTGTCTACATTGTCGTCTAAATTGCTATCTACATGATCTACATTGGTATCTACTACTTCTCCCTGACAACAAGCACTAACACACCTAATTTTTACAGGAATGGTATTTTTATTTCCATTTTCTTTACAACAACAACACCATAGCTCTTTAATCCATGTTAAAAAGTTTCCCATCCTTCTGGAAACAACCTTTGTTGACGTTGTTGTATCTCTTTTGTAATATCTTCACGAGTTGTCTTTTTACCAAAAACAGTTTTTGGAATATTAGCATCTACAATTTCCTCAATAAACTGCTTCCAACCATGCGGTGGTTCTCGTCGTTCTTTTCTTCTTGTAGCAACCAATGCTTCTTTCAACAAATCAATAATGTTGGAATTTGTAATGACAGTACCCGTTTTTAAAACAAGTTCATTTTTATCTGTCCATCTCGTACCATATTTCTTAAGTTCTGCTAGAAGTTGTGTTAGTTTTACATGATAAATAGGTTGAAAATGGCTTAGAAACTGATGGGACTTTTCTGATTTTTCTGCTTTGGATGATGTAACAGACTTTTGCCGCTGTTGTTGCGACTGAATTGTTCGTAAATGACGACCAAGAACTTGAGACATTTCTATTGCCTTTTCACGAGTTCGTTTCCCACGTAAAAGTTTATTCACTTTCGTTTTGATTTCACCATCTTTTCCCTTCTTTTCTAACAACATTTTATATTCATATTCAGGAATGAGGACCATTTTCATAGTATGTTTCATTTTAACAGCAACTGAGCTAACAAGGGTAATGCAAATTTAGCAATAGCTCCAATGAATCCTCCTTTCTGATTAACCAACTTCTTTTTTCTTCGAAGTGATATCTTCTTATCTGCTAGTGTACGTAGGGTATGACGTTCACGCTTGAATACCTTATACCTTTTTGAGCTTAAGGGTAAATGTCCTCGCAATATATTCAAACAAATTTCAAACAAGCTAGTTAATTCTTCCTTAGTAGCTTGTTGTAGCAAGGATTTACGTCGTTTAGGCCCGCTGCGTGCGAGCAAGTGAAGAAATGGTTGATTCGCTTGAATACGTTTAGACATCTTGGTTGCGAATGGTTAAGTGACTTGGTTCTTGTTCATACGCCACCTTATCAACATAGACGTAATGTGTATCTTTTGGTAAAATGCCTGTACGAATACGTAGTTGATCATTTGTCTTCGGCTTCAAATCAATGAATAAATAGCCATGAGGTTTGCTCGTAGCATCTTGATAGGCTTCTATGAGAAATTGAGATTTTCCAGGATACATTTGTCGCGCTAATGTACTTATTTGTTGACTGTCTCTAGGATTTTTAAACAGAATGATGTAATGTGTATTCAAACTAATATTTCGCATTTCTCTACCATGATGGAATAAATTATGCACAATAAAAATAATGCTTAGATTTTGATGACTGCTACCAACACTAAAGAGACGTGTCATTCGCTCATCACTATGACATTTGGTCATTAAGTCATCAATGATGAGTAAGTTTGGCTTTTTCGGGTTAAAACGCTCTTCAATGTTATCTGGAATGCCTTGGTAAAATTCCACACCCTTCATTCCCTTGTATAAAGGCTGATCTGCTGCATAGAGCCATAAAATGACTTTTGGAGAGGGTTTAATTAACTTTTGTTCTAGAATTTCTCTAACTAGAGAAGTTTTACCACTGCCTGTAGGTCCAGAGACCAAACATGTGAATGGATGCTTCATTTTCGAATATCTGTTTCTTTCACCCAACTGTTAAACTTCTTTGGCCAACCTAACCACTTCACAAATAATTCTTTAACACCTCGTCTTTTTCGTGTTTTCAAGACCTTTTCAATTCTGTAGACTGATTCAATATCTTTTGTCACTTTCTGCAGTTCTTCTTCATAAAAATGTCCGTCAATATCTTCATCCAAAAAGTCTTTCACACGATACAAGTGTATTCCTTGCTTCTTACAACGATGTGTGATAATGAAGACTTCTTGCGTCCACTTTATATGATAATCCCGTTGAAATACATATTTCATGTGAGAAATGCGAACCTGATCACCAATTTTAAATTTGTAGGGTTTTTTCTTCTTTGGTTTTAATTTCAATTTGTCTACATACATATACTTCCACACTTTCGATTCGTTGTCTTTACGAATATCTGCAGGAGCATACTTATTAGGGAGGGAGCCATGAGGCCTATGGTTGTAATTATACACTAAGTCTGGAAGGATGTCCATATATCGATACGTTTGATTATGTAGGAAATATCGATACATCATTCCCTTTAGAGTACGAATGACTCTCTCAGCAAAGTTGGCTTTGGTTTCATTCTTTGTCGTATAGGCATGTATTCCCTCCTTCTTCATAAATGCTTTTACCCATCTGTTTTTAAATTCAGTTCCTTTGTCTGACCTTAGAGTTCGTGGTCTTCGTTGTGTTTCATGAAAAATCTTTTGAAAGGCTTCTATGACACTCGTATGTGATTTATTAGGCATTGGTTGCACCCATAAATATTTGGAAAACACATCAATGACAACTAATAAAAAACGGGTGTCATCATTATAGGAAGCTATGTTTCCCATGTCAGCTAAATCAATATCCCACATGTCATCAATTCCACGTGTAATGACACGTTGCCTTTTAAACCTATATTTTACAGGTTGTAGTAAACTGAAGGCATCTTGATCCTGTAACCATTTCTTCACTTGTGAATGAGTGACTGGTTGATCATGTTTTCTTAATATGTGATATAGTTTGTAAGGACCAGCAAATGCCCCGGGTTGACCAGGTTTAAAATAAATATTGGTTAAGTAGTCTTTCCACGTCGACATGTTAACACTAAATGATTAACACTTGTTAACATATCTTGTATTTTATTTTATCAACACATCTTGCATTTTATCAACATATCTTACAAATCAAGTATTGATACAATGGTGTGAATAATTGGAGTCCATTGATCTTCAATGTACATTAACCAACTACTTAATTCATCAAATGTGATAGCATCTACACCATATTTTTCACAACGTTGATTTGCATTATCTAACACTTTATCTAAATGAATGTAATATTTAGCTTCATTCCAATATGTATAGACACATGCAGAATGACAAGTATGTTCTGAACACTCTTCATTTTGACAAGCAGGACATACTAAACATGCAAACTTTTTTACAGCTAATAACATTTCTTCACAATATGTCTTTTGCACAATATATTGTCTCAATGTAATGTCTGTCATTATACTGCAATGAAGATTAGCCACTCTCTCACTTCATAAAACAGTCTTGGATCAAATCGAGCAAAGTGATATGCTGCTTCCACATCAAACTCCTCAGCTCCGTCAATGTTTGAAAGCACACACTCTTTGATGAAATCCTCACGTAATTTCGGTACGTTCAGCGTGGAATGAGCAAGTTCCCAATAGATGTCAAAGTGTTCCAGTTGTTGTTGAATAGATCCAAAACGCGCCAGTTCACTTATCATGTAGTCTACATACGTCTCCTTGAAAAACGTTTCTACATCCATCTTTCACATATCCATATGACACGTCTACACACTTTGACGACTGGTAAGCAAATGACTTGTAGTCTTACTCGGCAGATACTGTTAGTGAGCCACACTTGTTGCAGAAGTTGTCAGGTTCACACAACTTGCAATTGTACTTGTGGCAGTGACAATCATAATCCTCAGCATATCCGTAAGCACCACAATATTCACAGGTAAGTCCAAGTTGATTTTGCACATCCATATTCTCCAATCGAACTTCAGACAGTCTTTTCTTGGAAAGCTTTGACACTTTCATTCGATTGTCCTTTTGCAGCTTAACAGGAGTTTTCTTCCCATGACATTCCGTACATGGTAGTAAGGTTGAGGTTATGCTATGGATTTCCTGAAGCAATGTCCCCCATTCACCATCATTCATGTTGATGTAACGCGTATATTCTTTCCCTTCAAACAGTGATGTTTGCACAAAACTCACATAGCGCATATCCAAGTATGAAATGACTTCAAGCCTCTTCGTTTGCGTTAAGTACAGTTTGAAGCCAATGTTGCGTAATTTTGCCAAGTTCTGACACACAATCTTCCACAAGGATGGTGATAAAGCAAGCCATCTCTCTCCACGTTTGATTCGAAGAAATAGCCCAAATTCTCCATGCTCCACAGTAATGGTTAAGTTTGCACTAATTTTAAAGCTGCTTGTCTTCTCCATGGCTGCGCGTTGAATGATGACTTCACTTCACCCTTCTCCTTTTATGCCATTAGAAATTGCAGAGTCAGCTTTTTTATAGTTCTTCAAACATTTTACAAAGCTTTGAATTCACTTCAACTCGTTCATTGTTGAATCGAACAAGATCTGATGCATTCGTCGTCAATGGAACGCCATCATCATAATGTAAAATAATTCTAGCAGCTACAGCTAGCATGAGTTCAGCTGCCCAAGTTGTATTCGCGCGGATAAATGCTGAATCAATGTCGTAAGTTGATGGTAAAAGTAGTTCTTCACATTCGTGTAGAAATGAGTGGATGAATTCATGTCTTGGAATTATCTTTCCAACAGCTTCCCAATGCTTATGCAAATTCTTCACTTGTAAAATCCAATTAGATTCAAAAGCAGGAAGCTTTGAAAACACATAGTCAACATAGTTCACTTTGAAGACGTCATCCATGGTCTCTACACATCGGTGAAGAAGTAATGTTGACATTGTTAATAATCAGGTGAAAGCGGAGAGTGATGTGTTCTGACGATACCTGAAAGCATTAAGACTTGACGTAGGGAAAATCCCATTCCTTCTCAAATTTATTGATCGTTCCCACACTCGAGCGCACTCTGAAATTACCGATCGGTTTTCCCTCACACTCTGTACGAGTGCACTCTGAAATTATCGATCGGTTTTCCCCCACACTCTGTACGAGTGCACTCTTAAATTTCTCAGTCGGTTTTCCCTCCACACTCTGTACACAAGTACATATGCTGTATGTGTGTGTGGTTACTGTAATGAGAAACCATTGAAATATGACTAATTAAATGTTATCATAATAATAAAAAAAAAATAAAAAAAAAAAAAAAAAAAGAAGGAAAAAAAGAAAAAAATTTGGGGGGGGGGGGGGTCCCCATGGTATATGATTCTTCACCAGGGGGGGGTCCTCATGGTATGATAGACACATGATAGAAGTCGTCACATGGAGGACCCGGGGGGGGGCTCACTAGGTAGCTGGGCCGGGGGGGGGCTCACTAGGTAGCTGGGCCGGGGGGGGGGCTCACTAGGTAGCTGGGCCGGGGGGGGGGGCTCACTAGGTAGCTGGGCCGGGGGGGGTCGGTCAGTATGACGTCACAAAATGCAGTGATTCTCTCGTTTCTCAACTACTTTTGGTTTTTAAAGGGCACAGAATTTTTATCACATCCGTTCAAGTGGATCATGCTACAAGTTAGGAAACTGAAAACATGGGAAACTGTGTCATCTCCTTTATGTCAGACACTTGGATAACAAACACGCCCAATCGGTAGTGGACCGATAGGTTGGAGAATTTACCTGAAAGTGAAAATGCGAAATACGCTTTTACTTGTGAAAGCTGATTTTACGAAATGAAACGTCAGGGTTAATTTGCAAAAGCTTCGAAATCGCTTATCTAGATAGGATAGAAAGCCGGTCAGGGCGCTTGCCATTCTGTACTGCATGAAAAGAAAACTCCAAGAACGAAGAAATTTGTCGTAAAATTGAAGAGAACTGTTGCTAAATTAAATAATGGAGCACTTAACCAGGTTCCACTTTCTCTAATTTTTGAAAAGAAATGATATGTCTTGGAAGAAGAAAATTTCACAAGCGTGTAGAAGATAATAAAGTCTGGTAGCATACGCAATTGTTTATCAAACTGAGGGCAAAATATAAAAAAAACGCCTATTGATCACGTTAAAACTTAAGCGGCTGCTTCCATTCAGCCACGATATGTGAAAAAATTGAATCGCGTCTACAGACGGAATCAGGAAAAATACTGTCAATTGAAGTGGAATAAAAGTAGTAACGTTTTGAATAAGCTGTATTTTCGCTGCTACTTTTCTCGATTGAACAATATTTGAAGATACAAATAATGCAAAGCAGAGGCTAAAATTTCAAAATCTACTCAAAACGATGCAGTTCCGTAGATTTGAATAACTAAACGTGAAGTGGCTGGGGTGATGCTGGCAAAAGCGGATATTTTTCTTAGCATCCAGTGGCACCGCACTATCGTTTGTTGTATATTAGTTATGTGACCTCTTATGTGACCATTTGAAAAGTGTGTTTAAGTCCCCCGTGGCACTAGAAAACTTCTGTGCCCTTTAAAAACCAAATTAAAAATATTTACAGGTTTTACTCGTAAAAAAGGCGTTAATGGTTAATAACAGTGCCACCAGAGAACGGTCAGTAATCTAACCTCAGTACAGCTATTATCATTTCTATTTCAACAAATATACTTGTTTGTATCGTCAGTAGGATTTATTTCTACTAAAATGACTTATTCTTAAAAAGACATCAGATTGAGCAAACGGCAGATAGAAGGCATCTGTATTAGGAAAACCAGCCACTGCATTTCTTCAATCGACGTTTCAATTAATTTATATAGAAGCCATGGGTTTAAATTTACGTCAGAAAAATCGCTACTTCAAACCGGTTGCAGAAAACATACTCTCAAGGCAACATTCCATAAGACAACATATTAGTCAATGTAAATTTTTTAAACACATCCACTTTGCGTAATGCTTTTTGCATGCTGAATGCCGTGCCAATACCCTGTCAGCCTATTTTATAAGTTTTATAGCCTCTTTCCTAGTCACGAAATTTTTGGCAGGGTGTTTGCACGCAGTTTGTCGTGCAAATAGCCTTTATTTGGCCTTTAGGTAATAATTAGAATTTTTTAAGATATTAACTTTGTATGATGCTTTTTGCATGCTGAATGCCGTGCCAATACCCTGTCAGCCTATTTTATAAGTTTTATAGCCTCTTGCTAGTGTCGTACTGATTAATATTAAACACAGAAACAACGGTTGCACGGACAGGCTTAAAGCACGCAACTGGCGTGCAGATATTGTGTCGTGTTGACAATATTTTATCCAGAAACAACGTTCGCACGGGCAGGCTAAAAGCACGCAACATCCCGCTGTTGTGTCGTGTTCAACAGATATAATAAAAATGTCCTTGTCTCTATGGGGAGATACTTAATAAGTATAAAATAAAATGAATTGACAGGCCAAAAGCACGGGCAGGCACTTTATTTCCTAAAAATTAAGCTGTGCGGAAATTGTGTCTGCATGGAGAGGGTGAAAGCACGGCCGTTTGAAAAACAGGGTGTCTGCACGCATGTACCCGTGCAACAGCCCTGTTTCCCGCCTGCTGCCTGTGCAGAGATTGTTTCTGCACGGACAGGCTAAAAGCATGCAACATATTGACCAATATTTTTATGGATAATTTAGAAAACATTAATTATAAGTGTTTTGCAGCAGTGCAACTGCAGGTGTCGATTTTTATAGAGGGTACTTTAGTACACTTGTCTTCTTTCCTCATCAATAAAAACTACCAGTGAAAATAAGAACGTGCATTTACCTTTTTTCTAAGAACAAAAATAATGTTGTTTAGATGAGATAATAGCAGAATATAACAGTAATGGCTACATTTCACGCGACAACTGCAGTATTAAGTGAAGATCCATATTAGGTAATACCCTATAAGGGATATCGCATATTTTATATTTAATTAAGTTTACTCATATAACAATTGACTTTTGACAGGTGCTTCTTTCGTTGATGTCACAAGGTATTGCAGCTCCGACCGCGAGAAAACGAAGTGCGGAAAACCGAACGACTTAGATGATTCATTAGGCAATGACGTCACAGAATGTTTTTGTGATAAAAATTTTTGCAATGGCGCACCACCTAACACCAACGCCTATTGGACACTATTTGCATTTGCAATTTGCTTATTTTCCTTTTGAAAATTAGAAAGAGTCAACTTACTGCAATTTACAAAGGTAAAGCCACAAACTACAAAGCTCATTGGGCCAAGAATATTCCATTGCAGCTTAAATTGAAAACGAGCGAATAGTTTCGGGGGTGGGAGGGGGGTGGGGGGTATTTAGGGACAAAGGTCACAACATGGCCGGGTGTTAGAGATACCTCAAATAAATAAAACAGCATCTATCCGTCACTTTAATCGGCTAATGATCATTTTAATGTCAGTCTGTTAATTTTTTTTCTTTAAACATCAATAAGATATTTTGAAAATCAACCATTTTGAACGTTGAAAATGACTTCCAACTAGATTTCGCTATCCCTCTTAGCACTTCCAGATAAAAAGATAAATTTTGATAAAGTTTATACTACCTTCAACGCAATTGCATAGGTTACATGTACCCAGTAAACATTCTAAGGTCGATTCAACGTCGGTTTGAGGTTGAGACGTTCCGACCAAATCACATGAAATTTGGTTATACTTTGGTTGTGATTGTAATTACAACGTTGAATAGAGATTTGAAAACTGACGTTTGATAGGTGTCGAAAAATTGACGTTGTATAGACGTCGGACTCACAGCCAAAAACAACCTCCTTGTGTTATCGCGCACCGGAAATGGTGGCCATGGTAAGTCCCTTTGAAAGTAGAACGAAATGAGGATGTAAATTGTGTGAATGTCTTGAGCACGCAAATTCTTTCGACCTCCTTTTGAAAAATATTCATGAAAATCGACTTCATACGTATTCTGCGTTACCGGATGACCCTAGGGCGGGGGGTACTGTGGCGGAGGGTGATAACACTATGATTGTCTTGACAACGATTCTAAATTAATATTTTCCTGTCTTTCTACGTTCTATACAATATCATTATCCCGACGTCTATACAACATGGGGAGACATACGTTGTTTCGACTTCCATTATCAACCTTCACGCAACGTTGATTAGACGTCAAATGATCGACGTTTATCTAAAGTCGAAAAGTATACGCTGTTTCGACTTCCATAAACAACCAAAACCCGACGTCCATCCAACATGCATCCAACGTTGATTGAACGTTGCAATGTTAACTGGCTAAGTGTTTAAGCCAAAAATATTTTTAGATGATTATTTTAACTTAGGAATGGATTTAGATTTTCTAAGTATGTGTAATCAACCAAATCTGTGACAGCATACACAGTTTGTGGTGGAGAGCCGAGAACCTTAGATGTAGGAAATAGTTTGAAGGCATTTAGTACTAACAAGCATTTGTAGCATTACATCAGGGAAATATAAATGTGTAAATTGCCTCTTTGGTTTAATAATGGCTCTAACATAAATTCTCCTCTTTCCAAAATAGAAGGTTATCTGTTGTAAAGAAATATGTAACAATTACTATAGAAGGCCACAGTTTGTCTTCTGGTGCGAATCTTTATCTAACTTTTGTTCTAAAATCACAAGTGACTTGGCAGGATTAATTACAAAAATTAGTTCATCTACTAAAATTAGTTTAAAAAGTAATTTAATAATTTTAAACTAATTTAAAATTTAAAGCATTAATAAACCGGTAATGTACAATAAAAATAGTATATATACGGTTCGCGAATTCCTTCCTTATGCTAACAAGCAAATAAACTTGTTTATCAAAGGCATATGTTTTTATTGGAGATATGCTTGTTTAGAATACGAATTTTCACTTGTTTAGCAATGGTTTGGACAGTGTAATATAAAAAGAAGCTTTTTGCAATAGCTTGGGTTAAAAATAATCCAAGTGAACCTAATTTACAAGCACAGCAGTAAAATACTGCGCAAAACATCAGAAACTACAGGGAGAATCTTTATGAGCGATACGTACAGGACCAGAAGTGAAGATGATCTAGTGACAGTTATATATATACTTCTAATATTTTGCGTGAGGAGAGTGTAGTTTTGTGAGCCATAACACCGTTTTTCGTGACAACTGGTGTTGACCTTTTTATAAATTTTCAGTTTTTGTGTATACATTTGTAGGTTGTAAAACGTCAGACTGCTGTGAAGCAACCTCTGACAGTCATATTACGTCATTTGATCGTTTAATTTGAGATTAAAAGTTGTACATATCTTATTTCAGATCTGGTTTGACAAGTGTAAGAAATGTATGACCTGTTTCAGATATCTAAAATTGTTTTTGTATTTGCAACATTCAATTCAAAATACTTTCATTGAAGTAACGGAATTTTCAGGGATAGTTCTTAACATGAATATTTCTAATACTTCTACTACTCGAATTTGGAGAGAATATGGTTAGGCTTAAATTTGCGGTGGATATTCAGGCACAAAAAGAAAACACCGGAAAGTGATTCTCGCGATTGTGAATCCACACTTAACTTTATTAAGAACTTCGCGTACATTTACTTTAGGTTACTGAAAGCTTATATGAATGTATGAATTTGCAAGCAATTTCGAAGGAAGATGGTACGAAATTTCAGTGAAATCATTGATTCTTTCTAGACTAGACTATTGTAACTGCGCATATATTTACTTTAGGTTACTGAAAGTTCATATGAATATATGAATTTGAAAGCAATTTTGAAGGAAGATGGTACGAAATTCCAGTGAAATCATTGATTCTTTCTAGACTAGACTATTGTAGCTGTTTGCTGGTTGGACCGACATCTGAAAGATCTCTCAAAACTGCAAAAAGTATCAAAACGCATGTGTTAGACTGATTACATGATTTCATCACAGTCACCATGTTTCTGAAACCCTTGAAGCACCACACTGGATAACAGTCAGACTTTGGAAGGATTTAAGATGCCACTTATTTGCAAAAGCCTTTGTCAAATAACAATTGGGTCATCTGTTTTAATCCTTACTCGGTTTAACTGTAAAATACAGTGAAAATTTGCCATTTGGCAGATGTTATGGATTCGATATTTAATGCATTGGTACTGTCGTTTAGGAATTCTTACGTTAGCGCAAGGGCACATAGATAAATAACCCGCTCTTCTAAATATAATCAGTGTTTTAGATTTAAAATTGATATTGGCTTTGGATACTGTTGGATATATATATAGGCATATTTGACATGTCAGTATGACATGTTTGTATAACAGAATAGTAGTGAAACAAATTACACACCAACAACAAATGGCTTAACTTATAATTATTTTGTTAGCAAAATTTAACAAACAGGCAGAGGACAAAGCAGGCAACATTTTCGAATGACAAATTGTGGTTGGGTTAAAAATATGATGTCAATCGAATTTCGAGAATTTTCCGAGTCGGACCCTGATCGAAATAAATCCATTAAACAGGAAAAGAAAGCCATGTTTGATAAAGAAAAGAACCACATGTTTTAAATGCAGCATTATTAATGGAACTCACCCTCTTAAGAACTTTGGGTTTGCAAAAATACAGTTGTAACTTTTATGAAGGTACTCCTTACAGATATTTCATAACATACTGTTTGAAACAAACTATATTTTTAAGGCAAAGTTATGGGTTTTTTCTTTTAAAAACCTAAATTTACAACTTAAAATCAGTGAAGTTGATAAAAAATACCTTTATAATAGCTTTTGGCTGATTTACTGTATAAAGAAAATAACACACGTAATTTTGGTCCATATTATGGTCAAATTAATTCAATTTATGCTTCTTTTTATTATTGTAAATTTCTTGTATAGCGCTTAATCTAAAACAGCTCTAAGCGCTTAAGAGAAGAATAATACAGAGAACCATACATCAACAGCGCAAAAAGGTAAAATTAAAAAGATATAGTTTAAAAATCATAATCGAGTTTCATAGGCGAGTCTAAAAAGATGAGTCTTAAGTGATTTTTTTAAAATGAATAACTGAGGCTAGACAACGAATACTGTATGGTCAACTATTCCACATTCTAGGTGCGTAATTTACAAAAGAACGATCACCAAAACTGTTTCGGGTTATATGTTTCTCTAAACGATACTGATCGTCAGATCGCAGTGATCGTTGTGGTTTGTGCCAAGAGAGCAAATCCTTGTAATAATTCTGGGAGCGATCATGAACTAGAACTAAGATCGGCCCATTTGTCATTGGGAAGTCAGTGTAGCCTTTGGAGAAGTGGAGTTAGACTTTTACGTTTCGGTGCCTTGAATATTAACTTGGCAGCGGTGTTCTGAACAGACTGGAGTCTTCGAATTTGACCCGTATTTATACCATAAGCAAACTGTTTGCGTAACGCAAACGGGACTTTACATACGCATGAACGAGTGTTTTTGTAGCATCGAGACCAGGAATCGGCAGACGCGACCAATGTTCTGTAAGTAATACATGTATGATTTCACTTTTTGATTAACAAACTTTTCTATGGACATATTCATGTCAAAATTAACACCTAAATTTCTTACATGGGCTGAAGATACTATTTCTGTGTCACCCGCGTTTAAAGTTACGCTTGGACATTTGCGTGACAAATGAAGAGAGCCAAAGATGACGAGCTCAGTTTTATCGTCATTGAGTTTAAGTATATTAGAGAGTATTCGGTGTTTCACTTCCGCTGTGCAATTCTCTAACGTGCTGGTAGCATTTTGGAGAGATCGAGGGTTAAAAGAAATGAACAGCTGGCTATCATCCGCATAGAATTGGTATAACATTCCGCACTCCAGCTCGATATCCGGGAGTGGAGTCATATACATTGTGAAAGAAGCGGCTCAAGGGCCGTGCCTTGCGGAACCCGAATGAGAGGGATATATCCAAGGATGTCACTTGACCGATTGAAATGCACTGAACACGGCCGGTAAAGTACGATTTCATCCATTCAAGGGTAAGATCTCGTATTTCAAGGCACGTCTGCAGCCCATCAAACAAGACACTGTGGTCTATTGCGTCAAAAGCTGCGTTTAAATCAAGCATGGCAAGTGCAACCATTTTTCTGTCATGTAGAGTGGACAAAATATCACTATATACGCGCAAGAGGGCACTTCCCTAGAATGAAACATGCGGTAAGCAGATTGATACCTATCCAATAAGGAATGGGTAGCGAAATAAGCATTTATTCTGCGGACACAAGTCGTTCCACTTATTTAGTGTAATATTCATTCAATGTTACACCTCTTATGTTGGTTTGCTTGTTTATTTTATTTATTTATTATTTATAATTATTTAATTGTTGGCAACGTCGCCGAAACTAGGTAAATGCACAATACATGGATATAAAAGGTTGTTTTTATTTTATTGGTTTGAAGTATCTGATAATGTAAGCACGACATGTCTTAAATGCTATGATTCGACAGTTAACGAAATTACTTTGTTTTCTTGCATTTGCATCACTTTTGATTGTTCCCCTTTTTTAATATCACCAGGTGGAAGGGACCGCGCTGTGATTACAGTATTTTTAATGTTTCATTATATAAAGGTATGGTTATATAAGAAATGTTAATAATGCATTGATAACCTGGCGAATGTTTGCTACCCCACTGTGGTGACATCCCAGCTATGTGTATCGGGTCTTGGAAGTGATTGGGCTGAGCATTGGTACAACCTTAATGTTTTCGCAAATGTTTTCTCAAAGTTTTCGATAGTGTTTCGCCTTGATTTCCAAAAGGCTTCTCTCCGAGGACACACTGATCTGGAAAGCAATAGGTCCTGGAAGTAGTCAGACTGTTGAACTGGAAAATCGATCTGAACAAAAGTGTAGCAGCTTTAAGAATTTGACAAGCAACTTTATGTCTTTCCTGCAAAGAGTTCGAAGATTGTCAAAGCAAAAAATAGCCTGACTTGACATTTGTGGGCCGGTTATGTGTTTGAGAAAATGATATGAGCAAGATCATTGTTCTACTAATTGGTCTACCAATATATGCACCAATATATGCACTCATAAACGTCATGAAATGCATACAAACGATGCATTACCTGCTGCCGCAATAAAACAACCCACGATAACCCTCTGTCAAACTTTATGTTCTTAAAACTCATTCAATTTATTTCAATAATGTGAAACCAGGAGAAAGTTCTTTTTACCGTACCAATGACATATCATTTCTTGGTGATCATTGCTTATTGTTATTAATATTTTAATAAGACAGTTTTTTGGTTATGTTTTATGACAATAATCAATGAAATACATATGTGTATAAATTAAGATCATAAAAATATCACAGCTTTTGCTGTAAATTTTTGCACAAAATGGCGTTCCAATACAACATTCAAATAGAAATTAACGGTAAAACTTTAAAAAGACCGCAGTGACAATTGAAGAAGGTAATGTTCAGTACTGTTTGGCAAATTATATTTATTACTAAAAACAAGATTTCTAATGGTATCCACAGTTTCATATTCACTAAATTTAGTGTGGTGAACTTTGTTTGGCTTACTCCTTCTAAAATGACCTTTCCATATGCAGCACTTTTGACAGTAATGCACCTGGAGTCACAGTGCTACTTGACACAAATTGGGAAAGGAAAAAATGTTCAAAGACCCTACAGGAGTTTCCACACTGAATATATTTCGATAAAGGGACATTATTTTTTGCTAATAAATGTTACTAATGGAGTCAATCCGCAAAGCATCAAGCAGTATAGTACTATGCCACGATTCATGCAATCCTAGATACTGTTTCACATAACTGCCTTGTGTTATTCAAGCTTGTTCAGAAGATCCCTTTTGAGTCAATAGTTTCAAAACCATAAGGTAACGTAGGAATCCACACCGTTTTCCAGAAATAAAGTTTAACATCAGAATCATGATCAGAGTAACATAAGCCAATATTATTTACAATAAAATACGTTCTTCAATATGTTTAGAATAAGAACTCTTTGAGTCAAACGTAACACCAAATATTTTCTCTTCTATGCTCAAATGTGTTCCACCGAATTCCCATTCTCGAGTTTTTAATACTTGATTATTATTAATCAACATGCATTTTAGTTTTTTTTACACCAAAGTTAAATCTCCATATTAGAAAGTACGAGTAGCACGTATCAAACTTTGAAGGCTAGGTACCGTTGTACCAAATAACATTATGTTATCAGCCTAAGCAAAATTATTAAACTTTATTTCACCTATAACAATGCCTGTATTAACCGACGACAAGGAAACTAGAACATCATTCATGAAAATTTTAAATACATGTGGAGAAAAACTGCTACCTTGTTTTGTGCCATAAGTAATTCTAACCTTTTCTGTATGCCTAGAGTCACATTTAACTTTTGCATATGAATTAGAATACCAGTTGACCAGAAATTTCCAATCAAGAATAGCTAATTTACCGTTTGATTTCAAAAACATTCCAGCGTGCCATAGTTTATTAAAACACTTCTCAGCGTCTAGGCTACAAGCATAAAGGTTAGTATTAGTGTATTTACAATACATTGAAATATCGCTAAAATGCTGCAGACCATAGCGTTCACGTTACCTTTACTAAATCCGTACTGGGAGTTGCTAAGAATAGGCTCTGGAATCATAATTATTTCAATTTTTTAGCAAAAGTTGATATTAAGGTTATAGGCCTATTGATAATACTAGGTCTGTTGATAATAGTAGGATTGAGATAAGCTTTTTCAGTCAGGTCAATTAGTTTCAATTTTCAGACAGAATTTCACGTTTTATGACATGGTTATGGACCTTCTACCAATTGTTTATGAAAAATTAAGAATGCTACCGAAGTGTAAAGTGGCAAAGACGCTAAAATATATGAATACAGGAACTTCAGTCTGGAAAATATAGAATCAATATATTTGATTAAAATATGGAATATGTTTATTCCAACAACTTGTTCAGAAAAATCCTATCCCATTCCAGTTTTACAGATTTAGTGACGGTTTTTAAAAGCTTCATTTCACTAACGTTACCAATATTAACTTGAGCTTAGCGCATACAGATCATACGGGGGAGGGTCGCACCACACCATCTCAAAACCAGACAATTTTGTTAGAAAAGGATTATATCGCAGTGCTTGTATGGATTAATGAGAATTGGTAATGAGTTCTGGCATACATGAGTACACGCACTTCTTTGTCATAATGTTAGAATGTGGTGTTTAAAGGACAGACGGCCATAATTAATGTTACCCGATTTATATAACTTTAGTGGGAAGTAACTAAAAAATGTGTTTATTCTAGACTTCTAGAGAACGATTTTGCAAGAATATTTTTATTCACAGGCGGAACTGAACACTTCAACGGATATACGGGGCTCTAACTCAGTGAAGAATAGGGTGGATAAAAGTGGGCATCGGAGAATACTCCCGATAGTTACCAATCACTAGCGTATTACTAGCGGACCACTCTCACAGGAGTGAATGAAGAATAAATGCTTACGCGAAATAATCAAGTTCAATATTAAATATAATTCTATTTTCACATTTATTAGACAATTGTTGATACCAAGAATTAATTTTTGATCTCAAAAATTCATTGTCCTGTAATTATATTTTTGACATCTCTAAATGTATTCTTCATCTCAAAAAACTGTTCTTGATATCAATAAGTATTTAGATATATCAAAAAAATTTTACTGATATGAAAAATGATTTAATAATCTCTAAAATTGCTTTTTGGAGATGAAAAATTCAATTCGTGACAGCAAAAATTAAATATTAAATTTTGAGCTCAATTATTTATTCTTTATACAAATATATCAATAATTTATCTTAGATGCTTTTTTTTTTATTTTATATTTTGAAATCTGCAAATAAGTATTTGATCTCAAAAATTAATTTTTGATATCAAAATATCAGTCTATTTTTATGTGTCTAAATTTCAGAGCAAACATCTGTGAATAAAATAATAACTTATAACTATGTACAGAGTTATGGAATGCCGTTTCAAGATTTGACGCTTATTTTTGACATCCAAATATAATTAAAGATATCAATAAATCAATGTAGATCTCATTAATTTATATTTGCTATCAATATTTGAATTTTGCGCCATTTACTAAATTGAACAATGGCATGACTTGGATATGATTTGTTGTTTCATAGCAAAAACTTACCAAGTTTGTTCCAAATACCAATCAGATTTTGTGTTGCCAAAAATATCAGATTAAATGCAAAATGGTGGTTATTTTTAACTGAACAAAAATTAAACCCGAACGGGTTTTTTGAAGTTGGTGATGATCAGTCAAGTAATTTTTGTGTTTCTACCCATCCCAAAAGTAGTACCTAGTGTGATTTTCAGATGGTCGCTGTATGTCTAAAACTTGGTTACGATTCCAAATTTCGAATCCTCGTGTTTTAAGAGAGTGTAGAAAAACTCAATATGCTGCCATTTCCAATCAACCCGCAAGAAAATTGTGAATGAAAATCCTAGAAAAGCGTCCATTTTTAATTTGTGAGAAGAAGATCGTAAGTTAGTTTAACGACATGGTCGACCCATTGCACTTTACATTGTGTCAGAATTGACGAGAAAATAATATCTAAGTTTAAGCCAGCGTTAACTAAGAACCATGTATATAAAACGATCACATAAACATTCTAGAAATACTGATACAGGTTTTTTTAGTGTATTATTCGCTAAGTTGTGTTTATCAAACAGCTCTTTCAGAAAGTAGGCTCTGAAAGGGCGTCTTGGAGACCGATATACTTCATTAAATTACTGCAGGTCTCTTTTGTTTTCTCGATCAAAATACGATTAAACTAGACTGGCCAGTGTTTTTGTTAAAACAAAAACGGATTTGTCTCCCCCCTCCCTATCATGCACGTGGAAAAAATTCCTTGCTTAAAAGTACAACATTGGCGAGCCAAAAACAAAAAAAAAAAAAATTAAAAAATCGCCAAAAATACATTTTTACAGAAAATGAATAAAACTTCGCAGTAAACATTTGCACTATATGTGGGTTCTTCTTGTCACGTTTGAGCCTAATGTAACAAACTGCTTCGGAGATATCGCAACAATATGGCCAAAAACAAAAAAAAAAACAAACTTGAAAAATCAGAAATTTAAAAAATCGCCAAAAATACATTTTCAACGGAAATGCCGAACAACTTTGCAGTGTCCATTTGCACTATATGTGTGTCTGAGCCTTATCCAACAAACGTTCGCATCGTCCGAACCTGGAATTTGAATTCCTAAGTTTTGTCTTAGATTTGGTGAAGATTCAAGAAATAGTTGGGAAAATCCAAGATGGCAGTTGACGAGCATTTTGAATTTTCTGGTCGATCCCAAAATCAACCTGAACCGTACTTTCCAGCTGGTTAAGCACTTTCTATTCATAATTTGATGATGATCAGTCAAGCAGTTCTAATTGTATTTTGTTAACAAGAAATACCGATATAAAATGTAAGTCGATAAGACTTCCCGTTATCTATGGAATGCCGTTTTCACATTTATTAAGGAATTATTGATCTCAAAAAATAATTTTTGATATCAATAAATATTTAGAGATATCAAGATATATTTATTGATATCAAAAATGATTTAATGATATCTAAAATTGATTTTTTGAGATCAAAAATTCAATTCTTGAGAGCAAAAATGAAATATTTGAGAGCAAAATATTAATTTTGAGCTCAGTAATTCATTTTCCTTTTCTTGATATCAAGAATTTATTTCATATATCATTATTTCAGAATGGAACTATTTTAATTTGTATTTTGAAATCTGCAAATGATTTTTTGATCTCAAAAATTGATTTTTGATATCAAAATATCAGTCTATTTTTTTAATAAAAAATTCAGAAGCACACATATGTAAATTAATAATGACTGGCCCTTGTATGCAGAATCTTTGTTTAAATTTTTTATTGTACAAAAAGGAAGCAATCCTTGAGATAAAAAATTGTGTTGTTGTTATTGATCTCAATGATTCAGGCTTTCATCTCCAAAATTTAATTGACGATTCGTTAAATTTTATGTAAATGTGTATCTCCTTTAAGATTTTTTAAGTTTGTAAATTTTACTTTTTTGACTCAAAAATAAGTTTTTGACATCTACAATTCAATTATTGATAGCAAAATAGAAATTATTGAGATCTACATTGATTTCTTGATATCTTTAATTATATTTTGATATCAAAAATAAGCATTAAATGTTAAAACGGCATTCAATAGTTATCGAGGTATTATGCACATAAGATTTTCAAAATAAATACATATGTTATGTGATGAGTATCAAGCACCGCACTCGTTCGTTCTACTCTCAACTCTTTCGGTCCCACCAAGCAAAAATCCCACCAAGTTTGAGCCTTCTCCGATGTTCAGCGGCTGAGAAACTTCGCATACAAAATTTTTACCTAATGATGTCAGACGCCTGCCCAAATAACGTCACATGCGTGAACAGTCGACAGAATCAGCCGACCTATCCAAGGAAATAACACATCAAGTTTTAAGTCTATCACACTTTTCGTTCCCAAGATGTCTTGCACACAACTTGTTCACAGCACACAAACACACATAACGTAAACACTATATGTCCCACCTTGGTCAAAGAGACATAATTAGGATAACTTCAGAGGCAGAAATATATGGGAACCTGACGACCCTTTTATGCGAACCACTGACGAAAGGTTGGTGTATTATTATAGGTCAATCTCTCTTCTTAGTTTGTTTCTGCAGCCGAGACTAAATAACGTAATCTTTTAACATCTACATTTCACATAAAAAGTTCTGCCGCCGTATTCACGAAAGTTAAACCAATGGGTTAACCCATAACTTAATCCAAAAAGTTAACTTCGCGGTTTAAACCAAGTTTAAACCATTGGGTTAACTTATGTCATATTCATGAAAGTTAACTATGGTTTAAACCAGTGGGTTAAACCAAAAAGTTAACCCTGCTTGTGAGGTGGGTTAAACCAGGATTAAGTTCCTGAGAATTGTCTGAGTCATATATCATTTGTGTTCCTCCTCCTTTTTCCTCTCTAGGAGGGGGGGGGGGGGGAGGAGGGGAATGAAGTACAAATGTTTTGAAACTGACTTGTGATCCCAAATACCAAGTTTGCAGACTAAATCATGGAGAAAGCATTGACGAGTACAGGATTTTGCAGAGGGAGGGGTGGCACAGACCCGTATTATATATGAAAACTACACTATATTTACCAGTGGCAGATCCAAGGAAAAGGGGGGGGGGGGCGGGCGTTTATTGATTTAATGCCCCCCACCTCTAGATTTTTTTTGTTTTTTGTCTTTTGCTTTTTTTTTTAGACCAGCCGACTATGTCGGGCTGGTCTTATCTTATCAATAGAGGGGTATCCGTCGTCCGTATGTACGTATGTATGCGTGTATGTACGTGTGTAAACTTTTACTTAAAATGCTTCTTCTCCTTCAGTTTTGATCGGATTCCTCTCAAATTTTACACGAATGTTCTCTAGGTATACCTCTCTTTAAAAATTATTTTTTTTGGCGCTCCGCCAAAAATTGGCCAAATGGGGGGCATTTCAAATTTTTCGATTGCCAATTTTCTAAATGCTTCTTCTCCTTCAGTTTTGATCAGATTCCTCTCAAATTTTACACGAATATGCCCTAGGTAGACCTCTTTTGAAAAATTACTCATTTTGGCGATCCGCCAAAAATTGACCAAATGGGGGACATTTTTTTATTTTTTTGTGTCTAATTTTCAAATTGCTTCTTCTCATACAATTTTGAGTATGGCCGCTCACTTTGATTTGGCACGCTGTGATGACAACTATCTTGCGTGTGACATAATCGCATTGGCTGAAAGCCGTTTAACAGCCGACGACCAGTTCGTTTCAACAGAATGTCGACGACCTCCGCATGGCCTTGCTTTTGATCTAAAAAACATACATGAAGTGTTGTCCAAGGAGTTCATTTCAACTGCACTCTTTGAGTGTTTACACATTAGAGTAATTTTCAAAGTAATTTTCTTTGAGTATTTACACATTAGAGTATTTTCCTTCAACTAATCAGATTGTATGTAATCCCACCACACACTCTTAACACGACATTAGATCTTGCATTTGCCTCTTCTACCACTGCTTTCCCCGAAATTATTCCCTGTGTTTGGTCTTTTCACTACACGCTTGGTATTCTTATCCCCTTATGAAAGAATTGAAAGAATGACTCCTCATCAGCCACAACTACACCGAGCAAGTGAGCGAATATTTTCTCCATTCAGTTACGGCTTTTTTCGTAACCGCTGTCTGCCAATTTGATCATGATTTTGTCTGTGATTCTTGGATATATATTCTGTAGGTCACGGCTGGTCACCATGTCCCTGGACATGCTTGTTTTTTATTAATTAGCCAGTCGTTGCATTCACTTCGCTTTAAAAATCTGTTTTGCGATTATGACGACAGTTTTCTACGAAACACCTTCAATTTACGTACGTCATCTTTACGTTCACTGGGGGGTCATCCGCATGTTTTTTCAAATATGTTATTCTGCGAAGTCATAATACTGTCCACTTGCACCACCCCCGGTCCAAGACTAGGCAACCCAACCATAAAAGGTTTTTTGAAATGAAAATAAACAAAACCCAATTATTTTTTCCCTTTCCAGTTAGTGCCAGTCTCTTGGAAAATCCCTGGGAATTCCCTGTATTCTCCCCCAATAATGATGACGTATTTGGGTTAACTGCGGTTTAACTTAAAACAAAAGTTAAACCATTGGTTTAGTTAAACCAAGGTTAAACTTCTTTTGTGAATATGGTTTAAACCACTGGTTTAGCTAATCAATTTTTTTTGTTTAACCCACTAAGTTAAACCAAAGAGTTAACTTTCGTGAATACGGCGGCTGAAGTTTTGTATTATTAATTTTTTAGCTTTGTTCAAGCGAAGCCCCCAAAACCTTGGTTTTATTGGCAGCAAAGAGACGACGTTTTAAATCGAATTAAGTTAGATTATTAATATTCGATGCATCGGCATTACGACAGGGGTACAGAGAATGGAAAAGTCATGTCTCATACAAAAGCTTCCGGCGTCTTTTGAATGTCTTTATTTTGCTGAATGTCGTAGTTAATGGATGCAGGAATTCTATCATTATACCTGCAAACATTATCTGAAAGCTACCATTTTTCTTCAGTATATTGTGTTAAAAGGGTGGCATTATATTTTGGCGGCTTCCAAAACCAAACAAACGCTCAATCCAATATACACTGTGTCTTTTATTTCTCATAGAAATATACAGGACAAACAATGCTTTACATTACAAGGTCTCTGCAATGCCATACTTTGACCATAAACAACAAGCGCATAGCGCCAAATATCCACAGGTGTACGGCAGTAAAGACTCACATTGTGACAGTGACATAGCGAGATATATTACGGTAATAACATTAAGTGATATAACATCACAATTTATCGTCATCTCGACATCAGTAATATGCAACAATGCAAAAACGAACCTGTCTTATATGGACGACGAGTACCCCAGCGTCGCCACGTAACGCCTCTCAGTCGGCGGCAACTCGCCACCACCGTAACACATTCCACAAAAACAAACACACTCAAATCTCGCGGTGCGCCAAGTCTACCGACACGCCCATCCCATTCAGGCACCATTCTTACTCATCAGATTTCACTCGGTGTGTCGTGTGAGGACATGCGACTAACACATTCCATCCGGACAAGCCCATTTCCTGTCCCGATACATGTGGGCCACACAACAGAACATTTCAGGCCTCGAGACACTAAGTACAGAAACAGTTATCAGCCATTCAGTGTTTGTTTTATTTGTAACTCGTAAAGCCTTATACTTTCCGCGAAGCCGTTAGCATGTGAAGATGCCATCAAATCTGCTTTGATTTTTTTTTTTTTAGAACAATTACCTGTATCCGTACAAAATTCTCTGACATACAAAAGCAGAAAGGCCTTCGTCTGTTGTTATTATGGTGTGCTCATGATATTTTGGCCCAATGGCGTTCAAGTTTTCACCGACGGACTGCCAAGGCGGCTACAGAGCCCCCGTCATTGTGCACTCCTTCATGACGGTACACAGTGGCCACCTGCAGCACGAAACCTTGCCCAGGCACCGTTTTATGTGGTTATTTTACAGAATACAATTTAAAATGTAACGCTTCTACGATTGACCAGTGACTGTTTTCTCTGCTATCAAATGAAGATATAAACAGTCACTTTACTCCCAAGTGACGACAGGGAACCGCACTGTATTCTGACCACACTTTAGTGAGGAGTAAAATTGGTATATGTTTTTACAACAAAGCAGTTTTATTTAACAAGTGAATTGAAGTATTTACAGTGAAAAGCACACAAAAAAATATCATAAACTGTAGACTTCCTATACCATCAGAAACACCAAACAATTTCGTTTGTTTTTATGGAACTGTGACTTTTCATATAAATGCAGACCTTGCTATTCTTCTGAATGCATTCTGCGCATCTCTGCCCACACGTGCGCTATGGCAAAACTGACACTAAAAATGCAATTTTGGAAAAACACTTATAAGACCTCCAAAATCACTTTCTCAAATCCCAGGTGTTAAATGCGGAGAACGCGGACCATGGATATTTATGACCTACCCTCCCTACAGTACTTCACCACTTACAAAGCGGTGCAAAAACAAACATAAAATTTTTAAAATCTCTATGAACACATAAGCAAACGAATGTTTCAAAACTATGTACAAACTAATTACTCACCGCGACAGACCCACGCTAAAAACCTGATAAGACAAACGGCAAGGTAATTACCCTTGCTTGCAATAATTTGGGGGGAATCACATAATCACTCGAACACACAGGAAGAATAATTTTCTCTCCCGCAAATTTTTTTCTCTCCCGCACGAAAATACAGAGACAAGCTACATGAAAAAAAAAAAAGATATATCGATCTCAATATAAGACACAATTATGATCACTGCAACAAATACAAAAAGCAAGTATCACACACAACGTTAACACTATTTCTGAAACTGTTAGGAGCAAAGAGAACGCAGCTTGTGTATTTATAAAGCACTGAACACCACCACAGTTCATGATCGACGCACACACAGAGCCAAACAATATTAAAATTGCACTTTAGAACACATCTACCAAAACCTCCTAACAAAATTTCACATGGCTATAAAACCAATAACGCTTCTTAATGTGTAAAAATCAAGGCAGGTATTGCACAAAGTGCCTAAGAACGAAGGTTCCAACATCTTGATATCTTTCAAAATCTTGACATCCCCTTTAGTTTAGATAACAAGCTAGTTATTTTCCGCTTAGATTCAACTGGACAACAAGACACAGAACTGGAATCGGTGGAAAACTGATTACCTGACAGTTTTTATTTTAGACCCTGAGTTTAGCTTGGTTCAAAGCCCTACGGACCTCGCTTATATTATTTATTTATTTATGCTTATACTTGTGAATATTTATGCTCTTGATGACAGACCCACAGACCGACCGACACGCGGTCGATCGCATATATTCCCCCTGTGGGGAATAAATTACTTCAATAACACGTCAAGTCGTGGGCTTGACTTGGATGGTGAGAATTTAACGGTGGTTCAGTTTTGGAATTCAAACAGTTCAAAATTTCAAAACCTTCGAGCCAGTGCTTTTTGAGCTCTGTGTTTCAAAAAAACACCAGGCTGGAAGTCGCTAAAATTTGAAATTTATGTTTGAATAACTTAAAATTGATAAAAAACTTAGAATACATATATCATCAAGAGCTTTTACTATAGCGTAACTTGTAAAAAGAAGGGTTCAAAAATAATCTTAAAGTCAATGATTCGATAATCCAATTTAAAGAGCCAGGAAGTACATATCTGGTAAAATTTCCCTAATTTTACACAATAAACGTTGGACTTCGAACATTGGCTACCTGAATCCAGAGTTTCAAGAAACACAACGTTTGAAATCGACCGATTCTGATGCAACTCCAGAAACAAGAGCAATGACCCGCCCTAACACACAACCAGTGCCACGTGACCACGACACTCAGGTCACGTGATGTAACAGGTTGTTCCTGTTAGATCACGCGCAGGCCACACGCTCTACAGCATTCCTCTGTGCTGCTCGGCTAACAACATTGAAGTATATTGCATGGATAATTTAGGAGAGTTTCTCAAAACGCAAAAAAAAAAAAAAAAAAATTAAATAAAAAAAAAATTAAAAAAAAGATGTTCCTACGACCACATTTACACCATTTAACGTTTTCTTTAGTGTGAAGATTATTATTATAAGATTATTTCTTCTAATACAACTGCATTAATACACAAATATACGGATAACTTGCTTTCTGACTGAATTTCTTCTACAGGCCACCATACATTTCCAGTACACTGTGCTGCTAATAGCCTCACACCAACAACCAGGACGAAGCCTCCACATGCCAGCTGCCCACTGCATGGCTTATCTCAGGTCACCCAACACAAGTACAACGTCTATTTTTTTCTCTAATCTAAGGACAAGATGAGGACGACTGCTTATTTTCCTTTACACACTGCAGTGTTAACTACCGACAACACGAGTTGTTCCTGCAATCGGCTGTTGGTACGCCAATACAATGCCATACATCAGCTTTTGTCCTGCTCCGCCTCCATACACACTCTCTCCCTCACTCCCCCCCCCCCCCACCCCTTTGTTGTAGCATCCAGCCCTGGTTGGTGGTTTTGAGGCCGCAGCTGTAGGCTATTTACAAGTGCTGCCCGTGGTGAGCCGTCCCGCGCTGTTCATAATCTACAACGTTAGTGCTTTCTATGTTGCCACACAATGTACATGGACTCGAGGAAGATACGTCATAAAGATCACACCTGAAAATCCAAACTGGGCACTTTTTGAGCTCACACTAAAACACACCTCGAATTTCTGCAAAAAAATGGCCTAAAACGGGTCGATATATGTTCAAAATCTCGCGAATCGCATCTGGGATTATCTAATTATCTAATGCAGCCAATGATAGCTGTGTGCGTCCTCATCGCGTTTATACGGCATCCCACGGCGTTGGAAACCAGCCAAGGGCCTTGTAGACCGCGATTTTCATATGAAAAGTGCAATTCTTCGAATGCTGGCTGAAGAAAAAAAAAACTCATAATATTTTTCGCCAGTGGTATTTTAGTGCCTTTGACAGACTGGCAACAGACGTATCTTCTTTGATGCGATGTACAGCGACTTAAAATTTATTATACATTCAAGTGTTTCGGCCATAAGATAGCAAATGCCAACAAACGTGTGTGCTGATGCATGTCCCTACGCTAGCAGTCCTTCCGTTAACATGACATTTCCCGGACATCTGCATATTGTTTTTCTGGTATTAAAAATCCACCACACTTACTGTTACCTGAAACTATAGTAACACAGATTGTACAATGCACGTTTATGACATTTACCCCTGCCTTTTCACAAACTGTCATATAGACTACAATCAAATCGCACGATTTTTTTTTTTGTTAATGCAGAACTTGCTAAGCACTTTTTTTCACTGAACACAATATCGATAACGTATCTTTGCCAGAGGAATTTGAACAAAGCTTTTTTAAAATTGTAACATGAAACAGGGAATATATAACAATGATGCCCCGAAAAATAAAATAACTCGAGAACACCAGGGGCCATGTTGGCTAATAATTATTATCAAGGAAAAATGGGAAGGCAGGGGGGGGGGGGGGGGATTGCAGAAACATACAAAACAAAAACAACGGCAAATATGTTACACGAAAGCAAAAGAAAGAAGTACGTAAAAGTTACGCCGGCAGCTTTGTACACAGAACAAAAAAAATTACGTTTCTCCCCATAAAAAGTTTTTCCTACAAATAAATTTTTTTAACAAGTAACGATTTGGCAGTGAATTTCTTTAAATGCTTACCTACAAAGCAGTAAAATTTCGATATAATATAAAGGTAACTAGGACTCTATGTATATATATAATTTGACAAGGAGTACTAAAAATGCTAAAATTCAATATCTCGAAAATATAAAGCTAAAAAACGTAGCCATACTCATAAGTTAGACATATTCTTGAATACCATGCAGTATAAAGCGAAATTATTATAAATGTAACATGAAGAATAATGGCACACTTTCCCCCCTTTTTTCTGCCTTGTGAACTAGTGAACACACAGTACTTAACATAGATTTCGCAAAACACCTGGTGACATTATATAAAAAATAGATCTCTTATGTACACATTTAAATATAGGAACTTTTTATAAGCTTGAACAGGCAAGTGAAAAAGAATCCGACATTTTTTTTTCACTTCACCCGAATTTCAGCTTTACATGCTGACCCGAACCATTTGGAAGAATTTAAAACAAATGCCTGAGCCCATACTAGTCCCATTAAAATATAACGCACCTACTCGACGTAAATAAAGTGGCACCTTATCACATACCTCAGCAAATACGATAGAATAACCTCGGACCGGCCTGTAACAAGTCATGCATGACAAAATCCGTTGAATCAAGAATTTTTCCATTTATAAATTATGACAATACAAATTGCCAAGTTCAATAGCAGTATTAATTCGTGTTTGATTTTGGATCTAGAAGCGACTAGAAATATTTCTTTCAAAGGTTTAACATATATGTCTAATTGTCGTGTGTTTGTTTTTAGAAAATATTTCAGACATCATTTTGCTTTTTTTCTTCTGAGATTTGAGGAGAAAATTTCCTTGTCTCGGGCACGTACCATATCCAGATAATAGTAATAATAAAAAAAAGAATAATAATCTTGGCTTCTATGAATCAAAACCTTCCTCTGCAAAAACAAAAATAAGTAAACTGATAAACTATTCCAACAGATAGTTCACTACCCACTTGAAATCCCTTTTATATTCCGATTAAAGACTACAGTTTTTTTAAGTTTAAAAACCTTGGTGACTTTTCTTTAGTCTTTCCACTAACTGCCCACATGTTTTGCATCAGAATGGAATATATACTACACTTTCTAAATAAACTAAATACCTCAAATACGCATCAGTTAAAAATCACACTTTTGACTGTAGTTTCAACCTGTTATGTACGAGATCAACCTCATGCTACAATTTACAATCGTGAAAAACAACCAAAGGAATGCCTTGCTTTTAACAACATCACCACAGCAGTGACTTCCATACATTAAGTGTGACAGCACACCATGAAGATGTCACTCTATCAACGTCGACCCCACGGGACTTCCGTTCCAACAGAATTGGCACCAATCAGAACCATGACCCTAACTTACACAACAATTTTAATCCCAAATTTGATAGCAAATTAATAGTTAGAAAAAAAAACCCCTTTCTACATTTCCTTGGACAAAATGCTCTGCTCGAGTTGACTGTACATTGTTCTGGACAACAGCACTCCCGTATTAGTATTGGGCCCTGTCTCTTCGGATGGCCAGACAAGTCACGCCCTTATCATTACATCTAAACACACCGCACTTGATTTCTTTCATGTACTTTTTCTCTCAACATTCCTGATGAGCCACGCTACACAGATGCAGAAGGTATCACAACTGACCGGCGGCCCGACATCCCAAGCCACCCGTGACGTCAGGGTGCCCTTAGCAAACACCCGTATTTACGTGCGCGCCGAGATCGTACGAGACTGCAGTAGACCAATCAGAGGCGACTTGGTTCCGTTTGGCGGAGCTAATACTGCAAGAGAAATACATCAGTAATTCAAAATAATTATAATTTTTTTTTATTCTGACACATATAGTTCGATTTGAGATTTTTCATCCTAAAAACAAAGAATTCTCGATGATTCTAATTTATATCGATCAGTTGCTTTGCTAAATAAAAAAATGCTTGGTGAGTACAACGACATATTTTGCGCTCAATAAATAAATGAAATACTTTTTGAAACAGTGCAATACACTTTATTTGAGCACTAAAATAGGTAATATAATACACTATTTGTCATCAATTTGTCCCTTAATAAAAAAATTATTAAATTAACTTTAAAGTATCAACTTTTTTAAAGGTGTTCCACCAAAACTTTGCAAAACTAAGGCAGTGACTATAACGTCACTTGCTGCTAGGTTACCTGCTACGTTCTGCACATTGGCAGGGGACGGCGTGGTGGAAAAGCTCAGGTTCAGAGCACCAGTTGGAATGTCGCTAAAGTCAATGCCTTCGCTACTCAAATCATCCCAGAGACCATTCTAGACAGAAACCATTTTAATAATACAGTAAAACTGAAGCAAACGAATGTCGCTGATGAGGGGAATCGTCCCGGGCGATTCATATTTCTACAAATACTTAAGTGTTCACTGATTAGGCAATATCTCTATATAAGTAAATATTTTTCCTATCGCCGACTGGCACTTGCATTGACGTTCTACCTTATTTTTATCATACTTTCCATATTCAACATTTCTACATAGCTTATTTGTTAAGACTGCAAACTCTTAATCTCTCAATTTACAGACTTTTGTCATAAAAAAATATTCGCCTCAGCAAGTCTTCAGTAAGTCGTGAAAGACACTTGACATACTTGGAGGGCAAGGTCGGTCAGTGTAGGATCGACATTGTCAAGGAACAAGTTGTTGTCAAGCACCATATCTTCTTCCGCTTTCAAGTTCTTTTCCGGCTTTATTGCTTCCGGTTTGATGATTTCCGTTGGGTCTTTACGTTGTACGTTGATCACAATCTGAGGGTACAAGAAGCGACAAAATACAGTGCATCTTCCCGAATGCAGAAACTTCAAAAACTAAAAAAAACTAAAAAAAATAAATAAATAAATAAAAAATATATATATATATTCTGGACTAGAAACTGAGTTACTGAGCCATCACACGTAATGCCTACTTCATTTGATTGGCTGTAACATGTGTCCATATTTGAAACCGAATGGAACGATACATCACATGTATCATGTATGTCTTGGTAACTGGATCTGCCTTCCTGTAAACACTGCCTTCTACCGTACCTTAATGAATAAAGCACTCACTGGCTTGCTGTCTGCAGGACTTTCACTGGGCTCCGACTTGATCTGTTGTATCTTATTGGCCGGCACGACCTCCACCATAGTCACCTGTACGCCCCCGTTTGACTTAGATTGCATCACTGTTTAGAAAAAATAATGTGTCCAACGTAACACACAGTAATATCGAAAATGTGAAATATAGCATGAGTTTTATTTTCAATTGTGCTACATCTATTCACTTTAACCGTCATCACTAAAAATTGTTAACATTTTAATAAAACTTATGTATCTGCTCTCCGCGCTTTAAACAGTTCTTAGGTATTTAGGTCACACTGAATCGACAATAATAAATTTCACCATGCTCTTTCAAAATAACATCTAAAAAGCAGCAACAAAGACAACTCATATCTTGTTAACGGTTTCCCTTTTCAGGACCAATCACAAGGCCATTGGAGAGAAAGGGGCTTTTTTTGCTCACCATGTTGCTCTGGCTTATGGGACACTTGCGAGGTTGCAAGCAGTTGCGTCGCCGTCCTCTGTGTACTCTTCAGCGTCAGCGTCCCCGTAGATAAGCCCTTATTATCGCTCACATACACAGGAGTCACCATGGTGAGCGTTGGCTTTGTTACACCTGACGACACGACAGTCTGTATGCTGCCTGTATTGAAGAAAACACTTCTAATGTCTCATACCGGATCTAAATTGCAAACATTTAATACTACTCAGTCTTACCCTCTGGATCAGAAAACAATTTCTATCCTAGATGTTACGGCGGTTTGACCTACAAGTTTTCTTAGTCGGTCAGTTGTATATTTCGAGTAAATTCTCACGCATAATTGTTTGAATGGCTTCATGCCTGATGAGAATTCTCATTCTACGTATGTACAAAATACTAAAATTTTACGAGGCAAAGAACATTCAAATTGAACAGCACATCGTAATTGGTTAAATTACAAACGGGTCTGTTAGTTGCAGCAGATTATCCTGACCTAAAATAAGGATGTCATGGCGGACTGTGTGGCTTCTAGTTTGTGAAGAAACCGGGAATAATGACTGCAAAGGCTGTTTTCACATTGATAGACCACATTTTCAATTTTGCCAATTACGATGTGCTGTTCAATTTCATGTTTCTCTCCTTGTACTTTAAACACCGCACCACAGACAGAGGGAACGACAAGACGGGAGCAAAGAGCACTTACCACCGTTGATGAGCTGGCTGTTGAGTGTCGGGTTGGCGTGCATGTTGTTGAGCCGCATAAGCTGGGCCTCCCTCAGCGCCTTGAGGTACTCGGGTGGTAGCGGTGCGTGACTTCCAATCGTCCCTCTCTCAATTTCTTCCAGTTTATCTGAATGATGAGATCACGAGTGGTTTTTTATTTTATTTCCGTAATCGAAATCAGGAATGGCATTCCAAGATCTGGCCCACTTACAACTAACAGTAAGTGCATTCAGTGTGAACAGATAAATTTCGGAGTCGAAGGCTGTGCACGCTGTGTATATACACACGACACTAACGCGGGTTAACAATCGCACACTTTTCGGAAATTAAAAATTCAACTTGTGACGACTGTATCCGTTCAGGCATTGCAACCCACAAACTGACTAGATATGGACCTTATCATTCAGTCGCTTGAAACTCGCTGAATAAAACTGGTATTGGGACATTTAAATCGCGGATTTGAACAAAGAGATCCTTTCTGGTGTTAATTATAGCTTCTGGGATTAGTAGAACTGTATTTTTTTCCTTCTGAATGTGAAACTTTCCAACATTTCAAGCAGTAAGATTTTTCACTAAATTATTATGTGGAATCTTTTTAAGTTTCTTCCATTTTGTCCCAAAATGGAAAGAAGTATTTCGGGAAAAAACTGGGTAAGAACCATGTTTTTTCCCACGTGCAAAGATTCTTGCCGACCCTGATTCTTTGCTTTTATTTTAAATGTGATTTTTTTTCTCCACGATAACAAAAGCAAATAATAATGCCGAGGAATCTTGTAACCAGCCGGGTCTTTTCAATTAATATGTCAGATTAATTACTACTTATAACTGCGGGGAGTTTAAAAGCGAACAGGGCTTTGTAGCTTGCACGGGAACCCCACCCTCTCGATTCAGAAGTCATGAAACAATGTCCCGGTGCTCTAAAAATTTCATTCATAAATCGTTTAATGATATCTATTCTTTTGCAAACTACACAATGCGAACTAACAATCCGAAACAAAAAGCTTTTTCTTGAGTCCAGCGGGATCCAGGCACAAAATTTCAGGGTGAATTTTCAACTTCACCATTAACTTAATGCCTTGACAAGGTCCAAAACGTCAAATCTCAAACCGTCTCTCTCCAAACATCCGTTTTGGAGGGATAAACAATCTGAATAAATTTTGAGAACGGCCTACGTCCTTAGGAACACCAATGTCTATTATTTTATTGGATCAGATTAAAACCGAATGAGTGGCAATATCAACGTACATGCCGTTATATTCGCAAACATGGACCACGGACAAAAACATTTGATAAGGGCACAGCCCGAAGAAACAAAACACCGTAAATACCTGGATTTGACATGCTACGCTTGACCGCTGCCGGATCTTTCTTTCGCCACTTGACAATTTCATCTTCCATCTTTTCAATCTTGTGAGGGTTCAAACCCCATAAGCAGCCCTTCCGTGTATTGCCTGTGGCTCGCGGGTTCTCAATCTTTTCGAAGCATTTGTTTAGCGATAAATTATGCCTCACCGAGTTCTACAAATAAATAATACGAGAATTATGTTCCCCCAAATAATAATTAATATCGTGCCTTGGGTTAATTACGGTAGAAAGTCGGCCAGCAACCCTCCCCATTTTGCCCCCCCCCCCCCACCAAAAGGGGAACAACATCATTCCCCCGGCAGGGGATGATTCCCCTGACAGGACTATACCCCCCCCCCCCCCCTCCGTCCGATTTTTTCAAGATATTATCGATGTTTTTCCTTTTTTATTTCATATACTCCATTTTCACATACGCTTGGATTATCGTGTTACATGTAGAATTCTTTAACAGTCTGCCGGAGTCGCTGGTATTAAATAACTCGGAATATTGGCTCTGGAGTCGTTTGGATTATCGAGTTACATTTAGCTTTCCAGAGTAGATGCTATTAAGCCCATGTTCATCAAACAAAAAAATAGTTTATTCAAACAGAACGAGGTGGTCAGAAGCTACTCTTTGAAGGAAAAGAAAACAAATCTCGCAAAAGGAGTAGTATCTTACGTATGCGAGATTTTCAAACAAACCGGGAGGAACAATCTCGGGAAAATAGTCCTACGGGGGTTGGGGGGGGAGGGAGATCATCCCGGGGGGGGGGGGGAATTGCCTTAGACCCCATCAACAGATAGAACGCAGCGGAACACAGTATTTGAAAAACTTATCACAAATATTTTCTCGATGTGGATCCCGCATAAGAAACGCGTTATAACTTTCGGTTCTACCAGAACGGGGGAGTTTAAAGGAATGTGTCACATAGCAACAACGATAAAGTTTGGGTTTGATATTTAACACCGTTAAGTTTATCACCATCAAACTACCACTGAGTATTTTCTTCTGAATTAGCCGCAATCTGTATGTGTGCATTTAAAAAGGCAAATTCTTTTTTTTTTTACCTTAATCCGCCCCTCCCTCAACACACACACACACAAATTCCACTTCCATTTTCTAAAAATAAAAAAAAAGAAGAAAAAAAAAACACGTCACCTTTTACACAAAAACAATAGCACGTTTTAATTCGTTCGGCAAGGTCACTTATCACTTAAGCGCTCAGTATTGTGGACAAAAAAGGCTTGCTTCGGAAAAAAGTGTTTCAGTGCGAGCCTACCACATTGATCAATATTATTAAAATTACTCGAGCTAAATCATGCCGCAAGTACATGAATTTCTTATGTCGAAACACGCATTCACCTTGAAAACGAAACGTGCCTCCCACAGAACCGATCAAACGTCGAAACTGAATACTGGTGGAGAAAAGCAAGTTACTATAAATAAAACCAAAAAAAAGAAGCACGACTGTTGAAGCCATGCACTCATGAATGGACTTTGCCATGCATGTGTGTGCATGTCTGATATCTTTATATGGCCTAAGCGATATAATCAATGCCTTGGAAGGGGTTGAACAAGGGAGGAAACGTTACGCAGTACCCCGTGTGCCCAGATAAGCATTGGTTTGACACTGGCCATTGCCCCTTCAAAAGGTCGTATTTGCAAGGAACCCCACTGTGAGGTTCGTCACACAGTTATTGTGCTTGATGTGCTTTCTGAGAAATCGTGCCTTGCAAGGCGATACAGCAAAATCGTGTTTTAACAGGTGGGGACAGGATTATCCTTATGTTTGTTGTAAAGGCAAGTCAGATATAACCGGCCAGAAAAGGGGGTAGCAATCTCGCAGTGTGGGATAAATCAGGGTTGGTAGGTTTCTTCCTTACGGGATATAAAAAAACGTGTCATGCATTTATAAACAACATGTAAAATATATAAAAATTCATGAATGCTTGATTTAAATAAGAAGCAATTGAAGGGGTCCATGCATAAACCTGATTACTACACTCATCAGCAGTGGAGAAAAACGCTTTTGATGTTTGAAATTTTGGTAACAAACATAGGTTTTTCCCACCGCATTTTCCTGAAAAATGCCCACTTTTAATCCGTTTTGAGGTGTAAGACTTACATATGTGATAGAGCAGAGGCCAAGAAATACCGTGGTGGTAATAGTGCATTTTCCTGATAAGTGGAGTTATCAAGTTTATGCATGGACCCCTTCAATTGCTCAGGGCAGAAATAACCACAAGCAACAGATTTGGAAGGACTCGGCGGAAATGAGAACAAATGCAAGCACGCCACAAAATTCACCGGCTCGGCTGAAGCAAAGCACACCGAAGACTGCAAATTTTAATTATTGACCAGTGTGAAGCGGAACACCGATACAAAGCACTGAAAGAGATGCTCTACTATTTTCAGAACATAAAAACACTTCAGTTGCTATTCTTGAGACCATCTGGCACGTTAATTGGTAAAAAATGAGCTCAGAAAATGTAACTAGGTTTGACTGGGGAAGAAAAAAAACTTATTTCGTAAAATCATACACTCCCATCCTCTTTCCAAACGCCCATGCCTTCCAACTATGTCTCTCGTTACTTCAAATGGAAAAGTCACAAGAATACCGACATTTAGATGAATCTTTACCGACCATTTTCCTTTTGTAATACAACTGAAAGAAAACAACTTTAACTCCCTGGGACCGGGATATAGTTTGTAACTATAGCTACCCAAATTTGAAAATGATGAAGAAAAGGAGGCACACCTTCACGTAACTTTATTAATTCCTCCTAAATTCAATTTGTCTGCTGAACAATAAAACAGAAAATAGTACAAGCATGGCCAGGGATAGAAGTCCGGCCGAAATCTCCCACAACCAGCGTTCATATCGGATTTTAAAATTCTACACCTGGACGCAGACATTTCGTCCAATTTCCGGATGGTCAGAAAACTGAAAAATTTCATAGTAACAACTGCATATGTTGTGACAATATTTTGATAGTGCAAATGGGCTCAGAGCTGCCAAATTTCTGCGCACACTTTAACAACTTAACAAAAAATGCTTATAGCCTAAGCTGTGTTAATAGTCGCCTCACTGCAACAATTTTGTGAATTATTCAAAAAGTTCGGACTCGATCCTTCTGGGCTGATTCTGTTTCACGTTCCCGGTATACTGTCCGATTTCGACATCTGCGAAGAAATCACTGAGTTTTTAAATGGGTATAAAAATTTAGTCCGTGAAGGTCCTCACAATTCATAGAAGTGGCAATAATGGATCTACATTGGATTATAACTTAAGAGGTACATGAAAATCGTCATTCCCTTTCCAAATAAATGGTCAGACTATAGGCATAATCCGTGAAAGGGCAGAATCCTGCTGTTTTGTGTGCATGTCCGAAGGAATATGTCTCACAAAAATAAGAGTTTTACTTGTTTTAAAAACCGAAGCATAACGATTAGATCTGTCAGCAGTACCCAAGAATATCACAAAAGTTACCTGGAATATGTTGAAGTCTACATTTTAAATTTGTTCCCCGTTTTTCTTTTGCAAATGGTTTATGCCATGGTTAAAAATTGGGCATTGGAATACATTCAAACAAATTTTCTTTCGAGTTTATTTTACACACAGAGTCTATCTTCACGTTTGGTAGCAATATTTACAAACCTTCCAACCGTCCGGTGCTGTCTTGAAATAAGGAAAATGCTCCCTGTAAGAAAAATGACAAAATTTATAACATGCTGGAGTGCGAATTGTGACATCTTCACTGTTTACATTTCAAAGCATTACCCCTTTGTTTGTTTGGTTGTTTTTTCATATTTGATTCCCATTCATACTTGCGTTTTGGGTTTACCTGGTATCGTTTATTGATAACCTTAATATAAAAAGGCGCTCCATCACCGTGTATCACATTACTGCAATACATATCAAATCCCTTTACCTTTTAAAATATACCCTGGCGTCTCACAATTCTTAGACATTTAAACAGAATATTCTATAACCCAGTTTTTCATGTAGCAAACCACTCACAGAACTTAAATACGACAGAATGGTATGTACTTACGTCATAAAACTATAAATTTCACTGACTGGCAGCGCACCCGTCTCGGAATTTTTCAATGCCATTGCAATAAGACAACTATAAGAATACACTGGTTTTGGCCATACTTTTTCATTTGGGTCTTTCTGCAGTTTTCTTATATTATTATTAGATAATAAATGCTGAGTCAAAGTCTGATGATATGACACGTTGGTATTTTGAATAGTTTGTAGAGGCTGCGGCTGTTGGACAGCTTGAGCTGACAGCAAAGTTTGTGCAAGGGTTTGGTGTGTTAGTTGTTGTTGGGATTTCGACTGTGGCGAATGTACAACAGCCGACAGGTATTCAACACTGGGGTTTGGACTAATCATTTGAACGTCCTCATTTTGTAGAACACTTTCTGGCTCGGAACTGCTCTTATTAACAGTCATTGTTGCAACCGTTTGATGCTGATTAACTGGAAGCCCCGTAGTTGGATTTACGAGTAAATTTGGATTTCCATTTTCGGCGTGTATAACAAGTTGTGCTTGTAATCCTGATAAATTAACTGTTCCAGCACTATTTAAAGCAGTGGTGAGATCTAAAGAAGTATCCAAATTTTGTGCTTTGGAAAGTAATGCAGATACGTTGTCGTTATTCAAATCACCCAAATTTAGTTCTACCGGAACACTGACGGTGAACAAAGGAGCAGGCGAGGAAGCCATTTCCCCATTCAACCCCTTTAAATCTCCTTCAATCATATCCTGAATCGAAATTTTCTCCTCACCAGAGGTAAAGAAATCCATCATGAAGGATTTCACACAAAATCGCTTGCAAATTCACTGTCGAATTATTTTCTTAAAAATTTAAATGTCCGACGTGCTATCCATCACTGAATAATCATTCGAAACTATGCCGGTCAAAACTTATCAAGATCGACTTGATTCCTCAAACATTTTATACGGTTGGAAACAGCAGTATATGCTCTATCCATCTTGCAAACTGTCCTCAGTTGCTGTTTAGCAGTAGTCGAAAACGTTAGGAAAATTTCTTACTACAATTTACTACACCATAGTAAATTCGTTATTCCCAGGCACAAAGAAATGTATTGCACAAAAACTAGGTCAATTCAATTCGGCCATTCATTGGTGGAGGTATAAATATGAACAAATGTGATTGGACCACGAAATAGGTTGCTATGGAATCTGCCATATAAGGGAAATATGTTCAAGGTGGCCGGGTTTCAATTTGCAGGGAATATGTGAAATTACCGTTATTACAAAACTTATTTTTGGGTAGAATTCACATTAAAACAACTGTGCAACATTCGTCTAACAACAGGACCCTTAAAATCTGAATGCCTTGGCGTGAGAACACCAGCAAAGGCATATCTTTTCTGCAAGTGATCTAGCAGGTGCTTCCAACAAGAGCCATTTTGAACAATTGGGCGTTCGCACTTTACGAGGGGTGAAGAGGAGCGGTGAAATAAACTTTTAAGACAACTAATTTAAATTTCAACAAAAAAGAACAATTCCTATGTAAACTCGTAATGTTTCATTAATGTATTTTTTGCTAAGGATCTTTGCTTTTTTTTTATTTCTCAGAATATAACTTAATTTTAATCCTAACACCCATACAAATTAGTATGCTTGTGACGAAAAAACTATAATACAGATTGAGCATTGGAGATTGCACATAACAAAAAGCAGAACTTGGCCGCATCCCGAATGCAGAACACATTCATCAGTTTGCGCATTTGAGACATTTTGTTGTTAGGATCTTTTCGAAACTTAAGAAAACATTTATATAAATATTGGGAAGACATCATTGTAAATATTGATTTCATATTACGTAGTGGAAAATAATAAGATTAGCTTAAAAGACTGAGATCATTGGTGCCCAAGGGTTTATACCTGGGTCATACTGTGAGAACCCTAGAGTTGTCGCCCTCTTTCTTTTATAAATATTTTGGTTAGAATTTTTTAGAGATTTTTAGAATACGGGCCTGGCAAGGTTTCTGGACGTGACCATCGAAAAATACGGCCCCATTGGCTTGGCAGCATAAAAAATAGGCCCCAAAACTCTCCCGGCTGCCAACGACCCGAGACCCATTCCCTTTTTAGGCAATGTTTTTCGGAAAGAGCTCCGCCACTCTCTTCGTATTTTGAATATTTTCTTATGATTTCTTTATAACTGATTGGCAATGTTGTCATGTCCAGATTCTTCCGCGGGTCAATTCGGTTTCTCATTGGCTGTTTGGGGAGTCCCTCTCTGGATAGCCGGGGAATAAAATCTCCCTGGCGAGGCTGGAGAGGGCAGACAAGCATTGACCGAGCTACAGAGAGAGATAGAGAAAGCCTTACTTGACAGCCATTGAGAAACCGAGAATAAAGCTAGCAAGGTATAAATCTGTAAAAGAAAATCTGTTAAGGAATAGTGGAATAAATTTAAAGATCACCGATAAAAGTCAAGTCTTTTTATTGAATTCAGTTTTGGATTAAACAAGCTGTTTCTGAAAGAAACAGCCCCGAAGAGTCGCACTTTTTAACCTGGCGAAAAGTGCACCTTTTTCAACTCTTCTTTTCATCATTTAAGGCTGGAAGAGTCGCACTTTTCACTAGCTGAGAAGTGCATCTTTGCCACTCTTCGGATAGTAAGAGAACGAGGGTCGTGTTGCTAATTGGGGTGGCAACACACAGTAAAACAACCCTTTATCGACCTCCCCAAGCGACATCGTCGTCGTACTGTCGGTTCTCTAATGGGCAGTATTACGAGGGTGGCGACACTGGCGCAGTCAGCAGGATCTTTTCTGGATTAAATTCTTTTTATTTTTAGTCTGAAAGAGACGAACCTAAAGAAAAAATAATAAAACGGATAGTGAGTAAAGTCTTCCTATGTTCTGTCGTTTCAGTAGATGAACGAGCAGAACATCAGTTCCAGCACCGTACCGAGAGACCTGCCTTCCCGCTTCTATTGTTTTGAGTGTGGAAAGATTCGTTCCTCAGCGTTCTGGGCCCACAAAGCCAACAACTGGGCCTATCAGCCTTGCCTCTGGTGCAACTCGGTGTTACGCTGTCACGCAGGATCTTATCATAGTTTCAAGTGCCCGGAGCGGCCCTACCAAAACAGCAAGCACTGGGATCAAATTCGTTGCCGCTGCCGATATCCTTTCTAATCGTGAGTATTCTTTTTATCATTTGAGGTAACAATCAGGTTCTAAAATCCGTTCGTGAGAAATTCGAATGAAGTCATTCTCGGTCTGGCAACCTGTTTTTCCTCGAACTGAGAAAGTAATATCCACGTGGTGAAAATTGGTGATTTTAGAAAAGTTTCGGTTTTATCCTCGAAAGTTGAGGATAGAATCCCTATTCGGCATATTCATTGTGTTTTCTGATAAGGATATATTGTTTCAAGCTCGAGAAAGTGAAAGTTTTCGTACGTAAACTATGGATAAAAGCTTTGATCAAAAACCGGAGGTAAGCGAGGAGGTCTGGCCGGATGGTCAAGATTGGGAGGATAGTGAGGTAGTTTTAGGGGCTTGTAAGAGGCTTAACAGCTACGAAGATTTGCCTGATACGGTAAAATGGGAGCCCAAACCAAAAATCAAGAGCGAAGATGGGGGATTTTATCGTTCAGTTTCTAAGAGTTCCGTGAAGTCTGCCTATGAGTTGGAAGAAAAAGAACGTGAAATTGAGAGAAGGGAGCGTATGCTTGAAAGAAAAGAGAGAGAGTATGAGCGGGAAATGAGATGGAAAGAAAAACAGTCCGGTGATAGAGAAAAGCAGCTTGAGGAAATGTTAGATAGGACAATTGCTGCGTTGGATGAAAGGGATAATTATATCGAGAGTAGGGAAGAAAGTGTTCGGGAATTGCAGGAAACTGAACCGTCTACGCGTGTTTATTGAGAAATTGCCTATTCCCCGTAGTCAAGAGTATCACGGTCCTACTCCCGAAGATCCCATCAAGAAACGTTTTTCTTTTTCTCAGCCTGCTCCACAGGCAGACGAATTAGACGAGCCGTTGCATTCGGCAGCCAAGTCTCCATTTTTAGGAAAAAGTGGGGATTATGGGGTTGAACAGACGTGTAAACCCCTGGGATTGGGTATTCATAGCGAAAGAAAGACGGGTTTTGAGTATGGGTATGAAGCTGATACAGAGGAGGAAGATAATTGGGAAGAACAATATCTTTCTGACGCCAAAGTGCGCGCAAAAAGTCCTAGGTTTCAGCATTTGTCAAGTCCCCGTGGTCCTGTTTTCTCTCGCTGTAGTACGCCCAAAGTCCCTGGTATAGATTTGCCTCCCATATTTCCGGAAGAAAAGGTCTCAGGTTTCGGGTACCGGCCTCCTAGTGAGAGATCTAAGCTGCAAGAATTTGCAAATCCAAGATCAGTTCCTGAAGAACAAAGGCATAGGTCAGAACCATCGCCTACTCGTTACAAAAGTCCAGGTGCTTTTAAACCATATCATGAGGTTGCACCGGAATACGAGGGAAATGTAAATGTCATGCCCGGAGAAGTGCTAAGAAAATTTACTTCTCAGCCTTATAGCCGAAAAGACTACGTGGAACCAAAATTCATAAGTCCACATGCAGCACATAGCATGACCAGAGCGTTTCCAGTAGAGACAATCAGGAAACAAATAATTCTTCCCGATAAATATCAAGGAAACACACCGCTCTCTGACTATTTAGTCCATTTCGAGATGTGTGCTGAATTAAACGGGTGGTCTGAACAAGAAATGGCCAAGTACTTAGCGTTTAGTTTGAGGGGTTCTGCTCAGAAATTGCTGGGTACATTGCATGGCGAGCAGGTAAGAGATTATTTCTCGCTGAAAGCAGTTTTGGAAGAACGATTTGGTACCGAGGGACAGACAGCCATATTCCTGGCACAACTGCAAGGACGCACTAAAAAGACAAAGAGTCCTACCAGGAGCTGTCAGACGGCATATCCAGGTTAGTTGCGAAAGCCTATCCCACGGCTCCAAGTGACATGATCAAAATTCTTACCCTGCAGCACTTTATCGAAGCCCTACCCAATCGGGAGTTGCGAATGCGCATTAAACTCGAAAGACTGAGAAGTGTGCGTGAAGCAGTTTTACTTGCGATTGAGTATGATGCGATCGAGAAGGCTGAGCAACAGAAAACTCCAGGTAAGAAATCGGTTAGAGAAATAAAGACCGAAACCGAGAGTTCTGCAAGCCAGCAGAGAGGTAAGAAAAAGGCTAAAGACAAAAGCAAGGTGCAATCCGAGCAAGAAGATAAAGGGGACAAGTCTAAAGGTTCGGGAAGTAGTGACATGAAAACCGTAGCAGGTCAGTTGACAAAGCTTTTAAAGCAACTAGACCAGCAGATGTCAAAATTGTCCAGTGAAAAAGCTCAAAAACCTAAGAAGAAAGTTCCCCTTGATCAGGTAAAGTGCTATAATTGCAACAAAATGGGACATTACGCGTCGTCTTGCCCAGAAGAAAAACGTAAAGATAGCAAGACGCGTGTAGAATCCAAAACTGATCAGGAAAACTAAGCGAGACTGGTAGCGAGGTCCGTAGTCCAGTCTCTGAAAGCGAAATAGGACCTGTAAAAGAGCATTTCATAAACTCAAGCGTGCTTCAAACTGGTTTGTCAGGTTTATATGTTAAGGGTACAGTGATAGGGACCGAGGTAGATTTCGTAATTGATACTGGGTCGTCTGTCACAATTTTATCAAGAAGAATTTTCGAGAAAATACCCAAATCAAACCGGCCCGAAGTGCGAGAATATCGAGACAAGCTGACTTTAGCTGATGGCAGTAATTTGCCAGTTGTTGGGGTAGTTGATTTGCCTATAATTCTTGAAACTACTGAAGTTGTTCATTCGACAGTTATTGCCGAAATCGAATCTGATGCCTTGTTAGGGATTGATTTCATGAAGGAAAAAGAGTGTGAATTGAATTACGGGGATGGATCATTCGTGGTGCAAGGTAGCTCTCTGAGTTTCCGGGAAGAAACCGGAAAGAAAATGGCGTGTAGGGTGACAGCGATTGAAACTGTCGTTATTCCGCCACTTAGTGAAGGTATTGTACCAGGCTTAGTTCGCCAGAGGAGTGAAATGGCTAAGTGTGCAATGGCGGAACCTGTGTCGTCGTTGAGTAGTCATGGAGTGTTGCTGAGCAAGAGTTTGGTAGATCCCAGCAAAGGTTTAGTTCCACTGAGAGTGATGAATCCCTATAACGAACCTGTAGTTTTGAACAAAAACACCAACATGGCTATTGTTCACCCTGTCATTGATATTCATGGGTTCAAAGACGGAAAAGATAATGCTTCCGCCGTTAACCAAGTTTCTCACGAAATCTCGGACGAGAATAGTGATAACGAGGTCAGGGGCGATATACAGGGTCCTTTACCAAAGCATTTGCAAGAATTATTTGACCGTAGTTGTGGATCCCTAAAATTAGAACAGAGTAACCAGGTTAGGAACACATTGTTTAAGTTCCAAGGTGTGTTCTCTTCCGGTCCGACTGATATAGGAAGAACTGGTATAGTCAAACATAAAATTGACACTGGGGATAACAAACCGGTCAGATTACCCCCTAGAAAAGTTCCCATCCATTTACGAGAAGCCGTAGATAAGGAGATTGACAGGCTGTTAGAAATGAAAGTTATTCGGCCCTCCTCATCTCCGTGGTCCTCGTGTATGGTGGTCGTCCGAAAGGCAAACGGAGAAATAAGAATTTGTCTAGACGTTAGGACTGTGAATGCAAGATCAAAGTAGGACAGCTTCCCTTTGCCCCGTATAGATACTTGTCTTGAGAGTATGCATGGTTCCAGGTTCTACAATGTGTTAGATTTAGCCAGTGGCTTCCATCAGATAGAGCTTGACACGAGAGATGCATGTAAAACAAGTTTTGCGGTGCCGGGTAGGGGGGCTTTTGAGTTTGAAACTCTTCCATTTGGCTTACATTCAGGTCCTAGTGCATGTCAGCGTTTAATGGAACTGATAATGGCTGGCCTAAGCTGGAAAATAGTCCTCATTTATATGGATGACTTAATAGTATACGGCAAAACGTTTAAAAAAACTTTGGAAAATCTCGAACAAGTCCTAGACAGACTACTTCGGGCTAACTTGAAAGTCAAAACGTCCAAATGCATCTTATTCCAGCGGTCAGTATCGTTCCTAGGTCACATTGTGTCCGAAGAAGGTATTTCCACTTGCCCTGAGAAAATTAAAAAGGTGCGAGACTGGCCAGTACCAAAGAACCTCACAGAAGTAAAAGGGTTTCTTGGTCTTTGTTCATACTACAAGAGCTTTATTAAGAAGTATGGAGACGTTGCTAAACCCTTGAATGATCTGTCTAGAAAAGACCAAGAATTCGTGTGGTCAGAGAAAAGTCAGAGTAGTTTTGATGCGCTGAAAGACTTGCTGACCACAGCACCTATTTTGGCATATCCAAACGATGAAGGTCAATTTATCTTAGATACGGATGCGAGCAATCACAGTATTTCCGGTATTCTAAGTCAGGTGCAAGACGGCGTCGAGAAAGTCATCAGTTATGGCTCCCGTACTTTAAATAAGTCGGAGGTTAATTACTGTACGACGAGACGTGAATTGTTGGCAGTTGTGTATTTTGTACCGTATTACAAACACTTCTTGCTGGCTAGAAAGTTTCTCCTAAGAACAGACCATTCCTCTCTACTCTACCTATTTAGATGGCGTTCGCCAGAGGGGCAAATCGCCAGATGGTTAGAGATATTGGGTCCATTTGATTTTGATATCAAACACAGAGCTGGGAAATTGCATCAGAATGCCGATTCCTTGTCTCGGATTCCATGTGCGCAGTGTGGGGAGGGAGTGGATTCTGAAGAATTTGAGTATGTTGAAGATAGGAGACAGAAAGCTAAAGAGATCTTAAAAAAGATCAAGAAAAACCGACCGAAATCTAGGGAAAATTCAATCAGAAAAAATAATTTGGCACAGAGACACCAAACCAGATGGGTTAGGGGTGTTTTAGGATCATCAGAAAGCCAAAATACTATTGAGAATTGCGTTCAAAGTATTGATCAGGTATCCAATGGTATTGATACAGTGGCTCAGACCGATGTAAAGTCTGGAGATGATCAGAGCCAAAATTCGAACTGGTTGAAAGGTTATTCTCCCGAGGATTTGCGAAAAATGCAAATGGAGGACAATAAAATTTCCTACATTTTGGAAAAGTTTGGGAAAAATGAACCTAAACCGAGCTGGGATGAAATTTCTCCCGAAAGTCCAGCCATCAAAGCGTTATGGGCTGATTGGGAAAGATTGAAAGTAGAAAATGGGGTCTTATACCGGGCTTTCTACAGTGAAAACAAGGTGGGAGAAGTATGGCAACTAGTACTCCCAAGAATACTAGTCCCCGGTGTATTATCTGCATTGCACGATAGTCCGAGTGGTAGTCACGTGGGAGTTGACAAAACATTGGGTTCTGTGCGAAGTAGGGTGTACTGGTATGGTTTTAAGAGAGATGTGACAGACTGGGTTCGAAACTGCCATAAATGCAACTCTCGGAAGCCAAATCCAAACAAGAAAAACACCCTCCTGAAGCCTTTTCCTGTAGGAGCACCCATGGAAAGAATTGCCCTTGATATTTCCGGTAAATGGCCGAAAACCGAACGTGGAAATCAGTATATATTGGTTATTGGTGACTATTTTACAAAGTTTATAGAAGCGTTTCCAATTCCCAATATGGAAGCTGTTACGGTGGCAAATGTCTTGGTTAAAGAATTTATACTTAGGTACGGCACCCCACGTATGATTCTGAGTGACCAGGGTTCACAGTTCATGTCTGGTTTGTATCGAGAAATGTGTCAGTTGTTGCAAATTGATCAGGTTCGTACAACCATTTACAGGCCGCAGACTGATGGGTATATCGAACGGGCAAATGCCTCTATCGAAAGTCTACTTTCACTTCTTGTGGATGAAAATCAGAGAAATTGGGACGAAAAACTAAGTTTCGTAATGTCTGCGTACAGAAACACGCCCCAAAAGTCCACAGGTCTTTCCCCCAATATGCTCATGTTTGGCCGTGCCACAGAAATGCCCCTTGATTTGATTATTGGCAGGCCAAAGACAGATTATTTCCCTGATGAACATGCATACGTCAAAGATTTAAGGGAAAAATTTGAGCAAGCCCATGAAATAGCGAGAAAGAACATTAAGGTGGCTGCAGAGAGACAGAAACGTGATTATGACGTCAGGGCAAAAGCCAGTTCTTTCAGCGTAGGGACCAGAACGTGGGTACATATCCCTCGCAAAAAGTCCGGTTTATCGCCCAAACTTATGTGCAAATGGCAGGGTCCTTTTACAATTATTGAGAGGATAGGGGATGTAAACTATAAAGTACAGTTAAATCCCCGTACTAAGCCCAAAATAATGCACAGGGATAGGTTAAGACCTTATTTCGGTCCTAATCCCAACGTCAGTCTGCCTGTGGATAAAAACGAATCTTCTCAGAGACAGAATTCTGATTCCGAAACCCTCACGGCAGACGAACATACAGACGAACGTAAAACTGTGGGAAGTGATCCAAACTGTGATCAGAATCTAGGTCTGGGAAAAGATTCTAAGAGTGAGATCTCACAAGCTGATGACAGCTCGTCTAGCAGTGACTCAATTCCACCTAGGCGTAAGTTCGTGAAAGTGAAATGGACAGACCCAAGTTCTGATGAGAAAAGTTTGCCAATTTCGGGTGCGGGCGATCGCTCAGATAAAGAAAATTCGGACGAAATAGGAAAATCTGACGATCAACCTAAAGTGACGACCGATCCGGATAAAAATCGACCAATTACGGGTGATTCGGACAAGTTACAGTCGCCAGTTAAAGCGCCACGACGCTCGAAGCGAGTGCGAAAAGCCCCGAAAAGATTCGCTGATTCTGATTAAAATGTAAATTTTGTACATAGAACATAGGGAGATACATAAAGTTGCTTAAAAAAAAAAACCCATCTCCCACAAGAAGAAAGAGTATGTTATTGACTTGTTTGTTAGTTTAGTTGTTTGGACAGTCAGTGACTTCACATAAACAAGTGATACAGGAGTGTAACTGATTAAGTTTATGATCTCATTCCGGACGTCTAAGGTGTTCTACAGTAAAAGTAAAATGGGATGATTGTTGTCAATCTTTAAGCTATCAGGTACACGATGGTGATAGAAAATTGTTTGTTGTTGGCACAAACACTCATCAGCTCCGTTTGGTAAACAGGTTGCCAGATGTTTCGGGAAAATAACGTCTTTCAAATGAAAAATGTCGGAGCATTAAAGTGAAAAATACTGAGCACAAACATCGTTAAACTTTCAAGTAAGGGTTATCGAAGTTGACTGAACTCTAAAGTAGATGCTACCATAAGTAAGGATGCGTCACTCAGGCATGCATGGATCATAAGAAAAAAAAGTAGTCCGTCGTGGGATTTGTGTAAACTGGAAAGCTATTATTTTTTTATGTTTGACAGATGCCTCGCTTGGCTTGTGGCACGTGCAAATTAAAGTTCATTTGCCACGATACGGAGACATTACTAAGGCATAAAAAAGAATGGCATGCACCCAGGCACGCCCCCTGCCCTTTCTGCCACCAAACATTGAAAATTGAAGAATCCCTGTTGCGGCACCTTCTTACATGCAAGAAAACTAAATAATAATTTTATGTGGTTGCAGAATCCAACCAAGCCAACCATCCCCAACCATGCGTCCTTTCAACCAGCCGTTATCATGTCGTGCGTGTGGCTTTACATGCAAAAGTTTGAAGGAACTCGAGGCACATAGGGAGAAGAAACACCCAATCACGGAATCAAATTTCTTCTGCCCATTCTGTGAGTTTAGTGCCTCGAGTCGCTTCCACATGTTTGGCCACTTGACGTCATGCCATGGGACCCAGACTCTGAAGGAGGGTCTGACTAGGGAAAGCCTGCGCCGGGGAAAGCCTTCGTGTCGTCCACCGACACAATCCGAGACGAAAGCTCCGGAAAGAAGGGTTGAGATTTCACGGGAGTCAGTTCCCAAGTCGGCTAGCTCAGGGGAAGCTACTGAAAACCGGGATGATATAGATGATGATCTCGGCCCGACTCCCCTGTACTCGGTGGACGAACCGGAGGAAGTCCCCAAACGCCCGGAAACCCCCCATGTTGATTTGGAGTCGGACCGGGAAAAGCGCGAGGTGAAATCCCCAGGCCCGAAGGCGGAGATCCCCTCCAGAAAGAGACTGAGTCGGACGGCGTTGTTCGAGGTCGACAAAGCACAGGTGTGGGGCCACACACACACAAAGCGCCGGATAACACACGCCGATGGGTCAGTCGAGGTGGTTGAGGAGATGAAGTTCGTCAACCCGGCCAAAAGAGAGGATTTTCCTTGCTGTAGTAGGGAAAAACCAAATTTAAATGTTTGCCAAATTTACCCCGCTTTCACCAATTTAACCCCTGCACCAAATTTTACTCTCGCGAAATCCGTTAAGACGAGGACGTCAAGATAGCAACATGCCCCGGTCCTTATACGCAAGGCAAAAGCGTATATAGTTGACGGGCGAAGATCTAAACACGATTACCCTGTTTGAAACTTAGGTTTTAAACAGGAAGACGTGGCTTTAACGTGCCTCGTAACCGTGATCTGGTTGAGAAAGAAGGAGAGGCTGAGGAAACTGTTTGGGACATTTAAAAAGAAAAAAAAAACGTGTGATTAATACATGGTGTTTCGAAAAAAAAAAAAAAATTATGTATGTATGTTAATGTATTTTTGTAATGTGTTAAAAAAATTGTATAATGTCCCCCCCCCCCCTCCCCGAGGTGTTTTTAAGGGAAGGAGAGTGTAAAAAAAATGCATAATGTATGTTTAAGTAACTGGTTGTGAAGGTTGGTTGGTTGTTTGGCTGGTTGGTTGGTTGTCTGTCCGGTTGGTTGCCGCTTTAGCGCATACGGGAAGTGGTTTGGTGACAGTGAAAAGCCCCTGGACTTCGATTTTTGACTACTGATTGAAAAAAAAAAAAAAAAAAAAAATATGGCTGGCTCTTCAAGAGTCTTGTAAGCAGCCAAGCGTGGCTTACGTTTTTACGGTGTATATGTACAAAGCGCATAATGTACAGTGTGTGCTATACAGTGTGTACCACACAGAGTACACGTTTCGCGTAAAGAGTAAGGCAGTTTAGGTTTTAGTTGAAAAAAATAATAAACATTTAAACATGGCAGGATACGCATTCTTGCCTCAGTTCTCGAAAAAAAAAAATAGTTTCGACTCCAGTTGCAACAAAGTCTAACGCTTGATAAAGGTTAACAAGCAAAGAATGCGTCTGATCGCATCGATAAAAAAAAACAAAAAAACTAGTCCCGACTCCAGGTGCAAGAAAGCCTAACGTTTGATAAGGATCTACGAGCAAAGAATGCGTCTGATCGCGTCGAAACACAAAAAAAAAAAAAAAAAAAAAAAAAAAAACAAATAAAACAAAACAAAAGTGTTTCGCCCTTAAGTCTAAGAAAGCCTGATGCTTGATTTTGATGGCTTTACGGCTAAAGAATGCGTTTGATCCATTCAAAGCAATGGATGAATAAGACTGGGCCGATGCCCATCACTTTTGGCTAAATAAACTATGATAAAACGTATATATTTATGTAAGTTGGAAAGAAAAATGTAGATTAATGTATTTTAGGCTTAGTCTGCAAGTTTAAAGGCAATCCGCCGAGTATCAAATGAGAAAATTGAGTTTTAGTGAAGCCCCTCTAAGTCATTTCTGGCTTTGTTCGCCATTTTGACATTTATATGGGGTTAAGAGATGCTTTAAAGTTGTCAAATGTCTTTTATATAGGCCCACAAGTTTAAATTAGTTGCTGACGAATGTTTCTTCTCAGCTGTATATCCAAATGCATGTATAGAAGTGTTAGGTGTAAGTGTATGTAGAGAAAATCGAGTCTTAACAATGGCAACTTTCCCTGGTGTTTAGCCAGGTCAAATATTTTTACATTTATTTTAGCCATTGTTGGCTTAAAATGACTTAAATTTTCCCCGTGAGGACTCAGAAGTTTAAGTTGAATAAGTATGAAAAGAATGGGCAGTAGAAATGGTAGGAATAATGTATTTTACGGAAAAAAGTATTTTAGAAGTCACGAAATGTTGTGCACGGGTGCTTGTATAATGGCCGGTCGGCTGTGTTATGCATTTATAGTGAGAATACTCGCTTTATTAGAGTAAATAGTCACGTAGAAGTCTCATAATATTCTTATTAGCAAGGATAAACTTTATGCGTGTGTATTGTAGTATGTTCGCTATATATTTTGGTCAAAAAGTGTATTTTTTAATGATTTGGCGACCCACGCTACTGGACAGTAAGTGAGTGAAAAGATGGCCGTAGCTTGCCGTTATAGAAACCTGATAAGAATAGTTCTAGCTCGTTATAATGAGCCCAGTGGTGTCAAAGAATGAAAGAAAATGTATGTATCATTATATGTATTTGACCAGGCATAAGTGTTTAGTTTCTAGCGAGAAAGATAGCTCGTAGTATTAGCTTTGGCGTAAGTGATGACAGAGCCAAGGGATTTGCCTATGGAAATGCTAATAGGGTCAATAAGTGGGCCGCTATGTCAGCTGTTTTGTTGGATTTCTGCCAAATTACCTCCCACAACAAGAAAGAAATTGGAATTTTAGCTTGTTTTAAAGTTCAATTTTTGGCATTTTCGGTGAAGATTTTAGTAAACTATTATAAACATAGAATAGAAGAAGGCTTTAAGTATGCATATCTCAGAGTGGGGGTGGAATGGTTTAGGTTTAGTAATATAATTTGGCCAGAAAGGTAGACTAATTTACTGGGTTTTGGCATAGCTTTTCCGAAAAGGGCTCGTATGTGTCACTTATGTGTTATTTTTGCGTCTTTTACTCGCTAGGGGTTCTAGTGTTGCTATCCGGAAATTTCCGGAAATTTTTGCATTTAAATATTATATTAAAATCAATCAAAGTCCTTCCTTATTAGTACGATAATGTTTATCTAATAGAAACTAAGGTTTCCTGGGGCTAAAGAATGGTAGGTCCTCGAAAAGTATTGTTAGAGATATAGTTGCTTAAAAAATTTCGTAGATTTCCGTGAGTCTTCCGGTGCGCTCATTTTGTAAACAAAACAGCGAAAAAGTTGAAACTTTTCAAAATCTTATAATTTTGATAGCTTATTAGGGTTTATTGCTAATTAGGTACTGGTTGGGACAGAGTGCTTGTTACTAATTACTGTCGTATACGGAAATGTATGGTAGTTGAGTGATAATGCATAAACAGCACTCAACCACATGATACACGATCTCTGATCGGTATCACATCTAAGTTCGCCATGAAAAATGCTAATTTTTGGCTATTTCTCATTTTTTCGGCAGTCAGTACATGGGCGACAATAGGAGAATTCATGAAAAATTGGTAATTTTTCGTAACTAGCATTCTGGCGTAGTACTGGCTCCAAGGCAGCTCTAGTTGTTAATTGGTATTCCTCTATTAGGATCGCTTCATGGAGTTAGTATAGTATGGGGTTGGTGAAAAAAAATTGAGATGAATATAGAATTGTGCTTGAAATACGCGGTTCTTAGTCCCCCGTATTTCAAGTTTTAAGAAGAGGAGAGTGTGAGAACCCTAGAGTTGTCGCCCTCTTTCTTTTATAAATATTTTGGTTAGAATTTTTTAGAGATTTTTAGAATACGGGCCTGGCAAGGTTTCTGGACGTGACCATCGAAAAATACGGCCCCATTGGCTTGGCAGCATAAAAAATAGGCCCCAAAACTCTCCCGGCTGCCAACGACCCGAGACCCATTCCCTTTTTAGGCAATGTTTTTCGGAAAGAGCTCCGCCACTCTCTTCGTATTTTGAATATTTTCTTATGATTTCTTTATAACTGATTGGCAATGTTGTCATGTCCAGATTCTTCCGCGGGTCAATTCGGTTTCTCATTGGCTGTTTGGGGAGTCCCTCTCTGGATAGCCGGGGAATAAAATCTCCCTGGCGAGGCTGGAGAGGGCAGACAAGCATTGACCGAGCTACAGAGAGAGATAGAGAAAGCCTTACTTGACAGCCATTGAGAAACCGAGAATAAAGCTAGCAAGGTATAAATCTGTAAAAGAAAATCTGTTAAGGAATAGTGGAATAAATTTAAAGATCACCGATAAAAGTCAAGTCTTTTTATTGAATTCAGTTTTGGATTAAACAAGCTGTTTCTGAAAGAAACAGCCCCGAAGAGTCGCACTTTTTAACCTGGCGAAAAGTGCACCTTTTTCAACTCTTCTTTTCATCATTTAAGGCTGGAAGAGTCGCACTTTTCACTAGCTGAGAAGTGCATCTTTGCCACTCTTCGGATAGTAAGAGAACGAGGGTCGTGTTGCTAATTGGGGTGGCAACACACAGTAAAACAACCCTTTATCGACCTCCCCAAGCGACATCGTCGTCGTACTGTCGGTTCTCTAATGGGCAGTATTACGAGGGTGGCGACAATACTTATTATGTTTTAAATTTTATAATACCTGGACATTACAGCTACTGGCATCAAAATGAATGTGGCAAGTTTCTGAGATTTATCAGCGATAATATTTAAGTGTTGTCAAACAGACAGGTGATCTTTTACTTCTTTTAATTCATTACTTCAATACATCAACACGATCAATAAAGTAGACATCCACGATTATGTTGTAAGAATATTTCGATATTAAAGCTTTTGTTTAGATTTTACATGTAAAGCTTCACTAATGTTTTCATATATTGTGAATTTCAACTTTTAGACGTAATTATTTTTGAAGTAAATGGTATTGTTCACATTATGCTGTAAAAATAAATTTGGATAACCGGTATTTTTGCAGACTTTCTGCGTCTTGTTGCATGTGGGATTATTTAAACAGCCTGGAAACAGCAATTCGGTTTTCAAAGTATATATTTTCCTTCAGCGGTTTTAAAAGAAAGATAAATGTCAAAAGAAGGAATCTCTTACAATGTCAGAAATGTGGAAAATAAACAATCTTATAAACGGAATCAGAATCGTATCAGTCATACTTCTCGATTGAGTTATTGAACAAAATGTTCAATGTTGTTTTGCAATTGGTCTACTTTGTGTTCACTAACGAAAAAACCAGCAATTTTCATTTTAGTTGAGTAATTTATGTGTTATTTGGAGTCTCGAATGTGTATACATCGTCACTTGCAGTTTGCTTCCATGAGAGTTAATTGAACAATGCGCAATTCCTGGTTGCCATAACTCTAAAGATGTCAATTAGATTTAAAAAGCCATTCTGATGTGAAATTGATTTCTTCGTCAGATTTGCTAGAACAATAGTACAAAAGTATAATTTGAAAATTAGTCTGCAGTATTTGATTTCTTAATAGTCATTTTATGAGTAAAATATCTTGCAGACGTAGAAGCCATCACTTCGGGTTTCAGTGGCATTGGTATAGTGTTCCATAGAAAACATTTTCCATGATGATATAGCAAAAAAAAGACTCTTACTTAAAGTACTCCTTTGTTGCGGTTTATCTTGTCGCTGATAAGCAACAACTAGAAACCATCTGTTTTGTGCATGTGTAGCCAGTGCGAGACTTCCGGTTGTTAATAAAACATATGGCGGCAACTCAGCGTTTGTTTAGTTTCAATTAGTGTTTCCACGTAGCCACCTCGCTTATAGAACAAATGGCGACGAGCAAATTGTTTTGCGGTGTACCAAGGAGGTTATGAAGACCTGGTAAAGAAGTAAGGCGCAGAGGATAGTGCCGAAGATAACGGAAGAGTGAGTGTTTGCTAAAGTTGGCTGCTGAATTATGGCATCACTGATCGGACGACTGGAGCCCTTTGATGACATTGCTGGTGACTGGAAGCTGAACAAAGAGAGCAGTATTTCATTGCCAACGATGTGGTCGATGAGAAAAAAGTTGCTGTAACTCTTAGTCTGATTGGCGGGAAAACCTATTCCTTGCTACATTGCCTGTGTTCACAGGACAAGCCATCGACAAAGACGTTCGAGCAAATTAGTGACTTGCTGCAAGAGCATCTCAGTCCTAAGCCCAACGTGATAGCAGAGAGATACCGGTTCTACAAGCGTCAACAATAGACGGGTGAGTCGGTTATAGATTACGTGGGTGTCCTCCAGAGGTTGAGTGAGCATTGTGAATTCGGCGAGCGTCTGGCAGAACATCTCTGAGATCAACTGGCATGTGGTATAAAGAACGAAAATGTCCTGAAAAGACCTACCAGAAGGCCAAGGAGATAGCCATCGCCATAGAAATGGCTATGAAGGAAGTATCAGAAATCCAAGGAACATCAGCAAGTGTTAACAAGTTGCAGGGGACAAATAGAAATCGTTGCTTCAGGTGTGGTAGGAATGGCCATGGTCCCGAGGATTGCGTTTTAAGGACCAGAAATGCCACAAGTGCGGTAAGAAAGGCCACATTAAGAGAAGATGCAAGATGAAGAAATCCGGTCAGTCATCTTTTGAAGGCAAAAAACCGGAACAGACCAGTTTAAGAAGCGAAAACCAAAGAAGAAAGTTTTCTATGCTGACGACGATGAAGTGACAACTGATGGTGAGGAATCTCATAGCGACAGCACTTCCTGTTCAGATCTCGGCTATACGGAAGTTGTTTGCGATGTAAACAACACTAGCGAAAAGAAATATGCGTCCATTACGATCAGTCCTAAAATAGACGGTTAAGTCATCAAAATGGAACTTGATAGAAGATCTGCGCTTTCGATAATATGGAAAAGGGATTATCAGCACCATCTTGGTAAATTACGGCTGCGGAGAACAAACGTTGTTTTAAAAACTTATACTGGAGAATGTGTAAGGTCAGAGGGATACGTGAATGTTCTGGTGCAACCCGAAGGTAAGGAACATCGTTTGCGGCTGTAGATTCGTCACGGGGGAGGTCCACCTTTGTTCGGTAGATATTAGCCGCGTCACATCAAGTTAAACTGGCACGAAATCAAGTCCATACGGATGACTCGAGGTAAGAAGAAATTAGACCATCTGCTGGAAAAGTACAGTGAGTGTTTCGGCAAAGACTTGGGTGAGCTGAAAGGAATAACTGCGAAGTTGTACCTCAAGGAAGGAGCTACCCCTAAATTTGGCAAAACCCAGACAGGTCCCATTTGCAATGAAGGGCAAGGTGGACAAGGAACTGGACAACATGGTGAGTAAAGGGATCCTTTTGCTGGTAGAATGGAGTGGTTGGGCTGCAACCATTGTCTCAATTCTGAAGAAAGACGGTTCTGTCAGGATATGTGGCGATTTTAAGGTCACTGTCAATCCACAGCTCAACGTTGACTCGTACACATTGCCTACGATTGAGAGCATGCCAGCAACATTGGCATGTAGAGAGAAATTTTCAAAGATAGACCTCAAAACATCGTATCTTCAAATGGTAGTGGACGGGGAATCGAGAAAATACCTGACCTGACTATCAACGAGGAATCGAGAAAATACCTGACTATCAACAGCCAGAAAGGACTTTTTGTTTTCAATCGCCTGGCGTATGGTATTTCCCCAGCTGCATGCATTTGGCAACGCGCAATTGAACAAGCTTTGAAAGGTATCAAAAACGTGCAATGTATTTTGGACGATATGATAATCACCGGTTCAGACGATTACGATCACCTATGTACCCTCGAGAAAGCCTTTCAGCGATTAAAAGAATACAGCCTCCAAGTCAGCCCCAACAAATGTGAGTTTTTCAAAGATTCCATTGAATCATATCGTCCACAATGACTTAATCCACAATACAAAAATCAAGGCAGTTACAGATGCGCCAGCTCCAAGCAATGTTTCTAAATTACGAAACTGGGTCGCCCTGGTGAACTGCTACCACCGCTTCCTACCCAACTTGTCTACAACACTACATCCATTGCACCAGTTGCTCAACAAAAATCAGAAATGGCTATGGACAGACTCATGCGAAACGGTCTTCAAGAAAATGAAAGATCTCATCACATCTGATCTCGTTTTAGCCTATTATGATCCGAAATTGTCGCTTCGACTGACGCGTCATCAAAAGGTATTTCTAGTGTTATATTACATATCTACCCAGATGGAAGCAAACGCCCCATTAGTTTTGCATCCCGGACACTGCCAAAAGCCAAACAAAATTATTCTCAAATCGATCGAGAGGCCCTCAGCATTGTACGGAGCATCAAGAAATTCAACATACCTGTTTTCCCTAAAATTTATTCTGGTTACCGACTGCAACGTTTTGGCTATCTTCAATCCCAAGAAAGGCATTTCAATAACTACGGCTTCGCGTATGCAAAGGTACGCCATTTTTCTTACTGGCTATAATTATGAAATTGAATACCGGAAGACAAGTGAACACGCCAACGCTGACGGTTTAAGTAGACTACCCCTTCCGTAAGCCAGAAAAATTCATCAGAAGTAAGAGCAATATTCTACGCTACCCTACTCGACAACTTTCCGATTTCATTCAAGCTAATTGCCCAGGCAACATCAAAAGGCCAGGTATTGTCACGAGTTAACGAGTTTACAAGAAATGGTTGGAGAAGATCTTTCCCCTTATCATTCACACAAATCAGAATTATCCGTTTCACAAGAGTATCTGCTGATGAGAAACAGAGAAGCTTCCTACAAGAACTATATAGTGCCCATCCTGGTATGGTGACAATGAAAAAATGACTAGATCGTACATTTGGTGGCCCAATATCGACCGAGATATCGAAACGTAAGCGAAGATGTGCCCAAGCTGCTTAGAGATAAGGAAATCTCCAACAAGAGCTACAGTTCACCCCTGGGAATGGCCAAGTCATCCATGGAAAAGGATCCACATTGATTTCGCAGGACCTTTTCAAGGACATATGTTCATCATAATAGTCGACGCACACGCCAGATGGCCAGAGGTACGGATCATGGAAAAAATCACTGCCCCGGAAACTGTCAAGGTATTTCAAGAACTGTTTAGCGCCTACGGAATTTGTGATGTTCCATTCAGAAGCCTTCCAGAAATTTCTGAAGCTTCATGGAATTATTCACAAAACTACGAACCCTTTTAAACCCTCGAGAAACGGTTTAGGAGAGCGTATGGTTCAGAGTCACAAATCTGTTCTCAAATCGGTGAAGCACGAACCTTGTTCCATGCATGAGAAAGCAGCCAAATGTCTACTGATGTATCGCTCAACTAAAAGCATTGTTATTCCTAGGAAGTGAAATCAAAACAAGGCTGGATTTGGTAAAACCCAATTTACGTGACATCATTTACAGAAATGTAAACACCAAAGAAGAATTTTAGCGCCGTTCCTTTAGTGTGGGAGGTGAAGTGCTTGTGAGGGACTATCGGCAAAACCACGAAAAATGGACATTTGACATCAAAATCGAAACGTTGATGTATGACGTTTTGGTTGACACGTTGACCAATTGGTTGTACGGTAATTGTGTACGGTAAATTAAAAAAGGGAATTTTGGATTTCTCTTTTGCCTTTAATTGCTTATAACATATCTGAACTAAGTGGCAGTTTAAGGTTATGGTTTAGATATCACTGAAGTAATTATTTTCCTTATTCGTTGCCTCTTATAATTACTTCCAGCTTTATTTTCATGTCGGTTAAGTAATTCTTAACGTCACACTCATGGATCAAGTTTATAATCAGAGAGCGTCGAATCACAATAATAGCGATAATACAGAGTGGAAATTATGCAATTTTCAGGTAATTTCATTGATATATTCTGCCTAGTATACTTACAGAGTTTCGTACCTCTTTGTTTGATAATCAGACAAAATGTTCAACTGAATTCTGGTAGCAAAATAGCATTTAAAGCCCAGTTAAGCAGTAATCTACACAGTAAGTCTTGTATTAATACGCGGGTAATGTTGTATATATGTGTAGCCAGTGCGAGACTTCCGGTTGTAAATAAAACATATGGCGGCAACTTACCGTCTGTTTAGTTCCAATTAGTGTTTTCACGTAGTCACCTCGCATACAGAACACCATCGTTTCACGTACCGTCATACCCAAATTATCGAAAAGTACATCCGTTCCTAGCAATGTTTTTATGTCCGCATGATATTTTATCGCAGTCCTAAATTTGAGAATAATTGTTATTGTACCGGATTTTCACGACAGATATGCCCAACAATACCATTATAACAGATCCTCTGACTCAGCCACATGACACTGAATACAGAGCAGCTCTCTCCACTCCTTGGCTCCATCTCATGTTGCTTAGTGTTAGAAGCGAAACAACGATCCAATGTTCGATACAGAATGTAGTGTTCTTAGTATTAACATACATGCGTAAATAAAAGGTGTGGAGCTGACCCACTCAACTCACTTAAAGCGTGAGTCCTAAGCGAGAGACGATTAAACAACACGTGGTCGAGATTGTCTAAATCTCAGTGATAGGAGATATGTCACTAGTATTCGACATGCAACTGTCCACAGTCTGTCACAACTTACTACAGGTAGAGTTCATTATTCTGAGGTTAAGTACATATATGGGCATCTTTTCCGATTCTGTGTCTTGAAGGCCTCCTGGTGTGTTGCTGCTTGTAAATCTTACGCCAAGAAGAAGCCAAATGAATCACTAATTCAGTTGCGACAAAGGACCCAAAAAGGAAACGACATACTGAATTTCCCACTGGCGGGTCTCATAAGCGAGCGGGACGAGGAGGCGTCTTTCAACCAATCCGAAAAGACCAAATTTTTAAAAAGCGGAAAAGTAAAGTTTTGCAACAGCAACGACTAACTCTAACGAGCAATGACACTGAGGGCGTTTCAGCTCAACGGCCTAACCAAATAGGTCATAATCAGAAGCCTTCCTGGGGTAGATGTAAGGCAGGAAGAATAAGTTTTTATTTAACCAAGGAGACATCTTGTGTTCTACAAAAAAGATAAATCAAGAAATTATGTCCAGGGAATCAGGATAGCATTTTCGCAAGGTAGCCACGTTAGCAAAGAAAATCACAATTACAGATCTTTGACTCCAACTATCTCTTTTACTTAACACCACAGAGAGGCAAGCGAAAGCGACACCTCAGTCAGCTAATTTGTTGAACGAAAACAGCAATTTCGATCACTGAGGAAAGTCAAGCGTACGCGGTAGTGCGGCAACTTTTCATGACGCAAAGTCTGAGATAAAAGCTGTTGAAGCTTGCGGAACATAATTCTGCTAATTTTCGTTATGTTAAAAGGCTTCTTACATCAAAGTTCCTTGAGATTTAGCTCGAGACGTTTCGTTACTGTGTCGTAACAGCTGTCTATGCCCATCGTCGAGGCAAGATATGTGCAACGATTATACGGCAAAGTAATTGGGTACTGGCTTAAAGGATATCCGAAATTGCCATCAGCGTAGAGTCGAAATTCTGCGAGACGTTGCCTGAACTCCACATAAACCATCTGACCAAAAAGATGTACATTAAAACGAAGCGTAGCGACTTTGTCATTAGTTCTTCAAGAGACAGTCTTTTTCGGGAAGAAGTATGGCGGACTCGTGCTCTACATTGGATGTCACTTATTCTTTCTGTAGGTCAATGCTTGATCCGTCGATGGAGACAGGCATGCCGATGCAGCTGGCACATGTCAGGGATACGGCTAACACAGCGTGATGTGATACCGATTTTATGAATGGTGGAAACAACCTCGTTGAACAGGTCTGCTCAAAGGGTTGCACTAAGGGCACAAAGTTGACACACATCAACCAGTCCATCGAAATGACAGTGATACAATGATTACACACCCGTAAAGGGCATTCTTAAGGAGCGGGGATCATGTACCCGCTTGGATACCTGGCCCAACTGTAAATTAACATCAACCCTCATGCAAGCTATAGATGGTACGAAAGTGAAGACCCGAACGAACGCCAGAAACACAAACCGTGGAGCTGCAACTACAGGGATTCATTATGATAAAAGATTTTTTTAATAAACATGCTACCTTGAAGCTAAAAAGAATTAAGTTGCAATAATCTTCTTGCAAGTATGTGACAATTTAAACTTTACCAGAAAACCTGTTGATAGAATCGTGATTATTTGGGTGTGATAGTCATGTCCTTCACATTTAGCGATGGTTATTAATTGTTAGTAGGAAATGGTGGGATAACTTGCAACAAGGGACTCTTTCGGTGTGCTCATTTATGGACTTAAATAGCAACGTCGAAGATATTGAAAATCTAACAGTGATGGTTTCAAATTCTACAACATAATTGTAAAATTAAAAGATCTATTTTAATTACTAAAACACGTCTATAAGTAAAACAAACCAAATACATAATTAAATTAAATACGTATCTTTCTATATCATGCTTTGTTGCACTATGGATACATGGATACATGACTAGACTTGGTGTTAATTGATGTTAGTGGGGCTGCGATAATCAGTAATTCCCCTGTTCTCTAATAGGTAAACAATATGTTATAATTGGATGCACACATCCCCTGGATGCACACAGTCATGATTCATGGATATTTATAGCATTCAGGATATGATATCTAATATGGTGTTGTATGTAATAATTATAGTTGTATATAATACTTTGTATGTAAATGACTGAATATGGTAACTAACTTTAAGTTCGTAAATACAACAAATGTGTTTCTTCGCGTAATAGATTCCGGTACGGTATCGCCCCTGCTGCATTTTATCATTTAATAAACATTAACTTTTTAAAATTAACTTTTGTTTTAATTATTAATGAAATACCCCACTGTGAGTCATAACGGTCCACGGTTCACAGAGGTATTCTTCATATGATGTAGATTTGCAGTGTAATCGAAAATCAATTTAAAATAGGGATATAAAAATGATGGCTTTAAAGTAATCAACTTTTAACAGAAATAATAGCTTCATAAATGCTGTCACAGCACAACAGCAGCAATGCAAAAATGGAACATTACTTTTTGTTTAATTTCAAAGCCACATTTTACAGTACATCTGTGACCGTGGGGCTCATTTTCTTCAAGTTGAGGCAGGCGCCTCTGCAAAAAATTGCATCCTCGCAAAAATATTTTTGATATTAAGTTTAAGCTACTGGCACATAAGTCCTTTTAAAAATACTACGCTTCAGACTTCTTTGTCTACTCGTGCCACAAATGTGACTATTTATAGCTGCATTGCAATATTAGCTCCATGTTCAGTCGAATGATTTTTTTTCTACCCTCACTCAAAAATGTGATCAAAATAAAATGTGTTTGTATTGTGATTTGCAACCTCAATAACTTTGCGTTTTGCTGCTCGCACCACAGTTGCTCATTTAATTAAATGCTCAGTTGAAGAGAAAGACCAAGAGCGTTCAACATTATGAAAAGAGCGTTGAACATTATGAATTGGGATGCAACCGAATATCTCTGGCGTTGTGGTTTCCAGCACCAAAACTCGTACGTTTATGTCAACTGTTTTCTAATCTTGAATCTAATATTCTTGGCTATGCCGAAAATTATCTGTGGGGTAGTTCTTAATATCATATAGTTTTACTATTGATTTATTCAAAATATCGTATATTTATTATTTCTCTTAACGGCAGTTTTAATGACTATTGAACGATAACGTTTCAGAATAAACATTATTACTGTTACTTTGAACACTGAACCAGTTAGTTTTGGAAGCTAAAGCGACTTAGCTCAGTCTAATTGCATTTTAAAGTTTAGCTTAAAATGTAATCCACATATTTTAAGATGCCGTATACAGAGTGTTCATCTTAAAATCAATGTCACTTTCTGAATTTGAAATTCACTCTTAAAGTGGGGGAGGGGGTGTTGTGCACTCAGTTCTTGATGCCAACGCATGCTTAAGATAATGATAAGATAATTATAATCTTACCTTTGTCTATTTCGTTTATTGATACATGGTCTAGACTTGGTGTTGATTGATGTTAGTGGGGCTTCGATAATCAGTAATCCCCCTGTTCTTTAATAGGTAAACAACATGTTATAATTGTGAAGCCCTTGTTATCTTCTGTTGGTGTTTGTTACTCCGCCCCGGTGATAAATGGCTTTGGTGGCATGTATGTGTATATATGTTGCTGAAATAATGTGTCTAGGGGAGTTATCTGGAATGCGCACAGTTATGATTCATGGATATATATAACATTCAGGATATATTATTAAGTATGGTGTGATGTCGCCCGAGCTGCATTTTGTCATTTAATAAGCATTAACTCTTTTAAATTAACTTTTGTTTTAATTATTTATGAAATGCCCCATTGTGAGTCATAACGGTTCACAGAGGTACACTTCAATAGGTTATCACTGGCAAGTTTTTTTGTGGTCATGTGCCACATTGGCACCAATATCCATAAAGATAGCTACGGTAAGGTCCGTTTTTCTAAAAGAAACACAGAAAATGGGGCTGTATGACATCACCTTATGAAGTTCCTTGAGTAACCAGGCCTGTGAGACTTATGCCTTTTAGATTAGCGCAAAAGTCTATATAATAAACAGCTGTTCATTTTAAAAAAACAATTCGATTGTATTTGGAAATAAATCAGAAGGCTTTAAACTTCATTTTAATTATTATTTGATTGTGCAACACAATTTTAATTGTACTCTGTTGATGCGGTATTTATATATCTTTAAAATGTATCTTTAACCTTGTGGATATTTTATGTAACATCTACTGGAATTCAATGTCTACGTTCTATATAAAGCAATCGAAACAAAAACAGTAATATCAATAGCATACAAAGCAACTACAGCCACAAAAAGCTCCAAATCAACATATCCAAAAGAAGCTGCTATCAGGAACCTCAACGCACCTTTGCCAGGAAAAAAAGATGCCATAAATTTACCATATACACACATGGCTTATAAAAATAGTCAAATTTCAATACTTTAATCTGATGAGCGAAATCCTTTTAAAATTTATTTAAACTGAAATTATGAAATTACCAGTCGTGCTATTGTTAAAATCAAGTCAAATCTGTAGAGGCAATTCTTGTCTTTAAAAAAATAAATGACAGTCTGTAGTTTCATTTTCACAAAGGTCAATTTGTGAAATATGCAATCCAAAGTCAATTGCAAATTAAAACATTTCCTCTGCTATGTTTTCTTTTTAAAACTGAACAGTTTCCCTTTCCTAGTGTTATTAAGTTCGCATTGGAAAACAATTTGTCTCTTTGTTTCTCTGCAAATCATTTCGGCGCAACTTGTTAAAAACACGAACGACTAGAAATTCGAAATTTTACATGAGTGTTGGGCAATATCAGTTCTGGCAGTCTGTGAAATTTTAAGGTGCAAGATGCCTTAGATGTTGTGCTTATCGATAGTAATGTGATGTCGAAATGCCAAACTTAAGTGATCTCTCAATGTACTTTTTTCCCGTGATGATCTTCAGTTGAATCCTTTTATAGGAGCGGTGTTTCTTAATTAAGCAGTTGGTGTGAGGTTTTTTGCAGTCTTCAGCCAAACATAGATATCAAATTGAAGACTTAAAGCCTCTCCTTCAGTTTAGTTTATTGCGCTGAGTATTTATTCGCATTAATCCCTTGAAAGTTTTGATTTATGTAAATACAACAAATGTAGAAAGTTTTTACGTTTCTAAGTGTATCATTTGGTTTAGAAGAAGCGAAGTACCGCTATAGTTTGGTTATACTAAGTAACAGTGGGATGAACGATTACATTGTGATGTAGCAGATGTGGTTTAATTTGACTACATTTACGTTATGAATTTGTGGAATAAACAAACATTCACAAAAAATACAGAGGATTTATATAACTGAAAATAATTACACTCTGGAATTTTCAGTCTCCATACGTTATTGAATTCCCAATTACATTGGGAAATTCTCAATCCCCGTAGTTTATTGAATTCGTGCGATTCGGTATGGGGTTTCCCTTTTTTTCCGTTTTTCGCCATAACCTTGTCACACAAACTACTCTGAGTTATGGGTATGGCGATCAAATTTGACAGAGACAATGTCTGGCTGGTTCACCTCGGTTTTTTTAAAGAAATTGATAAATATTTTATATACAAAAACGGACATTGAAATTGTGCCTTTGAGTCCCACATATAAGTCTATGATACCTGCCATTGTAGTACATTGAAGTTTGCATAGTAATTGAACAAATATTGCGTGTGTGTGTGTTTATGTCGTATCTTGCCGTTAGGCTGAACAACGGATGCTTATTTCCATATTTGGGGGATGCTCACTTTCACACTTGCTATTAAGTTGCATTCATATTATAAATGAGTGAAAGTTATAAATATTTGGTGTGCCAACTATCTTCTGTTGTCGTTTTTCATTCATTGTTAATTAATTAATTAATTTATTATTATTAGTTTTATTATTATTATTATTGCTACCCTTCTTGGCTTTATTTTTTTAAAGAGGCTAAAAAGTATTTATAAATGCGAATTACACATTTCTTTCACTTTGCCATTTGTTTAGCTGCTAAAATAAATAAGTAAATTAATTACTTAAATTTTAAAAATGTAAACATTTTATACGAGATGAGTGATTCGTCAATTTGTTACTATATGACGTAACATTAATGTTACTGACTTTGTTACGATTCAAACATTTTGACGTTTCATCAATTTCTGGTTTTCGCTGAATAGTCCATCTGGAAAAATTCCGAATATGGCAAAAAGGATGTTAAAGACGTTTCTGTGTTGTCGCGATAAATTACAATTGAAATACAACCAGATTTCATACAGGAAAAGTGTTTTTAACAAAAGCAGCCCGTACATCGTTGCTTATCCAACATCTATTTAACGTTGTCAGAGACATTGATCTGTGGTCGCTACCAATCAAAACCAAATTGTACCAAGTTTAGTGTTGCGATTTGGCCAGGACACTGATGCCACCTCAGTTCGACGTTTTTACTGGGATATACATGTCAAAAACTGCTATGTAGAGTATTGACACAACTGTCAATTTACACTACTTTTAACAAAGATTTGTTTATAATTCTGAAGCGTTAAATTTCACAATCCAATTTTTGTAGTTCCAAAAGTAATTTTCGTTATTCACTAGCGAAAATGGTCTCGCTAAATGCTAGTTGAAAAACACTAAACCTATTTTTAAATATCTCTGCATGCTGTTCAAGGTATATTAAAATATTTTTATTCATATGTCAAAAGTAACGTTATATTTCAATAAAATAAAATAATACGCATCGATGTTTAAAAAATCGAATGCATTTTTTGAATTCGTAGAAACTTGTTTTGAAATTCAACGTTGGTGTTGCAATATCAGGAATTCGAAATTTTCCTTTTTCACTTTTTAGATATTATGGTCTTTTTAGTTTTGCTTCTCATCGTCCTTGTTTGGTATTGGAAATGATTGGAAATTGGAAAACGAAACTTGTTGGCGGACAATGAAATCTCGAACAACCCAAAAATTGTCATTTTAACGTAAATACGCAATTGTACCTGATGATACTACAATTTTGCAGGGAACGCTCTGATAACATTTGCACTTATTATATTACTATCAGGTCAGTTTTAACTACCTTTTGTGGGCACCTAAAACTAGGCAGTTCAGACCATTTCACGCAGTCTAGAGCAAAAGTCACATTTTCTTGGCATAATAATAGATTTGGAAACAGGTGAAACTTTCTCGGATGTAACTCGGAAAGTCTGTTTAATTTAAAAAAAAACACTTGAACAGTTTTGAGCAATTCCAAGTGATCGCAAAATGCTAGGTTAAACAGCAAGTGTGGGGACAAAGGTAGCAATGGCATATTGCTCGAACGTTTAGTCATGTTCTGCTCTTTTCTCCCTACAAGATATCGTGGTATGTAAGCCTCTGAGAATAATATTTTTCTTAAAATATCACTACTCCAGTTTAAATTTCAGTAGTGTCAGCAAAAGGAATTTTCTTGCCATTTACTGCTTGCAAAGGATCAGTTTATTAGATTAGTCTGCCTTTCTAACTAAGATAGAAAATTTTATCATAAGTGCGCAGAAACTGTGAGCATACTTTCAAATTGCAATCCAATATTCAGTGTTGAATGTCGTGCAACGCACACTGTGAGAACTACATTCCATATTACGGAGACTGGCAATCTATGCTGAACTACACGTTTGCATGGCTCCTTAACGTCCGTCTGGGGCATAAACTTATTATGCATGAAACAATACCCAGGTCATCTTTGATTCCAAATATTGGGCTCTCATGGTTCATATTTATATTTATTATTATTTATTGCATCGGCATCGTAACTGCTTAAGGTGTAAAGGTTGGTTAGTCATTTAAACTCAAATTCTGTGTTTACATCAGCCTTGGTGTAAAGTTGCACTATCCATAATATGCTAATCGTGAATATGCAAACTGTGAAATCCAGCGGAACGCATGACCGATTTAAGTGTGACTATTGCTGCCAAGGTGAAAAAATCATTGTATTTATTACTGCTCGATGTGAGCGTGCACAAGGTACTTCAGTTGGTAAAAATGTAACTCGAGAGAAAATGAATTCATCATTATTAAAGTGACATTGTCGTTCTAGTTGGTGTATATTGCGGCCTGATGCGCTGTCCATTCTATATTGATTAAGTTTTGTTGCTTTAAATTGCTTGAGAGTACAAACTGAAGGAGTAGATAGAGTTTTAAAAATGTTCATATTTTGTGGTTTTGTGGGTTTCAAAAGGAATGCTTAAGCCACATCTAGTGCTAGTCAAGATAACATAATAATTGAAACTGGTTTTTGTTATTGTCTTGACATGAAGCCGTATTTAGTGTGACAATTCTGCCCTGATCATTTGACTTCACAATGAAAACTCAACATCATCAGGGCAAGATAACTGGAATTTCTAGCTGGTTTTATAAAAATTATAAAAGATACTGCCACAAGAAGTTTCAAAGTTACTTATTTATAAGAACTTTCAGGTTTTGTACAAAAGATCAAAACAAGAAGAAAAATTTGGTATTCGGGTTTTAAAAGAGTCAAGTTTTATTAGTTGTATAAATGGTAAGTTGAAAAACACCTAAACATGGTTCACTTGAAATTTTGCCTTATGGTTACCACTTCAATAACGGTACTTGCAGTCCTTAGAACGCAGTTAACAATATATTTCACTGCACTGCAGGCACTATTATTCGTTTGATCATTGCTTCTTAAATTTTCTGTGAGGTTTGGATCTCAGCACAATAAACACCAAATAGATGCATTCATAAGTTTAGTTTGATTTAGTTTGTACCGTAAGTTCGATTACTGAGAACCACGTAAGTGCTAGGTTACTGAGCGTTTCGTAACTATTTCTATATTTAGAAATTTCAAGGGTTTTTTTTGCTTTAATTGACACTTCAGTTTTTGACTTCTTACTATTTTTTGTCGTCTCTTTCCAGTTTCCTGTAACTTCTGAAAATCAGTAATCACAGAAACATGCAACATAGAAACGTGTCATTAGCCATGTGATCTCCATTCTTCGACTATGATATGATCGTTAATTTCTTGTAATACCAAGGTATAAATGTTTATAAATATTTAAAACCTTGTACTTGGAAACGTATTCAAGAATATTGTGATAATATGCTTGTGTTTTATAGATAATAAGTTTATACCACACTTGGATGACAGCAAAACATATGAATAGCCTAACTTATAGCTCAACACAGTATGCAGTGTTTTTTGTTGCCGCGATGCATTGTTTTGTGACATACGACAACCCAGTACCACCTATTCAAGGCGAGAATAGATAAACTGGATAGATGCTATGTACTGGTGAATTCATGCATAATTCAGTTTATTAATTTTGATATCCTATTATGGTCGAAGCCGCGCTGCTTACTTGATGTGACTGGATCGTGATAATATAAACATCATAATTACACTTAGGGATTTTCAATCCCCTAGTTTATTGCTTTCGTACTATTCGGAAAAGTGTTTTCGTATGTTTCCTTTTTTACAACCAAAACCTTGTCACTCGAACTCCTCTGAGATGCTTAGGTCTAAGACAACCAAATTTGGCAGAGACACAGTATAGCATGTTAAGTTGGTCCAGCTTATTTTTTTAAGAAATTCATTAGTATTTGATATTCAAAAATGAACATTGAAATTTGAAATTCGAAAACCATGTCACGCAAACACTTCTATGGCTAAGACGGCTAAATTGGGCAGAGAAATAATGCAAAATGTGTAGTTGGTTCCGCTCAATTTTTTTAGTAAATCATTAATATTTAATATGTAAAACCGGACATTGAAATTTTGCCACTGACGCCCATTGTAAGCAAGCAAACGCTTTGATTTCACAGTTAAAGGAATTGGCACGATATCAACCTAGGCGTATTGATCGCCCAACTGTCTACAATGAGAGCCATCATAGACAAAGAGTGATGAAATTTGGCTCACTGATAGTGGGTGATTAAAATGTCATAAGATCCGCATTTTTTACCCATAACATTAGAGAACGATTGACCAATATCTTAAAAACGGTTAGAGATACCTCGATGACCTTGACCACCTCGGTCATGGTCAATGTCAAAAACCGGAAGCGGACCATTATCTCGAAAATGGTTAGAGATAGAGCGTTTTTGTGCTTATTTTCTATTCTTTGGGCCTAAAAGACTATATGTAAGAGGCACCTCGGTGACCGTGACCTCTTCCTTCATGTTCAATGTCAGTAACAGGAAGTTGGCCATCATCTAGAAAAGGTTAGAGATTTTGCGCTAATTTTCACCCTTTGACCCCAAAAAACGTTATGTTAGGGGTACCTCTATAACCTTGACCACTTCGGTCATGGTCAATGTCGACAACCGGAAGTTCTAAAAACGGTTAGATGTTTTGCCATTTTAAGCTTATTTTCGACCGCGTTGGCCTAAAAGAGAAGATGTAAGGGACGAGGTACCTTGGTGACCTTCACCTCCTCGTTCTTGGTCAATTCTGAATTTTAAGAGTTCGGAATCGTACTTTTTGGCCCCCAGTGTAATTTTCGCTAGCTGGTATAGCGAAAACTGTCTAGTTTATTACACTAATTTACATTAATTGTATCATTATTTGAATATTTACAGTTTCAATTTCTGATATTAAAACACAGTTTGTGATATAATTAATTTAATTCTTGATTTGACTAATTTCTGATATCAGTATTCAGTTAATGATATTAAAACATTCAGCAACTTATATGAAAATTGAATGAATTATATCAATAAAAAAACTTATGCTAATGTCAGCAATATGCACCGAAATAACAACATCAAATCTAACAAACTGCCTATTTTAAAAAAGTGCTGCGTTTCAATTTTTATGTATAATTTAAAAGAAAATAAATGTAATTTCTGAAATCGTTTAACAATAAAAGCATTTTTAATATTGAAAGTCTGTTTATTGATATAACTGAGAGAGCGCACATGTCATATCAAGAATCCTTGCCGTCATATCATGAAACAAACTTTTGATACCGGTAATTCAGTAAGTAAAATCAGAACTACAAATACTGATATCAAAAACTAAACTTATGATATCAGTAGTTAATTTATTATACTAAATTTTGTTATCAGCATTTTATCCTGAATTTACCCTTAATGTTTATGTAATTTTTTGTTGTAAAAATAAAAGACACAAAAGCGAAAGGGGCATTCCACAGAAACGTTAAATAAGGAAATAAATACATGAGCTTCGATCTGAATTGATATAGCGAATTAAAAATTTCATAAATTACCCAGGCTCGTAAGAAGAACATTGCTATAGAAACGGACATAAGTACACTTTATTAACAGCACACAGCTGAAGGCTTCAGTTTTAGTTACGGGATTCAATTATTTCTAACATGTTCTAGCGTGTGTAAGTTAAAGCTGTCCATCCTGTGCAGTGTAATTGATTGTTCCTTGCAGAAATATATTTAATTAAAAAGACTTATCTTTCGTCATTTAGCAACCTATAATTAAATAAAAGTAAATTTAGACAGAATGGCAATAGCCTTGCCCATATGAATATTGCGCTAAACGACGATATAGCTATGCTGCACAAAATAAATTACGGAGGTTCTTAACCTTGGAATCTTTAACCCCCCCCCCCAAAAAAAAAAGAAAAGAAAAGCTGGTTGTGACTGAATGCAACCGACTATCTAGAGAGATTTTGATATGCACGATAGCTTGCCGTATGATATCTATCCTTTTGTTCACAGTGGCGTTAAGTCGAGGCCCTAAACCAGTCCTCGTATCATTTCTTATCTCATCTCTGCCAGTGTATATTTACATTAAAAAGCTGTGAAATCTATCAAAATAATACAGCACCATAAGCCATTGATATATATGTATACATTTTTATTAGGCGGGTTTGGGAGCACTTTTAGGCCTGCGTTGCTTTTTAGCTTTTCAGGAATGAATCTAAATCATAAATACTGAAGTCAATTTACTTTTTTTTCTATAAAGTTTATTTGGCACATCAACTCCTATTTCTCGTAGTAGTATTTGTCACCGCAAAACTGTTTCTTAGTTATTACTATAACATAAATAATTTAGCTGAGAAATTGTTTTGATGACTTCAAATATCTCAAAGTCAAGATACTGAAAAAGTTGTTATTTCTCGTCGTAACGTTGTTTTATTGAAAAGAAAAGTCTGTTGCTTATGGCAAACAATATTCTGAAAGAATCTTTTTATCATGACAAAAAAAATCAAATTCTGCCATTTACATTGACAAGAAGAACTGCAGAAAAAGGTTGATACAATTCGCTATCTAAGCCGGGTTACACACACTTCATTACGCGCAGTTTGTAAACTCAATGAGCAAAAATTTAGCACAAATTAACTCAAGATGTTTTCCATTATTTGTTTGACCAATTTAAAGAGAGTAGGGGAGCTTCGAGACAACTGAAGCGAGAGTAGTACGAGAGTGCTGAACGCTAGCCAATCAAGGCGTGGCCCATTGAAGATAGTGAGACACCCCTTTTATTTCAAACCACTTCACTGTCTGGGAGTATTTCTATGTATTTGAAATTTATAAAAAAAAAAAGATCCTTAAGATTTCACTGGTTTCCTTGAGAGGGAGGATTTTTTCCTTCAGACTCTTAAAAGCTTTTTGTGAAGCAGTAGCATTGATCCGTTCGTACACATGACAAGTCTATTTCATGTTTGTGTCAAAAGGCCAAAGGTGTTGTAGAGAGGAGTTTATCCATTCAGAAAAATTAATTTACCAGTTTCAAAATAGAACACACATAAACTACATTAGAAATAGGGAATGACAAAAATTTAAAGGGGGCTTTAAAAGTGCTTTTAAAATGGATAAAGACCGAAATGTGATACACCAACTTATACATTTGGGATAATGGATGTCTATACAGTTGTATTATGAGGTATATTTATTGGCAGAAGTCTGAGAGAGATTGCCAAAAACTAGCCAAGGCAGTGGGGGATAGATTGCAGGGCAGTGAAACACCTCCTCCCTTCAACGTGAACATAAATGAGACAGTGACAGGCGAATGATAAGTTTGTGAGATTCTCTTTTTATAAAGTCAGCATTTTGATGTATGGTGCTTTTTCAACACGTACATTGAAGGGCTACCTGAGACGTTCAGTTGTATGCTGACATTTAAAAACATCAAGTTAAAAGGCGTTCCGGTTTATGTTTGAAAGTTTAAACGCGACAGTTTGGAAAGACAGTTCTTGTTTCATTAATATATTTATAGAGAAAATATCTTAAATAAAATATTATAATTGCATACTGATATGCATCATATAGAGCTTCGAGCAAATTTACAGACAAGATATACCACTTTAAATTGCTTAAAAATAATTACGAAGGCTTGCATTGCAGATATAGGGCGATATGTCTTTAACACAAATGGGGGATCAGGACCATGAAAAAATGATGCGTTTTTAGTTCAATGGCACGTTTAAAATACAAAAATCTATAGTGTATTAGAGAGTTTCAAGGATTAATAGTTATGTTCATTTGAACTCGGTATCAGTTATGACAAGTGGCAAATTGTTTGTTTTAAAAAGGCAACGAAGCAGTAATAATAATCACAGTGTGGAGGATATCCAGGCCAATAGTTAATAAAACAAACAAGCAGAGCCTACAAAATAGAGCTCACGGTAAAATAACGCGGAGAAAAGTGAGAACACAGTTGAGCAATGGATAAGCTAAGATTGTTCCTACTTTTACTGACAGTACAATTTGGATTACTGCAGCAATTTTGCGTTGCAGAAAGCCCGACTTCACCCCCATTCTCAGATAATCGAGGTTAGTAGAACACGTATGAAATCAACTGCTTTTTCGTCAGCACACCGATGTAACCGGCTCTTCAAGTGTTTCCTGAGATTGGTGTGATATGTGTATACTGTGTGTGTGTGTGTCTGTGTGTGTGTGTGTGTTTTGGGGGGGGGGGGTGGGGGAGGAAGGGTGGGGGGGGGATGAACAGTTTCCTTTTATATAAAGTGGTATATGGCGTTTATAATTCAACATACTCTCCTTACTCCATCTTGGTTTTTGTTCTTTTTAGTTTAAAATTTTAAAGTAAAAATTATTGAGTTATTTTTCGTTATTCTAAATTTCAACTATGTCAGATAGATCGGAATTATTTTGCCCTGCGGTGGCAAAATAATAGCATTTAATATACAATTTTCAGGATCATTCGCTTTTTTGCTAAAAATTAACATAAAAGTGCATGTATTTATCAGCAGGACCGTTCCCTTAAGCTATAATTTAAAAAAAAGAGGCACAGCAAAATATTCTTGATAAGCCTCTGAGTCAACGAAGTTGCCTAAATCACTGCCCTGGAAACTGAATTCGTTGCGTTTTTCATATTGTTCAAGTTATGGAACGAATTGGCCAAAGAGTGCTAATGCAAAATAATGGCAAACATCCGTGTTTTATTCTTGATTTTATAGACATTATAGGCATTTTTTAAGATCGATGCGACTTTGTACCCAGCAAACAACCGACGCCTTTTCTGGTTGAAAACAGGTTGTATTTTGGTCGCGACGACTTCACAACCATATTCTGACCTATTACCCTAAAACCCGACTTTATTCCGACGTCGAGGCGACGTTGGTTTTCTGACGTCATTCCGACGTTGCAAAAACGACCAAAAAGCGATGAACATTATTATCGCTCATCGGAAATGGAAGTCATTTTGAAAACGAAGAAGAAAAAACGTAATTTTTACATGAAAATTTTATAATTTTGATGGCGCGTCGGTATTTTTCTTCCTAGATTATAAAAATTTACATGGAAAATGTTTTCGTATGTATTTCACAACAGCAGTTGAATAATTAATTATCTATTAATTATATAACTCTAGTCAGTTTCAGGTCGGAATCCGACGTCGGTTCCAATTTCATATATAACCTAGAACCGACTTAATTCCGACGTCGGATTAAAGTCGGAACCCGACGTCATTCTGACGTTGAAAACCCGACGTCGGTTCCATTTCATATGCAACCAAAACCGGCACGTCAGTCCGACGTCGGAAACGTCGGGTCACGACGTCGACCCGATGTCATTCTGACGTCTTAATGTTTGCTGGGTAATTGTGAGTCTGACACGTAGAAACCATTCAAGGTGATGATAACTTAGTTATTGCAGTAAGAATTACAAAAGTTGCATAAAGAGGGCATCCTTTTAGTTGTGAGCTAAGAGTATGAAAATAATTTAGGGTGTATAAAAAGACCAACAATTTGCGTGTATTTTATGGATAGCTCCAAAGATGCGGTGTACGAAAATCGTTAATTGTTCAAGGAACTTGGTGAATGAAGAATTGTTTCAATGTCTGCAAAATTTTAGGCTCTTTTTTTGGCTGGTCCATATTCCTGCTTGTTAACTTGAAAAAAGGGATTCCAGATCAAGGAAAATGGCTGAAAATTTAATGCCTTAAACAGTGTTTTGCAATCCTACTTATTTTAGGTAGTTTCCACTTTTTCACATTTAAAAAGAAATTTGCAATGATTTTTTAAAACCTTCGTTTGTTCATATACCGTGAGCCAAAATGGTAAAAAAAAAAGATAAAATAACATTTGTCTACACATAGTTTTGCAGGAACAAAAGTAAGTGCAATCACTTAAAGTAACAGATTGGCAAGATGTTTTTCAGATACCGTGGTTCATTTCATATCTTGAATGTGGATAAAGCTTATCTCTGGTTACGAAATGGGAGTTGCTGAGTAATGCCACGGGGCAAGTAATTGGCGGTATCGCATAAGCGGTGTTGCACATGTAAACAATAAACAATACTGGAAACAATCGCCATATGATTATTTTAATTGTGAAGTTGCGGTGCAGAAGGTGGTATAAAAGGATTCGTTTTACCTAGTAAAACAGTGTGACGTTTCGCAACGTTGGATAGACGTCGTACGTATGGTCAACGTCGGAGTTTGGTTGATTATAGAAATCGAAACAACATATGTCTGCCGACGTTGGATGTCGTCCATTATCCGATTTCTGATCAACGTTGCGGGAAGGTTGCAAACGCCTATCTTCTGACGTTATACAGGCGTCTGGAAAATATTCATTTGGACTCACCATCGAGAATGACAAGCATAAGGTGTCAAGGTCATCCCTCCGTCAGAGTACCCCAACCTTGGGTTATCTGCTTACACACGATATATAAGAAGTCAATTTTCATGAATCTTTGTCACAAGAGGGCCGGAAAAAAGCTCCTGAAATTCCCAAATTTTACGTCCCCATTTTGATCTGTTTTCGAAGAGACAGTGGGTGCCATTTCGGGTGAGCGATAACATGATGACGATTCACACCCACATTACAACCAGATTTAATATTGGGTCGACGTTTCAACCTCAATTCCGCGTTGAGAGGGTGTTAGAATGTCCTTCTTGTCAGAGTCCTCTCAGGATTGCAGAAAAAGGATGCCAAACATGTGAACGTAACTTTCGTCAAATGTTTAATTACTCAAGAAGAAAAATTGTCACCCATACTCACCCGCCAGAATCCGCCAGTTCATTTAGAACCTGCGCCAGAGTCTTTTCGGGGTGAAGTCGGAGAGCTGCAGAATATTTTTGACGTTTAAACGACGTTGATCTGGGTTTATAAATTCAACTTTACACCGATGCCAATGGGAATGAAAGAATCCGACAATCCAATCAAAAAAGCAGAAAATTAGATGGCGAAACAACCTCAGACTTGCCGTATATTGGTCATTGAAAATGGGAGTCATTTTAGGGAGATAAAGACTGGAGATGTGCAGAAGTTAAAATTTAAGGATTTAAGCGGTTTTAAATTTAAATCGTTCGATTTTTATTTGTCTATCGATCCTTCATATTTCAAAATAAAAATATCTTTATATTAATTTCGTAAGCTCAACTGATGTTATGCCATGCCCAAACATCTATTTTTAAATCTGACTTCAAAAGAAGTGGAATTCACCATCAGTTTTCTTGCAATTAGAGGCTATATATAGAGAAATGGGACTTTTTGACCCCCCCCCCCCACTTGTAAGCAAAATTTGTGACGTCATCCTGTGACATTAATATTAGCGTATGCACACATCAGACACCGCACTCTCCCCCACCCCTCTCCCTCGTGACCGTTTACGACCAAATGTCGATTGAATTCCAGTTGCACACATCGGCTACGCTGGTCGAATACACTGCGCGGAAATCCTTAGTTTCGCCTGTACAACGGGCGACCCATAACATACCTTGTGACGTTTCCCATTGACTAAAATATCAGCCAAAGCAAAGACCAGACTCCTCCCCCCTTACCAGACTACTCCATGGTGCATACTTTACTCATGGTCTCTAATAAACTAAGAAATTGAGCAAGAACATTTTGAGGAAGCACACAGACTTTCTAAATTTATAATTTATATTCACTTTCATTTTATCAGACCACTTCTGAAACAGCCTTTTTTTGTTTAAAAGAAAACAACACATCTTCAATCGTATATTTTTGTGTTTTGAGAAATAATTACCAACAATATAAATATATACCATTTTTGAGAGAACTAAAATGCATGGGCGCGATGGAAATCTTAAAGGAGGAAAACATCACACAATTGTTTGTGTCTTTAACCGGTGTCTTTTTGCGGCTGACGAAACAAAGGTCTTCGCCCAACAATGAATGATGATTAAAAAGCGCTGTTTTCACAGGGATGATAAAAGTTTTTTTTAATTAAAGACATTTTCCTATATCTATAATTAGGAATATGTTTTCGCTGTAACTGGGACAAGTCAGTCACGTAAGAACCTGCTGGAAACTGGGTGTGTACGTTTACCCCCCTCACTTTCGAGGCATAACAAAAGGATCTAAACGCGAGAAAAGAAACAGGCAGCTTCAGGCTTGACTCCACGCCCATCTGTATCCCTACGCCTTGAACCGGCCAATAGTTAGAAATCTCCATATTTCTTACTTTCCATTAACGTTGTTCCGCTTCTCCCTCGGAACTTGAATGTGGAGAATCATTTTAAAAACCCACATGCAAAACGATGCTGTCTTAATCTCTGTCCATCATTAAGAGCTTTTAATGTGTCAGAAACAGAATGATTTCGTAACATGGATCATTCAATCTATTTCCGAAGCTAAGGGTGAAGGGGAGAGGGTAGAATTCATGTATTTTGGCCAATGTTGAAATAGACCCTAGTTTTGCTTGGATTAATTATTATAAAAATAATACAAAAAATGCTTGGTCTGGTACCACACTATTACCTTTATAAATTAACCAGCACAAATTGGCAGAATGACAGAGTAAAACTTATTTCGAAACCCCTGCTTCCTTACGATTTTTTGGTCAGACTGCATTTAACGTTAACATAAATGCGTGAATGACTATCTTCACCAAATTATTTTTTTTTTCTAAGCGATCAGAAAAAAACGTTTCTGAGGCTGCTGTCGTCCAGTCTATTACATGTTTTTGACAATTAGTCATTAATTAACTGAATTGCTTAACTTTTAAAAGCTTCATGGTTGTAATATTTCAATTTCTAAGGAGCTGTGGACTTCAGCATATTACATAAATGTTGGATATGAGTGTTTCCTAAGTGACGCCTATTATTTTTCTGGCAATCGACCAAAATTGGCAGAATGACACAATTTAAAAAATATAATAGGATTTTTAATATCTTTGAGACCTTTGCTCGAATCGCTTTAACATACGGTGTAAGTGTTTCCCAGCTTGTCTTGTACAATACATTCGTTTTTATTGGTGCTATGCCCCCTCTCCCTCTCATCCCCCCCAAAAAAGTGTGAATGTCGAAAACGCCAACAAAGGCGCTGAAACTTTGGCCAAACATATTGTAACTTGCTGAGAATGTATCTTGAAAGCCAGGATGCGGCTCTTGGCAACTGGGCAAAAAGTGGCGGAATCGCGGAACTAAAAAAAGTGCCATATTTAAAGAAAAACAACCATTGAGTTGAGGTAACTGATAACTCGGATAACTTTGGTTTTCTCACTTTCAAATTTGTTATGAGTGTCCCTTAGATAGGTCTCTGCTGTGCCGAATCATTTGTTGTCGAAAAAATTACTTCAATTTCAGCTGGCCGCAATGTCTCCGCACATTATTTTTGATTGTCATAAACATCACTTCGTTGTTCGAACAGTAATCAATAAAATTCGAAATAATCTTGAGCTGACTAAGTTTGAGACAATTAGTTACATGATTTTTAACTAATAGTAGACACTATACGAATTAAACTGTGCTTTTAGCTAATAAAAAGACAAACCGCTCTTTTCCCATCTTAAATCAATCCTAGCAACTTCTGGAGATCAAGCAGTGCACACTATTGTTGCTTAAGGAACTGTGACGGCTCTGGAGGTGGATAAAACATCGGTTGGTTAAAAACCGAGATTAGAACAAAGCCAATGCTCATAACCTAGCTCAGCTTTTGAAACTAATACGGCTGTCAAATCTTTTTTCATTTGATTCTAAAACGTAACAGTACTTCACAAATTCAAATGGCATACTTTGCAATCTTGGTCGTTCTAAAAAGAACCACTGTGACCTTTAATTTCCCTGTTCTTTTTCTGCTAATTTTTTCTTGAACCAGATTTGTCTTTTTTATATTTTTTCTTAATTGTCTGCTACAACGGCTAGACTATTCACAATTGCAAGCAAATGCGGATCCAGATTTAGGTGCAACAGAGGGAAATAGCTCTGTCGGAAGTATAAACTGAGTATCCAATATTTAGCCATCAACCGGGGCTTTTGGTACGACAGGAGCACTATAGGTTTGGGTGTTGTCCATCTGCCTGTCTGTTCCTCCATCGCCGACTATCACTGCCACCCTGATAGTCCGTTGCTTAGTACATATATTTCGTATATAGCAAACCTATTTCAGTGGGTACCTGTAGGTTTTTTTATTTTGACCTTGACCTAATTTTAAGGTCACATTGACCACCATGTTTGATTTTCTATTCTCGATGGGGACTCTGCTCTGTGCAGTGACTTGTTTGAATAGGTTTTTTTTATTAAGTTTCACTTCCTGAGTATTAAGTTTATTTTATTTCTTGAGTATTTCAGAACATATTTCTTAACTTTAAAAAACGTCCAGTAATGGTAAATAATATGACAGAGACAAAACTCGAATAAAACTAGCAAATTAGTCAGTTTGTAAAAAATCATATATTGTTTATCAAACCTACAAATTGCAATTTTATCTTCTTCGTTTTCTTTTATATTTTTGTTCTTTTTTGTAAAAAAAAGAGAATTAAAGTTAAGTGCTTCAAGATCAAGTGATGCTTATTTACATAGCAATAGGTAATTTTTATGCGATAAAACATTTCCATGTACTTTGACAGTAGCTTTAATACAGCATCATATACATCACTATCCTTCCTGTCTTCATTTCATCGAACTATTTCTCAGGTCGTATGTGGCTTTAACAACCTCAAATTTACTATCACTAGCTAATAATTATTTGAAAACTTATTAAATTAGCAGAGAAATACAAAACAGGCTTTGCATGAAATGAAAAAAAAAACACTAGGAAGTCCATCAGAGTAGAGTTTTATGTTTTAAATAATAAAAAAAAAAAAATAAAAAAAATAAAAAAACAGGATAGTCAAAATATTTTTCCTATCATGTCATTAAAAATGAGGTGGATATGACATCTGCCGTAAATGTTTTTGAATTCTAGTCGTGTTCGCCCTCACAGGCAGCACATAGGTTGGAGAAATTTGAAGCATTGAAATGAAAGGTGTAATTAGGTTTGTTTTGCCGAACTCATCAATATCTCTCCAGAAATGTGGAAAATGTGAGCAAAGAGTGTTTATGCGATTAACTACCGACTGAGTTGATTGACGTGTTATACGGGTACGCACTAATTGACGTACTGCAATATGTTTACATACAATCTGTTGACTGTTTGATTATTCAAATACGTCAGTGGTCAGTCTACACATTACAGATCAGGAGAGGATGATCTTATATAATTATGCCGGATCTTGGCATTAAAAAAAAACGTATCGTGATATTTGTGCTTCAGCGATCCCGTTTATGGAGGGAGAGGCCTGAGCGTTCACCAACCATCTGTCTTGTCCTCTCTTAAGATGAGGTGGATATGCCATTCATATCAATCTATTGCTCTTTGCATACTGCGTCTTAACTCTGACGTGGTTTACCTGAGTTGGATGAACACAAAGAGGCTTAACGTAGCCAGGTAGCTTAAGCTAAATCAGGTAAACTTAGTTAAGACGGAGTTAACCCATTAAATATTTCTGTTTTGGATCAACGTTGAATAGACCTCGCACCCGACTTCGGATCACAACAGGAATTAGAGAGACATCCGTAAAAGAGATCTCCGACATCTAATCAACGTTGCGTAACGATTGCAAATGGAAGTCGAAACAACATCTGTCTCCCGATAGCTACGACATGTAGACCTCGGGGAAACAATAATCTATTATCGCCATCTTCTCAGCGACAATCATACGACAGTTACCCTCTCCCCCCTCCCCCCCCCCCCCTCCTTCACAGTATCCAACCCTTGGGTCATCCCGTAACTCGGGAAGTCCACTTTCATGAATACTTTTCAAAGATAGATGCGAAAGAACTGCGCGCTCTTGAAATTCTCATATTTTACGTCCTCTTTTTGGTCTGCTTTCAAAAAGACCTGTCATGGCTACCATTTCCTTGGCGATAATACAAGGTTTTTTGGGTTGTGAGACCGACGTTTTTCGACGTCTGTCCAATGTCAATTTTCCAACGTCTATTCAACCTTGCACTAAAGACGCTTGTTGGTTGTGACCAAAAAGCAACGTTGCTTACGGAACGCCTATTCAAGACGTTGGTTATATGTTTTTCTGTGGTCGCGACCAATCCCAACCAAAGTACAACCAGAGTTAATGTTGCGATTTGGTCTTATTGATGTCGCAACCTGAAATCCATGTTTTATCAACCTTAGAATGTTTACTGGGTAAGCTGCAATATGAAAATGGTATAAGTTTATCGGACAGGACACATAATAATTACCCCTTGTGGTTCACCAAAATTGTAATTGTCTATTGGCTAAGGGGCATAGCAGAGTGACTTTTCGCAAGTGACTTTCCGCCAGTCCACGCCAACAGATTAGTGTAAACCTCTTTTCATACTGCGGATTTGCTTTGGATTAGCTTAATTAATCCTGAACAAATTCGCAGTTATGAAAAAGTACACGCTCATGACTAACCAATCCTGGATGGCTAACTAATCCCGAGAAAGCCGCAGTATAAATGCTTACCGGGTTTGCTGAGCCCCGGCTTAAAGTTTCCGATTTCCTGCTGACGTAACGCTGTAAAATAACACAGTGTTCTAATTCTTGATCTTAAGAAATCGACAGAATGAAAAGACGCAGATTTAAACCCACCGCGATCAGTTAAACGAAGGTTTAAGCTTCAATTTGAAAAAAGAACAATGCATGATTAGTGGTGCGGTCGATTTGAAAGAAGTTAAGCGAATCCCAAATTGACACGCAGTATGAAAAGCGCCCAATAGCGGTGCTGATCTGGAGTTGTTCCGTTTTATGTAAGGGGGAAGAGCAACATAGTTATCACCTGTCGCCATTTTTCTATTTTTTTTTTGATAAATTTAAGCCTGGTTTTGGTGGTGGTGTTGGTGGTGGTGATGGGAGGGGGAATAAAACCAATGTTATATTATTGCCGTAGTGGCGGAGGAAGGAGGGGGGGGGGGGGTTACAACCAACGTGATATCAGTTTATTGCGATTAAAGATAATCATGCAAATACATGGACAGCTAATACAACTCTAGCACTTTTATTTAGACATTATTTTATATTGCATACAAATACATTTTTAAAGCTGTTTTACTTAAATTATTACCTTCTAGCCCATGTGAAATGGAATTATAACCACAAGAAAATTGAGGACACCCGAACATTTGTACAGTTGCCCGTTGTATGTTTTGTTTTTGAATCAAATTGTTAACTCCTATTTTTTGCCACATGTACAGATTTGAACGGTGTAATTTTCTTCATTTCAACCCAGCTTTAAGAATCTTTAAAATGTTGAACGTATGGCCGGTGAAGTATCAAATTATGTTATTAATAAATTGGGTTTACTCCTGCTGTTTTCTGCCCTGGTTGGCCTTGATTATTAGAGTTCAGACACAAAACGAATAAACTTTTTCATCCATCTTTGAAAAATGGTGTAGAATGGGTCAACTGTTCTCAGCAACAGGGACGAAATTCATGAGGACACTAACCCTTAGATGGGGATAGACTCTCCATAGCGTCTATTCATTGTAATGAACTCGTTTAAAAGGCAAAGTATACAACAAAGGATGTCGTTTTCTGCTGAAATAATCACCATTATGTATTTAGCAATTTGGCGGTTCACAAAGCTCTTCATTTAACCTTCTTGTTCCTACTTTACACACTTTATTAACTGTTTCAAAGTTTTTAAGAGTTTCAAAGTTGTTAGAAAAGATAAAAAAATCTGTTAGGTTTTATATTTTGAACTTTTTAAAAGGACAAAAGCCCCTTTTATAAAATACTAAAACAAGACCAAAGAACCGAATAATAACGTTCATAGAGTCCCATGACGTACAGTTAAGCCAAATCAATGCGTACGATACAGAGGATTGTCCCACAAGCGTTATATCAGTCTGTAAACAACTAAATCAGTCGCAAAAAATAGCTTAAATATTTTAGCAGATGAGTATCTCTTTTCAAAGGCGCGGCTGAGAATTTGGGTAAAAATATATACTGACAGTTTGCATGCATTCGTGGTATTTCTTTTGAAATCCGCATATAATATTGACATAAAACCAAAAAGGATGTCAAATAATTGATATATAATTTTTTTCTAGCTTATAAAACATTTTTGGGCTCAGAGACGATGACAACTTACACTGTATAGCGATGTTTGTTCAGTTAACATTTTTATGCAAATTGTTCGACATCTTTGACAAGAGATATTCAGTTGTAGATTCCGAGTAAATGTATATATTTAATGTTTTAATAAACGAACCCATCCTAATGCTTGGAATTGAAATAAACAAAACAGGAATATGAAAAAAAGTACCACCCTTAAAAATAACTACATTTCCGTTCAAACTAGAACTGACAGTTGTCTATTAAAGGAAGGTAAAATAAGCTTGTATAAGTCGGAACACTCAGTCGCGAATGAGCAGGGAAAGCATCGATATTCATTCATTCGAATAGACGCTTGTTGATAAGTTGTCGTTTATCGCATGGTTTACCATGTTGCTGTGTGGTTGTAAGAGGGTGCGTAGGCCCGGTGTCGGTCTGAGCTCGACATATACAAAATTCCAAGCGATTAAAATAATAGTGCAAGCATTCAGGACACCTGATTTGTGGCACACATTTGGCCAAGCGAACGAAATTACGAGTTACAACTAAATTTTTACTTTTTTCCTTACATGTTGTAAGAAGAAGAGAAGAAACGTCTTTAAATATTTGACAGTGTAATGTGAGGTCTGTGTTTTCAACCTTAACATATGGTTAAATGTAGCATGTAAATCACTCCCGTAGTATCAAATATCCAATTTATAGAGCTCCACATATTTTAATACATCAGTCTAAATCTTCTGAGAAGATGTTGGCCCCTTTTTCTGTAAGCGTTACATCAAACAATAATTTAATAAATAAAAAAAAACAAACGAATTTATCGTATTTACCATGTGTCTAACATGTGAAGAGTGAAACCCCAGTGCAGGACAAGCTCGCAAGAAGGACGTTATACCGAAGAAGACAACACGTCAATGCTCTTTTCGGGTTACCTCTTTTAAATAATGTAGTAGAAGTTGAAAAATTGCAAAAAAAAACAAAAAAACTTTTACTAGTCACAATGCAGCTTGAAAAAGTGAATTCGTGTTTAGCAAGTCAGATCTGAAATTTAAAAACCCTAATTATGCATTATGCAAGTTTATAATGCCACACCGTTTCCAATGCAGTTTCAAGTCCTGAGAGTGCCACAGTGTGGAAGTGGCGCTTCAATAGCTCATTAAAAAAAAAAGAATGAAGGCTCATCTTACTTCCGTACTTTACAATATACATGCAAATGTAATGATTTTTCTATTGCTTATTTTATTATAAAAATATCGCTGAAGCTTAAGGTTCATATCACATGAAGCTTATTTCCCTGGGTTCCCATTACTTTACAAAATTGTTATGCACAAGCAATAAGGAAAACAACATTAGTACAGAGCGTTCTTGCAAAATCACAGCAAGTATAATAAGCTTGCATGTTAAAGGGATTTAAGACTAAAACGAGGTCATGGATAAAAGAAATAATCATGATAAGCCAGTTCCAGTTTAGATTGGAACATTATTTTCATAATCTGAAATTTAAATATTCGAAATGTTAACCTTGCATGATTCATAATACATATTGTGCGATTGTGAATATATGTCACGCCCAGGGTAATATGTACATATTTTTTCAGGATTTTACAGTCTTGGAATTTTAACAAAAGACTGGGCCAAAAATTAAACTAATGTTTGATATTTTAGCTAAAAGAAATAGTATATAACTAAGCAAAACTTCGCGTGACGCGTTGAGAGAAACGCAGACTTAAATTACCTTTCTTAAAACATGAAACTGTGACATCACTTTGCTCGCATTGAATTTGATAAGAGGCCCAACCTCGAATTTCTTAAGTGACGCGAGCAAACAGTAGATGTAAATCACGGAAAGCCACGGATTATGCTGTCAATTTCTCGTTCTTTCTGGCAAAGGAGCAGAAAAAACGCGTGTATTCTTTCTACCATTTTCCTCGCTGACAACACCCATGAAGACTCATGAAGAACTTTCGGTATCCAGGGCATCAACAAGAACATCAACACATAAGAGGCCAATAATTTTTAAGCACTAAATTCAAACGTTTAATCTTTTAAAAGGATTAAAATGCTATTTTATGCACCGGCCTTACAAGGCCAGGGGGCATAATGATTTTACTTGACCGTCCGTCCACCCATGTGCCTCGCTTTTTTTTAACACTATTCCGGCAAAATCTGTAAACCGATTTAATGAAACCTGGTGTGAGTATTCATGTCGATGACCTTTTGGTGGTCGTTCGAAGTCACATTAGATACTGTCGCAATAATATACTTTGTGGGCGCGACAGCGCCAAAGCCTGCGAACTGACTTTCATGAAACCTGAGTTGACTATTTATGTAGATGACCTCTGGGGTAATTAGAATATCGTCACCTTGAGTGATCATTCAAGGTCATGGTTGCACTCTTGAGTATTTGCCTTCGACACTGTTGCAAGGGTGGGCTTATGGACACGATTCCGCCAAAGCGCATACGGATTTTAATGAACATTGGTGCGAGTATTTATGTGGATCCCTGGGAATGATTTGTTTTTGGGTAACATTGAGTGGTCATTGTAATTTACGGCTGGACGTTGAGTAGTTGAAGTCCAGACTGTTTGTTTCTGTGGGTTTTTGTAAACACAATTCTGTCAAAGTTCGTGCGCGGGCTTTGATAAAAACGTGGTTTGAGTATTTATTAGGATGATGTCTCCAGCTTATTTAATTTTTGTGAACTTGAGTGGCCACTGAAGGTCACAGCTTGACTTTGAAAATTTACGTCCAACACTATCCTGGGGATGAGTTTGTGAACACGATTCCACCAAAGCCAGTGAAATCACTTTAATGAAAGTCAGGTTGAGTTTTGTATGGATATTAATTTTTGGTGACCTAGAGTGGCCATCCAAGATCATCGCTGGACTTGGAATATTTAGCTTCGACACTGCCTGATGGTGGTTCTTGTGTGTCTTGTACACATAATTCTGCTAAAACCGGTGAAGAACTCGGTGTGAGTGTCCATATGGATGACCTCTAGGACTAAAAAGATTTTAGGTACCTCGAGAGGTCATTCAAGGTAAACGCTTGACGTTCAATTTTAACTGTCAATGCTGTTTATGTTAATCTTTTGATTCTTTTGGACCCGATTATGCCAATTTAAAGAACAGATTTCGACAAAATTCCATGTGAGTATTCATCTCGATAATCTCTCCGCCTGGTTCGGCTTCCGTGACCTCTCATGGTCCCTCAAGGTCACCGCTGGACTCTGCGTTCAACACATTTCACCAGCTTTCCACGGTTTCCTGCTAGTATAAACACACGCTTTTTTTCTTCTCGCCCCGTATTCAATGCTGCGTCGCCTTGCCTCACCCTTTTCCCCGAACTGGGGGTCAACTCTTATCATTTTCATATAATGGCAGTAATGAAGATGGAGTATAACTACTTGAAATCACTATGTTATCTTTATTTCATGCAACGTGGGTCATATGTTATGGATTGTAATGCATAAATTTCACGCATCCGGGTGAAACAAACATGTGTTTTTAAATAAACAACGATGCACTTGTTCGTAAATTTTGTTTAAAAAAAACAAAGAATTGAAACCCCTATATAATGCTTTACAGATATTTGCGGCCAAGTGTTCTAGGATATGGAAGACTATCCGGTTCTTTTCTTACATAAACCTGAAAGTAAACAATTTTTTTTGTTACTATGGCATTTAGGGGATTTATACGAAACCTAAAAGGTCATAGATATTTACTGATATCTGACATCTTTGACATATGACCAAATAAGCAATATCTTACGGCTTGGTCCTAAATGATACGCAGTACATGATAATCTACTTTTATTTCGCAATGCCGCCACCACCTATGGAGAGATGTGTGCAACTGATCCTACCAATTGTTTAAACTGATTTTCCATAAAGTAACACAGAATATTTACAGCCTGGACTTGTTCATTTTTAACCTCACGGAAAACACCCTCCCCCTCGCACCTCCCCGGGCCGACGAAAGTAGGACTGCCGGAATATTCAAATTCCTGGTTATGTGGCTCGCTGCCTGATGATTTCGCTTTAAAAAAAATTATGGACGCTATTTCCAAACGTGATGCGCTTGATAACTCTTTGGTCGTTCTTATACAACAGCTGACCTCTGGGGAAATCTCTCCTGTCCAGTATAAACACAAGCGGATGGATATAAACTATTTCCCTTCTTTTATTATATCGCGGAACCCGCAGTGGATCTTTCGAACTGCTGTAGAAGTTGGTTGTTGGGCAACAACACCTATTCGGTTAATTTTCGCTATGGAATTGGAAAGGGAAATTCCAACCACATTCTCGCATAATACGTGAGCAGGATTCGCAAAATCTAGCACAGCTTTTTTTCTTTCTTGCAAGGTGCGATAGCTTTGGCACTATGACTCCACAAGAAAATGTTGCTTTTCTTATTGAAATACAATTATTCCAGGGGAACAACGCCCTTTAAAAGAGTTACAGGCGATCCGGGTGAATGTGAAAATCCACTTCTCGGGCTGAAAGCACCTCTACTTTGGGACATTGCAGTGACGATTCAGCCAGCAACTTGAAGAATTAAAAAGGTCATCAGCAGTTTTTCTTTGATGATTTTGACTAAAGCAGTTTCAAGTCGCAGCATAAAAGGCACCGACGATGGCTTAAGAAAGCTAGGTCACTCTGTTAAGCTTGAATTAAGCAACAGCATGAAGAAAGCATGATTGTCAGAAGTGTTAAGACTGACAAAACGCAAACAGATCAGCGGTTTTTTTTTTTTTTTTTTTTGTCTACAAGTATATTACTGCCAACCAGGTGTCTTTGTGCTAACACTAGTATTCTTCTTCTTTTTTTTTAAATTTTAGCATCCATTTTTAGAAATTTCATGATTTTAAGAAAACGTACGCTGCTCTTGAGAGCGCTCATACAATTGCTTTTTAACCTGTTAGAAAGCAAAATTATTTTCTGTTTTTGTGAGGAATTGTGCGTGTAGGTAGGCAATGGAGACATCTTCGAGTTAAAGCATCTATTCCTTTTTATGTTGAATTTTATTTTAGTAGGCCATCTATTTTGAGCTTTAAGTATGCTCAATCGATGCCTGAATAACTTGGCTTCTCTGATTCACCGAAAATTTATAGCGTTTGATAAGATATCAAATGTTTTGATAGGAAAAACGAGATCATGACATATCCATCCTCTGCTGCCCAGTGGAGTGACAACAACGCATAAAACAACACTATTTTGATGTGTTTGTGCAGTTTCAGTTCAGAATTGGGATCTGTGGCAGTTAGTCATTCAGAACAAGCACCTTTCAATATGAACTATCCGCCACAAGGAATATTCCAAAAACTTATAATATACGATACGGTAATATACGAGATGAATAGAAACAGGTGGTGATGTCATGTATCAAATAAAATCTTTTTGTTTGAGCTTCTAGCATACACACTTTATAATATGGTCCCAGTTGTCACATGTTCTTGAATATGCTCCATCTATTCTGTAAAACTTTTTCATTTGCCCCATACATCCTCCTTCCCAAGTGCATGTCCTTATTCTTCAGTTTTTCTCACAGTTACTTTGCAAAACAAAATATGAGATTCAAATTGTAAATTGTCAACTGCTCTGGAATATTAATATTGCATGAAAGTACCAAAATCTGTTAATGAAATCAAATATGCGATTGCTTCATTGATATGCAATGGTGAGTTTTCGTTTTTGGCTAAATGACTAGATAAATAACAAACACGTGCTTATTTTCATTTTCCCTACAGGATAATTATCTGCAAATGGTCTCATGTTCTTTACTTGCAGTCATTAAGCGGTATAATACCTGACATGTAGAGCTGAAAGTGGATAAGTTATTTCTGCAATTATGGAGACCCAAACAGGTGTTTTTCACGAACAGGCCACCATAAAGCACGTATCAATATTTCGATGACTTTGGCTTATCCTCACTGCACACACATCGCAGGCATGGACTTTGATACCCGGCGCCCACCCCCTTCCCCCTACCCACCCACCTCATACTAGCTTGCCATAAGACTACGCTGCACAACCTATGTGGGACCACTTCGAAAACTGAACCGCTTCTCAAATACGATGAGCCCCAAAAATCTTTATGTGGTCCAGTTTCGGAAACTAGAACTGTATTTCGCAAGCGAAATCTTCAACACTTGACAAACTTTGAAAGTTAAAAATATTTCTCTGAACGGCTTATTATTTCTTGAACAACATGAAGTTTTTTTATAAGCTGCATCGTCTGAAACACAAATATATTAGCGAACATCACAGCTTGAATTCCGTTTATATAAACCGTGCACATCTGCTTGGTTATGCTGGCACTTTTTTTCTCTATACAGGCAGAGCCCGGGTAACGCCCATAAGCTGTGGTGTTTTGCCCAATCGTTACTTTGCTTTTAAAAGCGCTGTATTTGACACTTGTTTTTTATTCTAAAATCATCTGCGTTCGCATGGCGTTTTAAGCATGAAAACGAAATCGGAGGCGAAAAAAAAGGCGGGATGCACACGATCAGATCAAGTGCTACGTAAGTACAAAGTTTTGTGGTCCTAGGGCCTGTAGTGTCAGAGAAGAAGCTGAGACAAGAAAATGAATTTTTACTGTCAAGAAAAAAGCACCAACGGCTGCCCGCACAAATTCATATAAGCCTTGACCAAGTCAAAGACTTGTCAAGTGTTAATTATATTGTAAATGTATTTATTCTAAGTACAGACGACCAAAATGTTGTTGCACACACATTTAACAACCAATATAATTAGGAAAATGCTCCGTTACGTTTCTGCCGTGACCCCCCTTCTGCATACTTAAGTGACCTAGCACCCCGCTCCCCCCTAGCCTTCTACGTTATCTTACTACGTTCCTTTTGAACGCCCAAAGAGGAACGAAATGGTTGTTTGACATACAGTAGCATTTTGTACGCGTACTGAAGGCTAAAACTTCTACCAATAAAGTTCACATTTCAAAGTTAAATTATGATTGTAAGCGAAATACTGAAATTGGGGAGCAAAGTTATTATTTTAGTAGCAGGATTTATTTTACAAAATGGTGCATCAATATCAGTTTTACTGCTAAGAATCAAGCCCCTTGAAAATAATAAGGATTAAGCACACCAGGTATTTTTGTACCGTAAATTTGCACCTGTCTCTTTAAGAGTCTTGCACACAGTAATAAAATATCTCACGTTACTGATTTAAGGCATTCTTAGGAGATTTATTTTAGTGGAATGAATTATCACACTTAGATAGCTTAATTATGTTTGCGTTAAGTAAAATTGTATCATAGGTATTCTTGAAAATTAAATCAAGTTGCTTGGAAGTAAATTCTGGTTAATTAGTCATTAATATGCAACCACCGTAATTTAATTTTATTGACTTTGCTTAAATTAGTTGTTTTCATACATCAAACTTTTGCCAGCATTTAGTTTATTGGTACAGAAAATATTCGTCATAAAAACAATCTCTTGGCATGTAAAGTCGTGCTTGTACTTGTAAACCCAAAAAAGTTAATAGCCAGTAAGCTTTAAATTTTCTTTTCTGCTTATAGCAAAACAATAAAAACTGAAAAGTAATCAGTGAGAATTAAGGAAGGCTCCTGTCATATGTAATCAGAACAAAATGCGCAGATAAGCAAATTGGATTGTCTCAGTGACATCACCTTTAAAGTGAAAAAAAGTTGAAGAAGACAAAAGGCAAGCGAAAGTGGCGTATCGTATGTGGATGGTGGACAGTTCTTTCATATCCCATCCAAACATGTGCATCAGAGTTATTTTTTGTTTAATATAACAGATATCTGGCAAGTAACTTCACTGCATACTTTATAGTTGTAAACAATAGTTTTAAAATTAGCAATTAGCAATTTTAATTCATAAAATCTGTTGAAAATGATTTTTTTTTTTGAAACCGGCAAAATTTATATAGGGTAAAACCTCAGGTACAGAACCCCTGGACAAACAGGACGGATTTTCAGTCCCTTTTTATTTTCCATTCATTTCCATAATCAAGAAAATCAAGAAAGCTCCATTAGCCGGTGTAACAGGCTAGCTTACCCCCCTGTACAGCTCCCCCCACCTCATCGGAGGGATAGCTAGACTAGGTTATCTTCCCCCCTGGGATATTTTGCCCCCTCCCTACAAAACTAAAAATGTCACAAAAACTTAACTTCAAAACTTTTTTATTTGATAAGTGTTCAATTTTTAACAATATTAACCAATTTGTGCAGTTTAAAAAAATGCAATTGCCAATTACCACAAGGGTTTAAAAGCCATAAACGGGAGCATAGTGATGGTGAATGTTCGCAATGTAAATCATCGGAATGGATTTTCTCAACCTTCCTAGTGCGTTTAATGCTCTTGGTTCAGCAGCGTGGGTCAGCCACTTGTAGGTTGGGTTGCCGATTAGAAAGTGTTGTGTCGTTTGTTAAACTTTCGATTCGATTTTGAATTTTGAATTTCAAGATGAAATACTGACCTATTTATACTAACCTTTGAGGAGTAACATCTTACTTCGGAGAAATTTTTTGCCGCAATTATTTCTGTTATTGATTTAGAAAGTAAATCTTATGCCGCAACTTAAAATTACCCGGGATTTCTAGCTGTTTTAATCGCCTGTTACAATACATAAATAAAAATCAAAACAAAAGAGATGTGGATTCGTGTTATTAACACTTGACAAGCCTTTGGCTTGCAAGGTCTATATGAATTTGTGCGAGCAGCCGTTGGTATCTTTTTTGCTGACAATGATCGGATTTCCTGTGTCATCTCCCCCCACTAGCACTACGGGCCCTAGGGCCGCGAAACTTGGAACTTAGGTAGAAGTTAATATAAATGTGTGTATGACACTTTTTATTTTCGCCTTCGATTTCGTTTTCTTGTTTAAAACGGCATGTGAAAAGAGTGTATTCTTTGCAAGTAAATGCGGAGCATTAAACGCTCAGCACAGAACACACAGTTGCTCAGCTTTGAGGAAGCTCTCACTGCATAAATAGATAACACGGCGTATGCCTGATCAGTCAATCAAACCTTAAGTCAGCAAAAACAAAACATTACTCGGCTTATTCAAGCTGTGTTGTTTGTTATATATTTTTCAAGAAATAACCCATTGAAGGAAGTATTTTTGCGTTTTAATTTTTGCCAAGTGTTTAACATTTCGCTGGCGAAATGAGGTTCTAGTTTCAATACAGCGGCGATGGTAAATGCGACGATTGCCATTGGTAAATGCGACGGAGATTAAACAATCAGGTTAACCTAATTTTGGTTATCATTTTGGTTATTACAAGGAGGATAAAGACGGGTTGCAATTGTGGTTTTGATTCAGCAGCAGAAAGAAAGATAAATGGAGAAAAATAAGGGAAAGCTAGAATGGCTAGGGGGAGGTGTACAGGGGGCAAAGAATACCAGGATAGGCGGAGGGTGGGAGATAAACTAGTCTAGCTTCCCCCGGGGAGGATAGGGGGAAGATAGCCTAGTCTATCTTCCCCCGGGGGAAGCTGTACAGGGGGCAAGATATACTGCTACACCTAATTAAATGACGGACAGAGGAGTGATTCCAAACGCAAGCATTTCTGTCTAAAGAATTCCAATATACGGTTTAGATAGACCCTGTTATTATGCATATGCACATGTTTAGTTTAAAACCTGATGATTGAAAGAATCAAACAACCTACAAAAAATGGAAATCATATCATATCATATCAGTGTACATGGAATGCCATTTTCACATTTATTATTGAATTATTGATATCAAGAATTAATCTTGACATCTAAATTGATTTTTTGATATCAAGAATAAATTTTTGCTGTTGTAATTGTTTGTAACTGTATGTAATTATGTTTTTGATATATCTAAATATACTCTTGATCTCAAAAAAATAATTCTTTATATTAATGAATATTTAGAGATATCAAGAAAAATCATTTAACGATCTCTAAAATTCATTTATTAAGATAAAAAAATCAAATGTTGATAGAAATAATGAAATATTTGATAGCAAAGTATCAATTTGGGCTCAATAAATTACTTTCCTTTTATTGATATCGAGAATTTATCTCATATATCATTATTTCAGAATGAGACTTTTTTATTTTATATTTTGAAATCTGCAAAAGAATTTTTGATCTCAAAAATTAATCTCTGTTAACAAAATAACACTCTATGCTTTGATGCAAAAAAAAAAAAATTCGAAGCACACATCTGTGAATAAAATAATAATTGGTCCTTGCATAGAAAATCTTTCTTTTAATTTTTATTGTACAAAAAAGCAATCCTTGAGCTCAAAATTTGTGATGTTGTTATTGATATCAATAATTCAAGTTTTCATCTCCAAGATTAAATTGACGATTCGTTGAATTTTATGTAAATGTGTGTCTCCCATTAAATTTTTTTAGTTTGTAAAATTTTTGCCAACTAAAGTTTAATTGTTGATAGCAAAATATAAATTAATGAGATTGATTTATTAATATTTTAATTCTATTTTGATATAAAAAATCTTCATAAAATTTTAAAATGGCATTCCATAAGTGTACTGCATTTTGTGACCTTCTGGGTCAATGATATACACAAGTGCAGTTTTCGAATCCACATTTGTCCCGACATTAAGCTCAGCCAGAAACAGATGTCTGAGTAGTAAATCCATATTTTAAATAAAACATTTTGAGGAATAGGTATTTTATCATTAAATTTATCACTCGGTTGGGAATATAAAACCCAGCAACCCCACCCCTCACTGTCCATAAACATTGAGCTTCAAAATGTGCTCAAACTTCCACATACGCCTTTGAAATTGAAAAAATTAGCAAATTGCATTGCTTACTTTAAATTTGGAGCATCCTAAATGAAAGGATCTCGAAGTAATAGAGAAACTGCACCGACACACAGAATAGGTAGACGTAAAAATTGTTAAGTTAAAAAAGTAGTTGCTGAGACAGCCTCATGTGAAGAGCCAAACAGAACCAGAAAAGTTTGACCAAAAATTAGCATTTCACAAAATTACCAAATTTTGATTAATCACCAAATTATACATATGTTACTTGGTTTACGTCGTATCCCTTTTGATTTAATCCATGCAGAATCTTTAGACGAAAAAATGTTAAATAGCCAAAAATTTAATAAATTTAGGGGTAGTTGGTGAAATTATGTCAGAAAGGCAGACGAAAGACGACAGAGACACATACACAGACATCGCGCACAAAGGCAACATGTCTCTCCAAACGAAAGCGAAGCTAACATGTCTGAATTTTGTAAAGGCTCAGAGACAAATGCAGATACTGTGGGTGTTTCCTCGTCCTTTCAGACTTATCTTTCTCAGCTACTCCAAGTGATGATGATCATATAAAACACAGTCAAGTGATCTCGATGTGGAAAATATTAATTGTCACGTACATGAAATAAACAAAACGAAAAAGAAAAAGTCTGATAACGAGTTCGACTTGACAGAATTATTATTAAGCACGCTCAAGTGTCTTGACTAACCCAGCTTAGAACACAATACTCAAAATAATTAATCTAATATCTTTATGCAATAACATTTATAAATATGTTGAAAGCAAAAAGCAGTCGTTTAATTGGATTCATTCGTCTAAGATCAAAATAAGTTGTTATAAATTTTATTCTTTGAGGTATAATCACACTTTTGGAGTGGAGAATCCACAAGGTTTACTGAATACGTATGATGCTTTTCTCTCTGTTTGCTTATTTCTGTGAATTGAACTGAACTGCAGAGAACCAGTGGAGAGTTGTTTTGAAATTTATTACATTTTCTGTGTAAGAAAACAGACATTCATATGTTTACCATTTCAGCAAATGCAGTAGGCCCAGAGTTGTTGCTATTCACCTTCTTCGAAAAAGCGTATCTAATAATAAAATTTAGGATGTTTATCATAGCTGGCTGCTTGCATAGAACCATATCATAGACAATAATGTCCTGAAGACAATTTCAAATTGACATGCCAATCAAGTCGAAGAAATTTACAATAACACTCGTTCATCAAAAACTAGGCGCGTAAGCAGCATCAGAGCTATGTATAAAAGGTGGAAAGTGCAGTCAATATTTCCAACGTTATTAAAAATGAAGGTTTAAGAAATAGCGGCTCAGATCTTAAAATAAGTTGGTTTATATTTCTCAGTGTGTTGTTATTACTTGAGTAAGTGAGTCGACTTGAACATCGGGATCTAGTCAAGGCCCATAAGCCATATAGCGGGTGATGGAATTCTAAAATGTAGTCAAAAGCTCTCTTAGATTTTCGATAAACAGCTATCAGGGACTATTTGACCTTGAAACTGAGAGCAACCAATGTCCTGGCAACCTAATTACATCTTCTTAGCATTTTAGGATACTTAAATGAAATTTTACAATATTTAATGTGCACTTAAATAGCATAAAAGATCATGCGGTCAAGAGCAATAAATATATGTTTATGTTATTGCGGAACTATTTCACTGTCCATTTACCCACCGATGTTTGCGCTACTACTCCCACACCTCTCCCGTATCTCCAATTCTTTTCCCCATCATCAGAAAATATTAGTTGGGAATTCTGTCTTTAAGTCTTTATAGTTTTACTGCAAGATTTCTTTACATCCGTTTGGTTAATATACATTAAAATATAAAAAAGAATATGTTTCTGATTGATTACCAGATGATTTACACATTTGTAATATTAAATATTGTGTAATTATCGTATAGAATCACAATCAATAATGCTATCAGCAATTCTAAGCTTAAATTTAGCCACACCTTTAATTTGGTACAGTGTTGATGGTTTAAAGATTAATAATCAGGAGTAGATGTTACTTCGATTTTCCGGAATCGATAGTTTTATACAGACGGATGCGAACTGATCAGTCATCTTATCATTAAAATAAAATTTATAGAATGGTATGCGGTGTTTCGTGTGGTGTGGGGTAAAATAAACAAATGCCTGAATAGAAATTTATTAATTTTACGACAATTAAATAATTCAATGTGTTTATTTTAATCCAGATCTACAAATTTCAAGGGTAAGCGAAGAACAAGAAATTACAGCGAAGTCGAGAAATACTGGGTTTAGGAAAAATACAAATAAACCGGAAAAATACATGCAGTCGTTGTAGCTGAACCTTTGTGTGTGAAGCATGAATTTGATGTCCTAAGCATTTTTTCCTAAATGTTAATGGTCTTATATTGTGAAACTTCTTTTAATTATGAGAACATGCATGCTAAAATGTGTTGTGACAGTAGACGTTATTAATTGCTTAAATGTCCAAGATATTTAAATTAAATTAAGTTAAGAAAATTAAGAAAATAACAAACTGCACTTTTATACAAACTTGCCACTGGTAAGTCTTCTCTGGACTTACACGAAATTGAATTATAATGCCCAAAACAAGGTAATACCAAATGCCAAATGAGCACAACTAAGAGTCGTTAAAACATCTGCTACTTTAGGTTGTTTTTTATTTCTAGCTGAAGATCCTCTTCTAGGAAGACCAAGGAAAATTACAGTTGAGGCCGTGGGCGCAAACGTAAGATTATTTGTCAAATACGTTACAGCTGTTCTGCTAAATTTTGCAATTTCAAGCCTTATCATTTATATTCATTTTCGCTAGATGATCAAAGTCCGGTGGTAACTGATTCATTTACCGTATTGTGGATCAAATAATGCAAAGTATTACCACTAACTATCCATCAATGAAAACTTTATGTTTATATTTATGTCATATGTAAAAGGTGTTTAGTCTAAATCATCATCATAACATCATCATCATCATCATCATCATCATCATCATCATCATCATCATCATCATCATCATCATCATCATCATCATCATCATCATCATCATCATCATCATCATCATCATCATGAACATCATCACATCATCATCATCATCATCATCATCATCACCATCAATGTTATTATTGTTATTATTATTATTAGTTTAAGAACGTGAAAAGAACACTGTGGGTTTTATTGTAAAATTTGTTCAGGATTGAACCTCATTTTATGATTCTGGAAGAAATATCATTTGGTCTTGCATGAAAAAAATACCTGAGTTTCAAAAGATACAGTGCCTACCTTTTGCCCAACAGAAAACTGAAGTCCATTTTCAGAAAAAAACCCTCAAAGTACACGTGTTTGTAAATTCTTTTTGATAAAACGTCTGAGGCGTACCAAAAGGGTATGATGTGTACCAGGAGTTTATATCTTGGTGAGTCCGCGTTATTCACATAAAATAGACGTTATGATTTCGCAAAGGTGCAAATTATGAGTAACACCTGGGCAGGATTTATTTTCTGGCGCACGAATGACAAAAATGTCTTTCTCAGTCTTAACCGTGTTATTATGTGGCAAGATATAACAGGAATGAGGAGAAGTGCAACCAAGGCGTGAAGGCAGAAAATTGGCTCTTCTTCATGAGTGCTAAGTTCTCAAGTGACATTTTTTGCTAAATCTTCTGTAATCAAGCAAAAAAATTCCAGAAAGTCGTGCTTTGAAATTTTTTTCGATAATCTATTAAAATATATCGTAAATTTTGACGATACTAAAAGTCTAAAGATTCTTTAAAGCGTTGAAAACAGAGCAGCGCCTTTTATTAGCTATTAGAGATTACCTTCACTGCTACACGTAAGACAATTGTTTTATTGTTTGAAAGAAGCACAGATGATATCTCCACGAACAGTAATCAAAGTACGGGTATTGTCCCAAAATTTCTAGAGTATGTTTGAATGAACCAATTTTTTCTTGCCACACTAAAAACTGTTTTTCAGTTTTTAGTTCAAATTCTAAATGAGCACGCTTTCCATTGACTTAATTAGATTAAAAAGAATGCTGCGTTCTGACAACTTTTGGCCTGTCATTTGTTTTCTATCATCTTCAGGATAAAAAACTCACAACACCTTTAACTAATTATACACTTTGTTTTGCGAGGCAAGCGCCAAGCATTAATAGTTTAAGCCCCAACTTTACTGCTTTTAAACAAATTTAGTGTTTTTTTTGCCCATAAAATGCAGTGTTGTCTCACATAGAAGCAGAACTCAATTTTCTGTGGTCTGAGAGGCAATTTTTGATTATGTGCTAAACTTGGTACGTGCAAAGATCTACCTTTGGCTTACTAAGCAGCATATTTGATTTTTAATCCAACCCGCTAACTGGAATCAGCAAGATGGTTGCGCGTGGTTTATACAAATCATTTTCCTGTTAATTTATTGATATATTTTGCATAATTTTGAATATAAGTACAAAAATTTCAAAACATGTGTTGTGAGATGACAAGAAATCATGTAAAGTTAGCAATTTAACAACAGGTACAGACAATCCACGAAAAAGTGGAAACTTAATCCTATAAAGAGAAAACCCAGTAAGACCACCATACAAAAGTGATCAATATTTAGCACAACATTGGAGTTATGATTAGTGATTAAAAGTAGACTGAACACACAAAGGATAATAAAATATTTTTAAAACGCAGTCCTTTCAATGACAACCAAGGTTTTTCTTGGGTTAATTCAATTTTAAATTTTAAAATGAATGTCAAAACCGTTCTCAGGAAATAATTATGCATCATATAATGATAGCTTTTATTTCTTATTTAGAAGAATGAAACAATTTATTGTGGATGAAATATTTTCAGGGTATAAAATTAAATTGGGAAGCCCCTCGAGTGTTGGACAGTAACTGCCCCGTGAGGCGTTACATGGTCAGGCTAAGGGAGGATGGTGAAGCGCGCTCAAAAACATGGAAAATAGATGGGGCTCGAGAAGCACTAAGGTAATTCTGTGATTTAATGCTCAGGCCAACACGTTGTGAAATTAAAGAGGTAGTTGTGGCTGCAATCAAGGGTAAGTCACTCATCCGGTTTTCAGTATTGCTTTGAAAAGTTCATGAAGATACATTTTTATTCAATAACGATGAATGTAATCAATATTTTGCAGAAGATCTAAAATTCAAAATTTTTTAAAAATAAATTTAAATTGATTTAAAAGATTCATGTTACTAAAAGGAAACCATGACGATCTCATGACCATATTTTAGAACTGCATTGAGCGATGCCCTTCCTGATTCCTTTTCATTGACCTTTGTAAGTTTCTCTTATTAGGATTAAGCAGCAGCAGCACCACCCCTTCCCCCTCCCACCGATATGTACAGGCCTGTTTTCATCCGCGAGGGAAGTCATCTAATATTTTGTATATTGTTCGCGGTTGCCCTTGTCCCAGTGATTGTGGTCCCCCGTAATTATGGTCCGGCCGGACCCTCATTCCTAGGAATCACGGTCCCCCCACGGAACACGGTCACTAGTGAATATGGTCCCCCTCTAGTGAACACGGTCCCCCGGGTTGGGGAAAAATGGTTCCCCAAACTTAAAAATAGGTAGGAATATGCAACTAAATTGAGAGATCTTGCGAATAAAATTATTCTCGTCTTTGCATGAATTCTTCATCTGAAAAAATTTACTAAAAAAATTATTTTCAAACGCTTTTATCATACCAATTACCGATGCAATGAAATTAAATAAATGTAATTAAAAGTGCCACTATCAACTACCAAATCTCACAGCAGATTTAGGATGAATAGATTATTAATTACAGCAAATGTATATGCTTTCATCTGAAAAGATCAATGCAACACGATGGTAAATCCCTGATCCTTTCGTTACTCCATGAATCCATATGTAAGACCCTGTAACACAACTTATATGTGGTGTTTGAGATGAATAATATAGGGATTATCGTGCATGAGTAAATCTTGAGTAAATCTATTTAAAACCTACGGAAGCCGCACCCAAATTTGCCCTTTATAAGGTGCCAATTTTTTATTAATTATCATTATTCAGAAAACATAAGCGATGGAGAAAGTGAGGAAAATCAAAGTAAAAAGCGAATTCTTGAAACATACAAGTGGCTCACATACAAAACTGCTTCGTTGAAACTTAAAACACTTGGCAAGTTAAGAAAATCTACTCAGAACATTTATATCAGTAAACTAGCAGAACATTATACTCCAGTCTATGCAATGTAATATATAGAATGTAAGCATCTGCACAGTGTTTGCTACAACTAGTTATATTTATTGTATGTAAATAAATATGGTTGGAAATTGCAATAAAATTTACGAAAGTAACTCTTATTTACTCCTACTTCATTTAAAATCTATAATTTGACAGAGTTCAGGCACCATAAATAACGCACATCCATGATATCAAGGGGGAACCGTAATCACTAGAGGGGGACCCTAATCCCTAGTGATCATGGTCCGGGGGTGGGGCGTAATCACTGGGGGAACCTGTTCACTGTCAAACCATTCCCTGCGCTGCATGTTTCTGCAAACACATTTTATCTTTAACTTGTCAATGCATTTTGGTGACACTCTGATCGTTGGTGTGAAGAACCTCAAACAGTATTTGCTACATGACTTCGGTAAATGCTGCAATCTGATTGGTTGGTCTCGAAGTGAATAATTTTTCAGTGTTTGTGTAAAAGTCGATGGATACCGCAACTATTTGTAATTAAAAAGCATATATCGGTAAAAGCGTAGTTTAGGGAACCCAAAATTTTTCTAGCCAAACAGGTTTTATATACATTTTTTAAGTGACAAAATAAATAATATAATAAAAATATATAACACGGATCCCATTTATCTGGCTATAGAACATTTGGCTGCAATATCAAAATTTGTATACAAATATTAATGAGCAATAATGTATGATAACAAAGTAAATGACATGTTACATGTTATATTTAATAATTTTAACAACAGTATGGAAAATTGTCGTTTAATGTAGTCTAAACGACTAAGTTATATCATAAAACAGCATCTTTCAAAGGAATTAATAACATGTAAGTATGTATTGTTAAAGCATTCGAAGCCAAAAAAATTGGAGCCACATTTTTAAGAGCCGTATTTAAGCTGGATAAATTATTTGTTGGCGCTTTTAAATATCTTTATTGCAAGAAAGGTGTTTTTAAAGTGCTGTAAAATTATTGAAGCGAAATTATATCGTACATAAATATGATTTTGGTTGCAAAAAAAATGGATAACCTAAATTATACCTTTACCCATATGTTGACTTATTTCGAGTCAAAAAGAAATATTATTGATCAGATACGAAAATGCTGATCTAAAGGTCAAATTTTCTTGCTGGTAATGATACTTCATGTTGAGTCGAAATAAGTCAATATCTGTTAATTATGCATTAGTGATTTGCGATCAAGAATTTTTTATATTTACTGCTATATATGAGCCACAGGTGTATATCGCAGGAACTTTTAAGCACTAATATTTTTAAATACCTGACAAAGAAAACGTTTTGCTGTAGCGTGGATCTTAGACATGCTTTCTGTAACCGTTCACCTGGATTTCTTTCTCCCATGGAATACCGTAACAACTGAGCTATGATTTTTCGCTTCAACACAGATGCATAAGTATAATGCTTTGAAAGACAACGCTTTTATTTAAATCACACATTTATGTCATTTTGTTGTTTGTACAAGTAAGGCCGTTACCCAAAGCGCTACGACCTATTTAAATGTTTTAGGCAGTGTATTGGCAGAAAATAGGTAAATATAAAATACCAAGGACGACACAAAGGGATTAAAAATGCAATTCTGTACAGACTGTGTGTTATGTGTTAACGCGTTACCTGTTACTGTGTTGTCAGCCTCCACGATTTATCAGAAGACACGACGTACTACATCCGCCTCATGGCCGTGACGTGTCGGGGGAAGGGGGCGCGCTCGCGCTGGATACAGGTCAAGACTGGCCTCGATCAAAATGCGCTCAGCACCAATGCCGAGCATCTGGGTAAATTTGTGAAAATGGCATTGTTTCAACTTCTCTTTCACACTGCGCTCCAAGGTCTATTGAATGCCGTCTCACGACTTCTATCGTACGTCTTTTTCGGTGGCTGGCATTAACAGAGATGATCGCTGTTTTGGTTTTAAACAACAATTGTTTATGAAAATGCAAATTATGTAATTTAAAAAAACAAACAAAACAATTAGTAACTTAAAGGACTGCAGTAAACCCCTAATAATGTTTATTATACTGACCAAAAATATTATTGTTCTCATAATTGATAATGCAGTATCTGAAACAAAGTGAGAGATATTTATGAATACATTGAACGAACTGTTAGGGAAGGTATCTCGACGGTTGATCTAACGACAGTTAAAATAGTTGAATGCTTCTCTCATTCAAGTTTCCACTTATTACGAAGTGCCAAGTTTGATGGCAATAACATAAGTAAACGCGTTACTTTGATATGTCATTCTAGAAAGTAGTTTCTCTAATATCACTTTGAAACCACATGCTTTAGAAATTCGGACTCCGGGAGAGCCGACGTATGTACGCACTCATTCACAAAGCGACTCGGTAACTGTGAACTGGGAAGCCCCGCAAGAAGACATTGTTGTCCGAGGATACAAGATCGGCTACAGTGAAGGCGTGCCGGATCTTAATTGGAGATATGTTGATGGTTCAAAGAGAAATATCACCATCAATGGTTTAAGTACGTTGGCATTCACTCAAAGTACTCGTAATTTCACATATATTTCTTCTGCAAACTAATAGAGTAGGTATTATGAATGTTTCTACACCTGTTTAATTTCTAGTGTATGCAGTTACAGGAATTAAAACAACACCATGTTAAAAAAACTTTAATAATCTAGTAATACCTTAAAGCTTTTCTAGTAAATTTTAGGTTTGTATCCATGGTAACCTGTGACATGTACATAAATATATAATAACTGTTATAGAACGCTGAATCAGTTTAAGTTGTTCAAAGCGCTGTGCAATAAACGTAGAACAGAGTCACAGTAATAATATTGACTTGAAATCATTACTAATGTGGAGAAAAATGTTGATTAAATGGTGGTATTAAACAAACGCTTATGTGTATGCTAAGACTCGGTGGCTATAAATACATTTTATGAATTTTAAGAAATTTACTTGAAGTGATGTTATGCATTGTTGATGTGTCATCCGAAATTGCTCATATGAACGTTTTATATGTGGCCATTGTGCCTGTGGACATTTTGTCTCTGGACACTCTCGCCGATTGTCTTTAAATGTCAGTTCGATGACTGAAAGCTGAACGTAAAATTTTGATGTAAAATCAACAGTAAAAAGAAAAAGACAGTTTTAATGTGTTTGCTGTTTTTTTTTAAAGAACCGGCAACAGAATACGTAATAAGTTTATGCGCATTGAACAGCCATGGCGAAGGAGCAGTTGTTTATGAACTAGTCTCCACGCAAGACCTGCAAGGTATGGGACAGAAAGGCCAAGTGCACATTGTGTTCAATTAGAACTAAAAAAAATCAACAGCCACAAGCTGCATATTTGTAGTTCATACATGTTTCAGCTATTCCTACAGCCACTAATTTGCGTGCAAACTTTTACCACTGAATCTGTCTACAAACATTTTGTTTTCAAACAATTTACAAATGAATTTAAATAAAAGTAGAAGGAAGAGAAAACACTTGAATTTTACCGCCATTTTGTTACTCATTTTCAAACGTAGACAATGTACTTTAGTCTACATATATTTAATAAAGGTGTCCATTCACTTTTATAAAGTTCAGTAACTATGCATCTTAGTCAATCAAAGAATAGCATTAGATTTTGGTGACACTGAATAGTCACTAAAGGCCACTCCTAGAGTTTGAACTTAAAATTCTAACATTATCGTCAGCAGTTAATACTATTATATTTACCAACAATCCTCAGCGTTCATTTGACATTTTACTGTTTTATCCAGTTATCTGGCATCCGCATTCCCAATTCTAGTTCACGTTTTCCTTAGTTTAAAATAATACATAACTGGCCGAATCTTCACCAGCTGCTCCCTTGATTACGAAAGGTATTTACAAATGTCAAGTTTCATTGTTTTCCTTTATATAATGGAAACCATAAGAGAAAAGGGGCGATTTGGACGGTAGAATCTGCAATATAATAGACGGCATAAAGCCTGATATACTTGCCAGGACCGCGATTTACTTATTCCAGACAGATAGGTCTCCGTGCGCAGTAGCTCAATTCAGTCTAACCAATCATAACTATTGTCTCTTTAAGAAACTATTAGTATATGAATTTTCTTACTTTTTCACAGCCACAAATCCAGGCCAGGTGAGTGCACCAGAAAACGTACGTGCCAAAGTACTATCCTCCAAAGCGACCTGGATAAGGTGGAGTGATCCGTCTCTAGGCAGACAGCAACAGTTGGTTGACAAGCGCTACTATAACGTGCATTATCAGGTATGCCACCCAAAACAAATAGTCTAGTGTGTGAGTATTGCAGGTTGCATTTAGAAAAAATTAAGAACTTTTTTTACTCATCTTATGAAAACTTTTATTTTGCTGTTATTGTTATTATTATTATAAGTAGTAGTAGTAGCAGTAGTAGCAGTAGTAGTACTACTAGCAATATCATTATTATCACTATTATTACTATTACTACTATTATTTAGCATTATCAATAGCAGTGGTAATAATAATAATAATAATAATAATAATAATAATAATAATAATAATAATAATAATAATAATAATAATAATAATAATAATAATAATAATAATAATAATAATAAAGCTTACCATCCTTTGTGTGATGTTTAACACATGTTTATGAAGGAAATAATTCGAAAATAAATTTCGATGAGTATTTGCTTTGACAGGCTCTGCCAAACGGCAAGACGCTATCCGTGATAGTCAACAAAGCACTTCATGTTGTGCTCAACGACTTGAAGCCTGGAACTACGTATGCGTTTAAAGTGCGCGCGGTAACCGAGACAGCCACAAGCCCCTTTTCCAAGGTGGCTCAAAACAGAACTTTTGAAGCAGGTGATGTTAGCTTCTTCCTCTGATTGACACAGCTATCCTAATTATAAGAACTCCCTTCTGTGTAAAATATGATGGCCTAAATTCTTGCTGAGTATGATGACCGAAAGTGATCATTCCAAGGTTGTCATGCGGTCAGGCTTGCAGCATTTTACATACCTAAATTAATAAATAATTTTTTTTAAGTTTCATAGTTTGCTGTCATTAGTGGTATCAAACATTCAATAAATCAATACTCTGGATACTCAGAAACAACACATTTGGGAACTTCGCCAAAATCAAAAGGGATGCTGTGTAATATATATTCTAACTTCAATAAAGCTCTCACACGTAACTTTTTGCATTTATTTAGATGTAAAAGAAACACAGTTATCGTGTTCCTTTTGCAAATCAAATGAATGCAAAACTATCACAACTTTATTTAGCCAACTTGCTTCACGATAAAATATTTCATTCGCAGTTCCTTCGACAGCACCAAGATCACTCAACGTGCTTCCCACAAACGACTCCGCGACCGTGCATCTCACGTGGCGACCCCCAAGGGAATCCAATGGCTACATCACAGGTTAATAAACCGAAACTTAAGATATATTCGTAACATTTCGAGGGTTTCCTTGCACATTTTAATTGCATTTTATAAGTTTTTTTATAAGTAATAGAGTGCAGCAATAGAGGAATCCATGTTTACTTATGAAACTTATTTATATTACTTTTACTTTGCAGCTTATTTGGTACTGTACACAACCAATCAAAACACAGTACTGAGCGATTGGGAGAATTTTGGCGTTCCCGGAGCCAATACACAAGTCACTATATCAACCCTTTCAGCAAACACAACGTACTTCTTCAAGGTGCAAGCGAGGAATTCGAAAGGATACGGCCCAGCTTCCGATACACTGGTTTATACCACAACTGTCAATCAAGGTCGGTTTATTAATCCACAGCAATTATACACACGGTGTCACGACGAAAGGTCGAGCGCCAAAGGTTGGCGACAAAAGGCCGTGCGTCAAAAGGTCGAGCGACGAAAGGTCGAATGGTGAAAACGCGACAAAAGGTCGAAATTTTATATCTACTCTAACAATGTAAAAACAGTTGAGACACAAGCCTAAAGGATTTATTATCACAAACTACACCTTTTGTCGCTCGACCTTTTGTCATGGATGTATACACACGCATGCACACACACACATATATAGATACACACAAACACACACACACACACACACACACACACATATATATATATATATATATATATACATACATATATATATATATATATATATATATATATATATATATATATATATATATATATATATATATATGTTACAGGGTATCTTTAATTTCAGGGTAAGTATACTTACACTAGTGTAAGTATACGTGCCCTGACATGGTCAGGGTAAGTATACTTACACTGAATATTTTCAGTGTAAGTATACTTACCCTGAAAATTAGGCGTGAAAAAATTAAAGATACCCTGAAATGAATGTTAACCATGGAGATGAGCAAATATTGACCACCAAGAATGTTTTCAACTTTTATTAACCATGCCGACTTTGTCGGACTGGGTTAGTCGTATTACTATAGGGGGTTTGAATGTGTGTGCGTATGTGCGTATGTTAAACGTTTTCTTTAAAATGCTACTCCTTCAGTCGTTTTGATATTACGCAGGAATGTTCGCTGAGTGGTCCCGCACCTGGCTATTACTTTTTTGACGATTGACGAAAAATGACAAAATGGCGGCACTTTTTGTGCTTGTTTTGACCCATTTTTAAAATGCTACTCCTCCTACAGTGTTACAGCAATCGTTTAGATGTTACGCAGGGATGTTCCCTAGGGGTTCGCCTATCAGGGTATTATTTTTTTCGCGGTTCGCCTAAACCTGCCGAAATGGCGGAACTTTGAAGTTTGGCAAAAACTGGAGTAAATGGTAGTAAATAACTGAATTGTCAAACCATTCATTTCTTCAGTCTATTTCAAATAGTTATTAACAAAACATTCACAAAAGTATTAGATTCATCAATACAACATTGTTTAACATCTCATTCAATTGCAATTAACTAAGCCCTCCTGTAATTACTTTTACAGTCTTAACATCTTATTCAGCTGCATTTAGTCAACTGCTTTTGCAAACAATTTTTGTTACCACATGTCAGACTTGAATGGCAGCTCGAGTTACACGTCACATTTGCTTTGCAGCATTTACAACGCTTTGTTCTATAGTTCTACAGGGAAGGGGACGAAAAGTTCAACTCCGGTTCCATTCATTGCAAAGTTATCACAAGCTAGTTATTTTAATTAAATGCCTTCAGTGAATCTTCAATTGCAATTATTTACTTGTGATTTAATAATTAAAGACTATAGTACAAAATTCAATGCAATGTGCCTTCAATAGGTGTTTTGTTACAATAAAATACCTGTGATTTGATCATTACACATCAGGTGAGGACCTTTCATGTATAATTGCAATTTACAGTAACGTGCCTTCAATGGGTGTTTAGTTGCAATAAACCACCTATGATGTGATAATTACAGCACATGTCCCGACCGTTTAAGTATAATTGCAATTTAAAAGCAATATTGGTGGGGATTTGCTCATTACATGTTTAACATTCATTTCAGGGTATCTTTAATTTTTTCACGCCTAATTTTCAGTGTAAGTATACTTACACTGAAAATATTCAGTGTAAGTATACTTACCCTGACCATGTCAGGGCAAGTATACTTACACTAGTGTAAGTATACTTACCCTGAAATTAAAGATACCCTGTAACATATATATATATATATATATATATATATATATATATATATATATATATATATATATATATATATATATATATATATATATATATATATATATATATATATATATATATATATATATATATATATGATTTAGAATTGAAGAATACGAAAAGGAACGTTGTAACAAGTACCCTTCTTTTTTCCATTAAACCAGGGACATTTATTACATGTTGAAAGGCGTCACGATCCATCATTGCATCAACATGGGGAGTTATTTGAATATGAAACTGGAGTCAAATTATACTTTTGGGATGCGAAGACGTCGAAGGAGCAAAGTTTTGTAAGCGTCCATTAAACGAAATTCTGTAAGACAACGGGTGCCATTTTGTCGAAGTGTCACTCATCCTAGGGCGGTTCCATAAAATAATGGTTTTTTTTAAAAACTTTACGCAGGTTTCCAAAGAGAAAAAGTTGCCTCTTGGGTTCTAACATTTTACATCTTTACTCGGTTTGCGATAGACTCTTCATGTCCCTCAATTCTAGTGAGCGAAAATATCAGCGTGTTATTTGCTTGTGACCTTCACACGTCTATACAAAGCAGTTTTCGTGAGTTTCTGTTTGTCGACGTTTATTCTGCGTAGTGACAAAGCTACAGATCTGCACCGTGACCCTCAATACAAGGCGGGTCGATATTGCAAAGTCACTTTGAGAAAGCATAATTTCTGATTGTAGTTAAGGGCAAACCAGGTCTTCGCCCGGGTGACCGAGGAAGCAATGAGATCATATCTGAGGAAGTTCACAACAAGATTCAGGTTCAAAAACCAGAAAATGATGGAATGCTTGGGGATGAATTTGATCCCGACTATGTAAATGGTGTGCATGACCCATATTCTCAGCCAGGGGATAACGATGACAGGGGAAATACGGTGTCAGCATCCCATCAGCGGCAAGCAGGTGGAGATGGAATGGTAGTGCTGCAAGATTCAGATACAAGCTTTGATCTTACTGGTCACTCCAGTGGACCACTTGATGTATCTTTTCAGTTCGTTGTCAAACACACTGTAACGGCTGTCGTACGCTGGGAGCTTTCTTGCAAGGACACCAGCTTATCCAGAACACCTGTGACGTACGTCATCCGTTATTACCCACAGGACTCACCTTCCAGCTATACAGAGAAAACGACTCCAACCAATTTTGTAATGCTTGACAATCTGAGACCTAACCAAAAGTACGCCTATAAGGTGAAACAGATAGAGGGGAGTGTTTTGGAAAACGGGTGGAGTGAAGTAGGTTTTCTTGACACCTCCTACCCAACCAGATAAATCGAACTCCACTACGAGTATTGTTGTTGTACTGCTATATGTTAGAGTAAAGATTTCTGTTCATCGGCTATCTGTTATTACTAAATATCATAGACTTCGTACCACTACAGTTTCTTGATAAATCTTTGCAATGGATATGGTTTGGAAGGACATCTCGTAATTTCACAGACCTTCTTTCACCTGCGGACGGACATAGTAATGTCGTCATTATTTAACAGATTGCCAGGAAGATGCCCACCGGCGGACATAATTAGCTAAGAAGCCAATCGTTGCGGAAAGACATCGTAATTTCATTTGAGTCATTTTCCCACTGCAGAAACCTATGTAAATAACTGGTTTATAGTTACAGTCAGTTATCATAGAGAGAGAGAGAGAGAGAGAGAGAGAGAGAGAGAGAGAGAGAGAGAGAGAGAGAGAGAGAGAGAGAGACAGAGAGAGAGAGAGAGAGAGACAGAGAGAGAGAGAGAGAGAGAGAGAGACAGAGAGAGAGAGAGAGAGAGAGAGAGAGAGAGAGAGAGAGAGAGAGAGAGAGAGAGAGAGAGAGAGAGAGAGAGAGAGAGAGAGAGAGAGAGAGAGAACTGACACATAGATGAGAATTACAGTCTCATCGGCTAAGCAAAACTGCGGTGGTTTCAAGGAAGGAAATAGCATTTGGCCCTATTTTTATGACCATACTTTCTTGAAAGAAGTCTGGGATATTTTACCCAGTACAAAAAAACTCAAAAATACCGCACAGAGCAACACTCCTATAAGACTTTGAAGCGATTCGATAAAAACCCTAAGTTTAAGCTTAGTTTAATAGACGAATGCCAAATTTGAAAGAGATCTGAGCACTAATGGGGCATTAAACAAAATATGAAAAATATCCGGGCAAAACCCAACGAAAAACAGCACTCTTGAACGTTATCTAACACATATACGGACATATATATATGGACGGTAAATAAGCCCCTCCCACTATGCGCACAATTTGACCCGGGCAAAACGAACCCTGATCAAAACTACCCAGGTCAGAAGGTAGTTGGGTCCACGGGGCAGAAAGGATCTAGGACACAATGTGAACCGGAGCAAAGATCATAAACCACGTGATCGTAATTTTATGATTTTTGACCGAAGTTAGGTTGTTCGACAGTGGAAGTCTTCTCCTTACAAGCTTTATGTATTTTGATTAACTTCACTCCAAACAGAAATGACACATATTAATAACAATATTTCTGAATATTTTATATGACGAAAAAGGTTCTTTCAACCCGGGTCTGAGGAGATCCCTTCCCTGAATTTATCCTGCCGTTGCAACAGGAGAAAAATTCGTGCTGACGCATCCACATTCACAGTAACGCATCTATGCATTTGTGAAAATATCAAGTTTGAAAGATTGCAGTTCTTTTATGTGAAATTGACGCTATTATCCAATTTAAAAGCTACTCTTTTGCCCAGAATTACCGATCAAGTTTACCGGATATTTATAACTCTTAGAAGTTGGGGAATCAGTTACCTTTTCTAGTCTATTGTGGGAGTAAGGTCAATTTATGCTAGTGAGGAAATAATTTTTATTTCATTTATCCATATGGGAACCATTTCAAGATTATTTCTGAGGAAAATTTCGGCCGCAGCGGTGGCAAAATGCCCAGTTGGTGAAAGGAAATCCATAGATTCATTGACGAGTTTATTGACTTTAAAAACAGGTACGCTCCGTCTCGGATACGTTGTCCTGTGTGCGTTTTGATCTGGGTACATTCTATCTCAGGGAAGGTTTTGACCTGGGCACGTTCTGTACCGACCTGTTTGGCACCCAGTTCACATTTACACACTACTGAAGGCGCTCCAGTGCACGCTGGTGGAGGAGTGTCGCTGACAAACTTGCCTTCATAGAAAAAAAAGTTTGGAGTACCCTTTTTTTTCAAATTGCCAGTCTGTATACAACCCACATGAAACCCGCATGAAATTGGTGGGAAGAGCTGCAGCTCATACTGAGGGGTAGCCGAGTTGGTTGTCTGACTTGCTAAACTTGTTACGAGACCAGTAAAGCTATCTTATAAAGTAACATTGATGTCAGTGGATCAGAAACACGTTTATATTAAATAAACACACCTTGTAAAAAATCATAGATGACGCCATCAAGGCTTCATTGACAGTGGACTATCAACTCCAAAGGTTTTTGCGTTGTCATGAAAACTTTCATTATATTCAATTAATTAAGTAAATTGGTAAAATTAATTTAATCAAGTATAGAAATGTTGTTTATTATTCCTAGCTATCGGGGGTCTCTTTTCAAACAGTCGTAACAGCAAGACATTGATGTGAATTGTCTTGGTACGAAACAGCAGACTGAAAACTTCGCCGAAGAATATAAATTCACCTCAAACAGTGGTCATGTGATTGTGATATATACTATAGTATGCGGCATCGAGGCCTAGTCGTGTATTCTAATTGTACAGCTTGTAAAAAGAAGTTGGAAGTAAAATCGGGAGGCATTTATCACAAATTTAAAAAAAAACTCTCTATTAAAATATTTAATATTACAGACACCCCCATCGTTGCGTTTCTAGATTATTACCCGAATCGCGGTGTTTATTTCATCGTGCAATAGCTGACAAGGGACTACATACGGGAGGTACAGACGATATCGCCTATTCTGATATCGGTCATTCTAATCAATCCCTTTCCAATTCCCGCTTCGTGTTTATAGTTCGATCAGTTAGCGGATATTGGTTTATTTTGGGTGAGCATGAAATATTATTGACCAGCAAAACAATGTTGGCCCAGTCAACAGTTTCATAATTGGTCAAAAGACTAAAATTTTCAAGTACGTGAGTACGTGAGCCAACTGAAAAAAAAAACGAACAACGCGGTGTATAAAATTATTAAGTAAAAAAATTTATCCTAGCATTTTGCGCCGGCATTTTCACAAAAGAAAAACTTCAAATGGTTCAAAGCAGCAACTTATAAATTGATACAAGTATTATGCCATATGAATGCTTTATGAAACCATTTTGCTGAAAAATACGAAATAAAAATTTTGGCCAATGTCGACCCGGCTGAGCCTAACCTTTTTAGACAGAAAAAACAAAGAGATCGTCGGCCACGGGGTAAAATTAAAAAATAAAATGGATGAGAGAAAAAGATTCTTGATCTAATGAATCAGTTTTTCTAATAATGTTCATGAGCATTTTGATAAATAGGTTATCCGATATCGTCTGTAGCTCTCGACCCTAGAGCGGTGCGGGATCCCGAACGTAAACGATCAAATCGAATAGCTTTTTAGAAAAGACCCCTGTAGCTGAGTGCCCGAAGAAAATAATGAAAGCAAAGTGTTTCGATAAATTGTTGGAATGTCCAGGACTTCAGAGATGTCTACTTGTGATGTGTGAAGAATGAGACGCATCGATTTCCGGTCAGTTATCTTAGCCATCAACACTCCACCCATTTCTTCGCGCTTCAGTTCTGATTTAAAACTTACAATATACAGACTTCAGCAAAATTTAATGATCTTGTTTGTTATCCAGCATAATAACAGCTCCTTTCAGCAACATACGGCTATCATTGCTCCTTTTTTTCGTAATTCAGTCCTATTGCTCCCTGTCGTAATTCAGCCTTATATGGCTCTCTCTCGTAATTCAGCTAAGTTTCGTGACGTCATGCGGCTCCCGTTTTTACTTTCCTATGTGTGTCTATATATGGACTACATCTTCACGAGATGTGCATATTTTGAGCTGTATTATTGAAATAAATAAAATATATATTTACGGACTAATTTTCAATGTGAATGTTATTGTTTGTGTATATATGTATATAATATATTATAACACCACTGAGTGACAATGCACTCCGATATGAAGAAATGAGAAATAAATTTTGCGTTACCTCGTCACATTCACTCGATCGTCACAGGTAATCAGGCCAACGTGACGCTGACAAAGGCTTTGTGACGAAACCTTTTGTTTTGCGTGACGCAAGTGGTCATGTGACACACAAGCGCCGTTTTCACAAAAGGTCAAAGCAGTATGAACTGTGCCCCGACAAGCGAAACTGTATCGCGCAAAAAATTTTAGATGGACTTATTTAGTATGTAGTTAATTTACTGTTGGACATTTTGGTTGCCAAGGAGCAGTTAACGGAATCAACTATAGTTAACCGCACAGTAAACTTTTGTGAATACGGCAACAGGTGGAGTCACAGCACATGAAGTACCTGTACCCGAGAGGTAAAAGGGGTTTATGTCTGCTCTGTATCGTCATCTGAGGCATGTTTATGGGCAGTTTGTGTTGTAACATCAATAGACCATGTTGCTGGGGTGTTTTGTATTGGATTCGGACACGTGAAAGGCAAATGAACTCAATGCTGCGCTGTTTCTCCACAGGCCTGCTACGCGTGTACAAATCTAACAAAAGCAGCCAGCCCATGACCTATCCGTATATCAATGTTTCTACGCAATGTCAAAACACTAGCACTTAAACTATTCGACTAAAATTTGTGTTTTATTTCAATGGAGTTGTATAAAATACTTGCGGAAATTACCCAAGACTGACCGAATCATGTTTCCGCCTCCTACTTTACTGGTTGAGGAAACGTAACATCACTGGGAGTGGCAGAAAGAAAACCTGACATTTTCATTATTACTGGGAACGTGAAGCCAATTTTAGTAAGTAGCAGTATATAGCCAACCACTTAAACATAGCTACTATGCCGCCATGTTGTCATCGGTATCAGCTAACTGTTTCTGAGTAAAGACCCCCCTGTAACTATTCATACACAACAATCACGCAGCCACACAACAATCAGGCAGCCATACACAACAATCATGCAGCCATACACAAAGCAACACAAAGGATAACCCTGTCACAGACGAACAAGTGGACGTGTATAAGATACTGACGTTCACGCATCCACAAAGTGGTGTAGAATTCCAGTGCACTGATCTTTTAAAGATCTAAACTTCAACCTATCCAAGGAATAAAACTTCAAGATTTGCAACTGGTCCAACACTCCGCAATGGATATATTACACATTTATTGATTGATTGATATTTTTTTTTTACATGTTGAATTTACGGAGCAATTGATACTAAACATCGAAGAAGGAAAAAAATACAAGCCTCATATAACGCAAAGGTCTGAAGCCGCTCCGAATACGCGGAGGCATTCCCCACCTGAATTTTGTTTTCAATTTGATTTCCAAGCATACAGACCAAGAGATTCATGAAAACCAGATCATGAAAAAGAAAAACAACCATATTACACTATGAACATTTGTATATTTCAAGATACATATTTCACAGTTATTTTTCAACATCTTTCGTTCTGTTTTTCATTTCTCGTTCTGTTTTTTTTTCACTTCTTTTCCAACCAACAAGAGCATACAGCGCAGTGCTGTTCGTTGGAACCCTTAATATATCAAAGAAGCAAACTTTTTGTGCATATTTAGTGACACGAACGGGCAAATCACAGCATATTTTCAAAACATAAATATATCAAGCGTTCCTGTTTTTTTCTTGATTAGGAAATATTTTCAATGATCGAACTTTAGACAGGTCTTAAATCTTCACACTGAAACTGTTCGCCAATCTGCCCGGCACCAGTAGTGTGACTGTCGAAGGTGAAAAACGCGAAATATTATTTCACAGCAACTCTTTTTTTTCACTCCTTTCCAATGCTGAACTATTGATGAATGCCCAATACATGCGGAGAAGTTGATCAAATACAACGTAGGATGGTTAAACACATGTTGATTTGTTTTAAAACATATTTTACGCCCTAAAATCAATCTTTATTTTTCTTCAGCCTCGCCCTCGGCAGCGGCTACTTCGGCCTCGGCTTCGGCTATCTGGCTGCGCAGAAACTCTTGTCGTGCAATGTACTTCTTGTACTCGTCTGATTCCCTAATTTTTATGTGTGTCCAGTACTGCATAGGCGGAATAGTGACGACACACATCGCGATAAACCAGAGGATTTTCTCCTGCAAAAAAAAAATCAAAAGGTAATAGAATAGATTATACACAAGTTATTACATGCCTATTCAAAGTTTGTAACTCTCAAGCACTTGTGAAGAATCCACTCATAACTGGGATCGTTATATGTATTTAAATTCTTCACTAGAGTTCATTTTCACATAAAAGACACGAGATCATGTTATTACAAAAGAAAGGGACTTCCTCTTTTCTGCTCTCGTTTTTTGTTTCCAAATCCGCTTAGGAATTATGGAGATACCTTATACAAAGAAAGCGCAAGCTTTCACAGCATAGAAACCTGACCTCACCGGACGAACGGTTTTCATAGAGTTAGAAAGCACTCCAGCCAAATATTACCTAGCCCTTTTATACTGTTATATTCCATGTCTCAAGAACGTTTTTCAGGCCGATGAACACCCCCACAGTAACCTTTCTCCTGTATATATGTGGCAGCGAATCTGCCAAAACAGTATTTTTTTCAGTTTTACTCTCTTTCCTTGTTTGGTAACTCGGCTGGGTCATGTCTTTGGACATGCTTGTTAATTGTACCAACTATGCTTCTAATTGAAAACTGAAAAAAAAATTAAAAACTAGGGAGAAATCGTAGTAGGGACTTGTCTAGTAGGGACTTGACCGGTAGGGACTTATCTGGTATGGACTTGTACTGTTCTTATACACCTTGTGTGTTACGCTTTCTTTAAAAGAAAATAGTACGGAAAAAACCACAAATATCTCGCAATAATTGACATTTGTTTCCATACAGGCAGCATAGTTTATTACGAGGAAAAAGTAAAAATTATTTTTGCAATTATTTCAAAAAACTTTTGAACTGATATTTAAAAAAGAAATAAAAAGGTAAATATTGTGGGTGTACAAAATAAATTTATACCTAATTCTGCATCTATCAACTATTTTAGTATTGGGGCCCCTCGTTAATTCGTACTCCTCGGGACCAAGGGAAAAAGTACGAATTAACCGAGGGTACCAATTAACCGGGGGTCAAATTTTCGAATGGACAAAAACAACAATAAACCTTCAAACCTTGCGCGCTTTCGAGCAGGCTCAAATTGGCCGGTTTCAACACCATCAATTATTTATCCTTATTCTTTATCCATGAAGCAAGTGTATTATTAAGTAGTACCCCATACTCCGTCATTATTTCAGTTCTGGTTTTTGAGCCACTCGTTATTTGCTTTAACACTTTGCACTTAAGGTTCATTGTGTGATCATTGTGTTTACATTTTGATGCCATTTTGCAAGTTGAAATGCTTGACAACTGTTCACAATTTATATATGTTACAGGGAATCTATGTAATTAGGGATTTCAGGAAATCCCTAGCGAATTCGTGTAAATGATTAAGCTCATATTGATTATAAAAGTATTTTGAAAAATTATCCATTCAAGAAGGCTGTTTAGTAGTTCGTCAAAACTGTGTATCCCTTTTCACATCGAAAGGAATTGGAATTTATAACATTACCATCCAAAATAACAGAATTTGGCGTGAAATGTGGCATAAGTTACATGGGACAAAAAATATCGCTAATTCAGGTACTGAAATATTTCATAGTTTGGTAATCGAGTGCTTTGAATACATTAATTCAAAATCTACTATTAATTTCGGTAAAATACTACATTGTAAACATGAAAATTCTCAATAAACGCATCGAAATTGATTGAGCAAGTTATTACACGAATCCACTAGGGATTTCATGCAATCCTTAATTTCACAGATTCCCTGCAACATATACACGCTCCGGAGCGCGAAGTGTCCACAGAAAACAAACTTGAGCTGCTGCATAGTACGTGGCAGATGATGCTCCGGATTATTGGCCAGTGAAAACGCTGTGCACACTAAGACACTCGGTATATTGAGTAGACGATGTCAGTCATAATCCCTAAACCCCCATCATTACTGCCCCACAATGCGCATTATGCAACCCCTTCATCTTGCTACACATGATGCCTGAGTAACGTGTTGTTTTAACTGTGTGGCATGCCTAATCTGTATGGCTCTGCATTGATAAAAGACCGGAACAGAAAAAAATTGAGGGTAAATTTTGAGACGAATTATCCGAGTCCTCGTTAATTCGTACTTTTGCATAGAAGTGAATGGGACCCAAAATCAGGACCGACGGAATTGGTACGAATTAGCCGAGGGACCGAATTAACCGAGGACGAATTAACGAGGGGCCCCTGTATATATTTTACAGATAGAGCATAACATCTTTATGCAAATTACTGGTCACTGCACTTTGGACTTTGATAGATAAGTGCAAAAACTAACTTTTCTGCACTTTAATGAAGAAATAAAAGATATAGAGCCCATTAAAAACTGTGCCTGCTTTACAAAAAGGGTCTATTGCGCATGAACCATCTGTAAATGTTTGGATAATAGCGACTGATGTGTAGAATTCGTGCCTCTGAATATGTGAAGCTGACCTCTATTAGCGGAACAATGTAAGGCTTCGTAGCTCTGACAAAGAGATATACGATGTCATTTAAGTCACAGCTGACTCGGAGCTACGAGGGCGAGGAGAACGAATGGCTACAGTAGATCCAAATTGGTAAAATTGAAAAGACCATCTTCCAGAGCTGAAAACAATTTTTCTTTGTCAAGTATCGCAAAATAAGGAACATTTGAGTCGAAAGGGTTGGCAAATTTGCGTCCGACTTATTAAGCTTAGTTAGAATCAGGGCTGGAAAAAAATCCGATTTTTTCAAAAAAATCATGATTTTTTATTTTTTTATATAAATCTGATTTTTTTGATGTTTTTGATTTAAATCAAACTGAAGAAAAAACCGACAAAATATCCAAAAGCACCACCTTTTAACAGTTAATTGAAGACTCGTAACACTATCTTTTACTACAAAAACATTTACACTTCACAAAATCTGTGACAACTGTCTTCAATTTTCAAATGTTCAGATAACTGCCTTCAAGTTCAATTCGTCATTTATTGAGCGATTCTAACTTAGAATTGAACATTTTTTGTCACCAATTACAATATACGAGGCGAAGAACATTCAAATTGAACAGCACATCGTAATTGGTTAAATTCGAAATTGATCTGTTAGCTGCAGACGACTGTCGTGACTTACCAGTAACCTATGACCGTCCGCCGCTTTTGGGTGGTTTTTCAACGATTACTTTTTTGTTTTCAGGTTAATGGAGTTCCCCTTTGGAATGTCGAAAGTGTAGAATTTTAGACATGTTTCCAGAGAATTACAAAGTAAACTGCAGTATTTGTTTTGAGTTATAGGGAAATTAAATATTTCCGGGCAACATATTTTTGGACAACTTTAATCCGCCATATTATTTTGTCATCCCGAAATTTTAGAATTTTGCGAATTAATTTATTAAATAACTTCATAAACAACTAATATTAAAAGAAAAAAATACACCAAAATGCCGAACATGAACTGGTTTAGGTAGTCCGACCATTTAAAGGGGTTTTTTTTATTTAGCCGACCTCTCGGGTGATAATTGGCGAGACAAAATGACATTTTCGGGATAGATGTTGTTTTCCGGGATGGCGAACTTGCATGAACACTGGCGAAAGACCTAGGTTACTGTAGTCCCAGCGGATACTTTCTATCTTCCTAGGACAGAAAGGGTCACAGTTCCTGCAATAGAAATGGCCATTGATCTCAATTTTTGAGGCTTTGGATCTTTCGGCGCATGTTCAAGGACACCATTGCTCGAACTGGTAGGCTTTTTCTTTAAAAGCACACAGAGAAGTACCCTGGCGCATTATTTTCGACCTCAGTGAAATTCCCAAACTAGAGTAAGGCGTGATTTTGCAACTGTGGATTCGCTGTGGGCGATAATGAAGGATTCGAAATCCTGATCTCAAGAAAACACACATTTTTCTCAGTGAAAAAATTGTTATCTGACCATAAAACTTGTGCGCCATAATTTATAATTGGGTCATTTATGTGATGCACCCTTTCTAAAATAACGCCGTAGGCCCCAGTCGTGCGCCGAGATTTGAAAATTGACATCAATGATATTCTCTATTCTAGGAACTGTGACTCTTGCTGTCGTAGGGAGACCGCAAGAGTCATCTAGGACTAAGGTTACTGGTATGTTTCTGGCAAAATTCACTTTGTTGCTTTTTTGGCCAGTTCTTTTCTATTATTCATGTGTATCTTTATTCCAACTGACTTCAGTAGAAATGCAAAAACTTTTCGGTAAACGTCTTAGTACGAATGTGCTTATTCCAGTTGTCGTCGTCGTCGGGGTACGCTTTCAGAGCAAAGCTCTATACGTTTCTATACAGTCTCTCCACCTAGTTCGGTTTTGTGCCAATTTTTTGGCTTGTGAGATTGAGTAGATGCCTTTATTTTGTAGATCGCGTTTTATCGTAGACAGGTACGCTGTTTTTTGTCTTCCTGGAGGTCGTTTTACTTTTTCAATTGCTTCTTTAGGAGCTCTACTTGTTGGCGTAGTTTATTCCAGTTGACCCCACCGAATGTTGAAAATCACTTATTATCGCCCATTTAACAAGTATAAAATTCTGAATTACCAGTTTTGTTATTCTTTTTAATGGTGGTGTGACTTCTTGGTAATATGTTCGCCTGGCTAATCGTAGAGAAAGAGAAGGTCTCGACAAAATTCTTGTTAAAGGGGCAAACATTTTCACAACTTTTTTTCTGACCTTCACAATCAAAACACCACTGTTTCGAATTGTACTGGCTCGTTTGTTCCACACACTATTGTTTCACGCAACCTATCATGTGGCTATTCATTGACTGCCATAAGAATCTAATAATTATTACATTTCGGTGTGGGTGTGACTAACCTTTTCAGGTGCATGATTATAAAGTGAGATTCAAAATTGATGAAGTTTTAATTAAATTGCAAGATAAGGAATAAAGCGAGTATTTAGAGTTCTGAGTCATACATGTGTTAAAATGTTATTAATAATTTCGTTATGTTCAATGGTAAAAATTATTTTAACACCAAATACATATTCAATCAAAGCACATTTACAAATCCTAATTAAGGAATTAATAGATTCAAAAGAACTTTATTTGCCCAAAAAATAATTTCTTTATGTTTTTGTCAGTAAAATATATATTATTCATTGTATAATAACACGGATTTTTAGCAGTACTTTGGTAATGTAAAAGTATGAATCGCGACTTCTGTGAAATAACACACAGAAATAGTTGTGGCAACTACTGATATCGCTTACATGATAGTAATAAATCTCGAGTGGGTGCTCACACCGGAGAACTCTCCAATTCTTAAAAAAGGTGGTAAACAGTGGGACAACCCTTTTTTCATGAGATAACATGATAATATGTGACAAGCCATGCAAAATGCATGTTATCAGGCCCTGAAAGATTTAATCAGCTGTCCTGTATAGAATCTTTTCGCAATGCCAAAATATTTCAAAAGGGACGCTATTGAATCGTCAACAACAATTAAAGAAGGTATATTGTGTCCTTTTACTCGACGTCAACATCACGATGCGGAATTGTTTGTTTTCATTGTATGGTTAGAACCTTACGGTTGTTGCCTTCTTTCTTTTATGTATAGTTTGATTAAGTATTGAAAGTTTCTTTCTAATAAAAGCCCAGCAAGTTAGGTTTCCGGACGTGGCCTTCTAAAAATACGGCCCTATTCGCTTAAACAGGTCCCCACTATCTCTGCTGCCAACGAACCGAGATCTGTTCCCTTGATGGGCAATGTTGTTCAGAAAAACTCTACCACTCCCCTTGTGTCCTGAATGTTTTCTTATCATTCCTTTATAAACTTTTTCCAATGATGTGTCTAGATTCCTCTCCAGACAAGATCGGTTTGTCATTAAGTGTCTGGGAGGCACCCTGTGGATAGGAGGGCATTAACTCTAGACTTCAGACTTACAGATTGAAACAGCAGAGTTACGTAGACCTTTTCAGCCTGACAGCCACTGACACTGAGTATAGTGCTAGCAAAATAGTAAGGTAGAATTTGTGAAGAACTTGTTAGAAATAGTGGAATCAATTATAAATATTATATAAAGTCCAGCTTATTCAGGATTAAAGACAGGCCAGCAGAGTCGCACGTTTTATCTGACAAAAAGGGCACCTTTTCTAACTCTTCTGCATCTGTTTTAAGGCTGGAAGGAAGAGTCGCGTTTTTTACGACCTGAAAAGCGCATCTTTCTACTCTTTTAACAGCAAGAGAAAGTGAGTCGTGTTGCTAATTGGGGTAGTAACACACAAAAAATCAACCCATTATCGACCTCCCCAAGCGTCGTACTGTCGGTTCTCTAATAGCCAGTACTACGGGTTTGGCGACAATATACCTCTAGAGATATCAGAAAAACCAAACTTATGACTTCACTTTTTTCCTTGCTCCAGGTATTGAAGCATTGTAAGCAGTTTTTAAATGGAGTTGTAGATTAGCGACTAGCAATTGCAATTAGCGATTGTTTATATATTCCCGCGCATAAGCTCAAAGTTATAGCTAAAACTATGTGTTATTCTATAATAATGAGCTATATTAGAAATGGAAGACATCATTACAAACACTCAAAGTATTTCTGCAGCCAAAAAGTGCAGCTTGTAATTTGTTTATTTACACAAGGTAGCAAGCAATCAGCGTTCCCGACATGTATCACGTCACACCTTGCGAAACGCTGCCCCCCTCGAAATAATCGTTTGCTAAGCGTTTCCTAACTGGCGGCTGGTAGGGAATAGCAATTCCGAGCTATGACTTCTATGTCTGTTAGATAGTTTACAAAACAATTAATATTAAGAAATGGATTACCCCAGTATTCATTTGTAAAATATCAGTTAATGGAGAGTGACTCAAAGTGTACTGTTGTTAGATACCTTGTACTTCTATCTGACAACATGGATCAAACAGAATACAGGAAGGTAAATCATTTTTTCCAGCATCATTTGGAACAGAGTACTAAAGAACTACAACTCCAAGTTTTAGAAAAGTATCGGATTTCTGGCCCACCTGCCTAAGTATTAGTCTTAATTAAAACATATATGGAAAGCACACGTGTATTTATCAATTATAGAGACTTTGGATACTTTGACTAATTATGGTTCTTTTAGTGCATATTATTAATGGACTTTCATTTAGCCTAGCTTTTGGAACAATGTGTCACAATGCAGGATATTCATATTCAAGATCGGACTTGTTTAGAATAGGGAACGTATGTTAATACAAACAATAGACTCTCTCAGCGGGTATTTGTCAATCGATGAATGACCTAAATATAAAAAGGACAAGAGGCTTCCGGAAAAGAAAAAAGCCAGAGTTTGAACACTGCAAAAGTGGTAACCTGATCCACATTCAAACGAATCTTGAAGTGATCATAAACAAAACTAGGAAATGTTCAAGTCCGTCTGTATTTAATCTGAAGCAAAACCAAAGCTGGAATGTAAAATACGCTCTCATCAACTCAAGGTCCTTTTTCAATAAGCTTGATGAAATAAAGCATTTGATTTATGAGTATAATATTGATATTTTGGTTATTACGGAAACATGGTTTTCCGAACACTCTCAGTACGAAATATCGGAAATTATACCTTTGGGTTATCAAATCACTCATGTAGATAGGAAGGAGCGCAAAGGAGGCGGAATTGCTTTCATATTCAGACAAGAATTAAAAATAAAAACAATTAAATTGTCGGATTTTTAATAATTTGAGCACTGCATGGTCAAAATAAATGGTACATATCAAAACACAAATCTAATGGTAGTGTACAGACCACCATCCACAGATATGAAAACATTTGGGTCCAAGTTTTCAGGCTGTTTAGAGGTTTTCACTCTATCGGGACCACCTATTGTGGTATCTGGTGATATGAATGTTAACTTAAAGGATAAAAACTCACCTAATACAAGAAAATACCAAGAGTTTTTAGAAAGTTTCAATATGCCTCAACATGTAGATACCTCGACTCATGTTTTAGGAGGAATTCTTGATCACATAATCACAAACGCAGCTCATCACTTAAGATTTTGCACGTGCATATGGGTAGCCTCATCTCCGATCACTACGTTATCATATGTAAGTTATCAATCCATCTTCCGGAGCCTCATGCAAGAGCCATCACGTTCTGGCAAGTTGCGGATAATTGACTGGAAGGCTTTTACAGAGGATATCAAACAAACTAAGATAAACTTAGAACATGCACAAATGAGTCTTAATAGCCTGGTTGATCAATACAATAAGGACTTTGCCGGGCTATTCGATAAACACGCGCCACTAATTACACGAAATCTAAAAAATCGCCGAAAAGAACCATGGTTTACGGGTGATGTAAGGGCTGCTCTAAGAATCTCGAAGGAAAGAAAATCGAGGAAAAATAAAAAGAACAAAACCCTCGTAACCCAATTTAAAAATCGATATTCCAGAGAATTAACGGTATCGAAGCAGACTCATATCCTTGGAGTCTTGGATAAAAATTCCAAGAATCAGAAAAAACTTTTCCGGGAAATGAACAAAATAATGAATCGCGAGGATAAACAGTTATTTCCAAAGAGTGATAGTCCAAAACATCTCGTCGACCAGTTTTACCTTTATTTCTATGAAAAGGGACAGAAGATTAGAGGCAATTTTGGTGATATTGTAGCAGACCCAGTTTTTTATATATGTATTTTATATGTATATTTGCAATAATTTATAGGTATTTTTAAAAAAACAACGTTTTTGTTTAGGGAGGTGATCACAATTCTCCCGAGTAGATGTCACAGAGTTCCCAATCGCGTGTTGTACTCCAGTCATAATTACACTCGTGTCACAGATCTCAATTGCAGTTTTGTACTCAGGTGTCAGCGGGGTTCTGAACTGCATATTCTACTCAGGGATTGAGTTGCGGTTGAGAGAAATTGCAATTAACCATGAGTAACCGCTGAGTACGTGTCACGCTGTGGTCAGTCTTGAGTTGAATTTCGTGCCAAATTATCGGTATAAATAGAGTTATTTTTCTAGGGGTTATCATTCATCAAAACCGCGCTTATAGTTAACAGTCTCGAGTTGCTTACCATACGATTTGAGCTAACTAAAATAAGGATAATATTAGAAATAAAATAATAGTCACTCTGGATAAAACTTGGATAAATTACGAGTAGTTTATGGACATTTCTCGGTACAGAGTGACTTCATAATTTAGAAGTGAACTGTGTTGCAAATAAGGATTATTAAGCGCGTCCGAAGAGCTGTGAGAGGTTGGTTTATTTTGTTCTCTGTTTATAGGAATAACCTTGAATATTATTTTGGAACATGCCAGTAATTATGATGTTCGTTATATTTTAAAAGTAAATAAAGTGCATAAACTAGGACAGTAAAATTAGAGAGTTAGGTTAACCTCCGGCAAGCTTCAGCGTAGTGATTTTAGGTCTTAAAATGTCACTTGTTTACAGGTGTGTTTTCGCTTGCCGGTAGCTCCAAAGGTTAATGATAAGCATAATGGTACGCTAGTCTGCGATTGGTCGGAAATCTGAGACGCGTTGGTCTTGATTCTCCTGAGAAATAAACATAATAAAATATGCATGTTTAAAGTGATTAAAGTAATTTTTTCGCGTCTGGTTATTTATATTATGTAAAGATATTTAAGGAGAAATAATTTAGATAGATTATGTCAGTAAATCAGAGGTATATTTGGGGACTATTTTCTCGCGTAGAGTATCCTGACTCCGCCGCCACTCGACCCATCAAAATCAAGTCACCTGTTAAATTATTCCGCGTTTAGGCTTTATAAGGACATGTTTGAGAAAAGTTAGGCAGAATTGAGCTGGGTCTCAAAAAGTTCAGATAGCCAAAGAAAGCAAATCGAGAGCCATAGTCTTGCTTGATTGGACCAAGCAGAGTTATACGACTTCTGAGAAGTCGTGTTTGGTGATTTCGGTGCTTTTCTTTGGTCAAGCGGTGCCCTGTGAGACTTTAGATAACTTCTCCAATTGACAAAGAACTAAAAATTTTAGGGTTAAGCTAGGAATGCGTCGGCATGAAATATCGTGTTGCTGAACTTCTTCAATTGAAAGGCGCCCTGTGAGGCTCGTGATCTCTTCACCGCTTGGCGTTGCCAGTCATTTAGTGTGCTGTGAGACACTTGACCTCTTCACCAATCAGTTATGGGAATTATTCTATTAGGATCAGCTTAGCTGCAAGGTGCACTCTGAGGCTTGTGATTTCTTCACTTCTTGGCGTTGCCAGTAATTTAGTGCCCTGTGAGACACTCGACCTCTTCACTAAACGGCGAGGCTGTAGAGTTAGGGAACGGTCCCAGGGACCGATCGGGAGTGAGGACACGTTATAGGAACAGTTAGGACACGTTAGGATGGGCTAGGGTTATTTAGGACCGGAAAGGTTAACACGCCCTGTTAGAGCATCTGGTGTACATGGTTGAGAGTAAACGTGTAATAAGTTTAATGTGTCCGTGAACATTTCCCCACCCCTATTCTTGTTGTATTTATAAGTTAAGATTATACCAATAAAATTTATATAACTGTTGCTTATTCTGCCGAGAGGCAGTAGCTTAACCTTCTACTTAACCCAGTACCTATTCACAAATAAATTATTCATAAATAAACCCGTCACAGTGGAGGGTGTGTTTACTCATATGAAATATTAGTGGAAGCTGAATACAGCTCAACTCCGGGTTTAAACGGATAAAACCTAAGTTTTTAACTTAACGTCTAAACACTATGAAGTCGAGAGCTGAGCTGTTTATTCAGTAACGTGGCGAACGTCATCGTCGCGCGTACACAGCTACGCGACAGAATGACGTTCGCACGCAGTTGCATCAGTGCATTGCGATAGCCCGCAGATCATGTGACGAGTCACATGATCTCCGAACAAAATCAAAACACTGTACGGTACAGCAATGAAACAGGTTAAAAGTTTGCAATAAATGCGATATTTTCACATTACATTCCGCTTTCTTTAAAAATTCGAAACGAACTTAAACATACTTCTGAAATTTCAGATTAAATGAAAATACCGAAAATGCTGCAACCTGGTGACAGAAGAATTGACAAACCGACAGACAGACAGATGAATGAAGATGATGAGCGCACATGTCCTCTTAATAAAATCTACGAATACATGACGAAAAATAACATTACAAATAATTATTTTTGTTTTTTATTTATTTATTTTTATTTATTTATTTTTTTATTTACATATAACATTACAAATAACGACTTTGTGACATTTTGATACATGACTGAAATTTAAGCTAAAAGTACGCAAAAAAATAAAATAAAATGCTTTAGAAAATGGTAGCTAAATTTTTTCTCTTTGGAGAATACCCATGTTTTTTTGTCTTTTTTATTTTTTGTTCCTGATTTCTCATGATACTTTCAACAACTTGTGTATTATTCAGAGCTAGTCACGCAGGCCTTTTCCCAGGATTTTATCACTCGTACACAAATAAGACAGGACGTTACAGAACAACTTGTTTACAGAGACAAACAATTAAAAACAACAAGAGACAGGACATGTACGGTACAGCACAATCGAACGAAAGATGAAAGGAGTATATGAGTTGCTTTGGTATTATCCTAAGGAAGAGGACCTGCTCTGAAACTTTTAAATGTTAGATGGATGATGCCATCCTTTCCATTTTAGTTCAAAATTCGAACTTGAAAGGGCCTTTGTGTCTACCTCTATGTGCGTCTGGATTTCTTTGAATAGAGTTAGATATTGAAATTGGTAGTCATAGAACCGAACTTTCCAAATAAGATGCTTTATTAGGAGGAGGATATGATTTTTTGCTTTATCGAGGGAGCGTATCAGAAACTCTTCAGCGTTGAAGTAATTAATTCGCAAGTTTCTGAACGAAGTGTTTATAATTTTAACAGTGTTTGGGCAGTTCAGAAAGGTGTGAAACAAGTCGTCCTCAGTTAACCCATATTTGCACTTGTTGGTCTGTCTTATGCCCCAATTTTTTAGGTTCACGTTATGCGCTACAATGTTTTGGATTATTTTATAGTGAAACGCTACAAGTTTACTGCTTCTGCAGGACGCTTTCTTAAGACCAGTACTTTTATATACGGCATTTGTGTCGAAACCGGCATTTGCCCAGAAGCTGTGACTGGTAGGGTGTTTTCCACCCTTTTTATCAACTCATTATAACAGAGTTTTGACTTGGCCTTCGAGATGTCCAAAAGATTTTGACCAGTCTCAAACACGAAATTATTGAACGCGATTCGGGCATCGACATCAAATCGTAATTTAATTGCGTATTTAACTGCATGAAAAATTAAAAAGTTTACCTTTAAGTTATATATTTCATTAAAATGTTTCACAGTTAACCAGTTACCGCTTGCATCCTGTAGGTCCTTTGCAAGATGGATGCCTTTATAACACCAGCTTTTATAAAATATTTGCTTGTTGTTTATTAATGTATTTTTATTGTTCCACAGAATTTGTGATGAATCTTATCTTGTTTGAAACACTTCACGAAAATTTCTCAAAATTTCTTTATAGAAGGGCGGTATATATATGCCAACTTGCTGATGTCAAAATTACACCTTAGCAGATAACTAAACCCACCAAGCCTGGCTACATAGAAGCGCAGTATTTCACACCATTTATTATTTTTAAGATTCGTGGAATCCATGCCAATTTTAGTGCTTTATCTTGCGACTTAAAGTCGATTGCCTTTAAGCCCCCTTTGGAATACTCACTAATAAGAGTGCTATGCTTCACTTACTTTAGCTTTCGTGTAATTCCATAGAAACATGTTCGTTTCATACTGAGCTCGTTCTAAATCAGAGTTGGAGCACGTGACGTTCGAGAGTGAATAAATCAAGTTTGATATTCCCAAAGATTTACTAATAAGAATTTTGCCTATTAATGATAGATCTCTATTGGACCAGACTTGGTATTTGTTTTTAATCTTTTCTATTTTTTTCACCAATATTTATTTCATTGCATTTGCTGCTATTATAACCTAGGGAGACACCTAGCGTATTAAAACATCACTGGGATACTTGTAACTTTGAAAATTATGCTAAAATCGCTACAATTTACTGAAAATTACCACGTTGTAGCCCTATCTGTTTACCTTGCAAGCCTCGTATCTCACTCAGGATTTCACGTATTCACGATAACTTCATAGATGAAATACGATGTTATACAGCGATCAGTCTTTTAAAAATAGGCCAAAATGAGGGAAGAACAACCGGGAAAAAATTATAATTGGCCAAACTTGCCAAGTTTGACTGAAATAAACAGCCCGAAATGCTGTTAAAGACCAAAATAAAGGGAATTCGAGCTGAAAATATTAATTTGCCAAATATTAACTGTATTAACGATGAAAATTTAACCTTGAAAATTAATAAAAATCCTCAAATGAAAAATTCTTACTTTACCCCTTACTTTTCTTTCTTTCCCCCGATTACATCGAATTACCCCAAAAACTCATATTTCAAAAATGCTATAACGTTACTTAAGCTTTGGAAATGACCGATTTCAATAATAATGAAAACGAGATGACACTTTTACTCACGAATAGATGACCATCGATTACCTGTCTAAATTTTAATTAAATAAAGTCCAAGTAGAATGCCCCTCGTCTCAGGGCACAGTTTGCAGAAATCACAGAAAACAGATTCCAATAAAGTCCATGTAGGATGTCCAAGTCTCAGGGCACAGCTGCAGAGATCACAAAAAACAGGTTCCAAACTGGCGATTCTTCATCCAGTAGACTGACCTCCAGTCAATCCGCGAGGAGTCTTTCCCACCCAGGGCTTACTCCCTCATTTTCTGCCGGGAACGCATCCCAGCCACTCCAGTGGCCATCCCAGATGCTCCAACACCAGACAAAAACGCAGATCGGCGAACCTGGAGAAGAAAGGGGTCCTCAACACTTGCCTGAGCTAAAAAGTCACAGGCTGCTGTGTCTTCCGAAAGGACAGCCGAATTGCAGGAATTGCTGGCATCCCCTGCTCCCACCTCCATGGGGGCAACTTCTTTCGTTTCCTTCGTAGGGAGGTTAGTAATTTTGTCTCCGGAGAGACTTTTGTTGTAGAGGCAGCCGGAGTAGTAGGATGTTGTGCTTTCTACAGTAGTATGTTGTGCTTTCTTACTTAATCGATTAGTGGAACAAAGGAACAACAGAGGGAGCAATGGATGAATGACAGAAGTGAGTTCAGATAGCGGCAGGTGTTAGGACAAGGCGATATTGATCAAGTATTGGACTCTGGCACCTGACTAAAAGAGTGGACTGCATCAGAAAAAATTATAAGAAAAGCCATTGATTAATTAAGTAGATAGCTCGCCCACCCAAATGCAGTGATTTGATGGTCAACAACAGGTCTTGCTCGGCCTCCGTCTTCTGTTTGTAAACAACAGGCCTTGCTCGGCATGCGTCCTCTGTTTGTAGACAACTGGCCTTACTCGGCCGCCGTCTCCTCCAAATACGCGTTACTTTAAGATATTGTGTCATGGTTTAAGACACCCGCCGTGGAGATTATAGGGGATTACAGCCTGTGTATATATGGTCTCTCTAGGTATTGTTTGTAAACAGCTTCAGTACATTAGTAATACTTATAAACCCCCCTGTCTTTTAAAACTCCTCTGAAGTCAGAAAAGCTTCTGATTTCAAGAGGATAGGACGTGCTTCGAGGCGTTGATAGAAAATTTAAAACGTGGTTTTAATTCGGAATTACGGCAAGGATTTCGTGTTATTTGCAAGTCTTTTTCACAATGTTTTCGATATTACATGCCGTGTACCGATTGTCTCCCACTGCCTCTCCCACCCCCCATTCACCCCTTCCCCTGCCACCCGTGCCCACCTCTCCCACACGACAAAGCTGAGTAGTAGGAAAAGGCCGGTTCTACCACACTTTGTGACGTCATACTGTCTGGACCGGAAGTGACGTCATAGCGTCTAGACCGGAAGTGCTGCCTGGACCGGAAGTGACGTCATAGTGTCTGTTTGTTTCTATCTGCTTCAGTTTTTGGATGGAGCGCGCGCGCGTGTTGGGATGACGTCATGATGAAGGGTAAACGTCACAGCAGAGTGTGCGTAAACGAAACGTCATTTTGTTTTCGTAATTTGAAACAACGGACTTCCGTTGAAGTGTGGAACTTGTATTTGTAACATGTCGCCATTTTAACTGTGTAAAAAGTGAAAAAGTGGGATAACTTTCGTTATAGTTGACCGATTTACATAAAAATTTCACTGTTTGATTCAGTTTTATATCTAGTTTTGTTATAAAGTGGTCACAGGCTATTGACACCGGTGGCTATATGCATTTTTGTAACATGCCGCCATTTTAACTTTGTAAAAAGTGAAAAGTTGAGATAACTTCCGTTATACTTGGTCGATTTACATGAAAATTTCACTGTTTGATTCAGTTTTATGTAAATATTTTGCATTAAGTGGTCACAGGCTATTTACACCGGTGGCTGTATGCATTTTTGTAACATGCCGCCATTTTAACTTTGTAAAAAGTGAAAAATTGGCATAACTTCCGTTATACTTGGTCGATTTACATGAAAATTTCGCTATTTGATTCAGTTTTATATCTAGTTTTAATATTAAGTGTTATTGGCTATTTGCGCAGCTGGCTGTATGCATTTTTGTAACATGCCGCCATTTTAACTTTGTAAAAAGTGAAAATTTGGGATAACTTTCGCTATACTTGGTCGATTTACATGAAAATTTCACTGTTTGATTCAGTTTTATGTAAAGTTTTAACATTAAGTAGTTATAGGCTATTTACACCGATGGCTGTATGCATAATGTGACATGCCGCCATTTTAACTTTGTAAAAAGTGAAAAAATGAGATAAATTTCGCTATAGTTGGTCGATTTGCATGAAACTTTCACTGTTTGGTTCAGTTTTATATCTCATTATATCTTTTATATCTCATTATGACATTAGTTTTTGTCATAATGTAGTCATTGGGCTATTTGCGCAGCTACCTGTATGCATAATTTGACATTCGCCATTTTATTGTTCAACAAGCTGTTGTTCAACATGTTGTTGAACATGTTCAACATGTTCAACAACATGTTCAATAAGTTGAACATGTTCAACATGTTCAATATGTTGTTGAACAAGTTGAACATGTTGAACATGTTGTTGAACAAGTTGAACATGTTCACTTGTTGAACATGTTGTTGAACATGTTGAATATGTGAACATGTTCAACAACATGTTGAACATGTTGAACAACAGCTTGTTGAACAATTGTTGTACAATTGCTAAACAACTTGTTGAGCAATAGTTTGACGTAAAAATAATTCAAACACATGTTTGAATGGTGGGCGCGCGCCATTCCAACAACCACCTATGCCAACTACTGTAAACTAAGACATCAAACTGAATTCAATTGTGAAATTTTCATTCAAATCGGTTAACCACAACGAAAGTTATTACACTTTTCCACTTTTTAAAAAGTTAAAATGGCGAATGTCAAATTATGCATACAGGTAGCTGCGCAAATATCCCGATGACTACATTATGACAAAAACTAGATATAAAACTGAACCAAACAGTGAAAGTTTCATGCAAATCGACCAACTATAGCGAAAGTTATCTCATTTTTTCACTTTTTACAAAGTTAAAATGGCGGCATGTCACATTATGCATACAGCCATCGGTGTAAATAGCCTATAACTACTTAATGTTAAAACTTTACATAAAACTGAATCAAACAGTGAAATTTTCATGTAAATCGACCAAGTATAACGAAAGTTATCTCAATTTTTTACTTTTTACAAAGTTAAAATGGCGGCATGTTACAAAAATGCATACAGCCAGCTGCGCAAATAGCCTATAACCACTTAATATTAAAACTAGATATAAAACTGAATCAAATAGCGAAATTTTCATGTAAATCGACCAAGTATAACGGAAGTTATGCCAATTTTTCACTTTTTACAAAGTTAAAATGGCGGCATGTTACAAAAATGCATACAGCCAGCTGCGCAAATAGCCTATAACCACTTAATATTAAAAATTAGATATAAAACTGAATCAAATAGCGAAATTTTCATGTAAATCGACCAAGTATAACGGAAGTTATGCCAATTTTTCACTTTTTACAAAGTTAAAATGGCGGCATGTTACAAAAATGCATATAGCCACCGGTGTCAATAGCCTGTGACCACTTTATAACAAAACTAGATATAAAACTGAATCAAACAGTGAAATTTTTATGTAAATCGGTCAACTATAACGAAAGTTATCCCACTTTTTCACTTTTTACACAGTTAAAATGGCGACATGTTACAAATATAAGTTCCACACTTCAACGGAAGTCCGTTATTTCAAATTACGAAAACAAAATGACGTTTCGTTTATGCACACTCTGCTGTGACATTTACCCTTCATCATGACGTCATCCCAACACACGCGCGCGCTCCATCCAAAAACTGAAGCAGATAGAAACAAACAGACACTATGACGTCACTTCCGGTCCAGACAGCACTTCCGGTCTAGACGCTATGACGTCACTTCCGGTACAGACAGTATGACGTCATAAAGTGTGGTAGAACCGGCCTTTTCCTACTACTAAGCTGTTTCCCCTATGTTCAAGCCCCCAAAATAGGTTCACCCACAAGCAGTACGACATCTGTTGGCAAAGAAAGGAGTATGAGAGGAGGTCATATTCGAAATCAGAGCTAATTTATTTCTCCCAATGAATAGTTCAATGAATGTTTTGCGAGCGATATGTTTCCATACACGCCTTGCATGACAGGGACAGCACTTTGTCACCCATGGGAGCCCTGCCCTTTTGCCCCCCCCCCCCCCCCCCCACTCTGCCCCTTCCCCTCCTCATTCCACGATTGTCCCTTCCTTCACGCATTATTTAATCGGTGGTGATACTTACCTATTATATCGTGGCGATTTTTTTCTCGGTATGTTTTAATTGTAAATCAATAAATATAACGTCTCGCAAATTCTACGGAATTCCACTCTAGTTTTTAACCTATTATATATTTTTTCGTGCCTTTTCGTGGGGACAAAGAATTCCGATATTTACCGGTATTTTGTGTTACAACGTATTTACAAGACATCACGCCTTCCCACTGCTCCTCTAAGCATTCGGAACGCCAGTATCTGGTAGGTCGGGGTTTTAATTGCTAAAATCCTAAGAATGTCAGATATCGAAATTAATTACACCATATATTAGGTATCATTTCTCGAGTGGAATTCATAGCTTCTTCTTTTTTTTTTTTTAATAAAAGCCGCTTTGTTTTGCTGTGCACGCGTATTTACCCGTGCAACTTGTTGTGTGCTAGCATCGATTTCCCACTGCTCATTGAATTTTACGCTGTACAAAGTGGGTTACAAGACTGATACCAGTACGATCCCGGTGTTGGGTGATCGCAAACGTGCCGTGATGGAGAATACACCGGGATGTGATGGCAAACGTCCCTTAACTTTATTTGCTGTTGTCTTTTGTGTAAGCCCACAAGTATGGGTGTAGGACATTTGACCAACCGAAATTTGACCAACCGAAATTTGACCAACTGAAATTTGACCAACCGCAATTTGACCAACCTCTTAATGAAAAAACGGACATTTGACCAACTTCATAATTTATTGTTTTTCGTACCACTTATCAGTAAAACATTAGCAATCACAAATGTTCCGACAAAAGCAACATTTAAACAGTTATAACACTGCAAGTAAAAGTACTGACCAAATGTACCGGGATGGTAGTAATCTCATATCCTCGCAAAACTTCACATAAAACACGTACCTGAGATGACACTAAAGCTTCCACCACGTCTGGGTTTGTTTGTATGACGCCTTGTATAACGCCGGATTACGGAGATTAACGGGGCACGTGGAACTCAGCCTTATGACACTCATTGACAGCGAGAGGATCAGCACAACATCTCTTTGATGCGAATCAGCATTTCTTTGAAATTACTACTTTTTTCTTACGAAACCTCGAACTCCTAGATTTACAAGGTTATGTATATCTAAAACTGAAAGTTGGTCAAATGTCAGTTTTTCCATTAAGCGGTTGGTCAAATTGCAGTTGGTCAAATTTCTGTTGGTCAAATTGTGGTTGGTCAAATTGCGGTTGGTCAAATTGTATGTACCCCCACAAGTATATAGTGACGTTTATCATCACGGCAAATTGCGCGAAAGCAAATTGTTGTGATGGCAAACGTCCCTTAATCCTTCCATCTTGTGCCAATATTGAAATGAGTTTCTTTGCAAGAAAATAAAATCATGTACTGTATAACTTTATTTATAAGCCATAAAATAGTCATTAGCCATAAAATATTCAACTTTTGACTTGAAAAAAAACTGCTTCCATATTTACACGGAATAGATGCCTGTTCGCCCGATTTTATCAATTCGATTTTAAAGTCTGTTCTAGAGTGGGTGGGTGCAGAGTTGGGGGGGGGGGGGGGGGAGGTGGCCCTGACTGTCGGACAAAATTCTTAGAAACCATATCCGCGGCACTGTTATTATCCATGATTTAACAAACGTTATCATTGATAAAGTGTAATGACTTACTTTGCCTTATATATGCCTTGCTGATTTTTACTCATCGTATTTCTCGGGTTTTACAAAGACTAGTTATCGGCTTTATATGTTGTTAAAAGATTTTTTAAATTTTAAATTAACGGTATAAACTGCACGGGATTAATGGATTTGCAGCCGTCGGGGAAATAGGCTCTTAAAGGATTAAGTCATGTATTTGTCCATGGAATAGTATCGGAGGTTAAATTAACGGCATAAACTGCAAGGACTCGCAGCCGTTAATAATCTCCGAGAAATAGGCTCTTCAAAGGATTAAGTAATGTATTTGTGCATGGAATAATATCGGAGGATCAAATCAGTGAGATAATGGAGATTTCATAACGTTTCGAAAAACTCCGTGAAGGCAAACGTGTCTACCCCCTTTTAAAACCAAAACCCCTTTTCAAAGCATTTAGTAATGCATTTGTGCATGGGATAATATCGGAGGTTCACGGCACGTTTGCCATCACAGACGTTTGTCTGCATACAACACCGGCCCTGCCGTCCCCACACCAGTGCACTCCCCACACCTCTGCCCTCCCCCAATATCCCCCTCCACGCCCACTTCCCTCCCCTCCCTCTACTCCTCTACCCCCTCTCACATGGTTTTTTCCAGTACTAATTTTCCTGTCATCCCTACCCCTCGCATATACCATAACTGGGAACCGGACAAAATACCACCGGACATAATACCACCGGACATAATACCACCGGACAAAATACCACCGGACATAATACCACCAAGGAAATGAAAACTAGGACAAAATAACACCAAAGATATCTTTTTATTATACAACGTAACAACGCAGACTCGGTGGCGTCCAGTCATGCAGGAAGCTCAAATAAAACGCGAAAAGGAGACGTCTTAGGGATTATAAGAGATACATACTCACGTGGCTCAACATGCAGCGTAACAACCCAGACAGGGTGGCGTCCAGTCATCGCGGAAAAGACTCAACATGAGATGCATGACGCAGACGGCTTAGGTATTATAAAAATCAAATGCAATAGGTCGCAGAGAATAAGAGCATGTACTCTGTTATGCCATTATTGATAAGGGATTACCATAGCGCGAGATTTTTTGCATATAAATAGGGCACTAAAATGAGCAGAATTTAAACCAATATCAACAACAATAAACCACGACAATAAACGAACTTGGATCTACAAAAAATGGAAATAATTACCTCCCAAAAGGGCGGGCAAAAGCCTTGCCATAATGGGCATACGAATTGTAGAGACTTTAAGAACAGTTAAGTAAAGTAGAATATCCTTAGTGAATGTAATTTTACGTTTGTGTTAGTTACATTCAGTTATGAATAGCTCCTGTGATCAGCAAAAGCAATAAAAGATTGTGGTGGTATTTTGTCCTAGTTTTCATTTCCTTGGTGGTATTATGTCCGGTGGTATTATGTCCGGTGGTATTTTGTCCGGTGGTATTATGTCCGGTGGTATTTTGTCCTACACCCACCATAACTACATACCTTATATATTTTCAAGAGTTTCAGTTATTCTTATAGCGAAAATTAAAAAGGAAGACACCGAAATTATCCTTTCAGACGTGGTAAATTGATTGAATTTGTAAAAGATTTTGATGATTTTTAGTGTATAACAGCAGACAAAAACGAATGCCTTAAGCAACGACATTTTGAAAAATGCAGAAGTAAAACAATTGCTCTATGGATCTGTCCCTCCCCCGTTTCCCCAATCATCGGTCATTCAATTTCTATTTAACAGATCAAGCAAAATACCTACCTAAATGCAAGGTTTCAAATATCCGAATTATGAAAATTATTATTGACAAAATCGCAACTATTTTTTTTTTTTTTGACAAATTTAATCGTCCACAGTTTTTAATTATTTCCCAAAATTTTAAAGAATAGAAAATGACGAAAACTACAGTTTTAAATATTTCGATTACATCCAATATGGTAGAGAATGTGAAAATGCACTGCTCAGCTCCCCTGCCACCCCCGCCCCCCCGCCCCACCCTCTCTAGACGTGGATATTTGTGATAGGACCTCGTGAGATGCCACGTCGTCTTAAATGCTATTTTGGTTGGAACAGGAATCAGCATTTCTTAACGGCATAAAAACAAAAACCTTCTAATTTTTTGGCAATCGTAATTGAATGACTTGTGTCCGAATCCGGGACAGAAGGGCCCTGGACAAAAGGGCCTTGGACAGAAGGGCCTTTCCCAAAAGGGCCTTTCCCAAAAGGGCCTTTCCCAAAACGGCCCTAAATGAAAAGTTGGACAAAAGGGCCTTGAGAAATTTTTTTTGGATATGGCTTTCAAAATTATTTTTATTTTTTTTTTGTGTACTAAAATAACAACTCCAAAAACGAAGTTTATTGATTTTTTGTCTGATTCAGACAAATTTTTGGCTGTCATTTATTACTTTGTCTTGTGTCCATTGCTGTTGGTCACAGTTCAAATAAAGACCTCAAATTCAGAACTCGTATATCAGCAAGACACTGACACCCCAACATCATCCGGCTTAGCGCGTGTGTTTAAACAGCACAGTGCAGAGGAACGAAACAAAGAACAGAGATTATCTTTTGTGGCACAATGACTCCGAGATCTGGCATTTAAAGACAGTGATGTGAAGTCTTTACAATTAGCAAAACCTCAATGCAGTGATTGGTACAAACAGGGATTAACCTGTGGCACTGTGCTTCGGAAATTTCAAGAGAGTGATGGGGAGTAATTGAAACAAAACATCAAGGAAGTTATCTTTAAAAACACAATGAAGCCTGTTTTTTATTTTTTATTTTATAACATATTTTATTAAATAATTAAAACTCAAAATCCTAGAAAAAATTCTCAAGGCCCTTTTGTCCAACTTTTCATTTAGGGCCGTTTTGGGAAAGGCCTTTTTGGGAAAGGCCGTTTTGGGAAAGGCCCTTATGTCCAAGGCCCTTTTGTCCAAGGCCCTTCTGTCTGGATACCCTTGTGTCCAACTCTTTTTATCACTCTTTTAACAATCATTCTTCTGCGCATTTCCACGGAGAAAAGATTGACCCAGCACGACATATCGCTCATGCCTTGTGCGATCGCTCTAGATCTTGACTCCCATCCGCTCCCGGCCTCCCTCCCCTCCCAATTAGACCCACACTCCCACATCAACAATATAACATGGAAAGATTTTAACTGATATTTTACTCGCGTTTTAGTGGAAATCTCAGATATTTTTTGTCTGAGATAAAGGAATATCTGCGTTTGCACTTCCAAAACGACACTTCAAAATAGTGATTGTTTGATCTTTTTAAATATAGCCTTCACTAAGAGTTTCACTGGCGAGCGTTAGTTTAGGTTAAGTCTTACTCGAACTTTGCGTACGAATTACCAATGGTAAATGATAGCTGAAGCGAAAAGGTAAGCTAATAGAAACAGCACTGCCTAATTCGGTTGGAAGGTGAAACGACTGACAACGTAAATAAGAAGCGACATGTGATAACTCTTAATACGGGATGTATTTGCACATACTTTTCAAAGACTCATACAACGATTTCTTTTGTTAGCAATGGTCCCATGTTATGACGCGTGTTGAACTTGAACCTGCCAAAAATATTGGGTTATCGAAAGTTAGTATTGAGGGGCTTTCCCGAATTCCATCAACTTTTTTTCTGCGCTTGATGATGAAGCAGACAATGCATACAGTTATTACAAAACAAAGACCGGTTATCAAACCGAGAATTAATCCCTTCTGCTCATTTTTCTCTCCACTATAGCGGTTGCGTTCCCAGTCTTAGTTGATAGTTCATAGGTAGACCCCACATTTGTTATTACAACAGTTGGTTGTTCATTGGTTCACACGTCTTTCCGGGAGTCTGTTCATCGGTTATGGCGTGCGATACTGGCGAAACAGTGCTCAGATCATTTTCCGTGGAGCTGATCTCCGGCAATGTCGCTTGTGTACAGCGGTGCGGTCGTGGAAAAGCACTCTATATCCTTTATAATGACAACTGATGGGCGGGATTTATGAAACATTTTTAAGTCATTGCATGAAATAAAAGGACATTCTAGAATCGAAAGTGTCCTTAAACTGGCATAGTCTTCGTCGTCAAGTTGTGGCAAATAAGTGATTGCTGTTTCTAAATACGTTAAATGTTCGATCCAGCTATTCGGATAAAATCAATGTCAATGTTCATGGAACGACAAATCACATAACTTCCACCGCAATCACATTGCGCACATTCCTTCCTGTGCCTTTGACTGATTGCCCAATAAAATTGCAATGAGTAATGTTAAAACGCACTTTTTTTTTTGGAAAAAAGTATGATCCTAAAGCGTAAATAAATGATTTTATGAAACAATTGTTCTGGTATACATACCATATTCGTTATCCAGACATCTCGCATCTGGACATCTCGCATCTGACAACTCGCATCTGGACATCTCGCATCTGGACATCTCGCATCCAAATGAAAAAGTGGACATCTCGCATCCGTGATTTTGGTCTGCTTTTAAGGGGGAACTTTTAACACTGTGTTTGAGAAACTTCATACAGTTATTTGAGTAAATCAACTGAAAAAAACTCAGTTCAGTTTACGGAGTAATTCAAGAGTTAGACTTACATTTGCACTCAGTGAATGCCATAGTGAGTAGTTCAGCGTTCGTGGCAGCGCGAATCCACATATGCTAATCCCTCGAAAGAGGCACTTAAAAGCATGACGGATTTAATGAACGTGCGGCGGATCAGTATTAAGAATGAATCCACATCCACTAATCCCACTGATCTATTCAATTTTTAAAAATTTATCTTTGATGCACGGTTTGGAAGGGAAACGTGCACAGGTTCGAAAGTGCGGAGGGTAAGATGTAGTCACGAATCCACATGACATGACCATGACAAATGGTAGTAAAGTACAGTGTCAAAATACACTTAATAAAAAGATTACCACCTACCCCCCCCCCCCAACCCCCCCCCCCCCCACCACCAAAATACAATGATAAATCAAGCAAAAAATCACGGACGCGAGATGTCCACTTTTTCATTTGGATGCGAGATGTCCAGATGCGAGATGTCCAGATGCGAGTTGTCGGATGCGAGATGTCCAGATGCGAGATGTCCAGATGCGAGATGTCGCGGATTCACCATATTCACATGTGACAATTATAGTATTAAGCTTTGAGAGATATAGGAAACATTTAAAGGTTGTAAACAGATACAGGGGGTATCTATTAAGAGGAAAACACTTAATATCGGGAACAGGACAATTCCCCCCCCGACAATTCCCCCGAACAATTCCCCCCGTAGGACAATTCCTCCCCGAGGACTCCCCCCCCCCTCCCAAATTCATTTTTCTTTTTTTTCTTTTCTTTGTATTCTCTCTCTCTCTCTCTTTTTTTTATTTACAAATTATTGCCTTTTTATCTTCTAATTGGAGGTCAAATTATGGGTGGCCACCACGTCGCCAGTACACCGACTCTGCGTAGTGCATTCGTCAAATAGTCCACGACTTCGAAAACCGACAGATTGTTGGCTATTTGCGTGGAATGGCCCACAACATCAGGTTTTAAACAGCAGAAAAGACTTTCGTTCCAGACAGAAGAATTTTGCATTTTTGATGTTAAGGTAATTTACAAATAAAGAAATGACAGATACCTTTTTGTTGGAGGGGGGGGGGGGGGGCAGTCTTCGGGGGGAATTGTCCTACGCGGGGAATTGTTCGGGGCGGATTTGTCGGGGGGAGTTGTCTGGGGGGAATTGTCCTAGACCCATTAATATCAACTTGTTGTTTTATTGGGGATATTTTTATCCGGATCTAGATAAATATTTTATTGGTCAAATGAAGAACAAAGGGGCATTCAGGTTCTTATGCATTTAATTACGGAGAAAATAACAACCTTCTGTCATGATCCTTATTTTCCCAGGCTTTTACTGTGTCCAGCACCCAACCCCTCCCGCCTCCCCACTACCACCTTCCTTTCCATTGGCTCATCAGTTGGATCCACGTGGGATAGCCTCACTTGAGTTTACGCCGATTTACTACAGACATTTTTGTTTCTAAAATTCACAACAAAATGAATTAGATTCTTGTCATTCCCACTTGGTATTGAAAATACCAAATGGGGATGGATTGCCTCGAATTCTTCACCTAATTTTTTCCCTCCCATTCTAATTTTTTTTCTCCTTCCGCCGAATCGGTTTCCAGACATCTCCTTCAAGACCGCTGAAGCTAGACCAACCAAACTTGGCACACGTATGGGGGGCCATCTGAAGTGGTGCACCTGATGAAATTTTTTGACCTTGACCTTACTGGTCAAGTCAAATCGCGAAAAATGTCAATCGGTTTCCAGCAAGGCCATTGAAGCTAGAAAAGCAAAACTTGGCACATATATAAAGAAAGTTGGCCTTTATCTCGAAAACAGTAAGAGATAGAACAATTCTGATCTCATTTTCGACCTCCACCCCCTATACGACGATACGTAAGGTATAACTTCCGGTGTCCTTGACCTCCAGGTCACTTTCGGGTCCTAAACCGGAAGTTGGCCTTTATCTCGAAAACGGTAACAGATAGAGCAATTCTGACCTCATTTTCGACCTCCAACCCCTAATACGACCATACGTAAGGTATAACTTCTGGTGTCCTTGACCTCCAGGTCACTTTCGAGCCCCAAACCGAATTTCTCCTTTACATCGAAAATGTTAAGAGATAGAGCAATTTTGACCTCATTTTCGACTTCCACCCCCTATACTACGATACGTAAGGCATAACTTCAGGCGTCCTTGACCTCCAGGTCACTTTCGAGCCCCAAACTGATAGTTGGCCTTTATTTCGAAAACCGTAGTTATCATTCCAAGTGGGTGCTAATTTAGTTTATTTTTGTTTTTTTCTTTCCATCAATAAACACCACTTGCATTAGAGACGCGGATCAAGTAATATGTCGTGACGAGAAAGAGTTCATTCAAATTTTTCAAGGCGTGGGCCAACTTGTTTTAATAAATGCCATCATTTCCCATGAGACTTTGAAAGTGAGTTTTCCAGACGTGTATTTTGTTGAAGTTCAAGGAGATTTTTCTGTGGATGTTTGTTCCAATTTACGCCCTTTAAAAAGCAGAAAGATAAAAGAATGCAGAAAACGTTAGAAATTTTTATAGTTCTTTTAATGAATGGTGATGACAAGGCGATAAATATACTTTTTGAATAATTTATAATGCTTGTTCTTTTTATTTATTTTTTTTTTTTGATGATTTTTTTTTTATTTCTATTATTTGTTTTGGTTTTGTTCCTGCTTTTTATTCCATCAAGTTTGGTATTTCTCTTTACAGACAAATTCACACTACAGACAAGAAGATTCGAATCATCAACACTGACGCTAACAGACGGGCGTGATTGTATCTCAAATGATGAAGTAACAGTTATTTTGTCTGCGGGAATATTACTCTTTGTGTTTACTTGGGCAGCGCTAATATTTGGGTGTGTGTGTATTTTAAGGATTTTCCGACTTGTTTCTCGCCCATCACCCCTTGTTCATTTGCCTCCTCATGACTCTTTAGATTCAGAGGGGGAAGTCTCGGATATGACAACGACCTCCGACCTCAACTCCTTCTTCCATAATACAACCGACTCTCACTTCCACGACTTCAGCCCCTCCTTCCGTGGTACAGTCAATGGCTAGGGCATTCAACCCAGCACATACAAGCTCACCTACATCAACCGAACTTGACGTCACAATTCCAGTATCTGAGGACAGTGATTTATGAAAATGTCAGCATAACAACGGATAGAAACTTGACCGATGTAAAAAAAGAAACCCACGCTCTTCTGCCTGTAATGTAATACTCTTGAGAAATAAAAAAGAGTATTGAAAACAATGGATTATAATTTTTTGGTTCGGGATATCTCTTCGCTGGATTAGTGAGAAAACTAAATATATCAAAGTCAGTTGTTTTGTGTGTTTTATACTTAGACTGTAGTTGGTTTGTGCGTGGGGGTGGGGGGGGGGGGGGGTTTGTAGATTACTTATAGATGACTTGTTTGGTACAGCTTACACGTGGCGATAGTAGCGGTAGGGTATTATGATATGAGGGGGGAGGCGTAGAGTTGTTTAGGGGCGTAGAGTTGTTAACTCGGGGGGAGGGGGGGGGGTGACATCAAACTTTTGATTAAAACAAGGGCAAGGGTCAGAGTTTGACATGATGGGATACGGGACTTGGAGTTTTTATGGGGACGTGTATGGTGCAGGATGTTATGGGTAGGGTATAAAGATATTTGGGGGGAGGGGGTGGAGTTAAGGGCATTTGACAGGATAGAGACTTGTGTTTGTGCCGGGGGCGTGCATGGGACGTGTTATGATGATATAGGGAGGGGTGGAGTTAAGAGCATTTGATAGGTTTGGGACTTGTGTATGTTGGGTGGGGGCGGGGTGGAACAGTAAGGTTTGATGATAAGGGGGTGCTAGAGCGGGCCAGCGTTCCTAACTCGGGGGGTGGGGGGGGGGGAGGCAGTGCAGAGTTGTTCAGTCGTGAGGAAGGCATTGGGCATGCAGACCACATGTTTTTAGATGGCTCTTCGTAGGAAGAGCCGAAAAAATTGTATTCACATTGCATACGCGACTACTCTGAGAACTTACTACTCTCGTAGCTTTCATAGTCGCCTATCTGGCGGAACAAGAAGTCCCGCCAGGGCGCCCTCCTCTGCTCCACCTCCTCCTCACTGCTTGAGAGAGAGGACGGCTCTGTGTCATCCTCCCCCGTCAGAAATTGATAGAGCTCAGGATCGTTATATTTGATCCTGAGCATTCTGATTTTTTGTAACAAGATGTTATAGAAACACAGTGTTCTGATCTGAACTGAAGGAAAACTAAAATTGTAACCTGCTTTTATATAGATTGGTCAATCTCAACTCCTCATATTTGATAAGTATCTAGGTGATATGGTTTATGGGGTTGTAGATATTTATTCAACCATTAACGTGTCATAGTTTTCAAGGGTAAGATAGCACAAGCTTGATTAGAGTGGCCTTTTTCATTTAATGGTTGGGGAGCAAAGGGAGGGGGGGGGATGTTATTTGAACTTCTGAAAAGTAATGGGCTGCGAAGAACTTATAACTGCGTATCTCAATCAAAAGGTGACCATGTGAGGTCTTAACGGTGGGCAGGGGTGGGTTAAGCAATGCATTTATCGGTAGCAAGATAGTTTTGTGTGTGTGCGTGTGTGTGTGTGCGTGTGTGTGTGTGTGTGTGTATCTTTTAGGCGAAGACTTCAGTTGAGGGCGGGGGGGGGCGTGTTTTATTCATTAGCAAGCCTTGTCCAGATTAGTCAAGTCTAGTTAACAATAATAACAAGTAGAAATAAAGCATTTAAATTTATTTGATTTTATTTATTCGCTTCTAAACTTTATTCACGCTGAAAAAATGCTGCATGTATGGAATGCCGTTTTAACATTTAATGCTTATTTTTGATATCAAAATATAATTGAAGATCTCAATAAATCAATGCAGATCTCAATAATTTACATTTTGCTGTCAATAATTGAATTCTAGATGGCAAAAAGCTATTTTTGAGATAAAAAAATCAATTTTACAAACTTAAAAAATCTTAAGGGATACACACATTTACATAAAATATAGCGAATCGTCAATTAAATTTTGGAGATGAAAACTTGAATTATTGCGATCAATAATAACAACACAATTTTTGATCTCAAGAATTGCTTCTTTTTTGTACAGTAAAAAATTTAAAGAAAGATTCTGTATATAAGGGCCAGTCATTACTTATTTATAGATGTCTGTTTCTGAATTTTTTATTTAAAAATAGATGGATATTTTGATATCAAAAAACAATTTTTAAGATCAAAAAATCGCTTGCAGATTTCAAAATACAAATTAAAAAGGTATCAGTCTGAAATAATGATATCTGAAATAAATTCTTGATATCAATAAAAAGAAAATGAATTATTGAGCTCAAAATTAAAATTTTGCTCTCAAATATTTATTTTTTTGCTATCAAGAATTGAATTTTTGATCTCAAAAAATCAATTTTAGATATCATTAAATCATTTTTGATATCAATAAATATTTTTTGTTTTTGTTTTTTGTTTTTAGGGAATTTTATTGTGCACAGCCATATTCGAGTATGCGCTGCGTGGGCATAAACTATAAGGAATACTTACAATACAATATATATATATGCATCTTTCACAAACGCGACGTTTTCTAACAATAACTTTGCTTATCAAAAATCACGATTATTACGAAAACAAACAAACATAACAACTTATAAATGAGTCACGACCATCTATCAATATATCAAATCCGCTTTTAAGTTTGAAAACACTTCGCCAAAATAGGTCCATTTTAATTTTAATTTATCTTCAGATAATGTTTGCATGTCTGCGTAATATCGTAATTTTGCGTTTCTAATAAACACGTTCTCGTGAACATTTTCCTCATTGACTCAAAACTGATATATATGGTATTTTATTAACAAAGAGAGGTTATCCTCTGTAATATTATCTTTTCCAAGTAAAATGTCTCATTTCTCAAAACTAAAAGAATTTAGCTTCAATATGCTTAAGCATCTTCTTATAATTTCTCTGGCTTTTTGAAAGTCCCAAAAGAAGTGTATTATCGTATCCGGAGTGTTACAGTATTTACATGCATCGGATTCTAAAATTTTCCAGTCCTTTTTCTTCTTGTTAGTTTGTATTATATTATGAATGAGTTTCAATTGCAGGGCCAAAAGATAGGTTTCTTTAGTACATTTTTGCAAAGTAGCAAGCTACGTAGAATCCGTGATTCTTCTAACATACCTGCATTCGCCCAGAACACAATACTTACCGGAGGCTCTATAATTTTATTTATCAAGTCCATGTAGTAATCTTTACACTTAGCTTTCTATATGTTGATTAACGAGTCACGTATCTTAAAGAGTGGGACAGAGCAATCCACTTTATAATTATCTGCAATGTATCTATTGTTCTCTCTGTGTTTTAACCATTTGCCGATAGATATTTTCAGACCATTGTACAGTAAAAAAATTACACGCAAGTCATATCTAGCTTCGAGCTCTGTCAACGAAAGCACTTTTTATCTTTACTTAATAGGTCCTTAATATACAGTATGCCTTTTTCGTGCCAGTGCTTCCAGTAGAGTTACCTGCCGTCAATTGTTATTTCTTTATCGTTCCATAATACACCACTGTATCGGTCTTGGTTATGCAATTCACTAAAATAGAGTAACATCTCTTTATAAAAGGAGGATATTTGAAAACTTCGAATAAGGGGCAATCCCCCGTATTCATCAAATTCACTATGTATATCTCTAAATATTTATTGATATCAAAAATTATTTTTTGAGATCAGGAATACAATTAGAGATATCAAAAATACAATTACAGATAGCAAAAATTAATTTTTGATATCAAAATATGGATTTTTGAGATCAAAAATTAATTCTTGATGTCAAAAATTCAATTTTTGAGATTAAAATTAATTCTTAATATCAATAATTCCCTAATAAATGTGAAAACGGCATTCTATATGCATGCAAACATTAATCAACTATATAGTGATAATATGAAAACATATGGTGCATTATACGGCATTATGTTATTATAACTACATTGTTGAATAAAAAATATTTGCACATAACACTTAACCAAAAAACAAATTAAATAGATGTGATATAATCATATCAATCAGCCAGTCTTACTTCACTCTAAGAGTTTAACTTCAACAACGTGTTGAACCTGCTCTCCCTCCTCAAATGTTGATATTATTTTGACTGGTCTATCAAAATAGAGATTTGCTGCAATATCCTCGGAAACAATTAAGTCCTCCTTTGCGAGCGGTTTGCCGAGAATAAGCTCGAAGGTATATCCTTTTAAATGTGATGACACCGGGGCATTGAAGCATGGTGTCAACTGTTGCTGTAATTCTTGTCCTAGAACGATCTGTCCCTTCACTCTTGGACGTTAATAACCATCCCCGTATTCAACGACAGCAACTGGTGTCGCGGCTTTTCCTCGTCACTGGTGTGTATATAAGCACATCGTCCAAAATGATAGGTAGTTTAAACGGGAATTTACTTCCACCAGACATATCCTGCACAAGACTTCTGCTCATGATATCTCGCTCCGTTCGACTCCTGGTACCATACCATTCTTCAAAAGTTGGAATGCTTGGTGCTTCAAAAACCTCATCTATGTGCAAGTTTACTCTGGACGGAAAAATTTGCTCCAGTTCCTGCTGGTATCGGCATTGAAGGCTGAAGTCAAGCGCCTCCAAGCTCCTGTTCAAGCTGTAACCTTTTGCCATTTTAACCGTTGTTGATGTTGATAATGAATCAAAGCCGAAAGCCTCATATTCTTGCCCCCACCTCTAAACCAAGCGACAGTTGTTACATTAGACCAATAATGGGGTTGTAGATATTTATTCAACCATAAACGTGTCATAGTTTTCAAGGGTAAGATAGCACAAGCTTGATTAGAGTGACCTTTTTCATTTAATGTTTGTAGAGCAAAGTGGAGGGGGCGGGGTGTTATTTGAACTTCTGAAAAGTAATGGGCTGCAAAGAACTTATAACTGCGTATCTCAATCAAAAGGTGACTATGTGAGGTTTTAATGGTGGGCAGGGGTGGGTTAACGTTTGGTTAAGCAATGCATTTATCGCTAGAAAGATAGTTCTCTCTCTCTCTCTCTCTCTCTCTCTCTCTCTCTCTCTCTCTGTCTCTGTCTGTCTCTCTCTCTCTCTCTCTCTCTCTCTCTCTCTCTCTCTCTCTTTTGGCGAAGACTTCAGTTGAGGAGGGGGGGGGGTGTTTTATTCATTAGCAAGCCTTGTTCAGATTAATCAAGTCTAGTTAACAATAATAACAAGAAGAAATAAAGCATTTAAATTTATTTGATTTTATTTATTCGCTTCTAAATTTTATTCACGCTGAAAAAAGTGCTGCATGTATGGAATGCCGTTTTAACATTTAATGCTTATTTTTGATGTCAAAATATAATTGAAGATCTCAATAAATCAATGCAGATCTCAATAATTTTACATTTTGCTGTCAATAATTGAATGCTAGATGGCAAAAAGCTATTTTTGAGATAAAAAAAAATCAATTTTACAAACTTAAAAAATCTTAAGGGATACACACATTTACATAAAATATAGCGAATCGTCAATTAAATTTTGGAGATGAAAACTTGAATTATTGCGTTCAATAATAACAACATAATTTTTGATCTCAAGAATTGCTTTTTTTTGTACAGTAAAAAATTTAAAGAAAGATTCTGTATATAAGAGCCAGTCATTACTTATTTGTAGATGTGTGTTTCTAAATTTTTTATTAAAAAAATACGTTGATATTTTGATATTAAAAACAATTTTTGAGATCAAAAAATCGCTTGCAGATTTCAAAATACAAATTAAAAAGTATCAGTCTGAAATAATGATATCTGAAATAAATTCTTGATATCAATGAAAAGAAAATAAATTATTGAGCTGAAAATTAATATTTTTATGGAATGCCGTTTTGATATTTATTAGTGAATTATTGATATCAAGAATTAATTTTTGATCTCAAAAATTGATTTTTTGATATCAAGAATTAATTTTTGATATCAAAAATTGATTTTTTGATATCAAGAATTAATTTTTGATCTCAAATATTTAATTTTTTGCTATCAAGAATTGAATTTTTGATCTCAAAAAATCAATTTTAGATATCATTAAATCATTTTTGATATCAATAAATATTTCTTGATATCTCTAAATATTTATTGATATCAAAAATTATTTTTTGACATCAAGAATTCATTTAGAGATATCAAAAATACAATTACAGATAGAAAAAATGAGTTCTTGATATCAAAATATGGATTTTTTGAGATCAAAAATACCTTTACTCATTTAAATCAATCCTGTTGAGCAACGCATTCAGTCGACGCAAATTACCGCGAGTAGAAATTGCAAATGGACTATCAAGCACCATTTGGCTTTCATAAGGGATAAAATACCTATATTTTTCAAGATCTTTCTGTTTAAGTATGAGTGCAAGGGCTAAATTTACTTTAAACGCGCGATCTTCGTTTCTTTCAATTTGATCTAATTGCTCAAAAATTCCCGTCTTTCCTTCAGACACATCTTGCGTAGGAAAATTATACAGTTTGTGCCCAGGAAAGTTTGAATGATTCGCTAAGATGTGTTTTTACTTGCATTATAAACGTTTGTTATCTTTTTGTTATCTGCGTCTAATGTGTGATCAAACGATGTAAATACAAGTCAGATCTATTTTCAAAGCTACGAAAACACTCTCTACAATTAACAGTAGTAACGGCAGTAACGGCAGTGCGTGTCTTGCTTCCCTCTGCACTGCTCTTGATGTTTTCGTTTCTTCTTTGCGTTTGTAAACTTTTTTTCCCGCAATATTGAAGAACATCGAATATCGCATATTGTTTATGAAACGTTGTGAATAATAATAATAATAATAATAATAATAATAATAATAATAATAATAATAATAATAATAATAATAATAATAATAATAATAATAATAATAATAATAATAATAATAATAATAATAATAATAATAATAATAATAATAAAAATAGTAATAAAATAAAAATAATAATAATAATACGCAGATAAATACCTTATCACTGTGGGTTTGCTTGATTTCTTCCTGATTGTACTTGATACAGGTGCTGACGTCGTTGTCTCCTAGATGATAAATGTGAATATATATATATATATATATATATGAATCCCGGACAAAACGGCGACGGCCAAAACGGCGACAACCAAAACGTAGAAGACCTTAAAGGTCAAGGTAAAAAAAATTTGCGGATTTCACGACAACTCGTTATCCTCTATGTTTCTGCCAAATGCCGTCTTTCTACTACAAACCGTGTAGGAGGAGTTTGAGGTAAAAAAAATTTGACCTCAATATGACCTTGATCTTCAAGGTCAAATTCAAAAAAATTTGCGGGTTTCACGACATCTCATCACCTACTATCTCTGTGCCAAATTTCATCGTCCTACGTCAAATAGCGTAGGAGGAGTTTTCTGGAAACCTCCGAGACGAAAATAAAAAAAAAAAAAAAAAAACAACAAAAAAGAAAAGGATAAACAGCCAGAACTCTTAGCAAAGCATACCCACTGCAAACTATGTTTGCAAGTGTGAATAATTATTCATGTTGGTTTGTATTCATATGCATCATTTTTGTAAGAGGTTCTTGTAAACTGCCAAAAAATGTTCCCTTACGAAAACTCAACTAGTGCATAATGTTACCGTACGCTATATATGTATTCGTACTTAACTGATCCTAAGTGGCAGTTAATCTTGTTGAAATAACAGAAAATTTGGTTTAATCTCTGGTTGAGAAATCCCGGTATTTATAATAAAACCACGTGAAAAATCACGTGCCTGAGATGACACTAAAGCTTCCACCAGGTCTGGGTTTGTTTGTATAATGCCCTGTATAACGCTGGATTACGGAGATTAACGGGGCATGTGTTACTCAACCTTAGGACACTCAGTGACAGAGAGGGGATTAGCACAATATCTCTTTGATGCGAATGAGCACTTCGATGAAATTACTTTTTCTTACGAAACCTCGAACTCCTAGATTTATAAGGTTATGTATATCTAAGACTGAAAGTTGGTCAAATGTCAGTTTTTCCATTAAGCGGTTGGTCAAATTGCAGTTGGTCAAATTTCTGTTGGTCAAATTGCGGTTGGTCAAATTGTATGTATCCCTAAATGAAATATCGATACAGTAAACAAAAGGGACAAATGGGCAAACACTATTGATTAATTCATTATTTTTTATTTATATTATTCTAAACTTATGGTTATTGAATGGGCTTCTGTTATGGGAAATGCATAATTATTAATCTTAAATTAAATAATAATAATAATACTTAAAAACTTGAACAGCTCAACGCAATTTTTTCTGACGAATTATTTATCTAATGTAACAACTGTCGCTTGGTATGGAGGGGGAGTAAGAATATGAGGCTTTCGGCTTTGATTCATTATCAACATCAACAACGGTTAAAATGGCAAAAGGTTACAGCTTGAACAGGAGCTTGGAGGCGCTTGACTTCAGCCTTCAATGCCGATACCAGCAGGACCTGGAGCAAATTTTTCCGTCCAGAGTAAACTTGCACATAGATGAGGTTTTTGAAGCACCAAGCATTCCAACTTTTGAAGAATGGTATGGTACCAGGAGTCGAACGGAGCGAGATATCATGAGCAGAAGTCTTGTGCAGGATATGTCTGGTGAAAGTAAATTCCCGTTTAAACTACCTATCATTTTGGACGATGTGCTTATATACACACCAGTGACGAGGAAAAGCCGCGACATCAGTTGCTGTCGTTGAATACGGGGATGGTTATTAACGTCCAAGAGTGAAGGGACAGATCGTTCTAGGACAATAATTACAGCAACAGTCTGTAATAATTACAGCAACAGTCCGAGCTTATTCTCGGCAAACCGCTCTCGAAGGAGGACTTAATTGTTTCCGAGGATATTGCAGCAAATCTCTATTTTGATAGACCAGTCAAAATAATATCAACATTTGAGGAGGGAGAGCAGGTTCAACACGTTGTTGAAGTTAAACTCTTAGAGTGAAATAAGACTGGCGGACTGATATGATTATATCACATCTATTTAATTTGTTTTTTGGTTAAGTGTTATGTGCAAATATTTTTCATTCAACACTGTAGTTATAATAGCAAAATGCCGTATAAAGCACCATATGTTTTCATATTATCACTATATAGTTGATTAATGTTTGCATGCATAGAGAATGCCGTTTTCAGATTTATTAGGAACTATTTTAATTTGTATTTTGAAATTTTCAAATGATTTTTTGATCTCAAAAAACTATCTTTTATATATCAAAATATCAGTCTATTTTTTTAAATAAAAAATTCAGAAACACACATCTGTAAATTAATAATGACTGGTCCTTGTATACAGAATCATTCTTTAAGTTTTTACTGTACAAAAACGAAGCAATTCTTGGCATCAAAAAGTGTTTTATTATTGATCTCAATAATTCAAGTTTTCATCTCCAAAATTTAATTGACGATTCGTTAAATTTTGTGTAAATGTGTGTCTACCTTAAGATTTTTTAAGTTTGTAAATTTGTTTGTAAAATTAAATCTCAAAAAAAAAAAAAAAATTCGCCATCTAAAATTCAATTAATGATAGCAAAATATAAATTATTGAGATCTATATTGATTTCTTGATATGTTTAATTATATTTTGACTCCAAAAATAAAAATTAAATGTTAAGACGGCATTCCATAGTCTATGACTGGTTTGACCAACTATATCTTGTGTTTGATTGGTCTTTAGTCACTCGAATATTATTTGACTAAAAGGCTCCATTTTCTTAGTCAATCACTTAAAATCGAGGTAGCAAAATAAAAATATTCTTAAAAACGAAATACAAGCACCAACTAGAATTCGCATTTCGCTAGCGAAATGTTAAACACTTGACAAAAATTAAAACGCAGAAATACTTCCTTCAATGGGTTATTTCTTGAATAATATAAAGTATTCTACAACATGCAAACAGTGTGTTATACAACTATGTGTAGAGCTTATGGTACAGTATGTATGCGGCTTGTAATATTCTAAAAATTGGACCACTGTCAACAAAAAAACTCCATAGGTTGATAAATTAATACCAGCAAAATATATTAGCAAACAGCACAGCTTGAATACGTCAAGTAGTGTTTGGTTTTTGTTGACCTTAGGTTTTATTGACTGATCAGGTATACGCTGTGTTATTTGTTTACGAAGTGAGAGCTCGCGCAAAGCTGAGCAACTGTGTGGTGTTCTGTGCTATACGTTTAATTCTCGCATTTACTTGCAAAAATGCACTCTTTTCACATGGCGTTTTAACAAAGAAAACGAAATCGAAGACGAAAATAAAACATGATATGCACACGTTCAGATCAAGCTCTTCATAAGTCCCAAGTTTCGTGGTCCTAGGACCCATAGTGTCAGAGAAGGAGAAGACACAAAAGATCAGAAAACTGTCAGGAAGAAAAAAAGGACGAACAGCTGCTCGCACAAATTCATATAACCCTTGCAAGCTAACAGCTTGTCAAGTGTTAATTAAAACAAAAAATAGAACCTCATTTCGCCAGCACTTGACAAAAATTAAAACGCAAAAAATACTTCATTCGATGGGTTATTTCTTGAATAATATATTGCAAACAAAACAGCTTGAATGCGTCTTATAAGTCGATTAGTGCTTGGTTTTTGTTGACTTAAGGTTTTTTTTGGCTGATCAGGCATACGCCGTGTTATCTATTTACGCAGTGAGAGCTACCACAAAGCTAAGCAACTGTGTGTTCTGTGCTATGCATTGAATGTACTGCATTTACTTGCAAAAAATACACTATTTTCACATGGTGTTTTGAACAAGAAAACGAAATTGAAGAAGAAAATAGAAAGTGTCATGCACACGCTTATATCAAGTTCTACCTAAGTCCCAAGTTTCGTGGCCCTAGGGCCCGTAGTGTCAGCTGAGTAGATGACACAATAAATCCGTTCACTGTCAAGAGAAAAAAATAGCAACGCTGCACACACAAATTCAGAAGCACCTTGCAAGCCAAAGGCTTGTCAAGTGTTAAAACAATCCTTATTTGTGCTTTCAGTCAGCGAAGGACAAAATTCGCGTTTTTATCCAATTAAAACGGATTTTCGTTTGTACAAATGTTGTAGCTGTTTAGTTGGATCGAACCGACGCTTGAAAAGTATCATCCAAAAAGTATCATCCATATCTTTTCTCACCCGTAAACTCATAGAATTGGATGACCAACACTAAATGAGGGTCTCCTATCCTTGAAATTTCCTTAACTGCCTGGTGCTCTCCTCTGTAAGTAACCCCAAGGTCACTAACGTCACTTTGAATCCTGACGCTCCGAAGAAGTGGGCCCCGATGTAGGGGGAGGAGAGGGCTGGTTAATGTTAGCGTCGGTTCGATCCAACTAAACAGCTACAACATTTGTACAAACAAAAATCCGTTTTAATTGGATAAAAACGCGAATTTTGTTCATACAAATGACTTATAGCTGCCGTTGGATCGACCCGACGCTTGAAAATCAGATTAACAAAGAGGATGGCTACATCTGGGGCGCACGAACTGCGGGCGTCGCCCGTACTACATTAGCCAACGCAGAAAACAAACATAGATAAAGGTGATTGAAGATTTAATCTCCTGACTCAAAGGAGTAAAACAAGTGAAAAACTAACTCTGGTGCCCTCCGGGCAACAGGTGGGACACCACTGACAAATCAGGCACTCGTAGGAGGGGCCCTGCGAGTGTGTGTGTGTGTCCCGACACCCGCTGTGACTGATGGCCCCGCTGCGTGCCCCAAAACCTCTGGAGGGCCCCGGCCTATCTGTGCTGTGGGGCCGTCGCCTGGGTTTGTGCCCCCCAACTCGGTTGTGGGCCCCATCTGGTGGACCGAGAGAGGGGGATTGGGGTCGCCACGTGGTTGTGGGGCCCACGCGTGTCTGAGCGCCCAGTCCAGGTTTATCAACCGTGTCCGCGGGCCCCCGTGCTGGTCCCAGCAGTCGTGGGGCCGCTGTTTCTGCCTAGTTATTCGAAAACGAAACCAACTCCTTAACTAATGTGAGCACAAAGTCCCGGGAGTCGTCTGGTCTGGGGGTTGTTATGGGAACTCCCCCCATGACGCTGCACGCCTACGGTGGTCTGTTCTTGTGCTTAGGCGGTTTCTCTCCTTGCTTGTGGCTCTTTTTGCTCCCCGCTCGATATCTACAACAGAGACACATGAATGCTAGTCTGGGTGCAATCATAATGTTCTCGTTACTTCGGGCTGATCACTGATTCAGCGGCCGCAAACGGCAGCCGGCAGAGCCTGGAAGTAGAGTCTCGCGTAAAATCCTGCAAATAGAATTTTATAAAACTATTTGGAGATTGCCAACAGCCCGATTTTATAATTTCCTCCATGGTGGCCCCTTTAACAGCTTTCAGGGAGCAGGCCACCTGGCGTATTTCGTGTGGGTGGACATGAATTGAGTTGGGGCGCCCACTATCACGGCTCGACTCTTCGTACGCGGAGACTATTGCTTGACGCAGATAATTAGATATTGTCGATTTCCCTACGTCTCTATTTATGTGAGGTAGGAAAGAGATGATGAGGCGTTTTTGCTGTGGGGCTCTTATGGCCTTGGTGGCTGCCAGGTACTGTAACAGCGTTGCCACTGGACACAGCAGATTCCGCTCACCCTCCGTTTCCCCTGTTTGTCCCTGTAACGACGGGAGTACTATCTCTGAGAAAGTGCCTTTCCCGTGTGTTATTATGTGGGTTTTCCCTAAGAACTCTGCCTTTGGCTTCAGAATGATTCTTTTGTGGTTTTCTTCATATGTGTAATGTTTGTCTAGGGCCTGTATTTCCCCCCGTCTCTTGCCTGAAGCTAGGGCTAGTAGAAACGTAACTTTAAACGTCAGTTCCCTGAGTGGCGTGTTTTCACCACAGGCAAACCTTTTGCCGCTGAGATAACCCAGTACAACTCCTAGGTCCCACTGCACTATGTGTTTGGCTGGGGGAGGGCGCTGCAGTTTAAAATTACGAATTAGCCTCGCCAGGCAGTCGTCTTGGCCACAATCGTAACCGGAAGCATTTTTCAGCATAGCCCCCAAAGCCGATCTATAGCCTTCTATCGTGAGTACACCTACTTGTCTGGACTCAAATAAGTGTATGAAGAAGTCTGCCAACAAAGGGGCCGTCGCCGTGACGGGATCAATTTGTTTTAGTAGGCACCACCTTTCGAAAACTCTCAACTGTGACTTGTACACAGACTTGGTAGAACTCGCGTGTACATCCTGCATGCGTTGCAGTGCTTGTTGGGAGAAGCCCTGTGCTTCTAACCAACCCGCTGTATGCACCACAGATGGAGGTTTAGGTCCCACGGCTGCTGATGGTTGTGGGGCCAGTGCGGCTGGTGCACGTCCCTCACACTCACCGGCAACCGTTGCGGCTCTGCCATCGCTAGCAAGTACCACGCGCCGAGTGGTTGTCTGTGGTCAGCAGTAGCATTTGGAAATGTTTTTCCCTGGCTAACCTGTCCATCAAGTGGGGAGTTTTTGCGTTTGGTGGGAATGCGTATAGCGCTTCCTGTGGCCATGCACAGCTGAGGGCGTCGCTGTCTACTGCCTCTGGATCCGGGCACGGAGACACGAACCGTATTAGCTGTTTCGATAGCCTGGTCGCAAAAAGGTCCACTTGCGGTGGCCCCAGGACCGAGTGTTCTATCACCCACCGAAAACAGCGCCGGCTTAGCGTCCACTCTCCACGTAGGACCTGCCCTTGCCTGGACGCCATGTCTGCCAGCACATTGAGGTGGCCCGGGATGTGATGTGGCAGCAACGTGATCTGATGTGCTGCTGCTAAGCGCCACACTTGGCGCGTTGCTTCCATCAATGCCGGCGACCTCGTTCCCCCTTGTTTCTTTATGTAACTCACCGTGGTAGAGTTGTCTATGAGGCACAGCGCGGCCTGCTCCCTCAGTTTGGTTGCCAGTAACTGGAGAGCTTGTTTGACCGCGAGCATTTCCAGTACATTTATGTGAGTATTTTGCAACTCTGAGGGCCAGCCGCCCTGAAACAACTTGCCTTCGAAGTGCACTCCCTACCCGCTGTGGGAGGCATCGGTTTGTATCTGTGCCTCTGGATGCGGGGCCACAAACCTTACGCCCCGCTGTGTGTTCGACCGGTTGCCCAACCACATTAGGTCTGCCCTCGCTTGCTCCTACAGCGTGACCAGATTTTGGGGTCCCCGCCCTCGTCGCACTGCTAGCCGTACCGCTCTTTGGAAGTGCCGGAAATTCAACCGACCGAGCGGCACTGTTTTTTCTGTGGCCACTGGCAACCCCAGTAGGGTTTCGGCCAGCTGTAACGGTATTACCGCTTTGGCTAAGGCCCTTTGCGTCAGCGCTTCCAGTTTTTCCAGCCGAGCGGTCGTAGGCAAGATCAGGCCTCTTACGAAATCGAACTGGTATCCTAAGAAAACAATTGCTTGCTTGGGATCTACCTCCGATTTCTCCATGTTGACCAGCAGACCAGATCTATGCATTTGCTGATAAGATCGAGTGTCTGCTGTGCAACCTCTTCCTTCTCTAGTCCTGCTATGAGCCAGTCGTCTAGATATTGGAAGAGCAACATCTGTCGTCGTCGGCCCCATGCCTTCAGTGGACGCATCGTCTTGCTGGACACCAACGGGGCCGGCGCGAGGCCGAAGGGTAGGGCCCTGTACCAATACTTTTTCTCTTATACCTGGAAGCAGAGGTACTTGCAATGCTGGGGCTTCATAGGAAGGTGGAGATATGCATCTGATTGGTCTATCGAAGTGGCCCACATGCCCGTCTCCACCGCCTTCCGTATGTATTGACATGTGTCCATCTTGAACGTTGGCGTGACTAGAAATTCGTTCAGGGGCTTTAGGTCTATGATCAGACGCTAACCGCCCGTCTCTTTGGGCCGAAGAAACACGCGGCTGAAGAAGCCCTTGTGGTTCTTCGGTATTTCTTCTATTGCATTTTTCTCTAACAGTTTGGCTACCATCTCCCGCAGCGCTACTGCTTTTTCTGAACCTTGCCTGTAGGAGGTTATTAGCTCTGGTTCCGGATTTAGTGTTAGAGTCAGACTTGGTATTTGACCGTTTACTTTTTTGAACGGCAGAGGGTACCCATGGTGTAGCCAGCGTACGACCTTGTTTGGGGCCCCCAGTAATTTCAAATGCTGCCAAAAGGGCATGAGCCTTCCTCCTACGGGCAAGTTTCCTGAGTGCAAAATCCTTTCCTTTAACTCGGATAACGTAACGCCAATATTTGAATCGTTTGAGGTGTCCGGAGAGTTCCTGAGCAAGGTCATCTCCGAGCCCCCCAACTGACTGTCACCTGTTTTTGCCGTGGCCTCTCCCAGGAAAAATACCAGTCCTTGCCTGCTTCTGGGCTTGCCCGTAACTCGCCGTACGAGGTGGCGCCGATTGGGTACGCAAGACCGTGGGTCCCCGGGAGCGTCCCCGGTACGACCTTTGCAGTCGCGGTGGGCCCGCGGTGTATCTGTCTTGGAGCGCCCTGTTTTGCAGATCCTGAACATGTCTGCCTTTCAGTTCTGCCAACAGCTCATCAGGGAACAGCTGTGTTTCTTGCAGGTATGTGGCGTGGCGTAGTTGAAATAGCTTATCCTGGGTAAGGCGGCATCGCTATCTCTGCGTAGTTGTACCGTGTTTGATAGGGGACAGGTGTCCAACTTTACCAGGTCCTTGGTGCACTTAACTAGGCATGCCACCAGTTTGCTAACTACTCCTATGTCTGGGCCCGCCAAGCTGTTGACCAGCGTCTGGTTTACGTACTCAATGAAGGACAATATTCGCAGGCTGGCCCTGGCTATACCCTCAAAATGTGCCATGTCCTTATCCTTGACCGATACCTTGTCATCCGGTCTGACCTGGGGCAACCACGGAGGGGGGGGGGGCGTGTTTCGGGAAAACCAGAGGTACAAAAGGGATCGCATCGTCACATGGCCTGTATGCTGTTTTGGTAACCCTCAACTTGGACGAGAGGTGCATTTTCCCAAAATCCAGTGCACGGCCGTAGTTAGAGTCCTTTGCCTGGAACTCTACCTCTTTCAGTTTGATTGCGTCCCGAATTCCTGCGGCCGTGTCCAGAGCCAAAAATTCGGGCCCCGTTTCACGCAAACCTTCGGACTCCAGCCTGAAGCCGGATTCGGAGTGCTGTAGCGGTCTCCCCACTTGCGCACTCGAAAATTTCTGCACCAGTTCTATGACCTCCCGAAATGGAATGTCTCTGAGATCCGGGGCCGAGGATGATGCCGTGATGCCGTCACTCTCTCGTGATGGACTGCCGTCCCTGTCAGATAGGTGTAGGCGCTTGGACACCTCACGTCTGTCCCAGTCGCGTGGATGGTCGCGTTTCCTGGGAGTACGCAGCAGGTCCCCACACTCGGGATGTTTGAATGGCGATGCTTCAACGTGGCCCCTTGCGCGACTGCTCCTGCTGTCTCTGTCACGGCGGTGACTTGAGTCGCGGGACCGGCGAGTGTGGGTGTGGGAGCGGCGCCGTCTGGATCTCGCCCGCGATCGATGTCTGCGTTTTGTGGCTTTATCCGATGGCCGGGAGGACGTGGAACTATCTGAGCTACTGTCCTTGTCATAATTGGACGAGCTGTAGCCCTCCTTCTGCTTCGCGTGACTATATAGTGTCTGCAGTGGAGGAGGCGTGTGTTTGCTGGGGCACGGCGACACTGAGCTGTCCCCAGAAGATGAAGACGGTTGCCGGCGCGATTTCTTGGCAGAATAGCCGACGTCCCGCCTTCTCTCTCGGGCTCTGCTTTCTCTCTCAGTCTTTTTCTGATCACCACGCGCTGTGGGCCCCTCTTCTGTGCTGGGTCCCGCCGTGGGGCCCTGGCGTGCTGTGGGGCCACTGGTGGTTGTGGGGGCATTCGATACTCCAGGGCCCCCATCTATGGTGGGTCCTTCCACCAGAGTCGTGCTGTGTGTGAGGCTCGGGACAGTTGTGACTGATGGTACCTCCACACCTTTCTCCCCGTCTGGTGGTCTAGAAACAGTGCAGGGCGCCGTTGAGCGTGTGTGTACCGCCTCGAGCTGTTGTTGGAAAATAAAGGCTTGTTCCTGTAGTGCCCTCTTAACGACTGCCTCTATATCTAGCTGGGGGACCGATGCCCACGGCGCTTCGGGGGCCCTCGGTGTAATGACAAATGTATTAGATGGGGGCGCCGTTCGGCGTTTGAGAAGCAGAGATGTCATGGGTGGGCGCACTAACTTCACTGGGGTCCTGGAGTCTGAGGGGCGTAATGGTAGCCTTACTTTCCGCCAAATCCTCAATGGAGATGAGGGCGCCCCGTTTGGTGGAACTGTCCTTGCTCCTACGCGAGGATTTGTGAACCGGAGATTTCCTGCTTTCAAAGTCTGACATGTCCATCGCTTGCGGTGACGCTAACTCATCACGAAGACGCTTACGGTGTGCCTGCCTCCGGCTGTTCGGATTCCTGTGCCGGGGTACCTGTTGACATATTGCCCCAGAACAACTTCGCGGTTGTGCAATTTCCTGTGCCGTTGTCTATTAATACTTTTCAACTGTTTCTTGTTGAGATGTGCGCAGATATCACACGTCACAACACCATCACGCTCTGGTTTGCCGAACCTTGCAGCACAGTCCTGACAGTAGTTGTGGGGGTCGTCTTTCAAGCCCTGGTGTCCGCAGCGTTCTTTCCTCACCATGGCAGGCCGCTGCTGTTAATTACTCTGTAGTGTTGCTAGGCGGCCCCCACAACACTGGGTTGGGCCCCTAGCATGAATTTCGTGGTGCCCCAAATTTGGGGCCACCGAAGTGTTGTTGGCCCTTTCGCGCTGGAAATGTGGGTCCCAGGCACCTGCTACTCCCAAGCGCGGGAAGGCGCCCCAACCAAACTACTATACTCTCCAATAAAGCCGTCCTGAGAGCTGCCAGCCACGGTCGTGCAGTACGCAGGGAAGTAACTACCCACACAGCGCACGAAAAAAAGCTCGCAGGAACGCACCAAACGGCAGAGAACCTAGGTAGGTTGCGGGCGCATTCCCGTTCAAAATGCAACTGTCAGCAACTTCTCTGTTTTAAGTAAAAATGAGGGTCCGCGTGCGAAGGGTGGCTGCCGACCGAGTCTACGCCACTGTAAGCCAACTTTGAGGTGTTCGCTGGATCAATAAAACGTGTTCTGTTCTCGAAACCAGCGGTAGAAGTACACCTCTGCAGTGGGAGTGTGAACTTAGGCCCTGCGTTCAAAACTAGCCTTAGCTCCCACTGCGCCGCAAAACATACTCAAGTTAGTGATCATTACAGGTCTTCGGTTCGTGTGAAATGCTAGAAGGCGAAAGGACTCCACTGCATAAGCAACAAGACTTACCGATCACCAATTATCGCTCCGATTAAAGTCCAGTTCCGCTGGACCCTGACTTTTATCGGGGAAGCAGCTACACGTCGGGCCCTGAAAACAGCTACACGTCGTTGGTGTTCCTCGGAAACTTCTGCTGCAGACCTATCCTCTTGAATCTCAGAGGATCTGGGTGTAGGTCCTAAAAACTTCAAAGCTTCCACACCTAGACTGTTTGTTTACAGGCGTAAGGATGAAAAGTGACGTTAGTGGCGCCACCTGGGAGTTACTTACAGAGGAGAGCACCAGGCAGTTAAGGAAATTTCAAGAATAGGAGACCCTCATTTAGTGTGGGTCATCCAATTCTATGAGTTTACGGGTGAGAAAAGATAGGGATGATACTTTTCAAGCGTCGGGTCGATCCAACGGCAGCTATAAGTCATTTGTATGAACAAAAATAGAATTATAAGCTGCCGTTTTGCCGGAATATCTTTGGATATTCCGACGATTTTATTTATCTATAAAAAAGCCCTATTTATACCAATAAGATACACAATAAAATACACATAAAATACACGACAACATAAACATAAAATACACGATAAAATGCATATAAAAGAGATCTAAATTGATAAAGGTATTAAACCGAAGTAGGCGATAAAACCGCTCGCCAAGACAGAGAAAATATAACTACAGAATTTGGAAGGATGAAGGGGTGGTGGGGGGGGGTAAAATTAAACTTTTCTGACAAATGCACACTCAGATAAAAACGTCTTTGTTATGTTGACTTTTCGTCCGAATTCCTCCCAGGCCAAATTTCAAATGCCGGCTAATCCGAAACGTCATCAAAGCACACTATGTTAGGGAGGCTTGGCAACAATACACACGTCACTTATGACGATGGTCAAGGGTTAGATTTAATACTTATGCACACACACCGACAGACTTCTTGTCTGAGCAAAAAAAAGAAAAGAATTTATACTGACCGCTTAAAATTCCATTTTTTTTGTGCTTTCAGTCAGCGAAGGACAAAAATAGAATTATAAGCTGCAGATTGCCGGAATATCTTTGGATATTCCGACGATTTTATTTATCTATAAAAAAGCCCTATTTATACCAATAAGATACACAATAAAATATACATAAAATACACGATAAAATGAATCCGGGACAGAAGGGCCCTGAAAAAAAGGGCCTTGGACATAAGGACCTTTCCCAAAACGGCCTTTTCCAAAAGGGCCTTTCCCAAAACGGCCCTAAATGAAAAGTTGGACAAAAGGGCCTTGAGAAATGGTTCTCAAAATTATTTTTATTTTTTGTGTAATAAAATAACTCCAAAAAAAAAAGTTTATTGATTTTATTGTCTGATTCATCGAGACAAATTTTTACTGTCCTTTATTACTTTGTCTTATATCCATTGCTGTTTGTCACAGTTCAAATAAAGACCTCAAATTCAGAACTCGTATATCGGCAAGACACTGACACGCCAATGGTATCCCGACAATTTATCTATTTTAGATGAATTGTCGTACACCCCCCCCCTCATTTAGACTGTTGCTAGATGAATTGTCGTGGATTCCACGCCAAAATCATCCGGCTTAGCGCGTGTGTTTAAACAGCACATTGCAGAGGAACGAAACAAAGGACAGAGATTATCTTTTGTGGCACAACGACTCCGAAATCTGGCATCTAAAGACAGTGATGGGAAGTAACTGAAAGAGTCTTTACAATGAGTAAAATATCAAGGCAGTAGTTGGTACAAACAGGGATTAACCTGTGGCACAGTGCTTCAGAAATCTCAAGAGAGTAATGGGGAGCAACTGAAACAAAACATCAAGGCAGTTATCTTTAAAAACACAGTGAAGTTTCTATTTTTTTTTGCTTGTTATTTTATTACATATTTTATTAAATAATTAAAACTCAAAATCCTAGAAAAAAATTCTCAAGGCCTTTTGTCCAACTTTTCATTTAGGGCCGTTTTGGGAAAGGCCTTTTTGGGAAAGGCCGTTTTGGGAAAGGCCCTTATGTCCAAGGCCCTTTTGTCCAAGGCCCTTCTGTCTGGATACCCGATAAAATACACATAAAATGCACGATAAAATAAACATAAAATAAACGATAAAATGTATATAAAAGAGATCTAAATTGATAAAGGTATTAAACCGAAGTAGGCGATATAACCGCCACAAGCTATACACAGCTATCGCCACAGAGGAAGAAAAAAATTGATGGGAAACCTTGGGGAGGGAGGGTGGGGATGAACTGGTGGCTGATCCTACAACACACCTGAGCACCACATGTCCTTGACATGGGGGTGGGGGCTCGTGGCTGATCCTACAACACACATGCCCCCCCCCCCCCCCCCCCGAAAAAAGGAAACGTGTCCATAACAAAGTAACCAATTTAGTAATAATAAGAAAGGGGAATTTTTTATTAATATATTGGAAGGCCACACGACAAATATGAAATCTAATTTTCCCTACACTAAAATATATAACCGACTGTTTATGTGCAATATAATTATAATGCATAATAAAAGAACAAACATCAACTGAACATAGTTTATACAACCGAAAACCATGGATTGGCGAATTTACAACTTTATGAAGCTGACCCTTATGTATTTCTGTATGGCGGAGGTCGAACGCCATCTTCCCCGCTAATTTAGTTTGATCTATGGACCATCCCATCTGGATGGCATGAATCCGGGACACCTCGTAACCGGACATCTCGTAACCGGACATCTCGTAACCGACATCGCGTAACCGGACATCTCGTAACGTTTGGAAAAATGGAACATCTCGTAACCAACAAAAAAAGCATGAAATCTTACAGCTGAGAAACTGGTTATTTCTACATTTAAAAGAACACAATCTTTTTCACAATATTAACTTTATTTACCAAAGCTTGTACAACCTAAACAAGTGAAAAAAAAAACAAGCAAGTAAACCGAACATACGTTATAGATAATTCAACACCAATAAACCAATATTATATAGATCAGTCACTAAATTTAAATATTAATCCGACGGACTGATCCTAATCCTTACTTGCCGCAATTTGGCGATGATGTTGATTCAGCTCACAAGCTTTCATCTTACTACATCTATAGATTTTCTTATCCTACTCTGTTGTTGAATTTTAATGTGAATTAATTGTCCTAATCTTGCCATGATTTGAAAATGATGTGGATTCATTTGGTTATCTTTTATCTCAACAGATCTGTAGTTTAACTGATGATAATCCAAATGTAAATCATGCTCAAAATTAAACAAAAATCTCCAGTCTGATATACTCATGAAAAGTGGTACTTGCAATAAAGTTAAATTTATAAAAAAATATAAAAAATCATTGAAATTTTCTGGTTACGAGATGTCCCATTTCTCCAAAAGTTACGAGATGTCCGGCTATGAGATGTCCAGTTACGAGATGTCGGTTACGAGATGTTCCGTTACGAGGTGTCTGGATACCGGATGGCATTAGTTGCTGCATCGATTCTAAAGCTGTGAGTGTTAAAAGGAAGATGGGCCATACCGATGAAAGCTAGACATTTGCGCAGTATTTTGACAAAAAAGGTTTGGGAAACTGGTTTTGAATAAAGAAGAAATAATGGCACACTATGCTAGGGAGGCTTGGCAACAATGCACACGTCACTAATAACGATGGTCAAGGGTCAGATTTAATACTTATGCAAACACACACCGACAGACTTCTTGTCTGAGCAAAAAAAAAAAAAAAAAAGCATTTACATTGGCCGCTTAAAATTCCATTTTTGTGCATTTCGTGTGGGGATGGCTTTCGTCCTAGGCAACACGTGTTGATGTGTTGTTTATGCAAAAACGAAATCCACCGAATTTGTGGAACGGGCACGTCTCGTGACGAATATAAGGCATACAAGAACGGTCAGTACTCCTAATCCTAAATAAAACATCACTGACATGGGAATAATTGATGCTTTTCAAAAAAATTCCATTCAAATTAAGTTTATAGGTACACCGAAATATTTCCACCCAAATTTACTATTCAAGTGACGGCGAGTTCATTTTTTTATGTGTCGGCGAGTTGACTTTTGTGTGTCGGCGAGTTGACTTTTTTTGTCGGCAAGTCGGTTTGCCTGCGAGTTGACCATTTACCCTGCAGTGAGGCCACTCTTCTCTGGGCACATTGTCCCGCACTCGGGGTTATGTGTGTATCATACGTGTTCAATTAAAACTAGAAACTCATTCCGCTAGCGAAATGTTAAACACTTGACAAAAATTAAAACGCAAAAATACTGGCTTCAATGGGTTATTTCTTGAATAATATATTGCAAACAACACAGCTTGAATACCTCTTATAAGCCGAGTAGTGTTTAGTTTCTGTTTACTTAAGGTTTTATTGACTGATCTAGTGAGAGCTCGCACAAAGCTCACTGAGCAACTGTGTGATGTGGCTTAAATGCTACGCATTAACTTGCAAAAAATACACTCTTTTCACATGGCGTTTTAATAAAGAAAACGAAATCAAAGAAGAAAATAAAAAGTGACATGCACATGTTCAGATCAAGCTCTTCATAAGTCCCAAGTTTCATGGTCGTAGGGCCCATAGTGTCAGAGAAGAAGAAGACACAAAAAATCGGAAAAAGTGTCAAGAAGAAAAAAAAAGGACGAATTTTGCTCGCACAAATTCATATAACTCTTGCAAGCCAAAGGCTTGTCAAGTGTTAAAAATACTTGGAGAATGGGGTAATCTTAATTTGAGACCAGACGCTCTCCGCGCTGAGTGCCAGTTTCCTTAATATGTGGGTATTGTTCATTCAGTACTCCGCGTTTCCCGGAAAAAATTGGGGTTCTTTCGGAACTGCACACCGCGTTTTGGTTACAACTGGGGCATTATTTAAATCTTTGCACTCCGCATTGGGTTAAAGTATGAAGAAGTCATTATGAAAAACAGCAAAAAATCTAACTTTCTTTCCATATACATGTGCTTCGTAATGTAAAATTAACAAGTATACAGTGAAGCTGGTTCAGTTCCACCGCTAGTTATTTCGATTGAAGGTGTGCTTCCCATTGGAAAAAATTAATGTGAAATTTGACACGAACTTGTTATCTATTGTTGTCGATTCTAAACAATACATTATTGCAACATTTACTTTTTCGGTGCATATAGTTTCACAAGGCTTTGCTTTAGTTCCGGAGAACTTAGCTGGGCAGATTTACTGGTCTTTAAAAGTATTAATATATTTATCCATTTTTGATCTAAGTACCCAGTCATCAAATGTTTGCGTTTTCATCACAATATACGACGTTGTATCTGCAAGACACACCAAGGTGTACAGTTTATCATTTTTTGAGAATATATATATACTGATGACTCACCCCTTTGTCAAAAAATGTATGTTAATATATATATATGTTAAAATGAATATCTCAAATCAATGACATAACAAAATCAGTGAAATTTTCAGTGAGTCTGTCAAATTGGGACAGTTTATGGGGAATTCAACATTTTAAGAGACAGTTTTCAGAAAATAAAGTTTATTATTCATAATGGCGTTTAACCATAAATATTTAGCCTTTTAGCACGCTCGGTAAACATCAGCTATCAATTTTGCAAAGGTTATATCAAACAAATTCAAAATCATCAAGGCTATAACTATCTCTAAAGGGTTTGAAATGAGCTCAAAATAGCTCTATCTATAACCGTTTTCGAGATAGTAGTAAAATTGCTTGCTGAGATTGTCCAGGTCACCCAGATATCTTTTTGGTAGCGTCATTTAGACCGGATTGTGACCGAATCGCGGTGTGTTTCTGCTCTGGCGGCACCTGGCCACCGTCACTTGACGGTCTTGTTCTATCATTGCTTTATACTGAACCACATATGTGGCAGTCGAAACGTAGGAGTTTTTTTGTATTCCAAAGTGCGAAATTCGCTTCCCAGCAAACACTAAGAAGTCAGAATGACGTCGGATCGACGTCGTGACCCGACGTTTCCGACGTCGGAGTGACGTGCCGGTTTTGGTTGTATATGAAATGGAATCGACGTCGGGTTTTCAACGTCAGAATGACGTCAGGTTCCGACCTAAATCCGACGTCGGAATTAAGCCGGTTTCAGGTTGTATATGAAATTGGAACCGACGTCGGATTCCGACCTGAAGCTGACGTCGGGTTTACCATCTTGAAACGACAAGTCTTAGAAACGTCTTACAAAAATACAGTCTAGAGTTATATAATTAATAGATATTAATCATTCAACTGCTGTTTTGAAATACATACGAAAGCATTTTCTATGTAAATTTTTACAATATAGGAAGAAAAATACCGACGCGCCGTCAAAATTCTAAAATTTTCATGTAAAAATTACGTTTTTTCTTCCTCTTTTTCAAAATGACTTCCATTTCCGGTGAGCGATAATAAATGTTCATCGCTTTTTTGGTCGTTTTTGCAACGTCGGAATGACGTCAGAAAACCGACGTCGCCTCGACGTCGGAATAAAGTCGGGTTTTGGGGAAATAGGTCGTAATATTACCCATTTTACAACCTTATTTTATTCAGAATATGGTTGTGAAGTTGTTGCGACCAAAATCCAACCTTTTTTCAACCAAAAAAAGACGTCGGTTGTTTGGTGGGTTCTTTTCAACTGTCTTTACTGTAAGCAGCTGATTCTTATGAGCCAAACGAATGAGATTAAGCTCTTATTAGTGCCCGTCTGTAAATAAAATGTGGCACTCGAAATTAATCATACATTTCAGTACATAAAAGCCTAAGGCAATGAGTGAAAACAGAGAAAATGCCATAAAGAGGGGTAGATGGGGGTGGGTGGGATAGAGGATGGGGACAAATATTGTGTAGCATCGGGTAGTACAATTTGAATTTAGTCTGCGACGATTTTCTTCTCATCTAGCTACTGCAGTTGTGCTCAAACTTGGAAGATTTCTGTGAATACTGTAGATTAAAAACTGACAACAGATATCTGGTTACAGCCATCAAAGCTGAGTAAAATATTTACACGCCCCAACAGAAATGCTGTGATGAACTTTGTGGTGTGGAGTGAGGTAGTGGTGAGGTAGTGGATTGATAAAGGTATGAGAGTAAGTAGTAAGTAAGAATATATATAGCATATATATATGTTACAGGGAATCTGTGTAATTAGGGATTTCATGAAATCCCTAGGGAACTCGTGCAATGAATAAGCTTATATTGATAGTAACACTATTTTGAAAAATTATTCATTCAGGAAGGCTGTTTAGCGGTTCTTCAAAACTGTGTATCCCTTTTCACATCGAAAGAAATTGGAATTTATAACATTACCATCCAAAACAACAGAATTTGGCGTGAAATGTGACAAAAGTTACGTGGGATACAAAATACCGCTAAATTCAGGTACTGAAGTATCTCATGAATGATAGTTTGGCAATCGAGTGCTTTGAGTATATTAATTCAAAATCTACTATTAATTTCGGTAAAATACTACATTGCAAACATGAAAATTCTCAATAAAAACATCACGATTGATTGAGCAAGTTATTACACGAATCCAGAAGGGATTTCATGAAATCCCTAATTTCACAGATTCCCTGTAACATATATATAGAGTAGAACCTCGTTTACTTTTTGAAGTCCCCACTTTTTTACTTATATACGTCTTATACATTCCCGGTTAAGTTTTTTTAAACTTGAATTAATATTAACGGAGAAAAAAAGTGCTCAAAATGAGTGATAAAAACACGCACAGTTCCAGTCTTTTTGGAGTTGAAAGCTTCTGATGATCACGACAAATCTTCAAATAGCTACTCCGGCTTTATTTTCGTGATTGAGTCAAACCAAAAGCCACTAATATCCTTTCATGGCGGAATACTACGGACAAATTTAAGTCCTAAACTGAATTGCAGTTGTTAAGGTTATGCCTGCGATCAATCAAAAAAGCTGCTGTTTGGTTTAAAGGTAATCTGTGCTTCAGAACTCATGTGAAAAGTTTTCGAAGTACAAAAGAATTGTTGGGGAGTATACATATATGTGTGTGCTGATATATATGTGCCTGGGATGCATCACAGCTTTAAACAGACAAGGCAGGCTTTTAACAAGATGGGTGATGATCTTTCTCAAAGCTTTATTGTTTTGATTTTTGGACTGTGTTGGATCAGTTTTGGTGCTGGACAGAATAATGACTTGCAGTTTGCTGAAACGTAAGTAAATCGGTTTTTAGTAGAGACTTGTTTTCACTTTGTTGTTATCATTTGATTTATTGAAGAAAGTGCACATATTTTTGCAGAGCGATTCGGCGGTGATGTTCACTGGCATAAATATATTCATTCGAAATTTTGCAATTTGAAATCTGACTTTGGTAGCCCAGTCCAAACGAAAAAAAAAATAATAAAGGTTGTAATGTGAGTATAAATAAAATGACGCCTTTCATTGAGCAGTCTTAAAACTTCACGTTCCATTCTCTTTTCTGAATTCGAAATTGGGCGAGAAAAGTTAAAATATAAACCTATAAATTGAAAATAAAGGTGTTCTGTAGTATAAACATATGATAAAGCCATCAAGCCATATTTTGCGAGACAAAAAAAAAAGCAAGAATTTAAGCTGCTGTCGGGTCATCGAAGTTTTTAGAAATACAGTTCTACCCCTGGCTGGTTTTATCAAGTGAAAAAAAGATCACTGGCCAGCTGGATAGGATCTTTTAAAGGATGGAATAGGAAACGAGACTGTGTTTTTCTGTCCTTGCCTTAGTGTTTGTCGAATATCGCTAATTAAGAATCAACAACGTCGGATAGGCGTTTCATCTGACATCGGATCAACGTCTTATTTATGTTGATCGAAACAACGTCTACCTGCCGACGTTGGGTAGGCGTCGATTATTCTACGTCTAGTCAACGTTACGAAAAGTAACATTAATAAGTCTTGGAAAAAATCGAAGTCGAAACAACGTCTCCCGGCATTGTGCAGACGTCGGAAGAGCGACGTTTTATGGACGTCGGAAAAATATTAATGTGGAATCGCCATCTAGATAGTGACATGATCACATTGTTATTTGGTTGTGACCCTGACGTCTGTCTGTGCATCGCCGATTTTCCGACATTTGTTCGACGTTGCTTCAAAGATGTTGATTAGAGGTCGAAGAAAGCGGTGTTTTAGTTGCGACCAGAAACAAGTCTAAACAACGTTGGTTATCCAAGGTCTATATAACGGTGCCGCAAATACAACGGTTAGACGTTGATCAGTCGCCATCAGACAACGAAATTACGACTAAATTCAGTGTTGCGATTCTCTAGGATCGGCGTCAATTAAGTCGGCTTTTTGCCTTGAACAGGGGTCCGACTTATTTCGACACAAGATTTCGGATGCTGTGATATTCAAAAATTCAAGGGTACCATACAAATTTAGCCTTTCCCTAGCAATTAAGATTGTTTTGGTGAACTTGGCTTGCATAAGTAGTGTGAAAACGGGGGTTCTAAAACAGGAAGTGACGTCATAGTGACGTCACATGGTGTTTTAGAATCCCCACGGGGGTTCTAAAACAGTGACGTCATAATGACGTCACTGTGGGGAAAACCCGATCGATAAATTTCAGAGTGCACTCGTACAGAGTGTGGGGGAAAACCCGATCGATAAATTTTAGAGTGCACTCGTTCAGAGCGTGGGAACGATCAATAAATTTGAGAAGGAATGGGATTTTCAGCAGGATAAAAGTGTGGCTCCGAAAACAGGAAGTGACGTCATAATGACGTCACGAGGTGTTTTCGGAGCCCCATGGGGCTCCGAAAACAGTGACGTGATTGTTTTCGAATTCGCATGGGTATTTTGAAACAGGTAATCGAAAGAGCGCGCGCCCGTTCAATGACGTCATGATGACGTCATCATGACGTTATAATGACGTCATCATGATGACGTTATAATGACGTCATCATGGCGTTATAATGACGTCATTATCATGACGTTATAATGACGTCATAATGACGTCATCATGACGTTATAATGACGTCATCATCATGACGTTATAATGACGTCATCATGACGTTATCATGACGTCATCATGATGTTATGGCATATTAAGACAGTTCTAAGCAGGATAACCCTAAGTCGCCTGTCAATCATCATGACGTCATTAGTCACGTGACCTGTCAATCATCATTGGTCACATGACCTGTCAATCATGTGTGATGTTATTCCAACCGCATATGAGGAACATTTTCCTGCTGATTAACCTTCTGGCCTGAATGGCTCAGTTGGTAGAGCAGAGGACCCGTAAGCGGACCCATGATCTGAAGGTCGGTGGATCGAACCCGCCCTCGGGCATCACTTTCATATCATGGGTCCTCAATCTTAGAAGACCCCCCCCCCCCGGATCAAGACATGACATGAATCGGACCCCCCCCCCCAGGACCAGGACATGACATGAATTGACCCCCCCCCCCCCAGGACCAAGACATGACATGAATCGGACCCCCCCCCCAGGACCAAGACATGACATGTATCGGACCCCCCCCCCCCAGGACCAAGACATGACATGTATCGGACCCCCCCCCCCCGGACCAAGACATGGCATGTATCGGACATAGTCATATAGCTATATGACTATGTAATTGCTATGTGAACATAATTAGTTTCAAGTATGTATGTCATTATCAGATCGTTTAACAGTCAAGCCGCGATAGCTCACTTGGCAGAGCAAACGGCTAGCAACCTGAGAGTCCCGGGATCGATACCACATCGGGGCAAACTTTTTTTTGGTTCTTTGTTCACTTTTATGACTCTGTGACATTATGTGACAACATGTGACTGTGACATCATGTGACTCTGTGACATTATGTGACTGTGACTGTTTTTTTTTTTTTTTTTTTTTTTTTTTTTTTTTTTTAACATAATGGCTATATTTCTATGTCTATTTTCACTATTATTATGATAATATTTAATTAGTCATATTTCAATGGTTCTAGCCACACAGCATAGGAATAAATACATGTGTACAGAGTGTGAGGAAACCGATCAATAAATTTTAGAGTGCACTCGTTCAGAGTGTGGAGGAAACCGATCGATAAAATTTCAGAGTGCACTCGTTCAGACCGTGGGAACGATCGATAAATTTGAAAACATCAAAGGCCTAGACCGTGGGAACGATCGATAAATTTGAAAACATCAAAGGCCTAGACCGTGGGAACGATCAATAAATTTCAGAGTGCACTAATTCAGAGCGTGGGAACGATCAATAAATTTGAGAAGGAATGGGATTTTCCACAACTCTATGTTTTATGTTATAGTAGTTGGAAAATGACACTTCTAAAGCACATTTAACAAATGTAGGTTTTTATAACATATAATATATAAAATAAGTTTGAACATTTTAGCATGCTACTTATTTAAATGTTCTAAAGTTATAGTAGTGGAAAAATGGTGGTTCTAGACCAACTTTAACAAATTTAGTTTTTAACACCATATGATATATAAAATAAGTTTGAACATTTTAGCATGCTACTTATTTGAATATTCTAAAGTCATAGTAGTGGAAAAATGATGGTTCTAGACCAACTTTAACAAATTTTGTTTTTTGACAAAATATGATGTATAAAATAAGTTTGAACATTTTACCATGGTGTAGTAGGGTAAAAATAAGGGTTCTAGACCAACTTTAACAAATTTAGTTTTTAACACCATATGATATATAAAATAAGTTTGAACATTTTAGCATGCTAGTTATTTGAATGTTCTAAAGTCATAGTAGTGGAAAAATGGTGGTTCTAGACCAATTTTAACAAATTTTGTTTTTTGACAAAATATGATGTATAAAATAAGTTTGAACATTTTACCATGGTGTAGTAGGGTAAAAATAAGGGTTCTAGACCAACTTGAACAAATTTTTGTTTTTTTGACAACATATGATGTATAAAATAAGTTTGAACATTTTACCATGGTGTAGTAAGGTCAAAATCAGGGTTCTAGACCAACTTTAACAAATTTAGTTTTTTACACGTTTCAGACGATTCTACCACTTGGTTGGTTGGTTGATTGTTGGAAAATGGGAAGTGAAAATGTGGATAGTTATGTAGGAAAACTGCGCCCATTCAAAAGACGTGTTCGAATGGCAAGCCCATTTTAAAGACGTGTTCGAATGGCAAGCCCATTTTAAAGACGTGTTCGAATGGCAAGCCTATTTTAAAGACGTGTTCGAATAATTTTTGAAAGATATTACGTCGTGGTATTGTTCAACAAATTGTTCAACATGTTCAACACGTTCAACATGTTCAACATGTTCAACAAGTTCAACATGTTCAACATGTTCAACAAGTTGTTCAACATGTTCAACATGTTCAACAAGTTCAACATGTTCAACATGTTGTATATAAAGCTATGTTTAAAGACTTTCTCATCATTTGAATAGTGTAGGTTGAACCGAAAGGATGTATAAATGCAACATTTGTTCGAAATCTTACAATTGGCCGCAAAGTCTTAAAAGACACTTAAAGATTGCTCACACTTCAGAAGTGGATGAAGAATCGGATATGGAAAACCCTGTAAAACTACCTTTCACGGAAACTTTAGATGATTCTTCTATGGAAAGTCAAAACGTCAACATAGCTGAAAAGAATGCACATGCTTGTACAGAATGTGGTGCATTATACAACAGCGAAGAAGCTTTGCTCAAACATATGGAGCAGTGTGCCGAGGAGGCTGATGACAGGAGTTCTGAAAGTGAGTCAGAAACAGACTCTGAAAGTGAGTCAGAAATAGACTCTGTTTGGCATGATATGGTTCAAGAAGTCTACGATGACTATGATAATATATTTCAAGAAAAGGTTTCAGAATATGAAGAACAAGGACTTGAAGATGCGCGTGAAATAGCAAGTTATGACCTTCGACCCATTTATAAGCATGGACTAAAACAACTGTTTATGAGACTGTTCAACTATACCCAGCGTCTACAACAAAGCAAACATTATCAAAAGATTTTAGAGGACTTTAATTACTTTGTTGATGAAAAACATTATAAGTATTCAAAGGCATTAAAGGCGGCTATAAGGAAGAACAATGCATTCTTTGAAGAGCTACTAGATATGGAGGAGGAGGAGGAGGAGGATGGTAGCAGTGACGAAGAAAGTGGCATGGACAATGAACAGAGTGAAACAGATGCAGAAAAATAGACTTATTTGACTAAACTTTATAATAAAGACTTTATAAATGTTGTAATATTTTATTAACTTAAGCGTTGTGTATTAATATATGTCTTGCTTTGCAACATATAAAGTCGTAAGGTTCCTGGCACGGTTTTAATTGACCCGTAAACCATATATCATATATTAGGTATTATAGTTAATTTTGTATTATTATGTATTATATTCAAGAATTGTATTATTATGTATTATATTCAAGTATTGTTTTATTATGTATTATATCCAAGTATTGTTTTATTATGTATTATATCCAAGTATTGTATGAGAAAAATAAAAAGTTGAAAAGCATCATATGTGTTTTTATTGAACATTACAAATATGTACAATTATGATAAAAACAAAACTATTTCAAATACATATTATGTTAATACATGTGCAGAAGAACTTAACTTAAAATTTTATAACAACTGACAACACATGAACATAGATAAAGTTAATTTCATAGTCTACATATGAAGACAATTTAATTTGAACTACATATCAAATGTACATGTCCATATGAGTCAAAGCTAAGTTCTTGTCAAGCTTCAAAACCATCGCACTGAGGGTGATGAAATCATAGCATCCACTAAGCTCGTCATGCTGTTAAAACTGTATACAGTCATCTCGCTGTCTACTCATCCACCTTCTGACAGTCACTGCATTTATACAGATCCATTTTCTGAAGCATGAGATCCACTGACGTCATTTGCTTCTTCAACATGTGCCAGTCGTTCAATGACAACAAAATTCCCTTCTTGGTAGGATGTAACCTCCCAGATGTATGATCCGTAATATATTCACGAATGTGAACCATCACTTTCTGTTGATATTTCGCCAATTTAATATATATGTCTCCATTAATAGGTATGATAACCGGTAAATCATCTACACTCTTCTTCTTCATGGTGGTAGCAGCTTTACGCTCTGGTTCTCGCTTCATTTTAGGCTCTGTCTTAATTTTTCGCTTTTTACACGGCGGCGTCATAGCTGGTAGCTCATCTTTTTTTATCTTTCTAAGATGTGGTCGCTTTTGACGCTGCTGACGTGACTTCGCGTTAGACTTTACCATGGGCATTGCCTTAGACTTTGCTGTAGGTATTGTCTCAGGCTTTACTATAAAATTTTCTACAGGCATTGTCTCATAATGTTCTACAGGCGTTGTCATAGATCGTAGCTGTTGTTCGCTCACTAGAGACATGTTCACTCTTCAGTATCTTGATACAGAATGTGTGTTATGTCTGAGGGTGGCAGCCTTTTATACTTTATAGTTGTCTTAATATGTTTAGAAATAGCTTTACCGCATGTAACTTTGAGCCTAGTTGTAAGATTTCGAACAAATGTTGCACTTATACATCCTTTCGGTTCAACCTACACTATTCAAATGACGAGAAAGTCTTTAAACATAGCTTTATATACAACTTGTTGAAAAACAACATGTTGAACTTGTTGAACATGTTGAACATGTTGTTGAACATGTTGAACATGTTGTTGAACATGTTGTTGAACATGTTGTTGAACATGTTGAGCCTGTTGAACATGTTGTTGAACATGTTGTTGAACATGTTGAACATGTTGTTGAACATGTTGAACATGTTGTTGAACATGTTGTTGAACATTTTGAACATGTTGAACATGTTTAACATGATGAACATGTTGAACATGTTGTTGAACATGTTGAACATGTTGTTGAACATGTTGTTGAACATGTTGTTGAATATGTTGAGCATGTTGAACATGTTGAACATGTTGTTCAACATGTTGTTGAACATGTTGAACATGTTGTTGAACATGTTGAACATGTTGTTGAACATGTTGAACATGTTGTTGAACATGTTGAACAATTTGATGAACAATACCACGACGTAATATCTTGCAAAAAATTATTCGAACACGTGTTTTGAATGGGCTTGCCATTCGAACACGTGTTTTGAATGGGCTTGCCATTCGAACACGTGTTTTGAATGGGCTTGCCATTCGAACACGTCTTTTGAATGGGCGCAGTTTTCCTACATAACTATCCACATTTTCACTTCCCATTTTCCAACAACCAACCAATCAACCAAGTGGTAGAATCGTCTGAAACGTGTCAAAAACAAAATTTGTTAAAGTTGGTTTAGAACCCTGATTTTTACCCTACTACACCATGGTAAAATGTTCAAACTTATTTTATACATCATATGTTGTCAAAAAAACAAAAATTTGTTAAAGTTGGTCTAGAACCCTTATTTTTACCCTACTACACCATGGTAAAATGTTCAAACTTATTTTATACATCATATTTTGTCAAAAAACAAAATTTGTTAAAATTGGTCTAGAACCACCATTTTTCCACTACTATGACTTTAGAACATTCAAATAAGTAGCATGCTAAAATGTTCAAACTTATTTTATATATCATATGGTGTTAAAAACTAAATTTGTTAAAGTTGGTCTAGAACCCTTATTTTTACCCTACTACACCATGGTAAAATGTTCAAACTTATTTTATACATCATATTTTGTCAAAAAACAAAATTTGTTAAAGTTGGTCTAGAACCATCATTTTTCCACTACTATGACTTTAGAATATTCAAATAAGTAGCATGCTAAAATGTTCAAACTTATTTTATATATCATATGGTGTTAAAAACTAAATTTGTTAAAGTTGGTCTAGAACCACCATTTTTCCACTACTATAACTTTAGAACATTTAAATAAGTAGCATGCTAAAATGTTCAAACTTATTTTATATATTATATGTTACAAAAACCTACATTTGTTAAATGTGCTTTAGAAGTGTCATTTTCCAACTACTATAACATAAAACATAGAGTTGTGGAAAATCCCATTCCTTCTCAAATTTATTGATCGTTCCCACGCTCTGAATTAGTGCACTCTGAAATTTATTGATCGTTCCCACGGTCTAGGCTTTTGATGTTTTCAAATTTATCGATCGTTCCCACGGTCTAGGCCTTTGATGTTTTCAAATTTATCGATCGTTCCCACGGTCTGAACGAGTGCACTCTGAAATTTTATCGATCGGTTTCCTCCACACTCTGAACGAGTGCACTCTAAAATTTATTGATCGGTTTCCCCACACTCTGTACACATGTACTTATTCCTATGCTGTGTGGTTAGAACCATTGAAATATGACTAATTAAATATTATCATAATAATAGTGAAAATAGACATAGAAATATAGCCATTATGTTAAAAAAAAAAAAAAAAAAAAAAAAAAACAGTCACAGTCACATAATGTCACAGAGTCACATGATGTCACAGTCACATGTTGTCACATAATGTCACAGAGTCATAAAAGTGAACAAAAAACCAAAAAAAAAGTTTGCCCCGATGTGGTATCGATCCCGGGACTCTCAGGTTGCTAGCCGTTTGCTCTGCCAAGTGAGCTATCGCGGCTTGAATATTAAACGATCTGATAATGACATACATACTTGAAACTAATTATGTTCACATAGCAATTACATAGTCATATAGCTATATGACTATGTCCGATACATGCCATGTCTTGGTCCGGGGGGGGGGGGGGTCCGATACATGTCATGTCTTGGTCCTGGGGGGGGGGTCCGATACATGTCATGTCTTGGTCCTGGGGGGGGGGGGTCCGATTCATGTCATGTCTTGGTCCTGGGGGGGGGGTCAATTCATGTCATGTCCTGGTCCTGGGGGGGGGTCCGATTCATGTCATGTCTTGATCCTGGGGGGGGGGGGGAGGGGGGGTCTTCTAAGATTGAGGACCCATGATATGAAAGTGATGCCCGAGGGCGGGTTCGATCCACCGACCTTCAGATCATGGGTCCGCTTACGGGTCCTCTGCTCTACCAACTGAGCCATTCAGGCCAGAAGGTTAATCAGCAGGAAAATGTTCCTCATATGCGGTTGGAATCACATCACACATGATTGACAGGTCATGTGACCAATGATGATTGACAGGTCACGTGACTAATGACGTCATGATGATTGACAGGCGACTTAGGGTTATCCTGCTTAGAACTGTCTTAATATGCCATAACATCATGATGACGTCATGATAACGTCATGATAACGTCATGATGACGTCATTATAACGTCATGATGATGACGTCATTATAACGTCATGATGACGTCATTATGACGTCATTATAACGTCATGATAATGACGTCATTATAACGCCATGATGACGTCATTATAACGTCATCATGATGACGTCATTATAACGTCATGATGACGTCATCATGACGTCATTGAACGGGCGCGCGCTCTTTCGATTACCTGTTTCAAAATACCCATGCGAATTCGAAAACAATCACGTCACTGTTTTCGGAGCCCCATGGGGCTCCGAAAACACCTCGTGACGTCATTATGACGTCACTTCCTGTTTTCGGAGCCACACTTTTATCCTGCTGAAAATCCCATTCCTTCTCAAATTTATTGATCGTTCCCACGCTCTGAACGAGTGCACTCTAAAATTTATCGATCGGGTTTTCCCCCACACTCTGTACGAGTGCACTCTGAAATTTATCGATCGGGTTTTCCCCACAGTGACGTCATTATGACGTCACTGTTTTAGAACCCCCGTGGGGATTCTAAAACACCATGTGACGTCACTATGACGTCACTTCCTGTTTTAGAACCCCCGTTTTCACACTACTTGCATAGCGGTGCAATTCAAACAATGGGAGGAGTATTTTGTCCTGTCCCGTCGACTTCGTCTTGTGCGAATTCGACTGGAAATGTATTTATGATATGGCTTTGCTGATACTGAGGATTGTTTCCACCGTACCTGGACGCTGCATCACAGTATTTCAACAGAGTAAAGTGGCTGCGGTCCACAGAGTGTTTGAAATTTGAACCTGTTTTTGCGAAACGCAGATTATTGAATTGCTATGCACATAAGTAAATAGCTCCAGGGAAAAACGGCAATGGGGGAGAACAAAAATTTGACAGTTCGCAGTGAATAACGCACCTACTTATAAGAACAATAGTTGACGAAGTAGAAATCTGCGGTACCTTCAAAAATACGTTGAAGGTTGGAGATGGAGTTTTACTTGGTATTAAATGTTTTTTCTTATTTTCATGTTCTGGTATGTGTGCCGAGATAACGTTGAAAAGTGTATATATATCCTGTTGAATGACTGGATCACTATTTTGTTATGCCCGTGGTTGGTGGAGGGTATGGCTGTGTGGGTTTATCTTATGAAAAAGAATTAATAAGGTTTTTGTCAACAGCAATTTGTGATGTATTTGGTTGACCTCGGATGGCTACATCACATCGTAACTTTTATAAATTCGTCTGGTGCGAAACAAAAAAAAATGATGGAATTAGACTAAAATTAGTCTTAAATTTAAATTAAGGCCAGAGTAAATATTTTTTTGTTTGGGAATTGTCTTCTACCCCTCTAACAGTTACTCAAACAATTGCTTGATAATTCAGCCTCTATTTGAAATTTTCAGTCCAAAAATAGTGACCCAAGATGGACACTTGGTATTTATGTCGGCAGCGCGGCACAACATTACGTTCCGCTCGTCTGACAGCGGCTTCATCAACATCAATGGAGAAAACCTTCAAACCATTGTGCAACTGGTATGATGTGTTGATCTTTGCACTGAGCAATAATAATTAAGGTTGGCGTACTGTGGTAAAATGAGAAGGGTCCGTGGCATCTGCTTCTGCCGCCATTGTACCTCTATAAACGCGTTTGTGTGTGGGTGGGGGGGGGGGGGGGCAGGCTACATGGACTGAAATTAAACAAAATAGCGTTTTTGTTCTGAAAGAAAAAAAGATAATATTTTTCAATATATTGTATAAAATGGAAGGGTGGGTATTAGGTGGGGGTACGGAAAAAAATGGCAACGGAAAAATGGCAACGGAAATAATGGCAACGGAAAATATGGCAAGTGGAAATAATGGCAACGGAAAAAATGGCAAAGTGAAAAAAAGGAAAAAATGGCAAATTTTGCAGGTTTCACTGAAGTTCAGTCGAAACAAAGAAATCGCCTACCTTGACAACTCAGGATCAGAGAAAGTCCAATCGAAACCACTTACTGCCACTTGATGTCAGGGTATTTGGGGTGCAAGCAAAAATGGCAAAACGTAATCCCTGTGTGCGGCACCGTTAATCCTTTGGATGCTCGGGTGCCAACGTAACAATACATCTATTTGGGGTGCATCAGGCAAAACTTGTTCGCTGTGTGTACAATGCGGTTAATCTTTCGGATACTCGGGTGTCAACGTAAAATAAAAAGTTTATTTGGGCTGCATCAGGCAAAACTTAAACCCTGTGTATACAGTATTGCTAATCCTATGGATGTTCGGGTGCCATCACAACAATGCATTTATTAGGGGCGTTGTCTAGAATGAGCAACATGCTCGTGATATTACGCTTAAGAATAAATTTGACAATTGTGATAAAATTTTTATTTTGTTATTTTGCCATTTTTTCCGTTTTTTCACTTTGCCATATTTTCCGTTGCCATTATTTTCACTTGCCATATTTTCCGTTGCCATTATTTCCGTTGCCATTTTTTCCGTTGCCATTTTTTCCTACAACCATTAGGTGATATGCAAATGTCTCCAGTAGGGTTCCTTAATGACGTTTTCGTGAAGAATGAAAGCGATTATTTGAGCATTAATCGATTTCAATTTCAGGTTACTTTTCAGGTAATAATTAAGAAATTAGGATGGAAGGTTAAAGGGGGGGGGATGGGGGTGGGTCAAACAGTTGGAGGGGTTTGATTGTCGTGCATGTAAAACCCGCTTTACACGATCCGTTTTTGCTGCATGGGCTTGCTCATGGCAGCAAGCTGTATCGTGTAAACACAAAGTTTTTATGATTTTTATGACCCATCCGTCGTCACGCAGCAAGCTCGCGGAAATAGAGCCCGTCCTATTTTTTTCGTGAGCACAGATATGCTAATCAGACCGAATGTAGGAACAGACCCCCCCCCGGGCCAGACCCCCCCCGGACCAGACCCCCCCTTTTTTGGTAGGAACAGACCCCCCCAGGAACAGACCCCCCCATTTACATATATATATATATATATATATATATATATATATATATATATATATATATATATATATATATATATATATATATATATATATATATATATATATTATGTCCTGAGATATATTTTTTTAAATGTTTTTTTTTTATTTCATATATATATTTTTCTGTATTTTACAATTTTCACTTATTATTTATTAGTAATGCAACACCTTTTCATCACGATGAAAACATGTGCCAATGTCCTTTCATCATAATGAAAGGGATGAAAGGATGTATTGATGTTGTTTCATTGCAATTGCAATTTGATAAAACTATTAGCAATAGCACAATTAATGACTGCGAGATCACACAAATAACACAATTACAGAACTCAAATGCAATCAAAACGTCTCAGTCAAAACAATTAACGGAGATTCAATCTGCAGATTAGCGAAACACCCACACCCCGACCCAAGAGCCGGAGATGTATTCAATAGAAAGTGAAAGTGATTCTGGATATCTGCTCGCTGCTCTGTTATCCCCAAAATAACTTGATTTTTTTAAATTTAATTTCACAGAGATACTGAAACATTATTATAATAATAAAAAATGGGGGGGGGGGGGGGGGGTCTGTTCCTACCACTGCAAAAAAGGGGGGGGTCTGTTCCGGGGGGGGGGTCCGTTCCGGGGGGGGGGTCTGTTCCGTTTACCTAATCAGACCACATGAAAGAGATTAACCGATAAGTGTCTCAACTGGACGCCAGGCCAGTTGCTTAAAGCCATTAAAAGTGGGGGGAAAGGCGCTATTTTCAACTGAACCTTGAGGTAAGTAGGGCAACTTGGCCATTAAAATGTCGTTATGTGATAATCAAGGAATTCGGTGCTGCACTGTGTAAACTCCCTGAATTTCGATGTACGCTTTGCTCGTGAGTTTTTAATTTGAGCATGCCCTGCCGTGTGAAGCGGCCTTAAGAGTGTGATTTGGCAGCCAGGGCTCTCAACCTGCCTGTCTGATCGGGTGGGTGTTAAAAAGTTAACCTTAAACCCCGGTCTAAGTTGTAACAGCGATGTGCACTGGCTCAAACTGGTCATGCACGAGTTCCAGTTATCGGCATTACAGAATCGCTGTCTCCAAGAGCTTGTTATTTTCTTCTTCTTTTTTTTTTTTTTTTGACACACAAATCGTTGATTTTCCCCAAAAAGCACCTGAAAAGCGTTTTTATCAAACGGATGTTAAAAAAGACGTTTAGTAAATGTTGATCTGTGGCCACCATAAATAATACTCAAATGCAACCAAATATGATGTTGGGGTTTTTTTTTTGTTTTTTTTTTGTTGCAAAATCAGCCTCAACACATCCTTGCTTATCCAAATTCCATTGACATTAAAGACTGTCATGTGTTATCGCTACCAATCAAAACCATATGCGAATGAGTTTAATGCAACTGGCAATGTGGCATTAAATTTAACAAGATTTTCAAAATTATTTATGTATTCCCCACAGGGAATATATGCGATCGACCGTGTGTCAGTCTGTCGGTCGGTCTGTCATCAAGAGCTTGTGAACACGATAACTTAAAAATTCCTGCAAGGATTTTAATGAAACTTGGGATGCAGCTTTTATAGAGACAAAAACAGATCTGTATTGTAAATGGGTCAGGTTCGTCCAAGGAAAATGGACCAGCTGGACTTTGAAAATTTCAGCTCTTGATTGTCTATTGATGGCCGTGTTTAACTGATGGGGGGCCTGTGGGGAATATGTGGGCTATGCACACTGCTCTAGTTCTCAAATTTTAAATATAAAGAATCCAATTTTTTGTGGCCCCCAGTGTAATTTTCGCTGCTGACTAGCGAAAGTGGTTAGTTTCTCATTGTTATAATAACTGTTTTAATATATTTTTTCAGGTAAAGGACAACAGAGATGACCTTGAAGATCTAAAAGCAGGCCAGGTAACCTGACGTTGTCTTATGTAACATATACAAAAAATCATAATGCTCACACAAACGATAAAAATACGTCAAGGTTTTCAAACGTCCATTTGTTCCATTAGACAAATATGTTACTTCTTTTTCAAACATTCCATATGTTTATTCAGGGACAAATACAGGGGAAGTACAGTTGTTTTGTAATTGCCATTAATCCTAATATTAGTTAAACCGGAAGCGTCGAACCGACCGACGGTAAGAGAACGCTTGATCTAGATTGTTTTTTCGCGTCTTTTAGAAATACCGGGTGAGCACAATATTGGTTGACATGACGAATTTTGCAAGAATTTTTCTGACTGTATTGAATATACTGGGCTGTTCTTTGAAATTTAAACTCTAGTTGTGATGTCATACGTTGCCTGTGCATGAAGATTCTAAGCCACGAGACCCCTTCTGGTGACGTCAGTTTTCAATTTGAACAAGTTACGTCTTAAAGACTGGGAACAGTCTTTCTGTTCGTTCGATCGTGTGTTCGTATTAAGTGTTCACAAATTCGAAAGCCTTTTAATGCCAACAGATGACCCTGTGTATAAACCTTTGGGACTCTGTCAACACTTATGCAGCTATATTTCCTTATTTCAGGGCATTTGAACATTTATGTTACACAACGCATGGTCGAGCTTCGTTTATCAAGCATCGCGACTTGTTTTTTTTTTTTTTTTTTTTTTTGATTTTCATGATAATATTTGATTAAACTCGATCTGTGATAAAATGTTATCAAGAGAATTATCCATTTCAAAATCATACATTGTAATTAAATTTTCCGTTTTACTGAATTTTAAACATTCAGGCGTATCCTGTGAAAATAATTCAGTAAAATCATCTTATAGCTTCTACAGGGTGGCCACCGACCCTGGAAATCAGGGAATTCAGGGAAAAATGAATCGACATTTTCCAGTCAGGGAAAACTCAGGGAATTTAATTTTTGGAAAATTCCAGGTTTTCCAGGGTATTTCCACGTATTTTTTTTTTACAAACTTGGGTAGATTTAGTAAGAATTTGTTGAATGTTGTATTTTTCTAAGCGTTTAAGAGAAATAGTGGGATGCATAGTCGATGATTATTGTTTTTCAACCAAAACATGTAAGTGTTGGAATTCTGAAAACCTGCGCTGTCAAAATTCATTGTATGGAAAACTCAGGGAAAACACAGGGAATTTCATTTCGGATTCCAGGTGGCCATCCTGATTCTAAAGCCAGCGTCAAGTTTCCATCAAGCAGTTGACGAAATCTGTTGTTTATTCATTTAAACATCCCTGGTACCCTTCTAGCATTCTGAAAAAAGGATTATTAGGCATTTTGGGAGTTAAATGCGTCTCCTCAGAAAATTCTGGTATAAAGTTGATGTGTCTTACGGAACACAAGTTTGTTGGGCCTGAACTAAGGTTTAAAACTGACAAACATCTCGCACAGGCGCTTTCCTCGTGAGAAGTGTATCAGTGACGCAGTCAGTCATGGTTTCACAGCCAGCAAAACAGGATATGCTTCTCTGTTCTAGGAGTTTATGCAGGCTGAATGTGTTAAACGAAATCCCTAGTTTTTCAGACTACAATTTCTAATTGTGTGAAGCCATATGCGTATTGCTAGATTTTGTTTGGTCTAAACGTGATATATTCCAGTCCAACGGTCTGTTCAGTTTCAAGAACAACATTTGTAAAAGCACCTTATAGTGCTTCGTGCAGCAAGAAGATCATTTGAATTAATCAAAAGTTCCTGTTGGGTCCTTCAGGGTCATTGTTATTTCGCGCTTCCCTGGAATTCCTGAACCTGTGTTCACGTCAGACCTGTATGAAAAAAAAAAACAAATGTCGACTTTTGGTAGAAGGCAAGGTGGGGGTTAAATTGCGAGGATCAAGGTTCATTCTACCTCCGTCGTCAGATACATATTGTACCATATTGAACGTCAGCATAAGGAACGAGAGACGCCCATTTTTGCACCATATTAAATTTTGTGACCACTCTGCATGAAAGGGTATAGGATAGAATGCTACTATCTTGTGTACGAAGCCAAAGCATCCAAGGCCTCATGCTTTTATGAAGGGCTGTATTTCTATGGTCGGCAATAGCAAGAACCTTAAAGGGAAAGTAACTTTGGTTTCGTCGAAAAAATATTGTTGGATTTTTGTTGTGTTCCTTTGTTGCAATTCTCCCTCATTATTGCTGAAGAATTAGGTCATTTATTGTAGAAATGAGCACATCAATTGAATTTTGCATTTCAAGTGGCAAGAACTCAGAGAATACCGCTTTTTAAAAAACGTCGTTTGAGGACGAACTGTGCAAATATAACAACATCTACAGTGTGCACACGAGGAAACGACTTTACTCCTTCACTACTTAGGCAGAAATGTGTTATATCTGGAAAACAGTACAAATAGCTCTCGAGAATTCTTGGTTTTTTATTTGAGGCACTCTATATACATGTTTTTTTTTTTTATTTCTTGACATGTGCAATGTTTTAATTTTGATTAAGATATATTACCGTTTTGTTTTTATGCAGAAAGTTCACAAGTGAGGTTATCGCACAAATATTCATTGTTCATTGTTCAGGATAGAACTGTGTTAAATTTAGGCCACGCAGTTGCGAAAACTTTTGAAATTTCGTTCTAATGTTATTCTTCCTGAGTCTGTCGTAGGATAAAAGGCTGAAACATCCGCCTTCGGTTTTTAAGTTACCAGCAGTCATCATGCTGTGGCACCGCAATCGGAACATCGTCATTCCTGCTTTACATCACTCTAGATCCCCGTCACCTGACCCTCATTATTACTGTGTGACATTAACTACGGTCATGTGACGGTCGACATCACTTAGTGACATGACTATAGACACGTGCACCGCTTGGCAGTCGTAATCACTGTGTGACAGGACTAAATACCATCACTTGACCTGAATGACATGACTAGACCCCCCTGCCCACTTGTCAGTCAACAAGGCACTGTTATTTTGACCGTGCATTTTGTCACGTTGAAATTAATTTTATTTTCTTACTGCACATTTATTGCTTGTTCATACGTTGAAGATATCCCTTGTTTTTCAGGGAGGCGGCGCATTGTTGGAGCGACTCGACGCACTTGCGACACGACTGGATCGTGTAGAACCAGTAATGGAAGCTTTAGCACAGCTAAATAATACTGTAACCTCTCAAATAGAAGCGCTATCCAGCCGGGTAAGCATCCTATATATTTTTTTTACCGTAAACTTTTGAATGTTCTTTATCATCTGTTATTTTCTGTGCTGTTATTCGATATTCTGTTCAAAAGTTGAACTTTTGAAATGAGTTTGTTTTCATAGGAAAATATTGAAACTTACAGTTGTATGACAAATCTTCATCATTATAGAGATAATCAGCGAAATAAATCGAGACATTCACACTGATACAAGTGTTTTAAGTTTTGATGTTTGAAATTACTAAATTTGTGAAGTGCTAGTTCGTTCACGTCCCGCTGTTGCAGGTCACTTCGTTGGAGCAAGTGACGCCAGCGCCATCTATTGCCAATAGTATTCGGCGACAGTTGCGCCAAGTGACGAGTCAGCTCGGTCAACTGAGAAGGCAGTACCGGAACATGTATCAAGTAAGATGTTGGTATTAATAAGCGAGTTCTTTTCAGTATAACATGTCTCCTATGGGGTAAGGTATAACAGAGGGACGGGGAGGGGGGTGAATTGCACTATATTGTGACGTCATTCAACTGCTGCAGTGTAGATACAGATATTTTGGTTTTGTTGCGTTGCTGCCGGTGGAGAAACGAACTGTTGAAGTAACATTAAATCACAGAGCCGGTTCACAAATCCTTAAAAATAATGGTGATATGTCGAGAATGAGTTCTTCTTATGTTTTATAAAATACTTATTGAATAATTCTAATAATATGACGTGATCGTGATTGATGTGATTTTTTTCAATGATATTTGGTTGTGTATGACAGAGGTTAAGGCGTAATGAGTGTGCAAGCTCGCCCTGCCAGAATGGGGGAACCTGTGTCGATGCATACAACGGCTTCACTTGTTCATGCACGGATCAGTGGCGGGTAAGGGAAATAAATACAGTGAATTCTCATCAACATCATGAATTGAACTCAAGAAGGTGTCCGAAGTTTGAACTATCCATTTTTTAAATAATGCGTTTTGGCTCTTTGGTGGGCAGAAGAAAGTGCAGTAATATTTTACCCTGGAATTTTAAACTTTAAAAACTTAATGAAGAAGTAAAGCTTAGACATTTTGACCCCAGTGTTGTCATATTTTCAGTGTTAAGCATAAACTATCGTCTGTTGGTTTTTTTTCTCCTGTACTTTATCTTTTATTTCGTTGTCTAACTCGGGTGGGTGGGGGGGGGGGGAGGAGAAGTTCGCTCAAGTCATGTGTCAGAACCACACAGAATTTCGCCTTCTGCCTTCAGAATGCTCTCATACTTCATTGTAGAATGTGCGTAAACAGGAGAATAACAGTAATCTAAGAGTTAATATTTCTATAAGTACTGCACTGTACTGCTATGGTGGCGCCTGTTTCAGGGCGAGACGTGTGCGGAGGATGTGAATGAGTGCTACATGTTCTTTGGCACGGATCTGGGGTGTCAGAATGGCGCCACCTGCACCAATACTCCAGGAGGATTCAGGTTAAAATCATATATATATATATGTTACAGTAAATCTGTTTAATCAGTAATTTCACGTGATTCCTAAAACTTTTAGGAATTACGTGAAATTACTGTGGGGGCCAGAAATTACGTGAAATTCATAAAATTTACAGGAATTTCATGTAATAACTGAAAAAAGGAGGTCAGTAATTACACGAAATTACTAAACTGTGAATTAAACAAAAACAATGTGTTAACGTTTTATTTAATAAACCTCAAGACTTGAATCAACACTGCAGTGATGAAATACATCGCTTCTACCATGGTTTCAAACACAGAATGCATGTCTTTACTGATTCAAATCAACTACAGAATGCATATCTTCGCTCAAATCGAATACAAAATATATGTCTTTACTCAAATGAAAACAAATGCATCATGGTCAAATAGAGTTCTAACAATGTTTCAAATACAGAAACACGGCTAATGGACATTCAAGCCAAATAAACAAACCAGCAAAAAGGACAAAAGAGCCAAAATGTTTGTGGACGATAGAGCCAATTGATAATGACAGATATTACGCCGCCTGATAAATGAGATAAAGTACAGTCAAACGTTGCATCCTGGCCCAGCTTGTAAACGGACAAAGAGGACTATTTACCAAGAACAACCCACGTCAAAACTTGAGAAAACAATAAAGAGCCCCATGGCCGTATTCGCCAAGTTTTGACCTCATTTTCGACCTCCACCCCCTATACGACGAGACGTAAGGTATAACTTCCTGTGTACCGGTTTCAGATTACCCCCCTTAAATGTTCCCCCCCCCCGGGAATCTGAAATCGATTTCAGATTCCCCCCTCCGATTTCAAATTCCCCCCCCCCCCCAGGCATACCTAAAAATTTTTAAATTTACATCTGTCAATGTATATACAGACTTGTAGTGCTGTCATCGAAGCAGTGACACTAATCCTCGATGCTCCGATGACTGCTTCCATGTGCCCTTTGTGGGACTGGCTTGTGCTTTGGTCTTTACACTGCATGCTACTCCGACTCCGTCTTCCTGTGCCCTCTTGTACACATCAAGCATTGTTTTATTGTTAACCTGTATCTGGTGGACTGAAATGAGTATAAATAAGGAGCACTCTTCCAAAATAAAAATGCGATCAGAGAACAGCAAATGAAAAAACTAATTCTAGACAAAAGTTCTATGAATAATGATAATAGCTAGATATGGAAAACTGAAAGATGGAAAAGACTGGTGATAGTATTAATGTTTAGAAGCTGTAGTATATAGAACGTATCATTGCATAAATGTAGACATTTTCACAGTTCGGCAGAAAAAACTTAATAAAACTTTTTTTTTTGTTTTATTTCTGTCTGTTTTAATTTTGAGAGGGGGAATTTGAAATCGGAGGGGGGAATCTGAAATCGATTTCAAGTTACCCCCCCCCCCGGAACCTGAAATCGATTTCAGATTCCCAGGAGGGAATCTGAAATTGGGGGTAATCTGAAATCGTTACACCGGTGTCCTTGACCTCCAGGTCACTTTCGAGCCCCAAACCGGAAGTTGGCCTTTGTCTCGCAAACGGAAAGATTTTGACCTCATTTTCGACCTCCACCCCCTATACGACGATACATAAGGTATAACTTTCGGTGTCCTTGACCTCCAGGTCACTTTCGGGTCCTAAACCGGAAGTTGGCCTTTATCTCGAAAACGGTAAGAGATAGAGCAATCGGTTTCCATACATATCCTCCGAGACCTCTGAAGCTAGACCAACCAAACTTGACACATGTATGGACGGTCATCTGAAGTAGTGCACCTGATGAAAATTTTTAACCTTTACCTTACCGGTGTAGTTGGTAGTATTTAGGAGGATGTTCTACATTCAGACATGTGAAAATTCACGGCAGTCAGGGCAAGTATACTTACCCTAGGATAAGTATACTTGCCCTGACTGCGTCAGGGTCAGTGTACTTGCCCTGGTTTTGAAGTTAAAATTAACGTTACCCTGAAATTTGTGTTTCACCACATGAATGGCTCTTTATTCAATTCAAGTTGCAATAAGACACGAAACGAGGGCAGGTGAGGTACTTGCGTTGTCAAGACGGGCTGGTGTAGTACTTGTGTTGTCACGACGAGCTGATGTGGTACTTTTGTTGTCACGAGGGCTGGTGTGGTACTTGTGTTGTCACGAGGGTTGGTTTGGTACTTGTGTTGTCACGATGGCTGGTGTAGTACTTGTATTGTCTCGACGGGCTGGTGTAGTACTTGTGTTGTCACGACGGGCTGGTGTGGTACTTGTGTTGTCACGAGGGCTGGTGTCGTACTTGTGTTGTCACGAGGGTTGGTGTGGTACTTGTGTTGTCACGAGGGTTGGTGTGGTACTTGTGTTGTCACGAGGGTTGGTGTGGTACTTGTGTTGTCACGAGGGTTGGTGTGGTACTTGTGTTGTCACGAGGGTTGGTGTGGTACTTGTGTTGTCACGAGGGTTGGTGTGGTACTTGTGTTGTCACGACGGGCTGGTGTAGTACTTGTGTTGTCACGAGGGCTGGAGTGGTACTTGTGTTGTCACGGGGGGGGGGGGAGGGGGCTGGTGTAGTACTTGTGTTGTCACGAGGGCAGGTGTAATACTTGTGTTGTCACAACGGGCTGGTGTAGTACTTGTGTTATCACGACGGGCTGGTGTAGTACTTGTGTTGTCACGAGGGCTGGAGTGGTACTTTTGTTGTCACGGGGGGGGGGGGAGGGGGCTGGTGTAGTACTTGTGTTGTCACGAGGGCAGGTGTAGTACTTGTGTTGTCACGACGGGCTGGTGTAGAACTTGCGTTGTCTCGACGGGCTGGTGTAGTACTTGTGTTGTCACGACGGGCTTGTGTAGTACTTGCGTTGTTTCGACGGGCTGGTGTAGTACTTGTGTTGTCACGACGGGCTGGTGTAGTACTTGTGTTGTCACGAGGGCTGGTGTGGTACTTGTGTTGTCACGAGGGTTGGTGTAGTACTCGTGTTGTCACGAGGGCTGGTGTAGTACTTGTGTTGTCACGAGGGCTGGTGTGGTACTTGTGTTGTCACGAGGGTTGGTGTAGTACTTGTGTTGTCACGAGGGTTGGTGTAGTACTCGTGTTGTCACGAGGGCTGGTGTAGTACTTGTGTTGTCACGAGGGCTGGTATGGTACTTGTGTTGTCACGAGGGCTGGTGTGGTACTTGTGTTGTCACGACGGGCTGGAGTGGTACTTGTGTTGTCACGACGGGCTGGTGTAGTACTTGTGTTGTCACGACGGGCTGGTGTGGTACTTGTGTTGTCACGACGGGCTGGTGTAGTACTTGTGTTGTCACGACGGGCTTGTGTAGTACTTGCGTTGTCTCGACGGGCTGGTGTAGTACTTGTGTTGTCACGACGGGCTGGTGTAGTACTTGCCTTGTCTCGACGGGCTGGTGTGGTACTTGTGTTGTCACGAGGGCAGGTGTAATACTTGTGTTGTCACGACGGGCTGGTGTAGTACTTGTGTTGTCACGAGGGCTGGTGTGGTACTTGTGTTGTCACGAGGGTTGGTGTAGTACTCGTGTTGTCACGAGGGCTGGTGTAGTACTTGTGTTGTCACGAGGGCTGGTGTGGTACTTGTGTTGTCACGAGGGTTGGTGTAGTACTTGTGTTGTCACGAGGGTTGGTGTAGTACTCGTGTTGTCACGAGGGCTGGTGTAGTACTTGTGTTGTCACGAGGGCTGGTATGGTACTTGTGTTGTCACGAGGGCTGGTGTGGTACTTGTGTTGTCACGACGGGCTGGAGTGGTACTTGTGTTGTCACGACTGGCTGGTGTAGTACTTGTGTTGTCACGACGGGCTGGTGTGGTACTTGTGTTGTCACGACGGGCTGGTGTAGTACTTGTGTTGTCACGACGGGCTTGTGTAGTACTTGCGTTGTCTCGACGGGCTGGTGTAGTACTTGTGTTGTCACGACGGGCTGGTGTAGTACTTGCCTTGTCTCGACGGGCTGGTGTGGTACTTGTGTTGTCACGAGGGCAGGTGTAATACTTGTGTTGTCACGGGGGGAGGGGGGGGGGGGCTGGTGTGGTACTTGTGTTGTCACGAGGACTGGTGTAGTACTTGTGTTGTCACGAGCGTTGTGCATTGTGTCTGTGATTACAGTTGCGCGTGCACACATAACTGGCACGGCGTGCTGTGTACGGAGTCACACGACGACTGTACGGGAGCGTCATCAGAAGCCTTGTGTGGTCACGGCACGTGCGTCAATGTGCCACGAACTGATGGACAGGTAAAGCACTCTTCCTCCCTCACCACCCCCCACCCCCTTTAATTGTGTCGAGAAAAAAATGCAATCTCCTTGAGGCAAATAAAGTAATTCACCATTTTAAAGCAGTGTATAGGAACATCTCTAATAATTGTGATTACCGTTTCAGTAATCTGTTGATTATGCCATTTCCTGATCATTTTCAGACCTTCAGCTCATGGATTGATACTGATTGCTGTCCTGATATCATAAATAGGATTTGTTTTACATGTCGATCAGGCGAAGTACCGGTGCATCTGTGACGAAGGCTGGACCCACTCAGACTCAGACCCCGCCTGTACAGTTGATGTAGATGAATGCGACAGCAGCAACGGTATCTATCCCTGCTCCGTCAACCCACAAGTACAGTGCATCAACCTCCCCGGCACCTTTCACTGCACCGACTGCCCCTCTGGTGAGTGACGCACTTCAGATATGACGTAATATCTGATGTCGTTTGGTTCAGTATATCTGTCTCACATCTGGTTAAAGGGAAATGCGGGTATCTCACCTATAGTTGACATTTCCTTCATACTTTCACAGTTTAATGCTTTGAGGGTATACATTCAAAAATTCAAACGAAAATTGGGGTCACCGTTGTTATAAGAGAAATAAAGACACTGGAAGGTCGCGTACTTTTACTATAGAAACCATTGTGAAAACCAAGAAATTTCAATCAAAATGCAAAATTCACACATAATCACAATTGACAATTGCCTCATTTTTGTCCCTGTTTGAAGAACACGTCATACGAAATGTTTTAAGCAAATAAAAAATATATGTCAACCTATCAATAAGAGAATTATACAATCTTTTTGACGAAATCCCATTGACTCAATGAATAGTGAAAACAGTGTGATATGATTTTAATGGGCAAGATATCAACACAGGCTCTTCTAGGAAAAGATATCAATACAGATCGTTTCTGGACACGACCCTATTTGTCTTTGAAAAGGATTTTTCGATCTGGACGGATCTAGTAGTTATTTATACTGTGTAAATATGAATTCAAACTCAGCAATATTCAATGTAATGCGCATTTCGGTCGCTAGATGGCGAAGAGATACCCGCATTTCCCTTTAAGCTGAAATGAACCATTTTCAGATTTTTCTTCATCAAAGTTAAAACCTCTTAGGTTTTTATGGCATATTCAACCCTCTATCTAATGTGATTTGGAACTTTTGCACAGACACAAATGGTAAGATAGAATGAAAATCTCACGAGTTTTTTTTTTTTTTACAGTGGAATGTACATTCTGTTTTCACATTTCGCTGTTTCTAACAGTGTGTGAGCTTAAAAAATCTGTATGATGTGGTTGAATTGACGTTTGAAAAGGCTACACTGGCAATGGGCGTATGTGCAGCGATATCAACGAATGCGAGATAAACAATGGCGGATGTTCTCAGTCCCCTAGGGTCCAGTGCACCAACACCATGGGCTCGAGTATCTGCGGCCATTGCCCTCCAGGTAAACGGCTGTCAATGTCATGTGTCTGTGTAAATCCAATCATCTTTCTATTACATAACGACCAGAACATACGTATCATATGGTTTATGTAATGAACGGTAAATGTCGCCTCACGCTGAAAAACAAAGTGGTGGAAGTTTTTGCAGTTCTGGCATTTATAGTTTAAAAAGCAGTCAGTCACCCGGACCTCCGCTCACATAATTGTTTGGAATATCCTGAGCACGCACAGCGATGTAAGTTTTATTACAGTTTGCCTCTCATGATTCCACGAGCATGGTTGTGGCAAGACTATATATTATTCTAATTCACATCCTGTTGTTGTTTCTTATTTATTGTGATTAGTTTTGTCAGCTTGATGTGGGAGTGGATGCGAGTTTATAATCGATCAACATGTCCGGATATTATCCTGTTTTTTTACGCTGTTCTGTTTTCTTTTTCATTTTAATTTGGTTCCTGTTTAGATTGACACAAAACAAATCTGTTAGTTGTTAAAAATAGTCGGTTTGTAATGCCTTTTTAATTGCAAAGTGCAGTTAGAAAAAAAATTAAATTAAAAAATAAATAAATAAACGAAATAGGCCAAATAAATGTTAAGGTTGGATTGGGCATGACGTGTGATGCTTATGGTTTAACAGAAATAGAAGAAGACAGTCTACAGTATTTAACACAAAACGTTAACGGTAGAAACCAAAGCTTATATGTGGAGGACGAATTGTGTTATTTTTAGGTTACCAAGGCGACGGAAAGACGTGCACTTTTGGAGGCGTGTGTAGCGTTAATAATGGCGGTTGTTTCCGCTATGCAATTTGTACCAATGTACCAAGTAAGTTCGTATTTGAGCTTGGTTTGAGGCCTTGCTTTTGAATCGATATGATCTCAGATAAATCAAAATATTTATAAATTCCCCCAAATTTTCGCGACCCAATGATTAACAGTTATGTATGTTACCCTAGTCGATACCTCTAATAGTCATCACCACCGAAAGATTTCTTTTAGTCCGATGTCGTTTCGGCTGCTCACTTTATATGAACATGTTTACAGAAGTCTGATGTCTAGCCTTTGACTGATCTTTTACCTCGTATTTGCGCATCCAATTTGTAACCTTTATTCCAAAATTTATGTTAATGTGCTCATAGTGTAGGATTACGGCTCTTGATAATGACATTTAGTTCAACAAACGGGTCTTGATCTATTATTCACATGCAACAGGAATCAGGATAACTTGGACTTTGTTGCCGACTCCCATGTCCTTTTACGGCATAAATTAAACTGCCATTCATGAGCAGTGGACGGTAATTTTCCTCGCCAAAGTGAATACCCTGTGCAATATGTTTTGTACTGGACATGCATATCAAACCCGTAAGCTTTGGAAATAAAAATGCACATAAAGGGGATTGAACAAACACACAAAATATAAAATGTGTATGTAAAACTAACCATTTCGTGAAATATGGCATATTGCATTTGCAGAATCTTGAATTTTTTTATTAATTTGGGTTATATTTTACTTTCGTTAATTTTCCGAAATAAAATCAGGCAAATATTTAAAACTGTTGTCCCACCACAAACAATTATGCACATTTAAATTTCTGAGTCTGTGGTCCTACACTGTTATTGGCATCCAAAAGTCAATTGCAAGTATTTTGCTTCTTTTGTCAGATGCAATTGTGACCTCATATTATATTACGCAGTTGATTGGTTTGCGATCAGACATACAACTTTCAGATTAATTTGAACTGAAAGATATAAAGCATTATGCGAGTTTGCCGTTCAGCGTACATAAACGCAGGACCAGTTGTGTGAGTCGCGAAAAAGAGGCTTGTTTTTTCCCTAATCTAATGACTGTTTAAAACTTCAGCTAAAAGATAAACAGTAAGATAAGTGATGTAAATTTTCGTGTTCTTACTGAAGAGAATTTGCATTAATTAACAATGCAGATTACACACTTAATCCGATACGTATTGGTTGAAGCTGTCACTGGATACCAAGCGGTACAGATACCTATTATTCTGAAAGCCAAGAAATGTGATTCCAACGTTACAGTGTATTGAAATCTCACACGTTTTGAATTACCAAGGATGTGCGCATGTAGCGACAGCACTGTTTTTTGTTATATAGATAGCTTGGACGGGCGCACATGCACGTGCCCACCGGACTACATCGGCAACGGTGTGGGCCCGAACGGCTGTGTGCCGCAAAGTGGCCAGACGAGCTGTGTCAACAACCCTTGTGTTCATGGCCAATGCCTTGTAAATATGTTTTCCCCGTAAAGGGGAAAATTTTTCTTTTTGTACTTACTCTGTATGTGCATGAGTGTGTGATATAGTACGCGCGTCTGTGACACTTGATTTTGGTAACATGATAACTCTCGAACGAAACGTTGGATCAGCTTCAAATTCTGTGGGATTATGCCTTGGGTTGGTCCGCCGGTTGTGATTGCATTTGACAAAAATTGGAAAACGCATAACGTCATAGGTCATCAAAGCGTGTAAAATATGTCATCACTATAACTTAAGAACGTAATGTGGGATCAGCTTCAAACTTGTTAGAAATATGCCTTGGGCAGATAAGACGGTTTGTATTGTATTTGGTGTACATAATGCAACATCCGACGTCAGATGACGTCAATTGTGTTGTGAATACTAGATTTTGTTAAAATGATAATTCAACAACAAGAAGTCGCATCAACTTCAAAGTCGGTGGGGTTCTGACATAGGTCCGCCCGCCGGTTGCTATTGCTGCTATTATCATTGGGCAACGCGTGACGTCATATCACGTCAAAACGTGAAAAACGCGTCATCACTGTAATGCGTCATCACTGACAAAGTTATTTTCACTGACAAGCTAGATATGGGAGTGGTTATTTAACATTTGCTTGCGGTACCTAGAATTATTTTTGTGGGCCATTTGGTATCTTCTGTTATAACAAGAAGCTCACCCCCCCCCCCCCATCGAGGTGAGTCATCTACTGTACAGTTCGATGACGAAAACAAGGTATATAGCATGGTTGTACACTTCGGGTATAGACCGCGGTTAGGTTCAAGAGCGGTACCTACATTAGATGGCACCGGGGGGGGGGGGGAGGATGGAGGGGGGGGGGTGACGATAAGCAAAGAAATATATTACCAATGGAATGGGGAATTGAATTATATAGTTCAAGAGCGGTACCTACATTAGATGGCACCGGGGGGAGGATGGAGGGGGGGTGACGATAAGCAAAGAAATATATTACCAATGGAATGGGGAATTGAATCATATATAACGATTACCTTCCAGACCCGGATAAAAAAAAAAGACTGAGGTAAAACTTGTTTACAGCGACCACCTTCAAGACCTGGATACACAAACTAATACACTGAAAACTGTTTATAGTTCATATCTCCTCAACCCGGACACTAGATTTCATCTGGGTATATTTACAATGGGTAAAAAGTCTTATAATTGTGAAGAAGTACAAAATTGCAAATACTTTGTAAACCGAAGCCTGGGCAAGGGGTGGAATAGGATTAAGAGGATGGGGCGTGGGATGTCTCGGAAACATGTGGTTTTTGTTCATAAAATCAAAACGGCAATGGCTGGCTAAAAAAATTCACCTGTCCAGGTACACTGATGTTGGTGTGTCCTGGCCGCTCTAGCAATTTCTTTTTTTACTAGCATTTTTGATATTATCTTTTCAAAAAAGTATAGAGGTTAATTTAATCTTCACGAGATTTCTGTTTTACGTTTCTTTAAATCAGATTTTATGAGTAAGTGGCTATCAATGAAGTTTGTGCGCAGAAATGTTGAACTTCTTTTGGAGCTATTATTACTGGTATCATTGAAATAAATTAAAAAAATACATAAGTTAACTGGTAATATGTAAAGCAAAAAAAAAAACGATATAAGGAATTGTTAATGAAGCATAGTAATTCAGTGCTAATGTTTTTTGCAGCCTGGTGTGCACTCATATTCATGTGCTTGCCATCCTGGTTGGGTGGGGAGAAACTGTGACCAGCAGGTGGATGCGTGTAGCAGTTCACCCTGCCAAAATGGTGGCTCATGCAGCAGGTCGGGCACCGGCTACTCCTGTGCGTGCACCGAGTCATTCACAGGTGCCCGCTGTGAAGAAGAACGGGAAAGTGAGTCGCCATGTTGGATTCGATGAGATTGGTCAGCAATGTTTGAATAGCTCTGGAAATTTCTCTCGGAATTTAAAGTTCGACCGCGAAGGGGTAGGGATAAACCTAAACTGAGAATCGACTGGAAAATTAAAAAAATGCGGTCGCCCGCCATCTTGGATTGTCAAAGGTTACATTGTGCTTGAATGAAAAATCGGATAAAGCTAGCTTTTTGGTCATCAGAATATACCACTCAACAAATATGTTCGCAGTTCTTTGCAAGGAATGCAATATCAATTTGGATTCTGTTTATTAGTCCCCCGCCACCGCGTTGCGCGAAGCGGGGGACTATAGCACTCGGGTCCGTCCGTCCGTACCGTTGACACTTTTTTTGTCGGCTATATATCTTCGTAACCATTGAAACGATTCAATTGTTCTCTTGCAAATAAAAGGATTATATAGTAGATCTGTGCAACGAGGGATTATTTTGAGATTTTCGTATAAAAATGGGAAAATTGGAAGACCGTTAAAATTTCACCGTGTTGATTTGTACCATGGCTGCTTGTCGGTACCATGTAGCCGTAACTGTTACTACTGTTGCCACTCAATTGTTGACTGAAATCCTGTGATTGCACGCTTGCGGAGGACTTAACCAGTTTTACTGGCATCCTTGTTAATATTATTATTATTATATCAGAAACTCTAGTTGACTTCTATACAGGTACGGCGGACGGAAATTGCAACAACCTCATAAATTTTCGATGTCAATCTCGCAGGGTATAAAGAAATTCCCTCAATGAAAATTGGCCTCCGAAATACTCCCGCGAAGTTATTAACACCGTAGCACGAAACCCTAATACTTAACACAAAATAATCCAGGCTGCCTGTTTTTTTTTTTGTTTTTTTTATATATATATATATGTTTATGTTTTCTATACTTTTACCTGCAAGGTTGTGGCCAGCTTCTTGTCGGAGAGTCGGGAGAACTTAGGTATCCCAGCGAAGATTCTTCACGCTATCCCAATGGCGTCAGCTGTGCCTGGACCATCTCAACGGCACCCAATAAGGTGATAACATAGCTCGCGTCACCATATGACTACGTTATTACTCAAGGACGTCCCAAATATTCATGGCGGACATTAATCTGATTCGAATTGATTCTGTGAGAGAAGTATCGTCAAAGTATTGTCAGGCTGTTGTGATGAAAATAATCTAAAACACTGAAACTTTTTTGTGCAGTTACACGTGTAGATCGATCGATCGATCGAGAGAGAGAGAGAGAGAGAGAGAGGGGAGAGAGAGAGAGAGAGAGAGAGAGAGAGAGAGAGAGAGAGAGAGAGAGAGAGAGAGAGAGCCCAGCAAACATTAAGACGTCAGAATGACGTCGGGTCGACGTCGTGACCCGACGTTTCCGACGTCGCACTGACGTGTCGGTTTTGGTTGTATATGAAATGGAACCGACGTCGGGTTTTCAACGTCAGAATGACGTCGGGTTCCGACCTAAATCCGACGTCGGTATTAAGTCGGTTTTAGGTTGTATATGAAATTGGAACCGACGTCGGATTCCGACCTGAAACTGACTAGAGTTATATAATTAAAAGATAATTAATAATTCAACTGCTGTTGTGAAATACATACGAAAGCATTTTCCATGTACTTTTTTACAATCTAGGAAGAAAAACACCGACGCGCCATCAAAATTCTAAAATTTTCATGTAAAAATTACGTTTTTTCTTCCTCTTTTTCAAAATGACTTCCATTTCCGGTGAGCGATAATAATGTTCATCGCTTTTTGGTCGTTTTTGCAACGTCGGAATGACGTCAGAAAACCGACGTCGCTTCGACGTCAGAATAAAGTCGGGTTTTGGGGTAATAGGTCAAAATATAGTTGTGAAGTCGTCGCGACCAAAATCCAACCTTTTTTCAACCAAAAAAGACGTCGGTTGTTTGCTGGGAGAGAGAGAGAGAGAGAGAGAGAGAGAGAGAGAGAGAGAGAGAGAGAGAGAGAGAGAGAGAGAGAGAGAGAGAGAGAGGGGGGGGGGTGACTTTCACCAGTCTCCCACCAGAATCTACCAATGTCAGCACAAAAGAAATCTAAAAGTCAGTTGTTTTCAGGTAATTACATTGAACTTTGTGGAGTTCAAAGTTGAGGAACACCCGGACTGCAGCTACGACTCACTGGAAGTCCACGACGGGGGTACTGTCTCTGCCCAGCTGATAGGCAAATACTGTGGCGAGAAGCAACACCTGCCCAACAACGGCGTCATCAACAGCACCCATAACCAACTCTACTTGCTTTTCCAGTCCGATGCGTCTAACAACTTGGATGGCTTCCGCATTCACTGGACGTCTGCCTTACCCGGTACGCCTCCAAAGTTGCATGAAACTATGTCCATATACTCAAGTCTGCAGCCAATAGTCACGCGGTGTGACTACATACATAAAAAATCTTGATTGTGAAATAGATTATTTGCCAGTATTAGGGCTGCACCCCTTGATTTTGTTTGGGGTGGGGTGCCCCGTTTAGGATATGAAAATTTGAAGGATTCATTAGTTTTGTGAAGAGAGATTAACACGTTGTTTACAATAGTGTTAAATACATACGGATTGCATTTGCTGTCTTTGGACGGACAAATGAGGGAGGGAGGGTGAAAAATTTAAATTTGTACAGTACCAGTAAGTTGTAAAGAGTTCGAATTGTTTTAAACGTTTAGCAAGCGACCGCGTGTTGGACGTCAGTACACGCAAGGAAACATTGACCGGGACTGCTTTTGTCACTCAGCCTGAATACGAATAGCAGTTATGCGGTATACTTTTACACATGTTACAGTTTGTGGAGGTGTGATTGAGGGGCAGACTCACGGCACCATACAGAGTCCCGGTTATCCGGGCCAGTATCCACACAACAGCGACTGCGAGTGGATAATTAAGGGCAGCCCTGGAAATACCATCAAGTTGACGTTTGCACATCTGGATTTGGAGTCGCATGTTAATTGTTCCTACGACTTTCTCCGTGTAAGAACGATTACAGAGAGCACCCAGTACAGCTTGGCGTGTTCTCTCAAATGTTCCTGTGATGCCATTGGTATTTGGCTAGCAAACATCCATATTCCTTACTTGAGCACTATGAATCAGACCAGTTTTGGGTGAAAAAAAAAACCGTTTAAAATTAATTTATTTTCGAAGGAAAACAAACCCTCCTCTATACAAGGATTTGTTAATTTCCAGCGATACACTGTTATGTTCAGGCACTAAACTTGAGATGAAAATGTTTTTCTTTTGAAACCGGTCTCGATCGTCAAAGCGTACCCTGCCCTCGTCCGAGGATATTTGTATTGAAAATGTAAACTAAAAAAATTATTAAAATTTAAAATTTTAAAATGTATCTAAATTTAAATATATCCAAATGAAAGTGTTTAGAAGTTTCCTGTTTAATTCATGTTTTAGGTGTACGACGGCATAAGGGATGACTCTCCTTTAATTGATAGTTTTTGTCATTCAATGACTCCTGCACCAATAGAAACATCCGGGCCTTATGCCAAGCTCCATTTCCATAGCGACGCCAGTAATTCCGATACAGGGTTCCTCATAACTTATTCTGTCGAAAGTAAGCAGTTTTATAAATAATATGGCACACGTATTAATTTGTACTTATTTGACACTCGTAGAATATAGAGTCGAAGAATTAGTAAGAATAATAACAGTAATAAAGTGCATGACCAAACGTTAAGTATCGGTGTCGCATTGCCAGTATGGATTTTTAAAGCATCCATTATTGTCTCCAGGCGTCGTTGAAATTTCTCTGATTTTTTTTTTTTTTTTTGGAGAATTTGTGTTCGCTCTGCGATTCGTCATGCGCACCTGTATACCTAAATATCTTACTCTCGTTTACTTTACCGCTGTTTTGTAGCCCCCCCCCCCCCAACCGGGGCTTTATGCCTCGGAGGGCGCTTATGGAATGGGCTCTGTCCGTCTGTGTGTCTGTCTGTCCGTTACCACATATTCGTCTTAGATGGTCTGTTATTTGGTGTGATATTTTGCAAAGTTTACCCACATGATCCGTAGCTTGGTGCACGCCTAATTCTTTTGCGGTTCGAAAAAAATTGGATTTTTGGCGATTTAAAAAAAATTTAGTGCTTTCAGTGCGGTTTTTTGGACTTTGTTTACGCGATATCTCACACTAGTTCATTAGCTCTTCACCATACCTTGCAGAAAGAAAGACCACATAGTGCAGATTTGCACTGAGGAATTACTTAGATTTTTGTTAAAAATTAAATTTTTGACGAATTTTTGAATTTTTCACTTAGGAGTTTTTTAACTGTTCTGGACTTTGCTTACGCGACATCTCCAAATAGCAGTTCATCGGATCTTTACCAAACCGTGGAATTAGAAAGACCAGATAGTGCACATCATCACGAAGGTTGATTCTGATCAAAATTGACGATTTTTAACGAATTTTTTAATTAAATTTTCCCTTCGGTGTGTTCTTAACTTTTTGACATGGTATCTAGAAGTCGGCGAATTCGATTTTGATCAAATCTAGTAGGGAGAAAGACCCTATATTCATTAGTTACAGGTGTTCAACACCAAAGTGATAATGAATCATCATATGTTAGGGCGAAAACGAGTTCAGTAATGTATTCACTGACAGACTGGTTTTGTTATATTCAGAATTAATGTCCTGCATTGAATTATTTTTAAATCTACTCATCGCCAGTTGGAGGCAGTGGTGTCGACGATAGCTTTTTAACATTTAAAACGTTAATTAGACTGAATTGTAGAGTATTTCTTATTCACGTCAGAGCTTATCTCGATGCTTATTTTCTCTTCACGGTAACAGGTTCAAGCATCTGTGGTGGCCAATTAACAACAGACTCCGGTATCGTCATATCGCCTAACTACCCCAACAATTATCCACACAACGTCATATGCACATGGACGATAACGGTGCCGGAGAATGAGGTCATAACTTTGAACACCACAAACATGGATCTTGAAAGCCATGACAACTGTCGCTTTGACTACCTAGAGGTGAGCAAACACTGTTACTGAATTCTAAGGGCCCATTGTATCTGAGGCAAATCTTAAGATGATTTTAGTAATCTGTGCTTTGAATTACTCGATATTTTCCATACCGGATAGAAGACGCAAGGAATATGATCAAGTGCAGCAATTAAGCGCTCGATAATTTTTCACTTTGGGTAAATGTAACGAGATACCCTTCTACCTACAGGGCAACTTTCTAGATATCTTTTTGCCTGTGACAAATTGCACCGAAGTCTGAAACGTGTCGCCTCGTGCTTTTATGCTACTTGAAGTATTGTTAAAGAGTGAGGTGTTGAAGGTTATGTTGTATATAATCTGGCTAAAATGGTGAGGCTTATCCGGTGTCTACGAAGATAGTGTTAATAGAAACAGCTAATTCCCGTTTGCAAATTTCCTTTGCAATTGACTATAGGTTGTTATAGTTTTTCTGGAAGTTTCTGTCCTTTTTTTCGTTTTTTTCTTCTGTTTTTTTTCGTTTGGATGGTTTCCAGAAAACTCCTCCTGCAGTTTTTAGCCCTCAGTCAGTATTGACTGAAAGCTATTGCTATCGTTCTGTCCTTCCGTCTGTTTGTCCTTCCGTAAGCTCTTCTTGTCCGGGCGATATCTCAAAAACTATTTTTTATAGAGCTTCACAAAACCTTCCAGGAAGAAAGAATATATAGTGTAGATGTGCAAAGGGGGTTCAATTTGTCACTTGTCCGTCCATCTGTCCGTCCGTCACACTTTAACCTTTTTTGTCCGGGCGATATCTCAAAAACTATTCATCGGATCTTCATCAAACCTTATAGAAAGAAAGTTTTTTTATGTAGATATGCAACAGGGGGTTCAATTTGTCAAATGTCCGTCCGCCTGTTCCGTCCGTCGCACTTTAAATTTTTTTCTTGTCCGGGCGATATCTCAAAAATTATTCATCGGAGCTTCGCCAAACCTTACAGAAAGAAAGTATATATAGTGTTAATGTGCAACGGGGGGTTTCAATTTGTCAACTGTCCGTTTATCTGTCCGTCCGTCACACTTTATCCCTTTTTTATCGGGCGATTTCTCAAAAACTATTACTCGGATCTTCACCAAACCTTATAGAAAGAAAGCATATATAGTGTTGATTTGCAATGGGGGGTCCAATCTGTCAAATGTCCGTCCTTCTGTCTGTGAGTCGTTTTTTTAACTTATTTATTGTCCGGGCGATATCTCAAAAACTATATATCGGAAATTCACCAAATCTTACAGGAAGAAAGTCTATATAGTACAGATGTGCAACGGATGGTTCAATTTGTCTCTTGCCGGTCCGTATGTCCGTCCGTCGCACTTTAAACTTTTTGTTGTCCGGGCGATATCTCAAAAAGGTAACTCGCCCAAGTCATGTCACTGCTATTGACTGAGGGTTCTGCATCTCCGATGCCTATGTTTGAAAGCGGGAGATGCATTTTGGTACACGTGTAGGGTGTGACGAGGTCTCGGTGAATGCGCAGTTTCTTTGGATTTCAAAGTTCAAGGTCAAACTGAGGTCAAATTTAGTTTTTCCATGAAATGGTTTGCAGAAAACTGATCCTATAATGTTTGAGTCAGCGGAACTTTATATTTAGTACACTTGTAGAAAATCACCAAGTCTCGGTGAAAGCACAAATATTTTTGACCTTCATCTCAAAAGTCAAGGTCAAAGTGAGGTCAAAATATTTTTCAAAACGCGTATTAATCACGAAAAGTGTCCATAAAAAGTGCTTAAATCCCAGCTTAAACGTAAAAACAGGGGGTAACCCGTTGGTCCAACACGACGCCAAAGAAGGGATACTGCGTGACTTTGAGCTTCTTGGTCATAATTGAAGACAAGTGCCCTACAAATTCTTCGACGTCGGAGATGCATATAAAATGCGTCGGCAATATCGGCAAGATACGTCGGATATATGCATATTTTTTCCGTTTTGCTCATCCTTTATTAGTCGTTTATGCGCATATATTCAGACGAAGTTTTTTATATGCATATATTCGACGCATATCCGACGTATTACGAACCGTCGGCTATACGTCGGTTATACGTTTATATTCCGATGCATTTCCGACGAACTTCCGATGATTTTTATACGTATAAAATGCATATTTCCGAGGTTTTCCAACGCATTTCCGACCAAGTGACAATCGGAAAATATGCGTTTTTTAGACGTATAAAAAATGCGTGTGCGCATTTGAAAAAAAAATTTTTCTAACCTTAACTGACCCATTGAACCCTTACCAACCATCCATAATTCACATATTCATACATACACCATAGCATATTGATATACAACATAGTATATTTATATATTGCAACTGAACACTAGTACTTACTCGGGTTTGAACCGGGGACCTCTTGCACCCTAGGCGAGGAACATACCTCTACTCCACGGCGGCTGGGGCTGCCTCGGCAGTGTAATTAAGTGGTCTAATCTTTCTATTACGTCACAAGTTTATTTCTTAAATTTTCGTTTTTTGTTACCGCTGACGCTTTTAAATTTAGTGATTTCTATTGTCTTTTCCTCCTTTATGTTTGCTGAGGGATAGTTTGTTGAGGCAAATGATAATTTTCAAGTATATTCATAATGCTCCACGATTGATTCTTCATAATGTCCCCTACAAAACGTCAATCGATAAATTTCCGACGTCGAATAAGCATCGGAAAATATGCCGTTTTATAGACGTAATAAAAAATACGTATAATACACGTTGGCAATATCGGCATCTTTTTTCCGATGTATTTTCGACGTCGTTTATACATAGGAAAATATGCGTTTTATAGACGTATAAAATAATACGTATAATATACGATTGCAATATCGGCATCTTTTTTCCTATGTATTTCCGACGTCGTTTATACATAGGAAAAAGTGCGTTTTATAGACGTTTAAAAAAATACGTATAATACGCGTTTGCAATATCGACATCTTTTTTCCGATGCATTTTCGATGCATATACGATGTTTCTAAAAATGCGTATATATTCCGCCGTATATCCGACGTATAAACGATGTTTCAAATCCGCTGCCAACGCTGCCGATGCAATTTAGAGATTAACGACGTCGTTTATGCGTCGGCAGTTTTGTAGGGTGGTTCCTGCAAGTGGGCCGATCCCGCTATCTAGCGGAATTCCGTCTAGTTCTCTTTTATTTTTGCCCATCATAATACAGCCAAACAACCAACTGCAGTTGTTTACACCTTATACCAAGGAAATCGCTTGGCTTTTGAGAGAGAGAGAGAGAGAGAGAGAGAGAGAGAGAGAGAGAGAGAGAGAGAGAGAGAGAGAGAGCTGGCTGCAAATACAGGCACATTGCAAACTTGTTGATTTGACAGTTTGCCTGTAACATATGGATGGCAAAGGATAATAACAGCGCTTTTTAAAACTCTAAAAAGTGTTTATTTTTCTGTCCAGCATTGTATAAATTGTTACACTAGTTTTGTAGTTTTGGTGTGAGCTATTCCATAAGAGAGACATCCAGTTACAGACATTTTACCTGTCTTTTTTTCACGTCTTGAGATCCGGAGTGGGGGTGACGAGAGAGGTGATTTCATGGGCAGATTCTGCGGCACGACATTACCACCTGTGCTTCATTCACCCACCAATCAATTGTGGATGAAATTCCGTACGGACAGGTCAAGCACCGGGTCTGGATTCCGAACCATGTGGGAAGTTGGTGAGAAAAAGTGGTGTAACCATGTCATAGTTCTCCCAAGTGACTTTACCTCTTTTTCATTTACATATACATAGAAGTGTTGAGTACGCCACCAGTGGCGCCACCTATACTTCTCTCTATAGAAAGAAATATTGAATTATTTATTTTTTACATATTAGACAACTGGTTGTTTTCAGAATGTGGCGGGACATTCACAGCACAGACAGGCGAGCTGACATCCCCGTATTTCCCTGCTCTCTACCCAAACAATAAGGAATGTACCTACCTGATTGATCAGCCCGATGGCTCGGCAATAACGTTACAGTTCGTGACGTTTGATATCGAGGCGTCCCGCGAATCGTGTAGACATGACTATTTGGAAGTAAGACCCTTCTTGCATGCATATCTGCAAAGAATTGAGGTGTTTCTCCTCATCTGATCAAAATATCTAACTAAAACCTCATTTCACTAGCGAAATATTAAAAACCTGACAAAAATTAAAACGTAAAAATACTTCCTTTAATGGGTTATTTCTTGAATAATATATTGCAAACAACACAGATTGAATACGTCTTATAAGCCCAGAAGTGTTTGGTTTTGCTGACTTAAGGTTTTATTGACTGATCAGGCACACGCCGTGTTATCTATTTACGCAGTGAGAGCGCGCACAAAGCTGAGCAACTTGTGTTCTGTGCTGTTCGTTAAATGCTCCGCATTTACTTGCAAAAAAATACTCTTTTCACATGGCGTTTTAAACAAGAAATCGAGATCGAAGACGAAAATAAAAAGTGTCATGCGCACGTTCATATCAAGCTCTACCTAAGTCCCAAGTTTCGTGGCCCTAGGGCCCGTAGTGCCAGTGGAGATGACATAGGAAATCCGATCACTGTCAAGAAAAAAGAGATACCAACGCCTGCTCGCACAAATTCATATAGCCCTTGCAAGCCAAAGGTTTGTCAAGTGTTAAAAATCGAGCTTGATTGTGTGTTGTGAGATTTTGGAACTTGGCTTTTGTTTCGTGAAGGTCTGTTAAAAGTTAGCAAGTGACAGGCTCTAAGTCGGTACAAATGCTGCAAGAGAAAACGTCAGTGATGGCAGACTGCTACTTCTCCACAATTTTTGGTTGAATTGTTTTAAATTTAGCGCTCGATCACTGTCCTGGTGTTGAGATACCTGGCCGTATTAATTATCACTAGGTCATCAGACAGTGTCGGAGTAGTGGTACTTTAAAAGTTTTGTCAAAATGATAGTAAAAATTACTTTCTGCTTTGTCCTGAATCGATTTCTTAGTAAAGCATTATTTTTATGTGCTCAATGTTATTTTGAAAATCTATTTATTATGCATGCTAGGTACGAAATGGTGGGGGGCCGAATTCACCGCTACAGGGCCGTTACTGTGGGTCCAGTATTCCAGCGACGCTGGTAACGACCACCAATCAGCTGTGGCTCAAATTTCATTCCGATGGTAGCATTCAAAGACATGGATTCCGCGCCACCTATAGCGTAGATTATAATGGTGGCGGTAATGGCGGTGGCGGGGGGAGCAACGCCACAACTGGCATGAATAGTAAATAGTTTATGTTTTGTGTTGTGCAGGATGGACTTATACTGAATAGCCAATCGAAATGAATTCATTACTGAATTGATTAACAATATATTTTTGACGTTCGGCAGCAAGTAAGTTCGGTTGAGTATGAAGTAACCGGGAGAGTAATATTAACTGTGATCACAGGGCTTCTGAAACAAAAAACATAATTTTTGTAAATAGCGCATCAAAAGAGCATCCTTTGCAAGAAATCGTAGTATTTTGTTTTCCTAACTATATGTTTTCATGTGTTGATGTTGCTCTTGCAGCGTGTGGTGGTAGCCTGACAAGTGCCAGTGGTCAGTTCAGCTCTCCGCAACACCCCGACAACTACGCGCACGGCATGAACTGTACGTGGTACATCACGGTGGCCCCAAGCAGCGTCATCAGGCTGGTATTCACCACCTTCAGCCTCGAGTCTCACGAGGCGTGCGGCTTTGATGCCGTTATTGTTTATGACACAGACGATGTGGGACAGATCGGCAGGTGAGCAATGAGACCCACAGATATATTATCCAGGCACACACTTACGTTCACCTTGGCGTATACTTTCAAGTTATGGTACTGTTTCATGTGTGGTTTATCTCGAACAAAAGGAAACTGGCATTTTTACCGTGCATATGGCGACTGTACACAGACAGCCGCATTGCCCGTTTTACCAGTATCGAAAACGTTACGCCGCACAGTACTGAACTTATGTACTTAACATGGCCATATAAACGTAATCGGTTGACGGAAGCATCGCAGAGGAGCGCATAAATTGAAAAGTTGTAAAACAAGAAATCGTGAAATAAAGGTATAAACACACTCGGAAGAGATGCGTAAAACGGGTCCCGATCAGTTTCTGTGTGCTTGCTTCAAGGAGGGTCCTTGGAAAAATCACAAACAAAAGGATATGATCGGGCGGACTGATCCGAAAATCGTGGACTTTTTTAAGCATCCCCTTCTCCCTGCACATCCCAAATTTCCATCCGCACCTTCAACCAATTTCACTTTTATTTGCAACAGAATCAAGTCATCAGCGATGGCATTTGGTTGCTTGCTTGACAGGTTCTGCGGCAGTAACATACCCCCGGTGATTACGTCATCGTCCAACACGCTGAGGGTTGTGTTCACCAGCGATTCGTCCGTGTCTCAGGAAGGTTTTGTCGCGTCCTACGACGGCCTCGATGCCTCGCAGTGTAAGCAGACAATTGGTTGCTTTCCGACCCGGTGTGACGTCACGTCTCTGGAACGACTGTGTCTGCTAACTGTCTTCTCCACAAAACTGCAATAACATTAATTATGCAAGACATAAAATTAGACAACCTAAACGATAATAACTTGTTCTTTTCTTTTTCAAATAGCTCTAGCCCAAAATGTTTTCCATCAAATTAGTTTCGATTTTGTTTTAGTTTGCGGAGGAATGAGGAGTGCCAACACTGGAGTTATAAGAAGCCCCAACTACCCGCAAAACTACCCGCACAATCGTGACTGTGAGTGGTTCATTACTGTGGCCAACAATCGGCAGATCCTGTTAAACATTACGGACATGCGTATGGAAAACCAGAGCAGCTGCGTCCACGACTATCTGGAAATAAGGTAGGCAATCATTACAAAAGACTGACCGAGCAGCTTGTGGTATAGTGTTATCCCCGACATACAGTGAAGTGGGACAACCCTTGGAGTGGGGGCGGGTGAGTAGGGAGTAGACTGCTGAAATTTCGGAATAGCGATGGAAGTGTATGTGTTTGTGGGAGGGGGGGGGGGGGGGGAGGGGTGTTGGGCCATTTTTGTGCGGTATATGTCCATACGTCCATTCTTCTCCTCTCTGTCTCTTCCCGGCAGATTTCAAATCTACTACGCCTAATTAATTTCTCACACAGCTTTTCATTTTACATTCAGATGTGCCAAAAATGTAACAAGAGCACTATTTTGGTACGTAGATTTATGATATGTACATGCCGTTCAGCTATAGCTTAATCAAAACATTCTAACACCTGAAATGGCGCTGTGTCGATTGAATAGGAATGGTGGTTTTGCCACCTCGCCACTCGCTGATGTATATTGCGGTTGGAGCAACGAGTCTCGCCAAATCGTCTCACACAGCAACCGCGTGTACCTCAAGTTCCATAGTGATGACTCCAATAGCGACAGGGGCTTCGAGATCTTCTACGATGGCACTAGTACAGGTATATCTGTTATATTATTGTTTACTTTGAATAAATTTTTTTTAAGTGAAATGTTCATGTATCGAAATCTTGCATTAAACCTCTTAGCTGCAACGTTGCATAATGTTGCCGCTCGTTACATAACTATAAAGTCTATCGGTAAGCGGTCAGCGACTGGTTGTATTTCGTTGTAAGTGTCGCTGCGTCAATATAGCTGGCTTTTGTATTGGTAATTGTAAAGTGTAAAGGGTAAGTGGTAGGAATAAAATAGAAATAAAAACCTGGGGTGGAACCACCGCTAAATGCACGGACATGACGTGAGTTCCCATCTTTGTCAGCACATCGTTATTTATAATACTCCTATAATATATTGTAATCGTGGTAGGTGAGGTGTGTATTATCTGTATTTTTAATAGGTTGTGGTGGTGAATTTTCCACCCCTACGGGAGTTATCATTTCTCCGAATTACCCACTATCTTATGGACACCGGGCTGAATGTTTCTGGACGATAACCGTGTCCCAAGGAAACCGCGTGCGTGTGAGCATTGAGGATCTGGACTTAGAAGGCCATACCAATTGCAACTTTGATTACTTAAAGGTAAAGTCATGGGGCAACCTTGAAATGCTGCGCACTGTTCCTCACAACGAGACACAGGAAGGTAGCTGGGCATGGGCTGAGACTATTGCTGCTGTATTTGGCTGATATAGAGCATGCAGGGTTCACAGCGATCCTTGAAATCCTGGAAAATCCTGGAATTCGGCAAAATCCTTCAAGGATCCTGGAAAATCCTGGAATCTGATAAAAAATCCTTGAAAATCCAGGAATTCGGAATTCGTAATTATATGTCTCCGCCTAAGGGAGATATATATAGCATTTGGTGTGTCCGTCCGTCGGTCCACAGTGAGTTCTTATGAAATTAATGAGTCGATTTTTCTCAAAACATGCATACATGTCTAGATGATTCCCTTGTTATTATTTTTTTTTCGTTCTTCAAAAATTCTATTTTTGGTAAATTTTTGAACATTTCCCTTGAAAATGTATTTTTGGCGATTTTTTAAATTTCTGATTTTTAAGTTTTTTGGCCATATTGTTGTGATATCTCCGAAACAGTTTGTTGATAGGCTGAAACGTAGCAAGAAGAACCCACATATAGTGCAAATGTTTACTACGAATTTTTTTTTTTCATTTTCTGTAAAAATGTATTTTTGGTGATTTGTTAAATTTTTGGGGCTCACCAATGTTGTACTTTTAAGCAAGGAATTTTTTCCACTTGACTGATTGGGAGGGGGGGGGCGGGGGAGACATATCCGTTTTTGTTTTAGCAAAAACACTGGCCAGTCTAGTTATTTTTTTCTAATTTATGAAATATACCTATTTTTCTAGTGTGTATGATTTAAAACTATAATGTACACATAGATAATCGAATTTTTTGGTTTAGAAGTACAAATAAACGCCATTCTTGAATTTAAAATGTTTTTAGGTTCTTGGAAAAATCCTTTAAAATCCTGGAATTTCATTTTAAAATATCCTTGCAAATCCTGGAATTTCACCTGCAGATATCCTTGAAAATCCTTGAATTTTACCTCCAAATATCCTTGAAAATCCTGGAATTTGACGTCTGATTTTCGTTATGAATCCTGGCATGGTGGGATTGAGTTCAGATTTGTTGTGTTCGTCAAACCAGTGCCCCAGTGTCCTGTCATTGTTCGACCAAAGGTGTCTTAACGCCATAATGCGGTTTCATTTGTGGAAGTTCGAAATGATAATACAGTGTGTTGTTTTTCTTTTCATTTGAAAGACAAAGAAAAAATGCTGAAGCTTCTAGATCTTCATTTCAGAAAAACGCGTCTCTGTTTATCGGGCAAATGAAAAAAAAACAAACAAACAAACAGATAATCCTTTTTAATGAAAGAATATGAATGTCATTCACAGCGTGCTTATAATCACAGTATTTTTGGTGAGTTCTACTTGTTGATTTAAGCTTAGAGATCGATCCAGTAGCGGACCGGTTCTCGGTAAATACTGCGGTACAACTATCCCGGACCCTGTGACGTCAAGAAGCAACGTCGTCTTCGTCAAATTTAGGAGTGATTATTCCGGAAATGGTCGTGGATTTAAGATATCATACCAGACAAGTGAGTGACGAGATTGCTAATGAGTTGTAGATTATTTTGAGATCATTATAAACAGGTGTATTTATATGATGGCGTAACGAATGTCGGTGTCCTGGTTACGTCCTGCGTCAGTCTGAGGACATCATTTATTTGATGCCATGAGGGTAGTAATCCATTGGTCATTTATGTCATGCCAAGATACAGGCAGGGACGCCAATGATGTGAAGGCGTGACGTAGTGAATGGTCAGTCTGACGCCATTCGACCTTGAAGGAACGCTTTAGTTTAGTGTCTGCCGGCTATGGAGTGATACAATGGTGTGATGCAAACTAGTGCCATTCTGAGGATATTTGTGTGATGTCATGATGCTGACAGGGTCAACAATGGTTTCTAACATTCAAACAGCTAGTTTTTTTCTCCTTTTTTTTTTATTTTTGAGATAAATTGGGCTCCTTAGCATTTACCGCTGCTTCACCGTACATGAATAAAAGGAAGCTGTGCGTGGAGATTGTGGGATGTAGACCGCCATCTTTCCATGGTCTCGTATAATGCTAATGCATGTGTCTCATTTACAGCGTGCAATGGTCGGTTAAGGCAGCCTAGTGGGGTCATAGAAAGCATCAACTTCCCGGGAGCGTATCCACACGAGCAGAACTGCACTTACATCGTGGAGTCTACGCTGGGGAATACAGTCAATGCCAGGTTCACGCACTTTCACACGGAAGCCTCTGACACTTGTCAGCACGATTATGTGCAAGTACGTTCTGCTTTCTTAAATTATACTGTATGTGTGATCAGGGAATACACGTATTCACGCATTCGGTGTGACCGCCATCCGAAACAATTCAGGGAATACTTCTTTATATTTCTTAAATATATTGACCTGTTGCCACACGTAAAACGAATTTGGTTGTAATAACGTTTTAAAAACGTTTTTTCCCGAACCTTTTGAAGTTTCAAAAAACGTTTTCTAAAAGTTGTATATGAAATGCCGAAAACGTTTTTTGTCGCAAAAAAACATTTTTTACAAAACGTTTCATACACAACCTTAAGAAAACCTTTCATCGTGAAAGGTGCGTAAAACAAATTATCTAAAAAAATATCCTTCAACATTCTTCAAAATAGTATTCACTCTGGGAGGCTACATCTTGCCCCATCATCACATCATATTTCATTTTTAAGAACTACCATTAATTTTTTTGCAACTAACATTTCACGAAACATTCATATCTGGCTGGGTTTGAACCGGGAACCGCTGGCATCCAAAGCGACGAACTTACCTCTACGCCACGGCTCATCCATTGAAATGTGCATCTAAGACAATTCCCCTGAACCAACTCCCACCACCCCTACTCTTCCCACTTCAAATCCCCCTCCCCCGAAGTATCCCCCGTACGGAAATTCCCCCAAGGTCTCCCCCTCCCTTTTTATGGGCTTTTTTTATCTGCACACTTAATGCTTAGTTATAGCTTACAGTAATTAGTTAAATATATATGTATTGAATTTGACGTTTTGCATCTAAAATACAATTCTTGTTATTGTGTTATTATTCATATCTAAAATTACTTTGCAAAGTATTAAAATGCCTATATTACATTTCCTTGACGTTCCAATATATGACATTCTTTAAAATTGATATGATAACGTTCTTACACAAAACGTTTGTTTTTGGTTTGTTTTTGGCATGTTTTTGGTTCTTTCAAAATCAATTTCAATAATGTTCTAATACCATACGTTTGTTTTTGGTTTGGAAAAAAAGTTTTTATTTGGTTGGTAAATGTAATTTTTTACAACCAAATTAGGTTTGATTTTGGTTTGTAAAATAACGTTTTCATTTGGTTGCTGAATATAACGTTTTTACAGCCAAAAAGGGTTCGTTTTTGGTTAGGAAAAAACGTTATAACCTTTTCACAACCGAACAAAAACTTTCTTATGTTTAGCGGGCATTAGTTAAGCATTTTAAACAGCTTTTTAGATGCTTCACTTTACTGTATTGTAGATACGTGATGGAGAAACTGCTTCTAGCCCTTCGATTGGCAGGTACTGCGGTAGTTCACTACCCGGGGATTTAATACAAAGCAACTCTCGATACCTTTATGTACATTTCGCCTCAGACGCAAACATAGCACACAGTGGATTCCGCTTAGAATACGTTGTTCAAGGTGAGAGAAAAAAGAAGAAAAGTAAAGAGTAAAGATTTGACAGTAATCGCACTTAGGATATACCAAGGCCTGAAACGAGTCGCACTAAACAGCTATGACGTAATTAACAGCCTCTCTCATTCTCGTTGTTATAAAACAGCTGACCTCTGATGAGATCTATCTGTTATGTATAAATACAGAGCGGCTAGATATTTTTAAAAGAGTTCCACTCTTTTATGAGTATTATTTCGCGGAAATCCGAGTGGGCCTGCAGAGTGAAATGGTATTATGCACAACAGACCGAACAGCCAAAGAGGTTGGCTGTTGAACAACGACGGTCTCATTCTAATTCGTGTAATTGTTTCAAAAACAGTTGCACGAACAAACAAACGAACAAAAAGGTAAGCAAATACATGTAAAGGCTGTAGTGGCATAATAACGGTTTTGTGTGCGGTGGGGGCGAAAGCGTAGGGGTGTTGGGTAGAACGAAAACTGTCAAAGAAACGGTAACCTTTGACCGTTCTCTTTAAGTATTGTAATTTAAATATTCAAAATACAACTAATCGAAAGCCATCTTTCTGATTCAAAGGGTGTGGATCACATTTTAGAGGATCAAATGGTTCCTTTCAAAGTCCTAACTACCCTAATCCTTACCCGCACGACAAGGAGTGCATTTGGACTATCGAGGTGGATCCGGGCATGAAGGTGGAGCTGTCGATCCATAGCATGGATGTGGAGTACCATGAGAACTGCAGCAGAGATATTCTTCAGGTTTAAGTGCACACTGTAAATTCCCTTACAGGCCTTTTGCTGTCTACCGCGCAGTGATTGAATTTTGTGGTTCATCCCGGGATCGTTTGCATGGTTTGGAACAGCCCAGGGAATGTAAAATACTGCATTGCATTAAATTTTAGTACAGGGATGGAAATCTGTGTCGTTGATTAGCCAAGTTCTCTGGAGCCAAATGTTCATGGCTAATTGCCGAGTTTCCGGCCTGTCTTACCAGTTATTTATTCCGCAAAGGTAGAACCTATGGGGAATATATGCGATCGACCGTGTGTCGGTCTGTTGGTCCGTCGTCAACAGCTTGTTAACACGATAACTTAAAAACTCCTGCAAAGATTTTCATGAAACGTGGTATGTAGCTTCTATGGGAACAAACACAGAACAAACATAAAAGGGCCAGGTTCGTCCAGTTGAAATGGACCAGCTGGACTTACAAAATTTCAGCTCTTGATTGACTATTGTTACACACGATATCTCAAGAACAACTCTAAGGATTTTAATGAAACTTGGTGTGTAGCTTTTGTGGGCACTAACAAGTATCGGTATTGTAAATGGGTTAGGTTGGCCCAAGGAAAGCGAACCAAATGGACTTTGAAATTTACCAAATCCTGGAAATTATTCAGCATCGGAATGAGTTTGTTAACACGATATCTCAAGAACAGCTGCAGGGATTTTAATGAAACTTGGTATGTAGCTTCTATGGGATAAAACAAGGATCGGTATTGTAAATGGGTCAGGTTCGTCCAAGGAAAATACACCAACTGGACTTAGAAAATTTCAGCTGTTGATTGACTATTGATGGCCGTGTTTAACTGATGGGGTGGCCTGTGGGGAATATGTGGGCTATGTACACTGCTCTAGTTTCCAGTATGCCAGCCGGACAGAAAACCATTATATTCCCCGTGTAACGGAGGGATGAAGTTATCCATCCGTCTCTCCGCAGGCGTGTCGGAGCTATATCTCCGAAGCTGTAGGTCGGATTATTTTGAACTTTTACACGCGAATGGAACAGATATGGAAGGTTGCGGGGTTTTTTTCGGATTCATGAAATGATATCACAGTGGCCCAGGCTGGATCTCTAAAACTGTTAATCGGATTGTATTTAAATTTCACCTACGGATAGAGCACATATTGAAAGTGCAGCTTCATATTTTTGCTCGGATTCATCAAAGATTTTCAAAATGACAGTATTTTGAAATTTGATAAAAAAACTTGTCGTTCGTCTAATTTTGTCCGCGTTATGGAATGTCCAGGCTTATCTTTAAAACCAGTTATGTAATTATTTTTAAATTTCATACAAGAATAGAACAGATATTGAACGTGCGCATCATCGAATTTTTGTTGCGAGTCATGAAAACTCGTCAGAATGAGAGATTTTCACCAACCATTAAGCAAAAATGATTTTCATTTTGAAAGGTTTGTTGCCTTCTATACCAGTATTCAAAGGTCATGAGAGTTCTGAATGGAACTTTTTCTCATCATATCTTCCATGAAAATATTTTATGCATAAAATTGTCAAAAATAACTTTTTTAAATATAAATCTTGGCTGTTGTCGAAATTAAAAATGTAAAACTGTTAGAATTATGAAAAAAACGCCATGAAAGTGGAAGTAGAATGACACGTATTTGCAAACCGGTCACCCGCGCTACGTGTCCCTGGATCGTGTCTCTGAGGCTGTAGTTTTAAGGTGATAAATAAAATCTTGGTAATTATTGCAGGTTTATGGAGGACTCGATTCCACGTCGTTGCTCTTAACGAACCTATGCCATTCGCAGAACGACACGCAGACGTTGACATCGACGGGTAATTACCTGACGGTGCGTTTCCGCTCGGACTCAGCAAATAACGGTCTGGGATTCAATGCCTCGTTTAGAGCCGTAGAAGGAGGTGGGTGTTCAAGAAAAAACGCGAAAATTACTGAAACGGTCCACCGATATAGTTGCTTCACCCTTTGCATCTGAGCACATGTAATGAAGTAAATTGTCTCAAGCATTTGTGCCTATTTCCCAAATAAATCTTGTAAGACAATTGATATTTAACTAAGCTGGATGTTGTATTTGTATTTTAAATGTGCTGTAAACAGTTAATAAGATGATACTGCAAAGGTCTGATATTCCCTCACCTATTCAAAAGTTTTTTTTTTGTCGACGTTGCTTGGCAAATAGCCGTATCCTTTCATGTACGTTAAGTTGGACAGAAAAACCTGAAGTTTTAACTAATCTCTGATACACATTTTGACCTGGAACTCATGGTGTTCATAGAATGCTCTCTTGTTCAGGGGTAACGTTGCACTCTATTGGATGAATACAGACGTTAAATTTTAAGCAAAATGTTAACAGGGTGTGGAGGCAACTTCTCAACAAAGTCAGCCCATCTGACGTCCCCTGACTACCCTAATGCCTACCCGCATAACACGGATTGTATCTGGTATATACACGTGAAAGACGACCATTCAGTGAAGCTACACATCAACGACCTGGTTATGGAACATAGTACAGCCTGTACTTATGATTACATCGCGGTCAGTACTATGGGAGTGACTATTTTTGCAATGGGAATTCAATGAATGCAGGGGCGGGATGGTTATGGACAGTGTTATCACTAGGATTTGCAAATCTGTCCATGGCGAAAAGATCTGTGTTCAAAACAGACATAGCAAAAAAGTCAATAAAACAAATACAGTGGAACCCGCTTATCTCGAAGTGGCTGGGACCAGCGAAATTTGTTCGAGATATCCGAAGTTCGAGATATCCGATAGAACTAAATTTGAATTCGAGATGATTGTCTTAGCCTAGATATTTGAATAAACACATGATATTACATATGTTTGTGGATATGTTAGTTTTTTTATTGTAAGTGTCTGATTTAGTTAAAAAATATGATGTTTAATGAAATATTAATAACCTTGATTAATTTTTATAAAGAAAGCTTTTATAAAATAGTAAAAGAAACAAAATTCAATTCGTATTTTATTGATAAAATCGGTAAAATTGTTAAAATACAATATGTTCACAAAAGATATTCACAAAATACACAAATAAAATCAGGTAAGTGTTTTCAACATTAATCACAAGGCTGATCTATTGTTTTACTAGGTTATCGAAAAGTGACATGTTCTCAACCTAGGATTGACAAGGGCTTTGTTGTTTCTATTACATGAAAGTTCAATAGATGTATGCCTTTTGATATCAATTCAAACAATATTTTCAAGTTTGATCTGACCGCTGTGCTTATAACTTTAAATCATAAAGAAATAACTTCGAGAAGTTCGAGTTTTGTAATGAGATTCTAGTCATTTTTTGCCAAATTCTGTCAAAAATATGAAAAATTTTCAGCCCAAAATGTGTTCGAGATAAAAAAATTCGAGATAAGCGATAGTTTATAAGACGTATATAAGGAAAAAACATCGGGACTTGGCAATTTGTTCGAGATAACCGAGTGTTCGAGATATCCGAATTCGAGATAAGTGGGTTCCACTGTAATAATAATAATAATAATAATAATAATAATAATAATAATAATCTGTGGCAATAATACAGTTTTATAAAAGAGTGTAAGCCAGTTTGGTCCCTGGTCAATTGTTCCTCTTAACGTGGAAGAAATGTCTCAGCAGGTTAAAGAAAATAGTGAAAATTAACTATTTGGCGTTGTAGGCCAAAAAATTATCGAGTATAGCAATTGTTTTCTATCTGCTTAGATAAGCAAGGGATTAACGTATAATTGTTTTAGATTTATGATGGACAATCTGTTGGATCGCCTCAACTGCAGAAGATTTGCACCCATGTGTCAGAGGACATTTATTCCAGCGGAAGTTACATGACCGTTCGCATGCGATCTGATTCGTCTGTTAATGATCGAGGTTTTAACGCCACATACATGACAAGTGTGTAAAATATTACTTATAGAGAACGGAATAGTGTCAGATGTAATGTTAGTGTGTTTTGGCTACTCTTTTACTCCCCCAATTCCCAATCCCGCCTTTCGTGTTTTTGGAAAAATTATGTCAAGATTCACTTAAAATAAGGAAGCTAATCAGTGGCGACGGCAGACATTTTCGAATGGGGTGGCAGTAAGTAGGAGGGGGTGGGGGGGCACAACACATGTAAAGGGGGTGGGGGGGCACAACACATGTAAAGGGGGCACAACACATGTAAAGGGGGGGCACAAAACATGTAAAGGGGGGGGGCACAACACATGTAAAGGGGGGGGGCACATTGTAATTTTTTAGTCCTCACCCAATATTGGCTGAAGGCTATTGCTCTCGGTCCGTCCGCTCGTCTATCTTGCCGTCCGTTAGTCCGTTTGTCCGCAGACTTTTCTTGTCCGGGTGAGATCACAAGAACTATGTTCATCGGATCTTCACCAAACCTTACAGGAAGAAAGTATATATATAGATGTGCAGCGGGGGGGTTTAATTTGTCACATATGTCCATCCGTCTGTCCTTTTTTCTTGTCCGGGCGATATCTCAAAAACTATTCATCGGATCTCAACCAAACCTTACAGGAAGAAAGTACATATAGTGTAGATGTGCAAGGACCCGTCCGTCGCTCCATCCGTTGCACCTTGTATATTGTTTTTGTCCGGGCGGTATTAAAGAGTAACTGGATCACAGTGATGTAACCGCTATTGGCTGAGGGCTCTGTATCTCCGATGTCTATGTTTTTTTTCTCATAAATGGTTCAGCTCTTGAATACTCTCGACTTTACAGCAAAATAATGCATCTGTTATTGCGATTGGCACAAAACAATGTGCTTCCGTCATTTGGATGGCATCAGGGAGGGGATGGGGCAAGCACAGCCAGTTTTTGGGGTGACTCGTGTCCCCATCCCTTGTCCCTCCCCCCCCCCTCCTGATGCCACCACTGAGGCTACTAGTTGAATACGGAAGCCCGTCTGGAAATCTCGCGTGAGTGGCACGGTTAGCCACCCACCCACCCGCCAACTCTGTACATCTCTAGCTGCTTGAAGAACTGCGGTACAGAGGAGGTGGTACCGTGTTCCAGTTTGTGTTGTCCCTTTCGTAATGGTCTTTAACTGGGAAATAAACAATAACTGGTGGTTTCTTATGTTGTTTAAAGGGAAATGCGGGTATCTCTGCGCCATCTAGTGACCGAAATGCGCATTACATTGAATATCGCTGTGTTTGAATCCATGTTTGCACAGTATAAATATCTACTAAATCCGTCTGGATCAAAAAATTCTTTCAAAGACAAATAGGGTCGTGTCTAGAAATGGTCTGTGTTGATATTTTGTTCCTAGAAGGGCCTGTGTTGATATATTGTCCTTTAAAATCATATTACACTGTTTTTACCATTTATCCGTTGAGTCAATGGGATTTTGTCAAAAAGACTGTATAATTCTCTTATTGATACGGTGACATATATTTTTTATTTGCTTAAAACATTTCGTATGACGTGTTCTTAAAACAGGGGAAAAATGAGGCAATTGTCAATTGTGATTACGTGTGAATTTTGGATTTTGATTGAAATATCTTGGTTTTTCCAATGGTTTCTATAGTAAAAGGACGCGACCTTTCAGTGTCTTTATTTCTCTTATAACATCGGTGACCCCCCTTTTTCTTTTCAATTTTAGAATGTAACCCTCAAAGCATTAAACTGTGAAAGTATGAAAGAAATGTCAATTGTAGGTGAGATACCCGCATTTTCCTTTAATGTTTGGCTTTCAGCGTGCGGAAGTAGGCGCAACACGGCAGTAGATGGCGCTATAACAACACCAAACTTCCCGGACAGTTACGAACCAAATGTTCACTGCACCTGGTACCTGTTTTCTGATCATCCAGGTATGAATGCTGTGCAGTTTACTGCGTGGGTTTACTTGTTACAGAGTGTACAAACTGCCAAGGGCGTGTACATTTTTCTTAAGGTGATAAAGAATGGATAAAACATAGCAAATTCGTTTGTTATGGCGTTACGTGAATTATCTAGACAGTTAAAACCACGTAGCATCTATTTCCACATTGAGATTGCATGTCTGCAGTCTGTTTTTTTTTTATCAAGGCATTCCAAGGAAGAAGTTAATCTTTTAGGACATAACATGTAACGGTTGGAACCGGTATAGCGGTAGATTTATGTAAGGAACACCATACCTCTTTCTGCCCCAGAAGTAACACATTAGCGCATGTACCTTGTGTCTTTTGGTCTCAAGGTGACCGCATAACTTTGACCTTCACTCATATGAACGTGCCCGGAAGTTGGAACTGTACCAATGATTACGTGCGAGTCTTAGATGGGAACGATGTGCAAGCACCAGTGGTTGAGACTCTGTGTGGCGATGCCATACCAACCCCAATTGTCTCCCAGGTATGTGGGTTTGGATGGTGGTTGGGGATGTTTCATTCCTGTGGCCAGCAGTGTGAGTACTCCTCGAATCTGGCGCGTTACAACCAATCATGTCAAAAAATTATGTAGGTCAGTGGTGAAATAAAAAAGAATAAAAAGATAATAAACGCTTTGAGACAATATTTTTTCCAAAGTTGTGGCAAGTGCGCAAAAGGAGGTGTTTATGACAGTTGAGCTTTATGAAAAGTGAATATACAAATCAAGTCGGATCAGCCTCAAACTTGGTGGGATTATGCCCTGCGTGGGACTGCTCTTTGCTGTCCTGTTTGACACATAGTGACAATGCATGACGCCATATGACGTAAAAAAGTGATTGCAAATTCGCGTCTTACCGGGTTCTGCTCTGATTTTTGGAGAAATGGGTGGGGGGATTCGATAGCACCTAGACTGATGATCGGGTGGCGGTGGGGTGTGGGGAGGACGGGTACTGATGCAGAGCCGTTCCTAGGTTGGATTTGGGGTCTGATGAGCGATGTAGGTACCTTTATTGACCAGCTGCACAAGCAATCGTGGCAGGCTGTACGTAGCATTTTCTGAATATGAATGAGGTTCAACTCGGCGGACGGCAAAGTTGTTTTTAGTTGGTTGCCAAGCTGTTCCATATATGGCAGCGGTTATGTAGCCTTATGTAGCATTGTTTGTAGTACTTATAAGTACTTTCCCATTTTTCAAGTAGTCATCTGCTGTGTTGTGTTATGACAAGCAGCTAGTCACTTTGACAATGTCCCCGCCCCTCTTCCCACCTGCACGAGGTGTGATATCTATTGTACAGTTACGAAGGCTGCCTTGCTAGTGCTCTTTGGCTGATGCAAATGTACAAAATCAAGGTACATATCATGTATGTAACTACATTAGATGACGATTCAGAAGGAGGGGCAGTGACCAAGCAAAAATCTCTAATAAAGTAGGGAATTGGTGATGTCCCGGATAAAAAAGACGCACAGTAAAACCGTTTTGTTGCGACCATCTTCAAGAACCAAATAAAAAGACGTACAGTAAAACCTGTTTGTAGTGACCACCTTCCAGACCGGGATGAAAAGAGGTACAGTAAAACTTCTACCTAAGGCACATCTGCCAGACCCGGATGAAAGACGTACAGCAAAAGTAGTCTTTAGTGACGACCTTCTAGAATCGGATTAAAACACGCAGAGTAAAACCTGCCTGGCCGTGACCACCGCAAAGACGCGGGTAAAAAAAGAATGACAGTAAAACGTCTGTAGGGACCGCCTTCCAGCCCCTGGTAAAAAGACCAACAGTCGAAACAAAAGGGCAGTGGCTGACTACTAATACGATTGACATGTTCGGGTACACTGATGCTGGTGTGCACTGGCCGCTCTAGTTATTATATTGATGTTAGAATAGACATATGTTTGTTTAACTGATAATCGAGTGATTTTGAATGCTTGGCAGGGTTCGGGGCTGGTCGTACAGTTCATGTCTGACGGTACGACACAAGGAAGAGGCTTCCGGGCAACGTATACCAAGTCTCTCGCCGGTACGCTGACGTGTATATGCATGTGGGTGCACTCAAGACAAAAAGTACCAAAGGCAGGGAATAATTTAGGCAGCGGGCCTTAGAGGTGGGATCCCTTCCCTGTAGAAAATTCAGGATTTGCCCTAGAATCACGAAATGTGAAAATACATTAAAAGTGGTGTTGGTTATTTACCTTTATTTACCGTTGCACTTGCTTATGACCTTACCACAGAACTTAGCAAGGATTCGGATGCCTGTTAAATTATAAATGAAATAAAATTCCAATAACTTGAACACCTCGTGAAACTTTTAGCTGCCAACATGTACAGGTTGCGGTGGAACCTATACGGAAGAATCTGGAGCCTTTAACACACCTATGTATCCGAATCCGTATCCAAGCAACATGGAGTGTGTCTGGATCATACAGGGGCCACCCGGAGCAACGACACAGCTTGTATTTAGGTATCACAGTGCGAAATTGAATACTTTACTTCTTATTGTTTGAAATTGGATAAACACGCAAAATAAGTTAACAGAAAGGTTGAAAATGCCAAAAAAAAACAAATAAAGAAAAATAAAAGAACATGTATAGATGAGGTCCGTGAACCGAATGGCAGAAAAGAGGGTTTTAGAATTAGCTTCGCACTATCCATATGAAATTGCGAACAGGGAAATGACACTTTTCGTTATTGAAGGACATTCGAGCTGGACGGCAGTGCAGGATATTGTAACAGAAGCAATGATTATGTCGAGATCCGGGAAGGAAATAGCACGGGCCGGTTGCTGGCTGAGTTCTGTGGACAGCAACTGACGGGCACGAACATGACCCGAGCCGCACAGCTGTGGGTGAGATTTGTCAGCAATGGTGACGATTCACGGATGGGATTCACCGCCGAGTACAGTACAGGTAATTGTTCGATGTCAAATTTTACGGTGCGATATCGATGAGTAATTTTGGAATATCAATCTTTTCAGTGTTCTTATATTTGTTATAAACCAGCGAAATCATTACACATGAGCTTAAGAAAAGTTAGCAGTCGGTGGCCTTAACACCGACTATTTTTTTCGTGGACGACTTGAAGTGCCATTTTAAAACACCCACGCAGAGACATCTCAGCCAAGCAGAAATACGCACACACATACATTGTATATCTATAACTATCCATAAAATATTGACATAATATTGCGATATGGCGCGGTTTATATTAATTCGTGATACAAATAGATGTTCGAAATGATTCGAGGTTTTTTTATGAGAAAGCATATTCTTCAATGCGATGCTTTTTAATTCGAGATGTTGATTTACTTCTGCCAACTTGCGATTAATTTAAGATGATAATGAGAAACACAAACACCTTAGTTTTATGGGTAACCTACTGATTTTCATTGGCAGAACGAAATATGCTCAGTCTTTGGCGTCGTCGAAAACAGGCTGAAGGAAAAAAAACATCTAAACTCTTTCTCGTTTTGGCTTGATATATAGTGAAGAGACGCCGTGAAAGCATATTGATTTAAATCGTAACGAAATCTGGTCAAAATATCTGTTTAACTCATAGAGTATGGTGGCGAGTTGACGGGTACGGCAGGAGAAATAACCTCCCCCGGTTATCCTTCAAATTACCCCAACCATGCACATTACAACTGGCTCGTTACCGTGCCCATTGGCAATCGAGTTAGCATAGAAGTGACGAGTTTCTCATTAGAACATGGCGGCAGCAGTTGCCCCTACGATTACCTTATGGTATGTGAATTGATATATTTTTAATGTGCATCTGAAGGAGTTTTTGAAACTAATACATAGTAAATTCCGCTTCTGGCCGATTGATAGGGCCAATATTTTAGTCAGAGAATATATTTTATTCGTTTCATGTTACACAGTTTATTATGAAACTGTACCTGCTCGTTCGCTCAAAGAAACTTGATTTCTTCTTTTCCCTTAAGTTATTCCGAACCTTTGAAAAATAACCATCTCCAAACTGTCTAGTTCTCGAGTAACTTGGAAGATCAGCATAGCGGTTGCTGTGGTTTCTTAGGTACGGGATGGAGGTACGTCCACGGATCCAGTACTGGGCAAGTACTGCGGTTACCGGTCTAACATTGAACTCGTCTCCACTGGCAACCAGGCGTATTTGACGTTTCACACGGACGGCAGTAGCACGGCGAGTGGCTTTCACCTGAGGTGGAGTGCCACTACAGATGGGTCCTCTCCACCCAGCTCAGGTACTGCTTTCCAAGGCTATCCGCCTGATATTTACTTGCTGAGCGTTTGCTCTCACAACGGTACGCATTGAATCTTTGAAAGCGCTTGAGGCAGGATAAAACTGAACTTTGGCCCTATTTACTACGCTGCTTAATTTGATGCTGTACACCGTCAATATCTATATAAAATTATATGTTACGGTATTTTTATATATGACCCAGGCAGGAAGGCGTAGCCAGAACCGCTTATAGTCGCTTTATTACACATTTAAGCTAGCCGGCCAAATGTCTCTATTGTCTTTCATTTAAGTACATATGAAATTTAAATATTGAAATATGCAAAGCGCATTAAAACTGTTTTATATTTTGCAATATAAAAACGATGAGGAAAAACATGGCATTATGTTAACAGCTTGTGGAGGTCGCTTGGTGGCAACGTTGAATGAAAGCAGACTGACGTCTCCAAACTACCCCCAAAATTACGCCAATTCCCTGGACTGCGTGTGGTACATTCGCTCGGCACCGTCTTTCCAAGTGTGGTTTAACATCACAGATATGAATACCGAGTCGCATGAAAGATGCAGCTACGATGTCTTGACCTTGTATTCAGGTAAATACTCACGCCAAACTGTTAATTTGACAATTTTAAATGATGTAATGTAATCATTGCCATTGTAAACTCCTAAAGGATATTCTTTTAGTTGTTAGTTCCTAAAATCTTGAACTAACGTTTTGTGAAGTGATGCCTAGAATTAAAGCATTTTTTTACACCAGAACCCCCGGAAGAAGCAGCGGTATGCTGAAGAGAGGGGGGTTAATTTCCGGGGTGGTCTTATCCCGGGGAATTGATTCTATGCCGTTCAGTGTTAGTAGCAGTAGTATATACAACATGTAGCAGCATCCCGCGTATAAGACCGGCATTTATAAATGTGTAGATGCTATATAATGTAAAGGTGAAGGAGTTAATACACAAAATCAGCTGGACCAGTTTTGCGGACGAAGACGAAATGAGCAGCCTGTGTTGTCCGGTATGGAAGGCATGACTGCTCGGTTCAAGACGGACGGCAGTGCCACTTTCTCCGGTTTCGAGGCAACTTATAAAGCAGGTATGACTAGCTAATTTCTGATCATTAGTAAACACAAGCTATGGCTGTTATCACCTGGTTCAGTAGATATTCGATAACTCTAAATTCGTCAAGTTGAAATTCTCTGTAACAGGAACTGATTTACCTGCTACCACGCCTTTATTTCGTATTCGATAACTCAAAAGATTAAGTTACTAAAATCCTATTGCTGATTAAAAAATATGAAGAAACGTATATGTGGAGTGGAGGTAGTGGACGTGTGGAGTGGACTGTGACATTTCAGTGTGTGGCGGCGTAATTAATGGGGAGAGCGGTGTGATAGCCAGCCCGTGGCTACTGTCCTCTCAGGCTGTCCCACCGTCACAGAACTGCACCTGGCGGGTTCGGGTCACTCCAGGCAGGACTGTCCAGCTCAATTTCACGTCCTTTGCGTTGTCTGGGAGCCAGGGACAGTGCGCTGGGGACTACTTCGTGGTAAGACCCTCCCTCGATTTGGCTGCGAATTGATTATGTTCAGTGCAGGATCAAAACGGTTTTTGAGCATTTATGTAAACAAATGTTCTGGGGGAAGATGCGTGAACTTACCCTTTAAAGCCAGAGCTGGACAATAAAAGCCATTGTTAAAATGCAACTGTTTGCTGAGAACAAAAGATAAAATATGAAAAGGTAAAGTATTCTCAACTTCTCGCTGCGAGGTGAATGAATACAAAATAAACAATTGGCTCTGAGGTATGCAGGCAGTTGCGTTTCCGGTCTTGGCTTTTTACAGTTCTACAATGGTGAAGATACCAGTTCTCCTGTACTGGGTGAGGCGCAATACTGTGGTAGTTCCATACCAAAAATACCAGTATCTAACTACCATCGAGTTACAGTACAGCTGATGAGTGATTCCCAAGCACCAGTGCCAGAATTCTCTCTGACTTGGTCGGAACAACTGCTAGAATGTGGAGGTACGTAATCTGTAACAACGCGGGGGGGGGGGAGACTAAAAGCCTGTTATATTCTTGAATTGATAGGCTAAACATAGGTGTGGGGGAGGGAGGGAGGAGGGATCGAAAAATGATTAAGATGACGGCATTGGATAATACTCAGTTGTGCCGACAGTGTTCTTTTATGGGGAGTGATATAGGTTGGGAGGATCAGCTGCTGTACCACGTCTCCTATGCGACTGCATTTTTGTACTTCGAAGTGTCCTTCGTTATTGTAATGCATCACGGTATATGGCAATTAGAAAGGAATATTAAAATGCCAAGTACAGTCAAGGCAGTAATTCAAGCATTCTGGGGTCTCTCTGCTTCGTAGTTCGTGATGAAGGAGGTAGTTGAGAGTGGGAAGCTATGCACATCGTGAACGCAAAGAAATTGGTACCTGTCAGTGAAAATCAGAGAAATCACTTTGTTTACTTACAGACGGAATCGGTTAATCGCGTAGCGGTCAGTCGATTAAACCGATGAATTCGATACTATTTTAAAATCCATTACCGTTCTTGTGCATATAAAATATACCGGATACACGCATAAATTTGTTGGACACATATTGTTCTTCTGAAAATTGGCCAGTTTCGACTGTGTCTTATTAGTGACATATTTTTATATTTTGTACAGGCAATATCCACCTGAGCAGCGCGGTAAGCAGTGGCTTTATAGAGAGCCCTAACTACCCGGACGTGTACCCCGTCAACGCGGAGTGTTTGTGGGTCATCACTGCAGAGGGTAATGCGCAGGTGCAGCTTGACTTCCCTGTGCCTATTCAGATGGAGCGCGGCGGACACAAGTAAGACTCACACTTTTCATACGTAATGTCTTTTACCAAGGGGAGAGCGAAGAGGTTCTTCTATAACTCAAAAGAAAGGAAATTTTTGTAGGTGGGCGGAAAGAATACAAAAATTGTGTTTAGGTATCTAACAATGAATTCAGTTTTCAAATTACTTAATGATAGTTAATCACAAAGTTTCGTTATCCACTTCAGGGTTGACAAGAAATCTGGGTTTGGATCACAATGGCTTTGGGGTATCGATTAGGCTTTCGTCTAATTTTAGGCAAGCTGTAGTGTGATTTTTTTTTGTGTTGCTTTCGTTTGTTGTTGCTGTTTCAAGCTGGCACAGTTCAGGTTTTTGAGTCACCCGTACTGCTGCAGTTGTTGGATAATCTGTACTGTTGCAGTTGTTGGGTAACTCGTACTGCTGCAGTTATTGGGCAACCCATACTACTGCAGTTATTGGGTGACCCGTACTGCTGCAGTTGTTCGGTAACCGTTACATTTTCAGTTGTTGTGTAACCTGAACTGTTTGCAGTTGTTCGTATGACTACGTGGAGGTACGGGACGGCGGGACAGGCGAGGCGGCTCTTCTGGGCAGGTACTGCGACCAGGTTCAGCCCGATACCATCAAGTCCTCCGCTAACTCGCTCTACATCAAGATGAGATCGGACAATGGCGTTTCCGGGGCCGGCTTCAGAATCGCCTATAAGATAGGTAAAGTTATTCGTTATATCTTCAGTGTTGCCATCCCCCCCCCCCCCCGCCCCGTTATATTAAAAACAGTTCCGTTGCTATTTTAAATACATTGTATATTTTAGGATATTTTGCTCGATTCTTGGCTGCAGTAATGAGTCTAATGAGATTCAAAGCGTGTTTTTGAACTGGTGTAAAGTTCTTTAATAATGTTACGTGACAAAAAAAAAATAACTTGGATTTGGCCTGACTTTGAATGCGCAATACATGCAAGGCAAACAAAAGTACATGTTCAAAAAAATAAATAAATAAAATAAATAAAAAATATAAAAAGGGAGAGGGGAAAAAGAGAGAATAAAATGAACGCTTTTTAGCATAGCTTCCCCTTTTCAAACCTCAGGTTATTTTTTATCGTAGCACTTAGTTACATTGTACACTGTTGTTGTGTGCAGCCACATGCGGCGGCTCGTATTCAGGCAGTGAAGGATCCATTCAGACGCCCAACTACCCGCAGAACTATGCCAATGACCTGGACTGTGAGTGGTTCATCCGGGCGCCGACGGGTCACTACTTGACCTTCACCTTCATCAGCTTTAATACGGAGTCAAGCGGGAACTGTACACAAGGCGACTATGTGCAGATACGTGAATATAACCAAACGGGTACGTGAAAGTGGACGAGAAAGTAACGGTGTAATGTGTGGTAACCTGTGATGTGTAGACACTATAGCGGTGAACAATTATGGTGCTTCAGCAACCGAGAAAGGGCTAACGCATTTAATTTACTTGTTGCATCGGTCTAAATCAAGGATACAACTTCTGGAATCTACCGATAGTATGTTGTGATATAAAAAAAAACAACATGCCTTCTTGAAATGTTTATATTTTTTACAAAGGAATCAAAATTAAAATATGCTGAGTGCCTTTTAAAGGCACTGGGGATCCAGTGTCAAAATTACAGTGGGGGGCGTTTTGGGGCACGTGCGTTTCCCCGGGGGACAATAGTTTGTGGTACGTGATAAGGGGTTTCTAAGGAAATAAGGTGTAGCTTTTGTGGGCATACCTGTTTTCTAAAGTGACATTTTCTTCTGGAATCGAAATAGACCGTTATAAGGAACTTTTACTGTGTATAGTGCGGGCTGCAAGTATTCACTGTACCACATTTGCCACACAGGGAATGAGTTGGGCTTGTTCTGTGGCACAGCATCACAATCAGTCGATACATCAGACAGCTTTGCCTATGTCAAGTTTCATTCAAACGCTGCTATCCAATACCCGGGCGTCAAGATTCAATTCCAGGCCAGCATAGAAGGTGAAAGGCCATTTAATTTATATGTCCACAGAAAATGTCAGATTCGCTTCTTTGTAATGCCTTTATCTTTACCAAAGAACGTTTTCTAATATTTTGTTATTTATGGTTTTTGTTTGAGATAGATTTAAACGATTTTAACTTGGAATCCATGTGGTTGCAACGATACCGATGTCATGAAGAAGAGCAAAAATGAACGCGAAGCTGAACTATTTGCGATCACAACCAGCTACCCCTTCCCCCACCTTATCATCATTGGGTCTCTTTGAAAATCTTTAGATTTCAAAATGTAGAAGTTTTAAGATTATAGCCAGTGCATTTCGTTTTTCCACACATTTTCGCTTGAATCAAAATAATTGCTTGCTTGTTTTTCGTCGCATAAACAGAATGCGGCGGACGACTGACGACATCGACGGGTACTTTACTGAGTCCTAACTACCCGGGCCAGTACCCGCACCGTCGTAATTGTGTGTGGCACATCACGGTGGCCAGCGACCGGCGCGTCACCCTTCACATCCGCGACCTCAACGTGGAGCACCACGACCGCTGCCAGTACGACTACGTCGCCGTGAGTACACGCAGCCCCCCGCGGCTCGTCGCTGGAGGGAGGGATGAGGCGGGGGGGGGGGGGAGGGGGCGTGGGGCGGGATTTACAACGATATTTATCATAGTTTTGTTTTAAATTTATAGTTTATATTTGAGAAAATATTTGTCGGGAGCACAGCAAAAGCTGCCGAAATTAAAGGACATTTTAAAATTGGCATGACTGATTGATATTTAGATTAAAGTCAATAGGTTTTACAGTGCGTGGTGTGTTGTATTGAAATTAAGCAATAAAAGTGTTTCGTTGGGGGATAGGTCGTTGGCGAAGTACTTTTTTGCAGTGGTTCTCTTTAATTCATCCCACTCGGGACAGGGGAATACGCTACGCATTAGCCGGGTGTACAGATTATCAGTGTAAACTAATAGTGGGCCTGGGATTAAGTGGGGAAACGAATTAAATGGAGAGAAATTGCGAGGGTCTATAGTATTGAATTAAATCATTACCCTAAATGAAATTGTCCTATTATAGCACACGAGAGACTGGAGTACACAAATCAAAAACATAGCGGTGCGAAAAACTGTTTAGTCACTGATAGATGATGGGAATTTGATGTAGGTTTATAATGGAGTGTTAAGAAATTCGCCCCTGATTGGAAGATACTGTGGCCAATCAAGTCCAAGGATTATCGAGTCGACTGGAAATACAATGACAGTGCAGTTTAGAACAGACGGTAGCGTCAGTGACGGCGGCTTCAATGCTACTTATTCTTCCGATGCTGCGAGAGGTAATCATGCTTTCCACAGAGTCTGCTATTTTTCAAAAGTCGCCCTTAGCTTTTTAGACCCCAAGCGGGCGAGCCCGGGGGGCCTATAGGATTGCCTTCTGTCCGTCTTGCCGTCTGTCCGTGTGTCACACTTTGGATGCTGTTTTGTTTCCACGCAAGTTCTCTGAAACTATTACTCTAGGCATATACAACCTTGTACAGTGAAAATATATATATTGAAGTTGTGAAGTTTTTTCAAATCGGCCAAAAATTGCCAAAATGGTGACTTGTCAAAAAATTGTGATCTCTTAAGATAACCTCAATGTAAGACTTGGGTGCTTTCCACGCGAGTTCTCCGAAACTATTTACCCTAGGCATATGCAACCTTGTACAGTGACAATATATATATTGAAGTTATGCAACGTCGTCCTATTTTTCAAATTGGCGAAAAATTGCCAAAATGGCGATTTGTCAAAAATTGTGATTTTTCGACATAACTGCAATGTAAGACTTGAGTGCTTTCCACGCGAGTTCTCCGAAATTATTTATCCTAGGTATATGCACAGTGAAAATATATATATTGAAGTTGTGCAACGTCGTGTTATTTTTCAAATCGGTAAAAAAATTGCCTAAATGGCGACTTGTGTTCGGTTGGGGTCTGCGCCTTCGACGATGGCTTAATTGTGTTTCTTCGCTTTGCTTTTGGACTTTTCTTTTGAACAGAATTTCGTAATTGTAAGGAAGCACCTATCCTGGTGATGAGTTAAAATGATAAAACCACACGAGCGGTGGTACTGGTTCGAAAAACTTTCCCACAGCCAGTAGCACTGGCAACACGAGCCTGAACAGTGCGCAAAGTTGAGAGGCGGTTGTCGGATCAGTCCAAACGCAGTGTAGTTTTATTTTTATTTTATTTTTCGATTTTGATACAAACATATTCTGTTATAAATAAGACAGTTTTTTGCATTCCTCTGCTATGCTTCCTGACACGTGGTTATGCTGCTATGACAACGCCAAGTACACAGTTTCAGAATACTCAGCACTTTACAAAAAAAATAGTATTTATTGCATGTAAACATGGGTGTGTATTTTGTGACACTCGGTTTTGCCAAATGTTTGACTCGGGGCATACTTTCTCGAAATGAGTATATAAGTAGTAACCGTGACGTTGTTTTGCAGTCTGTGGCGGCACGAGGACAGTGACATCGACGCTTGGGACGTTGCAGTCCCCGGGCTACGACGCGGCAGGTTATAACGCCAGCATGGAGTGTATCTGGGCGCTGGAGCCGTCGCCGTCGGTGACTGGGACAACGCTGGCGATGCGCTTCACTGCTCTGAGTGTGGAGAGGCACGGAGAGTGCCGCTACGATCATGTGGAGGTCAAGGAAGGTGTGTACGTGTGTAAAGCGGCTCATCGAGATTATTCCCATGCGGTGTTTTTATGATCACTCGTGAAACGGAGTGATATAAGTTTTAACAATGTCCGTCTGTCTGTCCGTCTGTCGACACTTTTTGGTTCCGTTTGTACGCGCCCTATCTCAGTTGCTATGGAAGCGATTCAATTGTTGGAGCGCACATAGCAAGACCACATGCTGGAGCTGTGCATAGGGGTTTATTTTTGAAATTCAGCAAAAATTGTCGAAATGGCGAAACTTTAAATATGCCCAAATTTTGTGAGTTTTGAGGGTGATTGTACGCGCCATATCTCAGTTACTTTGAAAGCGATTCAATAGTTCGCGTGCACACAGAAAGAACACATGCTGGAGCTCTGCATGGGTGGGGAGGGGGTATTTTTGAATTTCAGGTAAAATTGTTAAAATGGCGGAACTTTGATAATGCCCAAAATTTGTGATTTTGAGGGTGTCCGTAATATGTCCGTAACTATTGAAGCGGTTCAGTTGCCCGCTTGCACAAAGAAAGACCACATACTGCAGCTGTGGAAAAGGGGGTTTTTCTTTTTCATTTTAGTTAAAATTGTAAAAATGGCGAAACTTTGAACCCGCCTAAATTTGTCAGTTTCGAGGGAGTTTGTACGTTCCATGTCTCGAAAACAATTGAAGCGATTCAATTGTTCGCATGCACATAGAAAGACTACATACTGCAGCTGTGCATGGGGGGGGGGGTATTTTTAATTTCAGCTAAAATTTTTGAAATGGCGGGACTTTGAATATGTTTTTGCAAATATATGTCGGCAGGGAGCTATAATCAATTTCACTGATGCACTTGTTGATGAGACAGCCATCAGCACGGGTGATACCCCGGTCTCGGGTCGTCTAGTATAAGGGTGTTTTCAAATAATTAAGCGCCAGATTTTAAATAGTGAACGAACTTGAGGCGCAGGAAGTGATTTCATTTTTGGCGGGCATTAAATCTGCTTAAAGTGAGTGTACTTACGGTGTACTTACGGTGAAGTATATTACAGACGGCCTTGAGGTTAACATGAACATTTACGCGCGTAATCTTACTGTTTTAGACGCCTCCTCCAGTCTGGGTACGACACTAATGGGACGCTATTGCGGGAACGTCACGCTGCCTCGCCTCAGTTCTCCAGGCTCTGTCACAGTCAAATTTTTCTCCGATATTGTTATCAATGATCAAGGATTTAAACTGGAATACTCTCTGAAAAGTATGTTTTATGCCTGCTTTTCTTTCAGGTTAAAATGTTGCTAAATTATTTTGGTTCATGAAGCTTATTTTATCCGTAACTAAATTTTGTTAAAAACGGAGTTCATCTGAAATTTGTTAATTAAAATCTAGTAAGCAAGTCTGCAAAGTGAATTTTCAAAATATGTTCAGTTTATTAATTTATGAGCTGCAAATAAGTAACCCTTTGTTAGTTCCTTCTGACCTTGTTGGGGTGGATGGGGGGGGGGGGGGGGGAGGGCAGGGGGGGGGTACACTGATGTTCAAACGGTTAGTAGAAGGGCTGATGTTCCTTTGACAACAGACTGCGGTGGTGTCCTGAGCGATAGTTCTGGATCTATAACGAGTCCGGGTTATCCCAGCCAGTACCAGCATAACGATGACTGTGCGTGGCTGATTGAAGCCCCGGTGGGATCCCAAATCAAGGTACGGCTCGTGCACTCCTTCTTGGGTTATTTTGCGGTGTTCGAAAAGTCCTGGAGTCCGTGGCTCCGGATTTTCGCGTCGGGCTCCGAGTTTTTTTAAGTCCAAAGCCCGGATGGCTCTCAACTTTTTCGTTTTTAGACCCCAAACGGGCGAGCCCGGGGGGTTTATAGGATTGCCGTCTGTCCGTCCGTGTTTCACACTTTGGATGCTGTTTTGTTTCCACACAAGTTCTCCGAAACTATTTACCCTAGGCATATGGAACCTTGCACGTGAAAATATATATACTGAAGTTGTGCAACGTTTTTTTGTTTTTTTTTTTTAAATCGGCCAAAAATTGCCAAACTCGAGACTCCGAAACTAATTATCCTAGGCATATGCTACCTTGTGCGGTGAATATATATCTTGAAGTTGTGCAACATCGTGTTATTTTTCAAATCGGTAAAAAATTGCCAAAATGGCGACTTGTCAAAAATTGCCAATTTTTTAGATAACTCTAATGAAAGACTTATGTGGTTTCCACGCGACTTCCCCGAAACTTATGCTACCTTGCACAGTGAATATATATGTTACAGTCAATGAACGAAATCCGCCATTTCACGAAATGGCAAATCATTTTAGCCATTTCGTGAAATGCCTGAAATCATTTGCCGTTTCATGAAATGACTAAAATTTTTAGCCATTTCGTGAAATGGCTGAAATTTCCGCTTTGCCATTTCATGAAATGGCAAACATGACTTTGAAAATAAAAAACAGAATAATTTTAACTTTTTATATGTAAGTTTTGACATCATCACCACAAAAATACCAGTGTAACATACAGAAACAACTTTTTTCATATTCTTCATATTTCTGCGATGATATGACCGGTTTTTAGTTTTACACGTAAGCTGGGGTATTCCTATCGGTCTGCGGATGGCGTCCGTTAGTTGTTTATTTAGTAATCTTTGTTTCAAAATGCATCTCCTCCTACAATTTTGATCCGATGTCATTTATTTTTGGTGTGAGGCATTCCTAGGGGTCGCGCATACGGCTTGTGCTTTTCTAGTCGATCGGGTGATTTTTTAATTTTTGGGAAAATTTTAAAGAAAAAAATTTTAAATGTATCTCCTCCTCTTTGTATGCATTTATCGGTCTATGTTCTGGTCCGGTGCTAAATTAATTATTGACCTGGCTCTTTGCCGTCTCATCTTTTGAAGCCAAATTTTCAAGGAAATTCCCTTGCTCATGCAGGCTGGAATTGGTCTTATTGCTTTTCGTAAGCTGGGACTTTGTCCTTGGACAAACATGTTAGTTACAAATTCGAATAGTTACACATTTCAGCGAATCGTTATTAGAACAAAATGCTCTAAAAGTAACTTTTGTACATTTGGACACAATGGTGGAGGCTTGGACGATCGTGACACGTCGTTAACAGGAGCATCTGAGCGACTGGCTGCGATATCCAAGTTACTGGCGCTCATATCTGAGTGAGTGGTGGCAATATCCAAATTACTAGTTGCAACCACTGGTTTGTCTTGGTGTACGATTTCCTGGCTTGGTTCATCCATACCCGCCCCCCCCCCCCCCCCCAATTCATTTTTATTTTTCATTTTTTTCTTCGGATTTTTTTTTCTTTTTCTTTTTACAAATTATTTCCCTTCTATCTTCTAATTGGAGACCGTGTAATTGTCCTTTCAACATTGTCGCAATTGCAATTTACATGCCTTTTCTATTTCAACTGAATGCAGGAATTTGTCCTTTCATCTTGTAATTGCACTTTTTAATTGTGTTGCTTTGCCTTTCATGTACTCAGTTGCAATTACACAACCAGTAACTGGAGTGTTTGATCATTATAATTGCAATCCTAGAGCATTGTTGTTCATCCGGAGCGCAATGCAAGGCTAAGGGAACCGAGGAAACATCCGAACCGATCTCGCATTTTGAATTTTTTATTTTAAGGTGTTCTACAAAGAAAGAAATGACAGATACCTGGTTGTTTTATTTTTCTTTTGGCATTCAAAGTAAAATAAAACTAAAATTAAGTGAGGGCGAATGGTCCTCGGGGGGGGGGGGGGGGGGGGGGGAATTGTCCTATGGGGGAATTGTTCGGGGGGAATTGTCTTGGGGGGGATTGTCCTAGACAACCAGGTTTAATTGGAGAGCTTTTGAGCCTGTTTGAGTTAACGATTAAAAAGAGAACAAAAGTATTTTGTAAATGATTAATATCTGGGTAATATGTGGTTAAAAGGAGTTCAAAGACCCCTTGATATAATAAATAAAAGACCACCATAACTGTTTCACAGATTGCCTGATTGTATTTGCCATATTGTGTAATGAAGCCTTGCAATTTTCAGCCATTTCACGAAATGGCTAAAATGTTTTGCCATTTCATGAAACGGCAAAAGATTTCAGGCATTTCACGAAACGGCTAAAATGATTTGCCATTTCGTGAAATGGCGGGTTTCACTCATTGACTGTAACATATATATATATTGAAGTTGTGCAACGTCGTGTTATACTGAAGGACAAAAGAAAGGTCGCACATAATGAAAAATTGTATTGTTACTCACCTAATTGCTCGATTGGCTTCAAATTTGCACCAAAGATACCTCTCAGATAGTGCTACAATATAATCGAAAAATGAAAGTTCTGAAGAAATTATAATGAAAGGTCACAAAGTGTCAAAGTCAGTATAAATGCCGTTTTGAGTTTTCTTCGATTTTCAATGTTTATAACCGCCACTAATACCGTATGCGGTATCCATTGGAACGCAGTAGGGTCTAGATTCGACTATGCATTGAAGTTATCAACCTGTTAATTTTGTATTGAGGATGTTTGTGCCACTCCTCAATTAATGCTTGCCTCATTTCCGCGAGATTTTGAGGCGGTGGGTTACGGGCTCGAACTTGGCGATCCAGATGATCCCATAGATGTTCTATGGGATTCATATCCGGACTACATGCCGACCATGGGAGCACATCAACATTATTAGCCGCTAAAGAATCTCTACACACTCCAACAACGTGTGGGCGGGCATTGTCTCTCGCGATTTAGCACCACTCCGATGTGAACCCGACGAGCGCGGATCCCATGTTTGCGTAGGCGCCATATAACGGTTTTCGAGCTCGTACGGTTATTCGTCCGTCCAGGGATCTCCGTTGTTGTTATTGTGACTGGTCTGAAACGATCTCGGAGGTGGATCATGCGGATCCGGCGATCCTGGTTAGGTGTGGCCACACGCGGTCTGCCACTACGTGGTCGGTCTTTGATTGATCCAGTGTCCCGATACCGTCTTCGGAGTTTTTCTACTGCTCTTTTACTGCACCCGAAGCATCTGGCAACGAACTGAGCAGAAGCACCAGCTTCAAACATGCCAATAGCCTGGTCGCCACAGTTTTGCGGTATTCGCGACATCTCAGTTCTCCGTTGTTTTCATCGATTTACTGCGTTTACATATGCAGTTATACTGGATGACCACTTGTGTAATTTTATAATTTTTCAATATTGAGCCGGTACTGACTTATGTGGATTAATATGGTACCGTGCTTGAATGTTTACAAACCCGTAATAAATAATCACACCCGCATGAAAAAATAACGATGGTTACAACTTCTGATTGTAATCTGATGCTAAAAATTTAGAAAAAAAAATATCCATAGGTTTTGGAGATATTTGGGTTTTTATTTTTTGGGTTTTTTGTCCCTCAGTATGTTTTTAAAATCGGTAAAAAATTGCTAAAATGGCGACTTGTTGTGTCGGGTTGGGGTCTGCGCCTTCGACGATGGCTTGTTTTTTTTGTGGATTATTTCTGTAATATATTCATACCCATTACCATTTCTACATTAGATGAGAAGATTGTTTTGTTGGTGAGTATGACAGCACCGAAGAACGGTGTCTCAGAACTTTATAAAACTTAAGTTTGGCTTTTTAGAAGAGCCGACTTCGTCGGGGGGTGGTCTTATCACATCAGTAGAGGGGATATCTGTCGTCTGTATGTACGTCGTCGTCCTTACAAGCCCATTGATACGTGATTCACTAGATCTGGTCACAATGTCCGTGGGCATTCTTGTTCTGAACTTTAGAAGGCTGTCCGATTATTTTAAGTGGTGTGACAGTTTGGTAATATATAAAAATGAGTTTTTATTGTTTGTCGTAAGACTTATTTTCAATGTTGTGTATTAAAACATCGGAAAACTTATTTGCTTGGAATAACCAAGGTGATTATGCATATAGAACAGCTGCCATGCAATATATTGTTATATATGAAAACTAGGAAAATTCTTTTAAAAAGTACCGGGCTCCAAGATTTCACATCGGACTCCCAACTTTCTGTAGTATGGAGCTCACTTTTTTGCTAGACTTTTCGAATGCTGGGTTATTGTTGGTGTACACTGACCGCTGTAGTTGTGGCTGTTTTTTTTTTTTTTTTGCGTGGGCTTCTATCTGGTTCGGACAGAGCCAGAGCGGAATTGAGGCTGTACTTTCCGGTTTACGGGGTTCATGGTGCCCATCCGGGCGTCAGTTATGACATAATAAGTCGTCACAGTTGCGCCCGTCAAGATCACCACCCCCCCTTTGTTTGTGTAGGTGCAGACTAGATTAAAAAACCTGGTAGAATAAAGTCACTTTTAAAGCTTCGATCGTTGCTGGCTGTATTTTCACCAGTGTCTATCGAAATTAACTAGTTAAATGCCTGGTTTTAATGTCAAAAAAGTTTTAGGGTTATAAAGTAATGTCATAAAATGAACTTGGTGGACGCTGACTGGTATTTATCTGCTTGTCTTGCTGTTTTATTCCCAAAAAACTGGGGACATGTTTAAGATTTCACCTACTAGCGGCACACCCTCAAAAGAGGCGTTCCCCTACTGGCTTATACGGTGTACTTGGTTTGTGTTAACAGATTGAGTTTGAGTCAATCTATGTCGAAGATCACCCGGAGTGCGTTTTTGACTACGTGGAGATTTTCAACGGTGCTAGTGCGACGTCGCCTTCCGTTGGTCGGTTTTGTGGCAGCCAAGGACGAGATATGCTATCACAGAGTAATTACCTGCGTGTAGAGTGGCACACAGACGGCAGCGGCACCCACCCAGGCTTCAAGATCAACTACCAGATTATCAGTCAAGGTACTGTTCTTATAACGTAAATCTGAAAAGTATATCAGAGCTTAAATATTTCAAGTTGCATTGCACTGTTTTTGTTTAACATTAAACTCGTATAGATAATAAAGAAAGGCGTCTGACGTCATTGCGTAAAACATTACGTACCCGTAATATATTTTGTAGTCGCGAAATCTAACCCCACCCTACCTTTCCCGTTTTGTCAGCTTTTTTGTTAACTAAGTATAGTGATTAAACCAGGCCGGGGATTTCAGTGTTTTCCAGAAAATTCTTGACTGTTCCTGCACTCTTTAGACATACTCGAAAACAGTGGCAACACAACTATCGATCGATAGCTATTTCTTACATTTCGTGTAATTGCCCTTTTTGCGTTACTGATCTGCAGCTATTGTGTAACATGCCACTTATTCAAGGGACCGTGGCAGTTGTGACGCAATATTATGAGGTCTTTATCTTTTATAACAGACTGGAATGTGTCTCGTCCCACTTACGTTTTAGTAAGAGGCATTTCAGGATTTGGGGACATGGTCATTATATTTATAGGTCTCAGTAGGTCATGCTACTTGTGTGCAGTTGTGTACAAGCAACTCACCATTTTTGGCACCAAGGATTTAGAACGCCTTTCTAGTGCTATTTGGCTGATGGGAATGTACGAAAACAAGGTATTTAGTGTGGCCATAACTGCACTAAGGGTATAAACCCTTACTGTAGCATTGGTTAAAAGGGTTAGGGTTGCGTTTAGAGTTGTTCCTATATCAAATGGCAGGCCAAAAAAAAAGCACTGCGGTAAAAACCTGTTTGTAACTACCACCTTCAAGATAGCATAAAAAGACGTAAACTAAAAGCTGCCTGCCTTTACCACCTCCCAGACCCCAATAAAAAAAAATACAGTAAAACTGGTGTTCCACAGTAAAGCCTGTTTTAGTGACCACCTTCCAGACACGGAAAAAAGACGTACAGTAAAACCTGTTTGTAGTAACCACCATCCGGAACTGGGCGAAAAGGACGTACAGTAAAAAGGGCCAGAGTTGCGTTTGGAGTCGTACATACATTAGATGACTGGGGGAGGGTGAAGGTTAGCAAAGAAAAAAAAACACTGCGGTAAAACCTGTTTGTGACTGTCACCTTCAAGGTAGGATAAAAAGACGGTGTGGTAAAACCTGGCTGTCTTGACCATCTCCCAGATCCAAGTAAAAGAAGTACGCACAGTAAAATTGTTGTAATGGTCAACTTCGAAACCCGGATAAAAAGGACGCACAGCAAAACCTGTTTTAGCGACCACCTTTCAGTCTCGGATAAAAGAGACATACAATAAAACCAATTTTAGTGATCACCTTCCAGACCCGGAAAAAGAGGTACAGTAAAATCTGTTTCTAGTAACTACCAGAACCGGACAAAAAGGACGTACAGTAAAACCTCTTTTAGTGACGACCTTCCAGACCCGCACAAAAAGGCGTACCGTAAAATTGACTCTAACCACTGACAGATAAAACCCTGTACCTGGACTTGTATAGAAAAAGGGGATTGAGATACCGATAAGCCAAGTTACGTACCAACCCCCCCCCCCCCCCCATCTTCAAAAGTTGAATAAAAGTGTTACGCAGCACGACTTCTGGGCACATGAGGTACATTTATATAAGGTAAAAGGTCTTACTATTCTGAAAATAGTACAAACTTGTCAAAGTAAAACTTTAAATTGTGGAAGGGCTATTGGAGGAAACATTTTTTCTACAAAAACAAAAAGGCAACGGCTGGCTTACATAACAGCGTATGACATTGTTGTACACTGTTATTGGGATGTATGGGTTTGTTCCTGGAGACATGTGTTTTTAGACCCCGACCGATTGAACCTGGAGGGGTCTATAGGAGTAACTTCTGTCCGTTCGTCTGTCCGTCCGTCCAATTTTTGTATGCGCTATATCTCTGGCGCCGTTCAACCGATTTTAATTTCCTTTTGCACACAGAAAGATCAAGTAGTGGAGCTGTGCGACCAAGCGTTATTTTTGGATTTCTCGAAAAATTAAAAAAAATGCGGAAACTGTGAAATTTTTTAGCGCTTGACCTCATTATATGCAGTTTGTACGCGCCATATCTCCGGTGTTACGTGCAAACAAGCCCCTCCCCCTTTAAAGCCCCCTTCTCTATATAAGTCTTATGCGGAGTTGTAATCCCCAAAGGGACAACTGGGGCTTGTTTGCACCATTCAACCGATTTCAATTTCCTTTTGCGCATAGAAAGACCGAGTAGTGGAGCCCTGCGACGAAGCGTTATTTTTGGATTTCTCGAAAAATTAAAAAAGTGCTTAAACTTTGAAATTTGAAACTTTTGCTCTTGACTGATCATTGTGTCCGGCTGGGGTTTGCGCCTTCGACGATAGCTTGTTGTTTCTTAAAACAAGAACTATTTAGGTGTTGATTGAAAGTGTATGATATAAGCCTGCACGCTTATGTTATGTGTGCGCTGGCCACTCTAGTTATAACATCGATTACTCAAAAGCTTAAATTTGGATTTTCAAGGATGTGGCGGCCTGATCCACGGCCAGGATGGATCCGTGTTCAGTCCAGGCTGGCCCCAGAATTACTCGGCTAACAGCGAGTGCCTGTGGGAAGTGAACGTGTTGCCAGGCTACCACATTGAGGCGGTGTTTGACTCGGTTTTTGCTTTACAGCAGGATTGCGGTGACTATGTGCAGGTACGTCACCCGAAGACTGTCATCGTCAGGCGTCATTTTTTGTGAGGACACGTGTGATTCATTTCTTGGTCTAAGGAAATATGGATAAAAATGGTGCAATGTTCTACTGTTATGCGGGGGCGGGGGTAGCATATAGTTATACAGTTGAGTTATTATCCCTCGTTCTCCGAAAGTATTCGATCTAGCGTTCTGAATTTTTTGCAGTGAAAGTATATATATTGAAAATGTGCAACGTCATCTTATTTTTTAGATCGACCAAAAATTGTTAGGCAATGTAGGGTTTTCAATTTCATTGAATTTAGTGACATCCAGTGAGTTTGTGTGTTACACGGGAATCCTGCCTCACTGATGCTCTAGTTAATGCAACAGTTGCTAATTCTTTTTCTCTCTTTCGCAGCAATTGACCACCTTGACAGACAGATCGAATATGCTTAAGTAATCATTACCTCAATTTATACACGCGTGTTGACTATCTAAGGATCTAGGTCATGGTTGTAGTTCACTGGAAAAATACAAAATGGCAGCGTGTTGCCTCGATTTACAGTTTCTTGCAAGTCTAAAATTAAACATGTCATCTATGATCAAGTGGAAAAGTACATAACCAATCAAAGTTGTACACGGAGAAATCTAAAATTCCACAACAACCACGAGACGTCTGCTCTCTTGCATTTTGAAAGACAATTAATGCGATAAGTGGATATCCGCCTTAACGATTGTCATCCGGATGTTATAGACACATTTGCTTTATAAAGAACTCCTTTGCTGGTCTAATGATAAGAGCGCGCGACTTCAAAATATCTTCATAATTCATCAAGGCTCTGTCTGTAGGTTGACGACTTCTATGAAGAATCGTGGCACACGATTGGTCGATACTGCAACAACACTGTACCTCAGCCAATCAGAACACGACAGAACAAAATGCGCATAAAATTCCATTCCGACGGATCACAGTCGTTCAGTGGCTTTTCTCTAAATTATACTTCAGGTATAAATATGAAGATAAAATATAATAAACAGCTTTGTTAATAAAACAACTCGCTGTGTATGCTTTGTACCCTTGCTATGAAACCGAAGGACTAAATTTTTCATTTATATAAATTTTATGTTTTCATTGTGTATCCTGGAACTCTCCCCCCCCCCCCCCCCTTCAGAAAAAAAGAAGAAGACTTGCTCAGTGTTATAATTTGCTGAAAATGTAGCAGTTGTTTGCATAGTTCATTTTTATTACACCAGCTGTAAAGGTGGTTTAATTACTGAAACATTGAAAATAAAGTTGGTTAACAGTGAAAAATTAAGAGATTTTAACGTGTGCTATTGGAATTTTGCTTTAAATTATCTAAATGAGTTAGTAACGTAAGCTGGTTTTCCTTTGCTAGGATGTGGGGCAACGTTCACTGCAGAATCAGGCACGATCATTTCACCTGGCTTCCCGACCGGATATGCCAACAACATGCATTGCAACTACACCATTACGACGGACGAGGACCAGTTCATTGTGCTGCAGTTTGATCCAAATAACTTCTTTGTTGAAGGTCAAAGAAATAAAGATATTATCTCCACACCGGTTTACTCAGCAGATAACAGTAACGATTCTGCAACAGAAGCTAAGTCAGATAGGGAGAGTTGGCAGGTCTCAAGCGGTAAATTAAACGCCACAAATATACAGAGGCATCCTATATAATGTCGGCAGCTTTTATCCCTTATTTTAACCGTCGCATTCAGCATGCGCTGTGTTGTAGCAGGTTTCTTGTGACGTGTATCAAGAAGTCGTCTCGGTTACGTTGCGTACAGCATACTCTTCTTATCCAAGCGTTGTAAGGACGCAAGATGCGTCGTCAGGTCAGACACAACACCTTTCTGAGCTTAACTGCAGAAGAAAGAATCGAAGGGCATAATAAATGTTTGTAATAGGAGAGTACGTTGTGCGCAAACAAGGCACAGGTCGCGAAGTTCATATCCCTTTCCGCTTAAAATTCCGGCTCGTTTTTAATAGGGGCATACAATCGATGCCAACGCTAGACGCAAATTTCGAGTGTAAACAACAAACATGCTTAAGTCTCCGAGAAGAGTCTAGTCTGCTATTTTTTTTTTTTGGGGGGGGGGGGGGGATATTAGCTTTGTGACGTGTGTTGCGGATTTTAGTTTGGTCCACGTCTCTTGTGTTATTTGCTGTTAGTTTTTAGCATGTTCCTTTTCTTATTTTAAAATAACACGTAACGCAGCAAACTAATATTGATGTTTTTATTTACAGAATTAGAAGAATATACGTGGTTTTACTATTATCCCAATAGTAGTTTTCCAACTCATGGTAAATTTTTGAAAAGAAAGACAGTCGGAACGAAAGAAAAGAGAGAAAGAATGTTCAACACACTGCATGCGCTATATTGTTTCGCACGAAGGAACACTGCATGAAGTGTTGTTTTTCATCACACGCGGAAAGATTGGCAGATTCGAACCGGCATTCTTTCGGTTGTCGGTGCACGCATTGATTTTTTTTATCAATTTTGAAATCGTTTTTTGTTGAGTGCAATGATTTGAAGTTGTGCAATGTTCTTCGGGTTTTTCGTAGCACTAAGGCTGCCGGAGGACAGATGAGCCGACGATCTTGACTGAGATGGAGTGATTGATTGATTGATTGATTCTATGACAAACCGCACCTTAACAAGTAATTTGACACGTTTCAGCAAAGAAATATTTAAGGTTGTTACTTTACTGCATTTTTTAAACTGTTTGTCACAGGTTGTCAGTTGCCATTAATGTCTTAAATTTATACGAACAAAAACTTTATATCTGATATCGAATGTAACAAAATACGGCATTCGTATTAAGATTAAAGAGAACAGTTTAACATGTGGGTTAGCATTTAAACAATGTCGTGAAGTTAAATTCATTTAGCTGATTTAATTGCTGTTGTGCATGTTTTCAAAGCCTTTTAAACTAAAAAATAACTGCATGAAGCAATAATCTTTGTATGACTACTAACTAGCGGAATGTGCTGCGTAATATACATGTGCATACGGAAGACCATTCATATCTATTAAAAATAATAAAGTCAGTTTTCGCAAAAAAGAAATTGTTAAGAATTGTTTACCAGAAAAGAGCATCTGTGATAAGTACAAAAAGTGCCATAACTATAACGATTGGGTCAGTGTTTAATGTGGTTTTACGAAGGAAAAAAACGCACACTTCACAGCAAACTTTAGTTATAGTTGAAAACCATGTGGAACTTTTATTGTAAAAATTATTTGACTGAATTCAAATCTGAAAGCCACTTGAGCTGACAGTTCCGTAAGGCGTGCGTTGTGAATACGATTCACGTGTTTTCCTTGGTCTCTGTTTCAGCGCACATCGTCTGTATGTTTGACCACGTATCCGTTTACAGCATCAACCCAGCCAGGCATGTGTAGTATACAGTATATCACCAAATAAAAAGACGTTAACTGGGCCGCTTTCACTCTTAACTGTTTTAGTCAAATCTGAAATCAATAAATTACACGATGAAATGCCAGTCGAGTATTTATTTTTGTTGTTTGGAATAAATTTAACTCATATTTTAAAGATGCGCGACAAGACTGTATAAAACCTTGTGCTATGAGCAGGGAACTTGGTCGGTTTTGCGGGATGACAGCCCCGCAGCAAGTGAGCAGTCGGCAAGCCATGCGGCTCGAATTCGTCACGGACAGCACCGTGACCGACAAGGGCTGGGTGGCTAACTACTGGACGCGCCAGTGCGGCGGGAATTTCACCGACTCTTCCGGCACGATCTCCACGCCCACCCATCCCAATGTCTACCATCATAATGCAAATTGCACGTGGTTCATCACGGTTGGGGAAGATCGTGTTGTGAGACTAAAGTAAGTATCTTAAAGGCAGATGTAAGAAGAGGGGAGCTAAAATGCATGCGGCTTTAATCGACTCGTTATCGTGTCTGCTTGTGAAAGCGTTTAATGGTTATACTTAGGGCTTCTGACTAAATGGTTTACTTGTCGATAAGTACAGTAAAAATTATTGAAATGTCGTTGTTGGTTCGTTTGAATTTCTTTTGCGCGCGCTTTTTTAATAAAACAAAGATGTCCTGTTTTGTGTTTACTGATTTCGTTTAGGATAATTTTATGTTCTAGATTCACGTATTTTCATGTTCTAGAATCACTGATTATCTTGTTCTAGATTCACTGATTTTCATATTCTAGATTCACTGATTTCGCGTTAGAAGGCGCCGGAGCTTGCGAGTTCGATCGTGTATCTGTATATGATGGCGTAACTGTGGCGTCACGCCTCATTGGCCACTTCTGCGGCAGTACCGCACCGCCCCTCATTCAATCCACCGGCAATCAGCTAATGCTGCAGTTCATAACGGATTCGTCAGTTGCTTACAAAGGATTCCACGCTTCTTATTGGGAGTCTTATGGTAAGTTTTAATGCTTAAGATTCATTTGGACAAAATTTACCATTGTAGAGGATATAGTACATTCCTTAATATAGGTTAATATATACAGAACGTACGGCGTCTGGGATAAGAAAAAAGCACCTTGCACCATTAATGCTATTTGATTTGGAGTGTTTTAATCGCAAACTTGTGGATCTTATGCCGGAAGGAGGGAAGGCGGAGAGGGGGGGGGGGGGGGGGCGCTATGGCAGCGATTTTTGTCTCTCAACGTCATCACGTCGCCAATTTTTTCGTTGATTTTTTGCTACCATATCTCTAATGTAATGCGGTGAAGAGTTTCGATATTTTGAACAAATATTTACAGTATATTACAGTGTATTTGTGAAACAGACCAGTCGTATTATTATACAGCAAATGGAAAATAACTAGAAATAACAATTTTCTTGCTCACCGTGTAGTACTTAGAATTTATTTATAGCAGATTCAAGTGTGGAATAGTTTTCACTTTTAAGTTGAATTTCAAACTGTTTGATTGGCAGGTCCTGACCAGGGCTGCGGAGGGATGCTGAACACGAGTACGGGTACAATACGACCAGTGGATATCGACAACGACGGCGTGTACGAGAGGAACCAAGACTGTGTCTGGCATATCACAGTGCTCAGCCATCAAGTGATCCAGATTTCTACTACTGGTGCTTTTGACGTGGAGAGATCTAACTGCCTACGATATGACTATTTAGAGGTACAATAATAGTTAAAAAGCGAAAAAAATGAAAGAAGAAAAATACACAAATATCAACCGGAATGACTGATGTGGTGTCGGGCGACTTGCCGTCGAGAAGACATCCGATTCGCTCTGCTGATAAAAGTCGCCCCTATGTCACTTTAAGATTCACTTTAAAAAGTCCTGTTGCGACAACTGTTATAAAATGACTCTGATTTCAGATACGTGATGGCTTTTTGGAGACTGATCCTTTGGTTGGACAATACTGCGGTAATAGGGGCCCTGACGAGTTCACATCATCGACGAATTCCTTATACGTCAAGTTCATATCTGACAGCAGTACGCAACGCTCGGGCTTCACTCTCACTTACACTGCAACCAATCGTAAGTAAACGCTGTCAAATAGCCACAAATAAGTGTCGATTGGCAGTGGGAGCCTAACCGAAAGGAAACAGGACAATTCCCGCGGGGACTTTTCCCACGCGGACTTTACCCGCGGGGACTTTTCCCGGAGTCGGCTAGATTTCTCCGGAGTACATTATTTTTTGGTACAAATGCAGGGCGATCAAGCTATAAAATCATACATTCCTAAAAATGGAATACTTGACATCAACAGAGGAAAACCAAAGATTTTGTTGGACGGTTATCTGTATCTGAAACTTCGTAATCTCGCAAATATTTTTTGTTAGTTTTTTTTTCATCCCCGGGGAAGGTCCCCCGCGGGAAATGCCCTAGGCGGGAAAAGTCCGCGCGGGAAAAGTCCCCGCGGGAAATGTCCTAGGTCGGGAAAAGTCCTCCGTGGGAAATGTCCTAGACTCTAACCGAAGACATCATGCCACGAACCAGCCTCAGTCTCGCGTAGGACGATTATACTTTTACCGCTTTTACATTTCGTATTACGTTTCTCTTTTACGGCAAGAAAATGCAATCATGAGAAGCTATGTTGTCACACATTCACTTCTTGACCTAAAAATTGGATAAGCCCAGAGATGTCCCCGAAGATGAGGGACCAACGGGAGCGATACCGGGGCGAATAGTCCTAGGCTGTCCGAAATATGCACTCAAGTCGAAAAAGGGGTGGATTATGGATTATTTTCTTTATGATAAAAATCGCGTGAGAACTATATTGGACTTCACAAGCCCCAAATGAAAAAATGCAAGCCCCGAACCAAAACTTTTGGCCGTCTTTCATCCGATTCTTTTCAAATTTGGTACGAATGTTCCCTTCGTAGTCCTCCACACTTGAAGATTTTTGGCGATTTGGCCAGAATTGTCCAAAATATCGAAAAAATTTAAGAAAGGATAAAAATGTTGCTCTTCCTACAAATCGGACCCGATTGCGTTGAAATTTTATGAGTGCTCCCCTCATGTCTTGCATCACGCGTTTATTTTGTTTGGCGATTTGACCAAAATATTGGCCAAAAACGGTCAAATTGCAGAAAAAATAACAAAATATTTATACTTGATGCTTCTTCACCAGTCGTAATGTGTGCAGGCTGGATTAATCTGGTGGTGAGCGTTGTCGCTTGCGAAGCAAGAGGTCTTGAGTTCGAGCTCCTCTCAAGGTGCACTTTTCCCCTTGATAGGCTTTGCAGTCTATATTTATATTTCTGCTCCACACAGGAGCAATCCATAGATAGGCCTATACTATATTATTTTATCTGTCTGTTGCTCAGAATTGTAAGGCCTTCTTTTCTTTCTTTCTTTCTTTCTTTCTTTCAGCCTTTCTTTCAGCCTTTCTTTCTGACCAAATATTGCTAGACATGGAAAGCTTTAAGAGAACCGCAAACAGTTCCACAGATCCAGTCCAGTTACTCTTCATAGTATGTTTCTCATGAGATGTACCAAATTAAACTTCTGCTTTCACTTTTGTAATTTGTTCGCATTTACGACCCAGGGCACAATATCCACGGACATTCTTGTTTTACTCCTGAAAAGAAGAGAAAAGGTAATTTCATCTATGTCATAAGATGCCTTAGGGATGGGGAAATTTCCGGGCGTTTCATTTCCCAATTTCATGTTGCATCAACAGGAAGTTGTGGTGGCATTTTCATGGCCACGGAGTCACCACAAAACATGACGTCACTGGGCTACCCGGATCGCTACAGCAACCAGGTGAACTGTCGCTGGCTAATCGACGCCCCGGGCGTGCCGTACCCGCGGCAGGTGCTCATCAATGTGCTCGATGTGGACATAGAGGAACATGCCCGCTGCGAGTATGACTACCTGGAGCTTCGCGACCAGCCATTGGTAGGTTCTGCGTGGCATATTACTAAAAATATGGCCTCGTCTTTAGATGGGAAAACGCCAGTAGAAAATAAACACATTCGCATTTTTTCTTATCTTACGTATCCTTTTTTTCTAAGTGGAGTGTTTTAGCGCGAAATTTACGGATTCATTAAATTTCAGTAAATATTTTGAGTTCTTTATCTTCTTTTCTCCGATATACGTGCGGTACAGTAATACCTGGTTATAACGACACGGTTAGGGCCGAAAAATTAACTCGTTTTTCCCCCGACATGTCAGTATATCCGATACTTTTTAATAGAAAAAAAAGCTTAACTGGGATGAGAAATTTATGTGGTTACCAGCGTTATGCCGGTACAATCGATGTCCGTGTGACAAGACTGCTGTGTAATATGACACTCAGTTACTTGGTCTGCAAAAACGCCATATATGTTTAATTATCCCCCGTGAAACGGAGGGATAAAGTTATGAGCTGGTTCGTCGGTCCGTCTGTCCGTTCGTCTGTCTGTCCGCAAAAAGTACTAAGTTTTGTCCGGCCGACTTCTCATGGAAGGGTATGTCATAAGAATCTGAAACCTTGCATGGTGAAAAGATATATTTGGAAGATGTGCAACGTGGCATTATTGTCAAAATCGGCCAAAAATTGACGTCCTGGGAAATTGTCAAAAACGGTGATTTTTTTTTACTTGAGCTTAGCCGTGAGACGGTGTTTTGCATTTTACTTTTACTGCTTCACGGGGGATTCCGTCTTACTGAGCCTGGGAGGCTCTAGTTAGTTTGAAAATATGCACGGTTCGTTAGCACTTACTGTAAGTCAAAGGATCTGGTATGTTGTACGTGACCTGTAGGGGTGGAGCGGCCAGTCACTGCACTACTGCGGGGTGCAGCAGACAGGGATCCCATTCACGTCGGTGGGCCGTACGGTACAGGTCAACATGAGGACGGACGGGTCGACCACGGGTCGCGGCTTTCTGCTCCAGTACCAAATACTATGTAGGTCCTCTCAAAACCTCAGGGCCAACAGCAGCACCAGTTTTATCAGAGCGAAATAACTTAGGCAATAAGTATTTTTTTCAATACTGAGTACCAGTCGGATATATTTAAGAAATAATTTTAGTTATTGGCGACAAAAACTGTTCATGAGTGTGATCGTGGAATTGTAAATTTTAACTGTTAAGCATTTTTCTTGTTAAACTTTTTAAAGTTGTATTCTCTTTCACGCTTTGATGTGGCAAACCCTTTAGTTTACCTCGCGGCTTTTTTGGTTCGGAAATGGCGGATTTAGTCAGATATTTTGAAAAAATACTTTGCACGATGCATCACGCGAGCTGTCTTGTTTTATGGGTTACAGCTTGCAACAGAACTTTTTCCGCGAAGCAGGGGAGGATTACATCCCCGGGTTTCCCAGGGCGCTACCGACAGAGCCACAACTGCCTAATGACCATCAGTGTGGAGGAGGGTCGCACCTTGGCCCTCTACTTCAGCAACCTGGCCATAGAGAACCATGCAGAGTGCAACTACGACTACTTACAGGTGAGCTAAGCCCGTACGACGAATTTGCACTGTACTTAGGCTTATGCTTCGACCCGCTCACCTTCACTCCTAAATATTTTTTTCAAATGAAATAAAAACATGCCTTTTGCAGTAGCCTTGCGTGTGTACTCATTAATGTGCCATCCGTCAGTTTCAAAATCAATTCGAAACACGCTGGTGGTTTCTTTCGCTGCAGATTTTCAACGGAAGCGACACAGAGCAAGCAGCACCGAAGCTGTGCGGCGACTCCCTGCCTAACCCTTTCTTCCTCAACAACCACGTGGCCACGTTACGCTTCGTCACCGACTCGTCTGTGCATAGGGACGGCTTCGACATTACCTATACATCCACTACTGCAGGTGACGTCATAAGCAGTGGCAAGGTTCTTTTTGTGATAACGAAAAGTAGAATTATATTGCTTTATTTACCTTTTCTTTTACCAGTGGATTTTATTCTGGAAGGTCATTCAAAGTTAAAATAAGGAAAAAAAGCAGTAACGCGGCCGATTCTAAAAAATGGTGTGTTAAAAAAAAGCAATCGACCTACCGGAAACTATAACAATTAAGTGCTGAAGATAACCTTTCAGATAAGAAATATTTAAAATTTTGCATGTACACCTTCGGCGCTCTAAAAACATTAAACCATGTTTTACGAGAGAAAGAAAAAACGAAACCAGCATTCTGGCCAGTGCCGGGTCATGGAAGTTTTATAATTTTTTTTTAAATTGAGATGATCAGCAAGATTATTTTTCTCGCTGCCCACCTTGACCACCCTGCCTGAAGGTCGTAACCGGGCTGTATAAATTTGAAAAGTGATTTTCTTTGTAATACCGAGTAGCTAAATCATTGCGGGTGGCGTTTATGGGCACAGGTCTGGGATGCGGCGGTGATTTCACATCGCAGAATGGCACCTTCACGAGTCCCGATTACCCGGGGTTATCCACACAAGCTTACGACTGCACCTGGAATATAAAGGTATCACCCGTTGAATCTCATCTCACCATTCCATGTTGTAAATAAAACTATTTCGACTTAAAATCTAGCCTTAGATGTACCCGCGTCCAGTTTTAACCTTTGATTATTGTTGCTCGTGATTTATAAAGTTTGACTGACCGGTTTGATTGTTTTTGAACCTTCAAAGGGTGTAAAAAGAATATCTGTGTAAACTAAAAATTACAAGTCAAAGATAAATTAAAAAAGAAAATGATGTCCATTTTTAAACTTTGGAATCTCATGGAAATTGCGTTGCTCAGTTAATAAACTGAAATTCGGCCTGTGTATTGATAAATGGTGCTGGCCGCTTATGCTGAACAAAAAAAAAACACAAATAACGTTGGGCTTGTGATCATTTTTTTACACGAGGCTGCGGCACGGCACACGATCACGGTGGAGTGGCAGTACCTCGACTTCTCCAACGCCAACAGTACGTGTGAGAGGACGCACGTGGCGCTGTACGAGGGCGTCGCCGCCAGGGCGCCATTATTGCTGCGCTTCTGTGGAAACGTAAGAGTTAATTCCTTTGTTGTGCGTACTCGTGTGCAATGTGGTCTGTGACGGGCAGTGGTACTATTCAAGGTTTTATCTGTTAAAGGGAATTTCATTGTATGCATTGGACAGCAAGGTCTGGAAAATATGGAAAATTCCTGGCATTTTTTGTACCGTTGATCCAGCACCAACCGGCATGGAATTTTCCTTGATTCTGTCATTAAGTACAGCTTTGGAGTGACCGTTGAGTGCGCGTGGGCGAGACCCTAGACTACAATCCGGGAACGACCCTTACGCACAGCGCACGCCATAAAGCGAAAACCGAAAAGCCTCCTACCCTTACTCTTGCTTGCGCACTAAGGGACGACCTCAGCTGTGCTTGATTTATTCTTCCCGGGGGGAATATATGCGATCGACCGCGTGTCGGTCGGTGTGTCGGTCTGTCATCAAGAGCTTGTTAACACGATAACTTAAAAACTGCTGCAAGGATTTTAATGAAACTTGGTATGTAGCTTCTATCGGAACAAACACAGATCGGTTTTGTAAATGGGCTAGGTTCGTCCAAGGAAATGTACCAGCTGGACTTAGAAAATTTCAGCTCTTGATTGACTACTGATGGCCGTGTTTGACTAATGGGGGAGGGGGGGGGGGCTGTGGGGAATATGTGGACTATGCACACTGCTCTAGTTGCATTATCATTTTACGTTCTTACAAGCACGCAAATGGGCCCGGGCTGTTCCTGAACGGGATTCCAAATAACCTTACACACAGTCGCGTTCATGTTTTTGACACACTACGACCGTCACACATTGTTTTATAAAATAAAAGTTCACTTCATTGGGTTGCTGAAATTTTTCTTTACAGGAAGGACCAAAACCAGCCAACTTTATTTCAAGCTCAAAAACCATCAGTGTTGTTTTCAAGGCCGAGGCGGGAACAACAGGGCAGGGCTTCAGACTGAACTATGTCGGTCAATAATTATCGGATATAACTCACAGGACAATTAAAACGAAGACAAACTGCTTAATTGGAATTTAAAAAGCAAAAAAAAAAAAACTACAATTCATAGGTCAAGTAACGAGTCAAAAGGAAAAAAGTGAACTTGAAAACAATGTTTATTTGGGATTTTTTTCTCTGAAATTCTTTGACAAGTTTGGCACGGCTATGCTTAATTGGTGGCACGTGTTCAGTCAGTAACTTTGAAAGGAAAGATATTAATTTCAGTTTTAGTTGTAATTTGTAAGGTGCCACAATGAAAAAGTCTCTATTATCACGTGTTCGTGTCAATGGACTATTTTTTTTAGCTAAAAAGTTATGCATTGATCAAATTTTTTATTTGAATTATATTTGTTTGTATGTTAATAAAGAGATGAAACAGCTACTTTTTTCCCCTTTTTTCGTTGTTGTTGGTGTTGTTGTTGTTGTTGTTGTTGTTGTTGTTGTTGTTGTTGGGATGCAATAAGGCAATTAATTGCGAAAAGAACGGCATATAGGATGCTTCCTACACACCACAAATTACCATACTTCAGATTCCATGACCAAATTTTGGCGGGGATGAGGGCTTTAAATCAGTTTATCTTCTTTTCGTTACGACCCAGCAAACATTAAGACGTCAGAATGACGACGGGTCGGCGTCGTGACCCGACGTTTCCGATGTCGGACTGACGTGCCGGTTTTGGTTGTATATGAAATGGAACCGACGCCGGGTTTTCAACGTCAGAATGACGTCGGGTTCCGACCTGAAACTGACGTCAGGTTAACCACCTTGAAACGACCATCTTAGACACGTCTTTCAAGAATAGTCTAGAGTTATATAATTAATAGATAATTAATCATTGAAGTGCTGTTGTGAAATACATACGAAAGCATTTTCCATGCAAATTTTTACAATTCAGGAAGAAAAACACCGACGCGCGCCATCAAAATTCTAAAATTTTCATGTAAAAATTCGTTTTTTCTTCCTCTTTTTTCAAAATCACTTCCATTTCCGGTGAGTGGTAATAAATGTTCATTGCTTTTAGGTAGTTTTTGCAACGTCGGAACGACGTCAGAAAACCGATGTTTCCTCGACGTCGGAATAAAGTCGGATTTGGGGGAAATAGGTCGCGGCGTAATTCTACAAATTTTACAACCTCATTTTATTCAGAATATTTCAACCAAAAAAGACGTCGGTTGTTTGCTGGGGATTTGTTCTTTGCAGGGGCGGGGGAAGGGAGTGTATTATGCCATATTAGGTCAGTCTAATGACAGTTCTGCCAGGCGACGAACATATATTTGAAGTCCATGAATTTTTGCACATGCCTCGGAAACTATACGTTGTAAGGGACTCAAATTTGTTCCACTGGAACCAAAAAGTGAAAAAGGCCATCTGACTTGCTGTTCGTGGCTTGCTGACGAAATGTCTACAGTTTCTATTAAATCATCTTGAACTTTTACAGAAAGACCTCAGCAAGGTTTACCATTTGACTGATTTCGTTTCTTTGTGTACTTAATTTTAATTCGCAATATTTTCATGTTTTCATTCGTGACATCCCAAAACTGGCTACTTTTTCATACGAATCACTTCTGCCAGATGGCGGAACTTAAATCAAAATTCTTTTCCGAAAATATCTTGTCAGATTTATTTAAATTTGCCATGGACGATTTTTTATATACTTTCTTTCAGCTATAAAAAAAATGTTTTTTTTTTTGCGATCCACCAATATTGGCGGCATTTTGAAATTTCGATTAGTTTTTCAAAAAGCTACTTATTCATGTGACTTGGTGTCCCATTGGTTACTCATTCAGTGAGACATCGCGAGAAAAACTTTAAAGGGTGGGACTTCGAATGCGGCTCTGATCGCTCCCGTATTACATTTGAATGACTCTCTTCCATTCCATCGCTTTGCCCAAAAAATGTTTTACTGTAATAGGGTTGGTGTCATTATTTGTTGATAATTGTTAGATATCGATACCTGGAAAATTGGGATGAGAAACAAGAGTGATTTTCTTCCTGGTTCTAGGTTATCCTGTATAAGGCACCAATATATTTTTTTACAATGCTGCAATGTTTTTTTTTTTTTTTGCAAAACCAACCCACCACAAAGCATTTTTGGTTGAAACTTTGGGCGAACCGGTCTTGGCCAAAATCCTTGTTTCGTTTTTAATCTCGCGAAATATTTTTAAATGTATCTTGGGCGCCAGTAATGATAATACATTTCAAAACCTTTTTAAACGCGCGCACCGAACAACAAAACTCCACGTACCCCAGCAAACATTAAGACGTCAGAATGACGTTGGGTCGACGTCGTGACCCGACGATTCCGACGTCAGACTGACGTGCCGGTTTTGGTTGTATATGAAATGGAACCGACGTCGGGTTTTCAACGTCAGAATGAAGTCGGGTTCCGACCTAAATCCGACGTCGGAATTATATATAATTTTATATATAATATATAATTATATATAGAGAGTTATATAATTAATAGATAATTAACTATTCAACTGCTGTTGTGAAATACATACGAAAGTATTTTCCATGTAAATTTTTACAATCTAGGAAGAAAAATACCGACGCGCCATCAAAATTCTAAAATTTTCATGTAAAAATTACGTTTTTTCTTCCTCTTTTTGAAAATGACTTCCATTTCCGGTGAGCGATAATAATGTTCATCGCTTTTTGGTCATTTTTGCAACGTTGGAATGACGTCAGAAAACCGACGTCGCCTCGATGTCGGAATAAAGTCAGATTTTAGGGTAATAGGTCAGAATATGGTTGTGAAGTCGTCGCGACCAAAATCCAACCTTTTTTCAACCCAAAAAAGAGGTCGGTTGTTTGCTGGGACGTGTTTGTCTTTGTTGATTTACCTTTTTCCAGAGGAATCCCAACAACACTAGTCTACGTTACCCACCCCAGAGGTGACGTATCAGCCCTCACCCATATTTCTTTTCGTGCGCTTTTAAGCAACAACGCTTGGTCTCTGGGATATTTGTTTCAGTGTTTTTGACACTTATTCTAGATTGTGATGGGATTTCGAAAAACGTAAGTGCTTTGCCTCATTTTTGGGTGTGAGTGTCCCTGATACTCACCACTTTGGGCTGTATTTCATCAACTTTGTGCTGTGGAAGCCAGCCGAGATCTAAGTGCTAAGCTCGCGGGGCACCGCTCCTCTACGCACTTGCAATCGCCAATGGGTCATTCTTTGGCTTTAAAACTTGTTATCTAGAGGGTATTTCTAGAGAATTCGGTGTCCTGGTGCGGTGAAGTGGACGTTATTCCTTCGCCAGCGATCTTGTCACGCAAAGATGGGCTTGCGGTGCAAGTCACTTCTCAGGCTGCGTTCAGGAGATTTGGCCTGGTTTTACTAGTTTCGTGGAGAGCAAACTCTAGTATTACTAGTCCATATCCGCTTTCAGTCCTACACGGGGTAATATCAGTTCTGTGCCTTTACTCACAGCCCAAAAACTAGATCAGATTTGTTCCCGAAGGTCACGTGACTAAGTTGCCACAACATAAACAAACAGCTGTCATATAAGTTTTGTAGTGCGAGCTTGACAATTCTGTCCATGCTTTGAGTTACAGTGAGCCTTGGGTATTATGATAAACTTTTAGCCTCCCTCATCACATGGTAACTCATCCTCACGGGAATCCTATATTTAGCAGTACTTTTGGGCTGAAGTGTCGAGTACTATTCATTACCGGGTTCGTTGGGCGAAAGCCTCTGTCTGTACGAGGAGCATTTCTGTATGCACATCTGAGTGTCTGTCACGCGAAAGGTCTTTTGTATGCACACATATGTAATGCTGGTGTCTGTGTAGATTTCAGAACCCAATCAGGGCGCAGATCAGCTTGCTATATGGGCTTGCCATCATGCGGTCACAGAAAGCGAGTGAGGGATTGCCTCCGTGTATTCCTGACAAGACGTGTGACGAGTGTCGTCACCTTACGCATTGACAATGGAACGTGTTGCTTAGGATAAAGTCTCACAACGCAGGTCACAGAAGGGCAAAAGACTCTGACTCTATTAGCCCGCGCTCCACTGTTGCGTTACGTTGCCCCGCGAAGATCTGGATGCGGTGAACGATATGGAAAAGCCCAATGCGCATAGTGTTACAGGAGCGGAGGTTAAGTTGTGCAAGACTCTGAATCATTGCAAAAGCTCACTCAGCCTGCTCCCATCAGTGCAGCTATGTCTGTTATGCCGCCAGCGGTGGTGCCTTCCACCCCTCTCAACGCCAGCGTTAAGTTGTTGCCCAACGAACGGGTGACAAGCTGGACAATGCTTGCCTCGCTAATGCAACAACAAAGCCTTCCAGGCCACGGTGTTACAGCAACAAGCTACAAACACCGGCTTCGAATATTCCGGCGGCAATGTCTAGCTGACACGCACCACGTGAGCAAGTTGTAGCGGCAGCCAAGAAAACTTGTGACAGTCCCGCTGCGTTTAGGTGCCCCTCAGTCATACTACCTAACAATTGTGCTCTGTCCCAACAAGACATTCTGTTCGATCGAGGGTCAGTTCGCCAACCTCAGGCTGCGGACGGGCGTCTGACACACGCTACACCAGTCGCTGGCACCGCGATGGCTTGGTTGCAGCGTCTAAATACATCCGGAGACTGTTACTGATAATGTCCCACCCTCATCTCGCAAGCCCAGTGAACAAACTGCCCCAACGGTGTATAAGTCACAGGAGTTCCATCGCGCACCGTCGGCTGCACCTTCTGGGGCTGAACAAAAGGATGAAAGCGACAGCAACTACTCGCCTACGCGAGATGAGGTGTACTAGGGGTAGTTGGAGGATGACCTCTACATCCAACCCTCGACGTCGCCCCGCGTATCGCAGATTGGGGTGATTACAAGGTTCCAAGAGCCATGGCACGACAAGCCAGGGCTCCAGTCCCACCCCTCCCCCCACCCACGTCTATCAAGTGGACATGGCTGGTTCGCCACTGAAGGCCACCCTCGCGCCAAAACGGGATTTATCTGGGCGAAGACTGGTTCGCACGCAATCTCCTCCTGCGTTCCCAGATACGGATTCTGAACCTGGTGTGGCGGAAGACGAGAATTCCTCAAATGCGTCGGAACCAGCGGACATTCAGTTCACGGACTTGCTGCGCATGATTATCACAAATGGCAAGAGTGGTACTACGCTAGAACTGCTACAGCCGGCAGCATCACAAGAGCACTTGCGTTTCCCGTCGCAGCGCGAAGTAGAGCCTCGCCTGGCATGAATGAAATTTCCCACAGCGGAGGGCATTAAGAATATTTTCAATTCTAAAACATAGAATCACGCGGATAAGTTTCTGACAGGAATCACGCCTACCACCGTGTCTCTGTGTGCGGACTGCTGGACGTAAAAGGGCGCGATATGTCACGCATGACCAGTTTATCCCACTAAACACACTGCAATCGCTGAAGCAACGTTTGTCGCGGATTCAGCGGAGTCCTCAAGACACGGATGTGCCTCTCGTCGACACCCACGTACGCAAGTTTGAAGAGTGGTCACAACGTTCGCTCGACATCCTCTCGTTTCAGGATTTTACGCTAGTCGTGCTGCGAGATATTGACATGCCTGCACTGTCTGCTGACGACACATCTGGGGTGGATAATCTAATACACTCCATTGCATGGGCGTCGTATATCATCGCTCAGCTGCAAAGCGAAGCATTGGTTGGCATGGTAGGGTTACGCTGGGATGCATTGCTTCACCATTCTCTCCTGGAAACGGAGGAGGCTGTAGTATTGAGGGGATCGCCAATTGCTGGACAGGCTTTTTCCGCCCAAGCGTGGCCCGTGTGACGTCTGAATTTAAAGACTCACTGAAGAATAAGTTCATCCAATAAGCGATCCGGCAGCAACGCCCAAACAGACTGGCAGGGCACGAAAGGCGAAACAACCAGTAGCTGAAGTATCCAAGCAGCAGTCCAGAGCCAAAAAGGCCAAAACCAAGACAACCCGCCCAAGCCGCGGGGAATCACTCAGAGCAGGAAGAGGTCAGTTTTTGTCGCGCAGGCGTGCAGTCAGATCCTTCGTACGGCGAACAGACTTCAAAACTTTCCATCACAACTCCAGTGCAACATGTTCAGACGCCTAGGCCATATGGAGAAGACTAAAACATTTTTGGGTTGAAAGAAATGGGGGGGGGGGGGCGGCCACAGCAAGTGGTAAAATGCTGTTACTGCTAGTCCCTTTGTTCAGTGTTGGAGCCAAAGTGAAACGAGCAAAGTCAGGGTGATGTTTATTATTCGAAATAAAGATGAAAATTGCAAGCAAATAATAAATTCACAAAAATTCACACACTTTACACAAGCAAACGAATATTTTACGCCAACAAAACAAACATTCTGACACATGCAATAAAACACCAACGGTAAGACACCTCATATCAATTGCGCATGCGCTCATAGACGTGCGCCCTGACACGTCCCCGACTGACAAGGACACCAAGTAACATTTGCGCATGCGTGCACAGATATGCACACTGACAATTCTCCACGGAGACAAACGCCACTTAACAGACACGCACAGACGGATGCACACGCAAGGACGCTCAAAACACGTGCCCAGGGAGACGGACGCCGATTAACCAAATCGCAGACATGCGCCCAGAAGGGAGAGAGACGCCTAATAACGCACACAAACATAACGTTTAGATATTTTACAGGTATTTTATCAACAAGACTAATCATACAGCTTACACGGCCTAGTGGATTCTATTTATTATTTAAAGTAAACAATGTATTCAACGTACCAAACTATGCCCTGACTTCAGCATATAAACACGACGCGTATCGGCCCCGTTGGCCCTGGACTGGCAACCTCTAAAAATTTATTAAAATATATTTCAATATTAACCCCATTTGGAAACATTTTATTCTTAAAGTACTTTATTCGCAACTTATTTTTGCACTTTAACCTGTGTCATTATATTTGAATTTATGAAATACAGTAGAGCTCGCCGATCCACTGCCGGTCAAGTAAATTTCATTAGAGCAAGTCATAAAATAATTCAATCCTCACATCAACTAGCATATAGAACCTTTGAATCTAATTTCAGAATGACTAAAAGGCCTTTTCGAACCATTAAAATGCCTCAAAAGGCTGGTCGATTAGCCGAGGGTCTACTGCAAATAGAATCCTTCCTTCCAAAAATATTCATGAAATATAACGTCAAAATAATTACAAATTCATAAGCTATTTTACAAATAAACTACAGAAACACTAACCAACTTTGTGTTTCATCCTAAAATGTCCAATTTTAACTATTTCACATTTCAGTCTCAACTATTTCAGATTTCACATTCAAGAGGAAAAATTACACAAGTACCTTTCTTTTATACATGGCGGCGCGAGAATATGCTTGAAACACGTGAAAATATCTTACGACATTTCAATATCAAACGGGCGTCACGATACTTAAATATTTGGAATTAACAGACCAATACTTAAATGATTGACAAGTTGACCAATACCTAAAATGGTCGCATAAACATATTGAAAAATATTGACTCTTCAACACACGTGCGCATAGGATTCAGTACCCGCTTCCATTTCTCACGCTGTCTCAGTCGCCTCCTCGCCTGCTCTTCACTCACTCTTCATCCCCACCCAATCTCACCACGGGCTATCCATCAGGGAGCAAGAAAGACATTTCCTTGCAAACCTAGTTAGGCACAGGAGCGATTGCAGAAGTACCAGAAAGCGAACCAGGGATTTACAACGGAGTGTTTATGCGGACTAAAAGCCATTCTGTTATTCCAGTACATAGACGACTGGCTGGTCGCAACGCTGTCACGCGATATAGATGCACAGCAAACACAGACACTGGTACAATGGTGCTTCAATACTGGCCTGAAAGTAAATCTAGCCAAGTCAGAGCTTGATCCAACGCAAGTGATTACATTTCTGGGCGACGTATTCGACTTCCAGCGATGGCTGTTTCCAGACCAAAGAGAGAGTGCAACTGATAACACAGAAGATCCACGTCGTTTTTCAGCATACTTCGCTGCATAGAGTAGAAAGCCTGTTGGGCCTATTCACGGTCACAAAAACAGTTCCTATGGACCCTTTGTATTTTCGCGAGTTTCAGGCACTAGTTCAATGACTACGGTTTCACGGTTGCGCCCACTGGTGGAGGGATCGCAAAAACCTGGTGGTGGGGATGCCTTTCGCCAGGCCGATGCCCGATTGTCAAGTGCAGACAGACACCTCCAGAACTGACTGGGGTGTCTTCGATGGACAAACCTGATCAGGTGAGTGGGGCGACGACATGCGGAATGCACACATATATGTCAAAGAGATGTGGGCTGTCAAGCAAGTCTGCCAACCTTTGTGTAAGAGATTGCGCAGCCACACAGTACTGTTTCTCATCAACAACTCTGCCACCGTTGCTTATCTGAAGAAGCAGGGAGGCACACGCTCTCGCGAGTTAATGTTGACAAAGGTCATTCTACAGTGCAACAACATCAGTTCCAAATTGTACTGCGTCACATCATGGGACTCCACAATGTGGTAGCAGACTTGGCCTCCAGAGGAGAGAAAATTGTATCGACGGAATGGACGTTGTCACACCAAACGTTTCGGTGGCTACAACGCCAATCTCCGTTGGGGCCAGCGCAGGTGGCCTTGTTTGAGAACAGCCTGACAGTCCAAATAACCCGGTGTGTGTCACCATGCCCGGAAAAGCAAGCCGATGGGATCGATGCGCTACAGTGGAATAGGCCAGACTAGTTATTGTTTGTACTGCTGGCAAAACAATATAGAAAACACCATTGATCTCCAATAACACATAAAAATGCGTTTTAATTTCTTAAAACGTCACTTACAGCATCAATTTATAAGTTTATAGCGCTCGCACAAAATGTTAAGAGCACTATCTTCCGAATGGCTGTTTTCGGTTCTCTTTCTGAATTAAGAGTAAATCCTTTTTAATTTCAAATTTTGAACACGCGGCCCACTAGTCGACTAACTGGAAATTTTTAGATCAGGCATGGTCAGTTCTTTTTTACATGCTATACTGACCCGGCCGCGTGATGAGAAACAAGGTTATATTTTTTCTTCCCTTGCGTAATTGTCTCCTTGTGTCCATTCTACAGTCAATGGACGTAATTGTTCGTCATTTTACAAAATGGCGACGCATTGGTATTGTTGGTATTCTGAATTCAATATCGTCTAGTAATGCAATAAAAATTGCCTAACCTTAATATTTGGTCAAATTGCCCTTCATTTTTATTACTTCCGAAATACGAGTGGGAATAGTGTCATATAAGCTTTGAATTCGGGTTTGCGGTGTGTTTTCCCAGATGTGTCCAATTTCGAATATTAGCTCTGTCTGGTTGTGTATTCGATTTACGGCTTGTTATAGCTTTCTTTTGATATGTAACACATATTTTGTATGATATTTAAATTTGGGGAGTGTGCTGGCAACTCAGGCGTATTAATATTGTTTTGCATTACAAAATTTTGTACAGCTCGAGCCTTGTGAACCGGTGCATTGTCACCCATAAAAACATAATTGTTGTGAGGGAAATGCTGTGCAATTACAGGCCAAAGGTTTCCGTCTAGTATATCTATGTTTTTTTGACCATTTATTGTACCTTCAACTTTTAATTGTTCCTACCCCTTAATAGGTAGGTGTAGGGCACACGAGTAGGGGGTTGTACTTTTCGTCGCCTTTATTCCAAACATAAATGCGATTATCACGTCCCAAAACTATTTAACTTTCATCTTTAAAAATCCAATTTTTTCACTGTCCCGCAACTGACCAATGCTTACTTTCTTTGCGCCGTTTAAATCTTTTTTTCTTGTTGACATCTGTAAATGAACATTATTTTTTCTGGCCCTCCGTTGATACCCTAAACTACTAATATGTCTTCTGATAGTTCTAGTGCAAAATTTTTTGGTTTTTGTTCAGTAAATACACAAATTATTTCTACTAAAGTTTGTCTTTTATTTGCTTTGATGATCGGGGAAAGTTGTTTTTTTCTCTTTCAGAAAATAATTTTTCCTTCCTCTACCAGTACGATTTTCAACACCTTTTTCTTTTTCATTTTTTTTCAAAATACCAGAAATTGTAGTCCGAGGTATCTTAAAAAATTCTTGCCAATTCTGAAGTATTTCTGTTGTGTTTATAACTTTCTACATTTTTTGTTTCAGTTCACTTCCATATTCCTTCCTACTGGAAGCCATCTTTATACACTAAACATTTTACATGTAAAATCAAAACAACTTGTCACAATACTTATAAGAACGTAATCTGCATTGATTTTACTATGGATACAGTCGCTCATGGCGTAACAATTACGTTGTCAAATATTCAACTACAACGCCCTAATATAGAACACACGCTGTGTCCAACGCGAGCTCGTACAAGGTAACGAACAATTATGTCCTTTGACTGTACAGTGAAACCCCGCTATTAGGGACAAAAAGTGACTGAATAATTTTGAGCCGTAATGGCGGGGTGTCCCTAATTTCGAGGTCCTGTTAATTTGAGTCATGACTCTTCGGCTACTTTTCTCCCACTTTTTCCTTCACTAGCTTTGATTATTTTAACTTTATCAGATAGCGAAAGTCCGTTCCTTTTTGTCTTCACACCACCAATATTCAGACTTCACACTACGTATAAACTGAGTATAAAGACAATGAATTACTTCCTCTCTTATACGCATTTTAATAGACGAAGCACATGTCAATACGGATTAGTCGCATAAAGCTTCTCTCTTAAGCACACATCTTTGTAATAAGACCTATTTTCTTGACATGATTGTGTTCATTGTAATGTACTCAATACCCACAGATAGCAACACAGAAAAAAAACAAACACTACCGAGTGACAAGCTGATAGGGGTTGTTCACATAATGCACAAAATATGGACAGAAATTTGACTGTCCACAATAGAGGGGTTATTTAAACTGTGTAACCGTACTTACGGGATAAAAAGAGTGTTCCTAATTCTGAATAGAGGGGTGTCCACAATAGAGGGGTCCAGATATAACAGAACTGTATGGCGTTTTAAAACAGACTGAAAAATGTTGTCCATAATTCAGGGGTGTCCATAATAGAGGGGTGTCCATATCCGGGATTTTACTGTACATTGAAGGAATTTTCAGACTTCTCTCCGAATTTTCTACAATTTCTTCGGAATCAAAATGCTTGCAGATGTTGTTCCCAGGTAGAAAACTATTTCGCAAATGCCAGACAATTCTTCTTCTACAGTAAATAGGAAACAAGAATGTCGAATATTAATCCAATTTTTAACAAATCTTACCCAATTTATTCATGATGTTACATGGGTATAGGCCTACACCGTGGGTACCGGTCTGCACCTAATGCTACATGGATATCGGTCTACACCTGATGTTACATGGGTATCTGTCTACACCTGATGTTATATGGATATCGGTCTACACCTGATGTTATATGGATATCGGCCTACACCTGATGTTATATGGATATCGGCCTACACCTGATGTTATGTGGATATCGGCCTACACCTGATATTTCATGGGTATCGGTCTAAACCTAATATCACATGGGTATCGGTCTTCACCTGATGTTACATGGGTATCGGTCTACACCTGATGTTACATGGGTATCGGTCTACACCTAATGCCACATGGGTATCGGTCTTCACCTGATGTTACATGGGTATCGGTCTACACCTGATGTTACATGGGTATCGGTCTACACCTGATGTTACATGGGTATCGGTCTACACCTGATATTACATGGGCATTGTTTAGATATCGATAGCTGCATGCTGGAGAATGAAAGCCTGGATAAGATTTTTCTAGAAGCGTGATTAGGAGTGAGAGGGGGGCTTTTTACAGGTGTACTGGGAGCCGTATTATATAAACGTGTGAAGAACCGCGTCGGGAGGGCGTATAATGGACATTCCTGCGAGACCGTGGTCGAGCTTCCGGACGATGCGACTTGTACTACCACACATCTGCTTGGCGTGTGTTATGACAGCCCTAGACAGTTCTTAAATTATCGAGTCCAGCCCTCAATGTATATTATAAAAACACCATGGAACACCGAATGATTTATGATATATTGTATTTAATATGCGTTATCTATACTTTGTATTACAAAAGACTCAGTGAACCATTCAGATGAGCCAGAGAATTTCTTAATAAATCCATTTAATCAATCAAATGTACGAAAAGCCCCCTGTAAGTCCCTGTAGACACTTATTGATCTCACTCAGTGGAAGAAAACCGTGTTAGGTTTTTGATGTCTCAAATTAACTCCGTACGACAATATTATCAGAGAACTTGTTTTATTTGGGATTGCACTGTGCAATATATTTGCACGGTTTCATTGGAAGCACACCTGCATTAATTAATTAAATCCTGTCTGCCTAAGGACCTGTTATTCTAGGCAGGTAGGTTTTCTTTGACATTAATTTATATCTTTTTACCAAGAAGTGTTTCTTGTCATTCATTGCAAAGGCCATGAGAAATGATACGTTCCACATCATGGCATTGGATTAGGCAATATCTGTATTTTTTGTTTTTGTTTTGTCATAGTTGTTAGGAGGCATAAGTCGTAAATAAATATTGGGTGTAATTGTGTTAGTTGCACTAATGCACTTACAATAAAGTCGTCTCATAGAAGTGGGCTATTTTTATCACAAAAACAATAGTGAACTGTGCGTATAACGCACACTTCGGATATCACTGTGCAAATAATGGTAAATTATTCTGGATAACATTAAGTGCATTAAAATCTACATTGAGAGTATCTGAATATCTTCGATCTTGAGTTTACTTTTTTTGTAATATTTATATATAATTGCATAGAGAACCATTTAATCATATGCAACGTTTCATTTAATTACGCAGTTTAATTTTGCTGAATTTTATATCTTTCTGGATAAAATTTTCATTAAATTCAACTAAGCCAGTATTGTATTTATTCCAAATTCCAATATTAAGCAAAAGTGGTTGTAGCATTTTTGGCAAGTTTCAAATTTCTTAGAAAAAAACTAATTTCTTAGAGAAAAATTAATCGTTGCAATTTGTTGTGACGTATTTGTGATCACATAGAGCCGTGCAGTTAATTCGGGATCAAGCGAAGGATACCTTTCGGGAAATCAAATTGTTCCACAAGAGATGGCACTCGGAAAGCAAGAAGTGTTCCGAGAGCGGACCTTCGGCTCTTACCCGACAGTGCACGAAATACGACGGGCGCAGAGACGAACAGGTGACATCATTATATATTTATTGTTCTAGAAATGCGGAAATAATATCCTTTTTTTTTCTTAAGACAGTGATACTGGTACTCGCATTGATCTTGGTGTTATTCGTGGCGCTTTATAGTCTGTATCAGTTTTTATTTTCTCGGTCTTAGTCCGGGTTTGACAGGAAGAAACTTCCTCAAGTATAATTTGCCATATGTTAAAACATGTTGACTACTTATCTGAACCTATGGGCTTAAATTGCCATATTGTCTCCCCGTGTGTAATATATGGTAAGCATGTGTCAACTATAGGACGAAACAAATGGTATTCACTCATAACATATAGTGAAATCGTATAGCATAGCCAAATCGCATCGCAGCATGTTAGTTTTTAAAGTATAATGGACAAAAATTATATTAAGTCTGTGGTTTGATGTGATGTAATCTCACAGTGACTAGAATCGCCAAATCGCGTGTGTTACAAACTGTTCTCAAGGCTGGCCTTTGAGTTAAGAGGTTATGTGTAGTTTATAAGCTGGGGCATGTGTCCATCAAAACATGGTTACCACATAAATATACGGGTGGCATTGTAAACTTGTGAGAATCAAAATGGCGGTTTTCCTTTTGTAAGTCAGCATATTTTAAAAGAGATAACTTTGCTTGTGCAAAGAAATGTGTTAACAAAACAAAGAAACTACTGGTTTATTAGTTCTGAAATTGTTGCCTTACTGTAAGAAATTTTCTGTAAGGCAACCAAATGCCTTCACTGTGTACAGGAGTTACCCTCCATGAGACGTGAGACGTGACTCGGTCACTTATCCAATATTTATTTGTTAACGGTCAGCTGTTACCATGTGATTACCGCGTGATAAAATGTAGTTGATGCGTGTTGGACAAATTGTTGCACACTTTGCGGAGAATGTTGACGCTGCAGCATACTCCGATGTTGACCAATGTAAAACTATCCATCCGTGCTTTCGCCGGGCATCCTTGAAACATTCCATTTGAGCTCTGTGAAATACGACAGAATTAACCATGTTGGGTGATGGTTTTCTCACTCTTCAAAATTAAATCCACTGTACATGTCACAAAATTTTAGTTTTAATCTGCTGCTGTTTCTTAGTTGTATTTACTCTCATTTCAGAAAGAGATTCGCTAGTGCGCCTGCTGAGAAATAGCGCACGCCAGCGTTCTAGTTTAGAATGTCATGAACTGCCCAGCGTTCGCGGTCAGATGACCTCACGTGGGATTGACGAGGAGAAGAGGAGCCGATTGGTCAATCTCTTGTACGTGTCACATGACAGAGGGGCTGGTGGAGCTGTCAGCCAATTGTCTCCTCGAGGCGCAAACCGCGACACGTAAGTCATTTATTTGTCGGTTTATTTATTTGAACGGGTGGAGCATTGCGGATGGGGAGGGTGGGGAGTGCTGAGCGATTCTTATAAGAATATACATGCCAGTCTTTAAAATTGCGTGCTCATTTAAGAGCACGTTTGTTTGAAATAGATTAGCAATAAACCATCTACGTTATAAAATGAATTGTTTCATGAACTTTCTGTCATAAAATTTCGTCTCGGGATTATTTATGAATTACTGAATACAAAGCAGGGGAATGACCAATGCATTAACATTTGGTTAATGACATTTATGAAAAATGTGACACACACTGTGTTGCAACTACAAGCGTGATACTGATGTTTTGAAAAATGCCCCAAAAATGTTATATTTCGTGCATATAATCACGATAATCAAGTCTATTTCTTGCTGGTTGTTCTTATAGTTACTTTCAATCTGATTCTTCTTCTCTTGACAGGAAGGGAAAACTGCCTCCAATAAATGATTTACATTTGAAGACACTGGCCCCACCAGCTAGAAACGGCCCGCAAGGTCCAAGCAGCTCGTCCGCAACTAGATCCAGAAACGCGCCAAGCGCCACGGGCTCTGGAAATGATCCATTTCGAAAAGTTGAAAATACTGACACGCATTTCCAAAAATCAAAATCCAGTGTCCGAAGGCATTTCTGGATCAGCCCTGATTGGCTCTCTGAAGGACTGACTATAAAAAGATTACAGTTAGAAAACCGGTCCGACCCTATGAAATTTGGCTGGATTTAATCGAGCCACGTGTAAATTGTCATTGATTTACGAACGTATGTTTGATAACTGCTATTCGCGATCATTTGTTGTTGCAGTATTCTTGAGGTGATCTACAGTATACCGAAGGCGTATGCGTTCCTCAATCCTATGATGTTAAAGAACTAGACGGAAAAGAACTGTCCCATTTTTCATACGCATTCCAGCCACTCTAATCGCTTCCCTGGCAAAACTCTACTACATGGCCAAATTCAGCAACTCGTGCATATTCTAAAAACTTGCAGTGGTTAAATATCTGGTCCTGAATAGTGTAATAACTTTTTTGTTGCAAATCATTAAGACATTGCAGCTTCGTATTATAACGTCATGCCCATTCAATTTTTGCGACAGTTAACTGTAAATATTATGACCTGGAGATTTCAGCGTATTTTGCCTTTTTATTGGTTAAAACATGTTATTATTGTCAACAAAAGACTGCACAAAGAGTGCAGGTGGGAAGGACACGAAACAGGGATTTTTACGTATTTATGTTATTTGATCTTAGGGAAATTAAGTTGATTTCGTGCAGCAACTTATTGGCACTTGGGCATGTCGAAAATTCATTCAGGTATAAGCTTTTTAATATCCTTTACTGGCTAAAGAGAAAAATGTTAAAATTGTCTGCATATATGTAAATTTTATTTAAGCGTGTCATTTCGTGCCATAGAATGTTGTATTTCATTTCTCAAGCAAATTGCATGACATCAACCACAACTTAAAAACGAAGTTTTTTCAGCAATTCTGCTTTTTAAGACCTGCAATTCGTCTTTGAAATGACCCCAGGGTTTCCAAACACTACCATTAAAATGTGAAAAAACGTCATAATCTGTCACTACATAACTAAAGTATTGGATATTTTTATTTATGTGACAGTCTGAGTTGGTATATGTTTATCTAGCATGTCAAATAAGCGTAATTATGATATTATGTTTCACTTATTAAATGATGAGTCATTTAGAACAGAAAAATCTGGGATATGTCTGTCAATCCAGACTCATGAGAAGAACAGAAATCTTCTCTTGTAGGGCAAATAAGGCTCTGGAGACACTCCAACAAGTGATACATGAGTGATACATAATAATATTAGACAGACAGTCGCCAGTTTATATTCACAAACACGTTGGTGTCTTAAGATTTGGACTAATCTCACCGTGCGGCCTTCACGGGTACATCACGGGTGCATTATGTATTTGACAGCTCCTATGCGTTGTTGTAAAACACATGACCCCTGGAGAGATCTATTTGTTATGTATAATCGCAAAGAGGGTGGTTTTTAAAAGTAGTTCCGCTTTTTTAATGAGCACTATTTTCGCGAAATCTGAGAGAGTTGGCGACACAAACAGGCTTTACAACAAAAAAACAAAAAAAAAACAGACCAAACCGCCGTAGAGGTTGGCTGTTGGACACCAACGAGCTGCTGTTCAGTTTGAGAGACGGAAAATGTGTATATGTTACAGGGAATCTGTGTAATTAGGGATTTTATGAAATCCCTAGGGAATTCGTGTAATGAATAAGCTCATATTGATTATAAAACTATTTTGAAAACTTATCCATTCAGGAAGGCTGTTTAGTGGTTCTTCAAAACTGTGCATCCCTTTTCACATCGAAAGGAATTGGAATTTATAACATTACCATCCAAAATAACAGAATTTGGCGTGAAATGTGACGTAAGTTACATATGATAAAAATTATCACTAAATTCAAGTGTTGAAGTATCTCATGGATGATAGTTTGGCAGTCGAGTGCTTTGAGTATATTATTTCAAAATCTACTATTAATTTCGGTAAAATACTACACTGCAAACATGAAAATTCTCAATAAAAACATCAAAATTGATTAAGCAAGTTATTACACGAATCCACTAGGGATTTCATGAAATCTGAAATTTCACAGATTCCCTGTAACATATATATGTGAATATCTTTTTTTAATGATATTTTGCGATCAGAATGCCTTATTTGAAAGTCTCTTTAAAGCAACAATGGAAGAATTCGCATGACATTGTCAACTCTTCCTTCATATCGTTTTCTCCACCTTTGTAATCTATATTTAAGTATATTCAAATATTTTTCGATCTTTATGCTCATACGTATTTGACTATTTTTCGAAAGAGATTTTCAGTAAGTGCAGTTTAAATTTTTGTGGTCTTACGCAGAGCTGTGCTGCAGCAGAGAAAAAGTAGCAACAAAAGACGATAGCTTTTTAGGACATTGTCCTTATGTCGATTTCGAGTAGCAGCCTTTTAAACTGTCGTTTCGTGCACAGTCTTTCGTTTACTTTTTCTCCCTACATTCTCCCTACATGCGTCATCTTGAACACTGGTTTTACTTGATGCCTGATCCAGCGATCGACGTTTCCGTCAGTTGTCGGAAATAAGTAGAGTTTAGGCTCAAAATGGCGCCTCGCAAGTTCAGAAACATTTCACCATGTTTGGTGAGGCATGGGTTGGGGCATTTCGAAATTACCACAAATGTTAATTTTTGGAAACCTCGTTCCCACCAGTGGTTAGGCCGTTCCATGCAGTTCTAAAATTGCCGATTGTCGCCTGTGAAAATGACTACAGGTGGGACAGAGACAGAGTGATATTGCTTATATGGCATCTCTATACTTTTGTGACGAAACAAAGTTTTTTTTTTTTTTTTTTTTTTTGTTGTTTTGTGCTAGTGCCCCTGCTGTTGTACGACTTATTACGCTCACATGATTGGAAAATGTCGGATAAGTTTTCGTGCCTTTAAGTGAAGCTGGGAAATGCATGTAGAAATATTTCGAACACTAGATGTTATTTAACTGGAAATCCTGGTGCTTCTTGTATTAATATAATCAATCCTTTGTATGTATCACTTGTAAATCATCGAATCTCAATGTTGCAACACATGCTTGAGTTCATAGGGTTTTGTAAATGGTGTTTTAGGTATTTCAAGTTTCAGACACATCATATAAATTAATGATATTAGTGTTTATGTGAGTTTTGCAACATAAAAAATCAACACGTATCAGTATTAAAAATTAATTTAATTTCATTTTTCTTTTATTTTTCTTGTATGGAAGGCAATCTTCGTTGTCTTTTATGATATTCTGATCGAAACTCCATCGTTTGAATTTGCATGTGTTTATCCGAGGCAGGACAATGAAATCTGTTAGCATCCACCACCCACGAAACCAGGCCATCCAAAGGGACGTAACCCCGGGGAAAGGGGAACATTTGTGTACAATTTTTACTATGCGTGCCCATAACTTTCAAAAAAACCCCTTAAATACCCCCCTTTTTTTAACCAAACGACACCTTGAAAATGTCACCCCTTAAACTCCATATGATTACAGAAACAGTTAGAATGCACGTTAGTGTTATCATAGAGAAATAACCAGGTATTCACTTACATTGAAAAGTATGTGCAAAATTTTTTAGTTGGACAGTAGTGCAGTTCCGAAGAAAACCCTTTTTAGCGGAAATCGTGGAGTGCTAAATACAAGCTACCCCCTTTTTAACTAGATTAAGACTCAGAACAGACCGTATCTGGCCCTGAAATTATCCCTCCACCTCCTTTCTCCACGTTTTTTTTTTTTGGACATGCACCATATGGTGCAAGTGTGCTCCCAAGTGCCCCCAGGGGGACATGTCAGTCCAACCTACTCAGAAAGTAGTTCAAGCCAGGGCATTTCCATAGCTTTTTAGTTTGTGTAAAAACAAATTAAGGACCACTACCTCATTTACGTCTACGGGAGGAGGCGACGTCGTCCGTCCAACCGTTTCGCAAGTCACGGTTTTTTTTTCGCCGAGACAAAATCATAGAAAATATTAGACATCTTTGTCTGGACGTTTATTTGTACTGTTCTAAAGACATTGGACGAAGACAATAGAGCCAAATCACAACCAAAATAATATTATGATTTCCATGTGACAAAAAGATCTATGTTTGGGTATCCCGATAACTGAAGTGCTACAAGTGATGCAGCAACAATTAATCTAGCGACAGTTGATCCAGCGACTTGTGGATATCCGGATTCACCGGGCCTCTGATGGCCTCGTGCTGGCCTTTTATATATTTTACTGGTGCATGTGAATGAAATCTGCGGTTGTGTTATTTACCAATGTGTTATTGAATCACCCCATACCAATATACTAGGAACCACACCAGGTAATTTAGTTCATAGATGCCACTTCTGTATATCACAAAAAATACATTATCTGATTGAAAGCCATGTTAAAATTTTAAAAGTGTGCCGTATGTGGAATCCCACATATATTTTCTGGAGAAATCTTTCTATGTACTGCCGTTCGAATCATGTTCACGGCCAGCTAGTGATAGGGCAACCTCGTTGTTCTTTGTTGCGGTTGCATTCGATCTGTGTATCGAGTATCAGTGAAAATATAGGCGAGAGGGTATCGGGGAATTGCAATCGTCACCAAAGCCGTGTGCAAAACCAAAATGGAAGGAAATATCTTCAGGGTTGTGAAAAAGGATAAAGAAACATCATAATATATGCAATTGAAGGGGATATATTTATGTGTGTATGTATATATAACAAAGGTAAGTAACACAGTGTGTTAATTTTCGCATATTCGTCTCTTTGTGATTGAGAGAAGATAGAAAAGGGTATAGTAGAACGTAATTGGTGACAACAAGATGTTAAATTCCGACTCCACTAAATAAGTCAGCTGTAAATTTTGCAACTCTTTCCACCTAAATATCCGCCATTTTGCGATATTTGTCAAAAGAAATTTTGTTCTGACCCACAGAAGATGTTCTTTTTCATTTCACTAATTTGGATCTACTGTAACCATTCTTTCCCTTTCCCGATCGTAGACATGTCATAATTTTCATTTAGTGCTCCGCGCTTGCCACAAAAAGGGGTCTGCACGCTGCGTCCAACAAAAGATGGTAGGTGCAACACTTCTCAGCTGTTTTAGTTTTAACTCCTAACCAAGACTTTTAAAGTCTTAAGGTTGTGGTGCTGCTTAGCCGCCAGTCAACCCCGTCCACCGCTGGCCGTTACTTAAGCACTGATAATACGCTTCCTCTGATATTTGGCATACCGACGGCCTATCATAGTGGGTGGGTAGACACCATTTTTATTTTGACCTTTATCCAATTTCAAGGTCATATTGGCCGCCATCTGGTATTTTGACCCACATGTTCTTCTCAACATCTTATCACAAAAACTGCATGACTGATCATTAAGGCTTAACCAGTTCAAAAGCACGATCGGGTTGATTTTGGAAGAGATAGGAGAATTCAAAATGGCCACCTGCCACCATCTGGCGTTTTTCTTTAACAACGAAAATTCAGATAACTTTACGTATCGTCATCAAATATTAGGCGTTAGCTGACCAAATATTAGGCGTTAGCTGACCATCTGAAAATTATGCTAAATGGCGCACTGGAGGCCGGATCAACGTGGATTTCTGTTGTTCACTAGGCCCAAACCCTTGGGATTGGGGCCTATAGGTTTGGGGTGTCCGTCCGTCTGTCTGTCCGTCTGTCATTGCTTCATACCCCTTTGAATTTAGGGGCGGTTGGGGCCTTCACAAATGCTTGTTGAAGTCAAATAACACCTACCTTCCGACGTTGGATAGGCGTCCGATATCCAACGTAAAAATAGCGAATGGAAGTCGAAACAACGTCTATCTCTTGATGTTGTATGGAAGTCGGGAAAATATTAATCTAGAATCGCCGTCAAGATACAGACATAGAGTGGTCACCCCTCCCCACAGTACCCCCACTCTTGGGTCATTCAGTCACGCAGGATATGTAGAAAGTCGATTTCTAAAAATAGTTTTCAAAAGCAGGTGGGAAAAAAAATGCGCGCTCGTTAAATTCTCATATTTAACATGTTCATTTTGGTTTGTTTTCCAAGTAACCTTTCATGGCTACCATTTCTCCTGCTTTTGCGACTTATACTTCTTTTTGGTCAAAGTCGGGTAAATTTAAGACTGCTGCTCTTTCTGCAAATTTAGTCCGATAGCTTTGAAATTTGGCAGGAATGTACTTCAGAAGCCTATCCATTCAGCTTCTTTGTGGTTTTTAAGAGCTGACAAAAATTGGCAAGAACATTAAAAATACAAAAATGAGACTCTTATAGCACTTATGGTTCAACTGTTTTCAAATTTAACAGGGATGATTTCAGGCAGATCTTTAGTGGGATTGAAATATTTCTGTTATCGGTTCAGCAAAAACTGGCCTAATATTAACGAAAACGGATAAATCAAGAAAACCACAAAAGCTTGCTTGCTTTTGATAACGGCAAAAAAAGTTTCCAGCCACCTAATACTTTTGAGAAAAGAAAAGGTTTAAATTTTAAAAATGTGTAATATATATATATTTCCAAATACCCCTGTATATGTGTGACAGAGTACTTTGTTTAGCAATATTATTCGGCCATGCTCCAGTAAACACGATTCCTTTATGCAGAGCGAGGGGTCTCTTTCGAAAATTGCACTATGGAAGGTTCAATGCCAAAGTTTCTATTTCATGTGTACGCTTTGTATGCTTGTGTGCTAAGATTGACCAATATGTTAAATCCGATTCGCCCTGCGCTGTTGAAAATCAGTGATAATGGGCAGATTATCTAATCTTGATCGGGCCCGCGCCACCGGGCTACTCGAGGCGGGCTGAAGGAGTACACTGAATGGACTGGCCGTCTTGCTCACCCGACTTAAATCCCTTGGAGCTCGTGTGAGATTACTTAGGAAGGGCACTACATCGCCGAGTAACTGCGGAAGAAAATCTCAACGACATTAGAAAGTATCTTTTGGAAGAATGGGACAGAATGCCACAACAGTACGTTAGAAAACTCGTGCATGGCATGCGCAAGCGCTGTGTAGAATGCATAGCAAATAGAGATGGCCACACCCATTACTGAACGGGGATTTCCAAAGTGCAATTTTTGAAAATGACCCCTGCTGTAGAAATTAAGAGTGACGGAATTTTCTGAGAACATATCAGTTATAAGTTTCAACTCAGCTTAGGATAAGTGATCCTGGAAGCAGACAAGAGCAGTCATTACCTCGTAAGTAGACTACATTTTGAAATATTCACAAATTGGTAAGTGGCTAGAAACTTTTTTTGCCGGGTTCATATATTTTGCCCAAATTGGTAGCTATCTCCTTTCATCTTTGCAATGTCTTGGTTTTCATGGCAGGATACAATGTCCGCGGACATTCTTGTTATTGAATTTCACTGACATTCCTGGTTTAGGGGATAAAATTTACAAGGGTATTCCTTTTCGGTTAAAAAGGGCATATTTTTCAAGGCGTCCGAGTTTAGGGGTATCAAAAGGCCATGGACACGAATGGAAACAAATGTGTACGTGAGTACCCCCCCCCCCCCCCCACCCCCACCCCAGGTCCCCAGAATACAGAATGTCATGTGTATATTGTTTTTGTAGGGTGAACTACGCACACCAGCATAGAAGCACCGAAACGTTTGAGAAATCCCCAAAACTGTGATGAAAATCTCAAGCTGTAAGTTAAATTAAAATTAATTAAATTAAATTGGGTTATTTTTATTAAAGCGTTTGAAATTTTAGTTTAAAAAAAAACGTAAAAACACCACACGCCAGAAGTTATAATTTAAACTTCCATCACGCAAAGGTCAAAAGACAACAGTGCTTTTGGATAATATCGATGTTCTTGCGTGTCCTTCGGGAAGACATACAGGTTCTGGTGGGTTCGTCCTCACGAAACCATTTCCGCGCTGTTTTTTCAGGGTCATATTTCTAAAAGATTTTAAAGTAAATATTTGCAACCTTCATAATACATATATATTGTAATGTACAAGACTGTATCATTTTGCAATGTCCCTGGACATTTGTGCTTGAAATGATCTGGAATTCGTTTTAACCGAAGACTAATTAATTATGTAGTGGCCGTTCATAAAGTAACGATGAAAAATTCCAAAAGTTTTGAGCCCTAGTATGCAGAATTTGTACTTTTGTGAGCCCCCCCCCCCCCCCCCCCCCCCGCCATTGACTATTAACAGCGTATGCACCGGCTGAGACGCCCCCCTCCCCGATAGTGCATACTGTATGGATGGTCCATAAAATAAATTCAATTGGTGGTTTTGAATTTGCGCCTAGCATTTTTGTGGTGTTCTTGACTAAACCATTTTTTAATTTGCGCCTAGCATTTTTGTGGTGTTTTTGACTAAACCATTTTTTTTTTTCAATTTGCGCCTGGCATTTTTGTGGTTGTGTTCTTAACTAAACCCTTTTTTCCGGTGGTAGTTATTCTAGAACTAACCTATCCTTTCTGGTGGTGGTTGCTCTTCACTAACGTATTGTTATCCCCTGCCGCCCCAGCCGGGGGCGGAGGGATATAGAAACGCTCGTGTCCGTCCGTCTATCCGTCCGTCTGTCCGTCCGTCCGCAATCCTCTTTGTCCAGGTTGTGTCTTTGTTACTATTCACCGCAGACCAATGAAATCCTACAAGTAAAAAGTATATAACGTGTAGTTGTGCAACGTTAAGTTATTTTTTTATTTCTTTAAAAAATGTAATTTTGGCGTTTTTTAGGCCCCAACCCTTCGGATTGGGGCCTATAGGTTTGGGGTGTCCGTCCGTCTGTCCGTCTGTCCGTCCGTCTGTCCGTCATCGCTTTATACCCCTATGAATTTGGGGGGGGGGCGGTTGGGGCCTGCTTGTGTTTCACAAATACTTACTTGTTTTTTTTAATTTGGACTTTGTCGTTTTCAGAACAAGTTTGTCCAGGCTGTATCTTTGTTACTATTCATCGTAGACCAATAAAACCCTACAGATAGAAAGTATATAACGTGTAGTTGTGCAATGTCAGACTATTTTTTTTATTTCTTCAAAAAGTGTAATTTGGCGATTTTTCACAATTTAGACTTAGTTGCTATATATATATATATATATATATATTGTGGATGAGCGCGGCGGGGGATGTGCAATCTACGATTGTCTTATTTTCTGGTTGTGTTCATGATTAACCTATTCTTTCTGGTTGTCGTTGTTATTGACTAACGTATGTTTTCTGGTGGTAGTTGTTCTTGACTAACCAATCCTTTCAGAATTTTCAGTCGTCCAAATGCAGCACATTTTCTACCAGCGAAAGGCTGCCTCATGGATACCGCGGGGGTGTATGCGAGGAAGGGGAGGCTTCAGTCACGCCTACTGTGTAGTGAGGGTCGATCCGATGAAGCACATGCGTTGACAAAGTGGCTCCAACAACTCTCAGTGTACGACTTGGTGACGGAGAAGTGGGGAAAGGTTGGCAATGAAAAACATGGGTTGCTGGACCGGGGGTGGGGTGGGGGATCATTTCTGCACACAGACCTGACAGGGGAAATGCCCACAAATGAACAGCTTTCAACGTGGCAAATTTTTTTGGCTAAATTCTTGCAAATCATGAAAAAGTCTTGCTATATGAGTTTGAAGTTATAAACTATACTGCGAGTTTTTTTTATATCAATTTTTGTCTATATGATTCATAGCAAAACTCGAATGCATAACTCGCGGATCAGTTTAATTACGAATTTAAAAACAAAAAGGTACATTGAACTTGAATTAATATTTTATGAACTGTGTATTTCGACCCACCCTTTATGCGCCCTTCCAAAAGGAAAGAAAAGGTTATCCCCCCGTCTTAAATGTATTGCCTGTATTTTTTGTGTCATGCTTTATATTTTAAAGGGAATTTTTCACTGTTAAGCCTCATACGTTTTCGTTCATAGATTATTCAACATATACTTTCACGAATATATGCCAATCAACTAGAAAAGTTTCTTGTGTATAGCACTGTTGTTTGTTTTTATACGTTTTGATCTTTTTTTTTTTTTTTTGAATAGAAGTTCTTGAAACTGTGTATACTGCAAGCTCTTGCAAGCAGTCTGTCTCTGTAAGATTTATCCCAACACAAGGTTTTGTAAGCAGTCTATTCGTAGATACTTTTGCAAGTAGCACATATAACAGTAGCATTTGCAAGCTGCGTGTTTTGTTTTTCAATAGAAGAGCTATGGCGTTTTTATTTTATCCGACATTTTGCACAGGAATTCTCGACTTTAGAAAAAATGGAGTGTGTGTCACAGAAAGTATAACATTGTCACAGAGTGAAACATAAAGTGTCACAAAGTGTATGTCGTATACACGTAACACAAAGTTTCAAATAAAAGTGCCCGTTATTTGATCCTAATATGAATTGGTTGTGAAGGGTTACCATGCTCTACTTGGTAACTCAAAAAACTTTTTGGGAATGACCAAATGCAGTACACATAAACTCTAAAAACTATTTGGCAAATGTTTTTGAGTTATGCCTTCTGGGAGATAAGAATTTAAATTATTGCGAATCTAAGCTTTAGAAATCTTGGCATGAATTCCTTCCACGGAAGAAAGCAACATGCGCCCCTGAATCGATGGGGACAGAAGGGAAAACCTATTGCGTTTAATATACTGTCATGATACACCGTTCACAGATTGAGAATAATTTTTCGGTAGCCGCTGGCGTCGGTGTAAAAACCCGTAAGCTGCCGAAGACGGTCGGGCGGAAACCCTGTCATGTGACTCATCACTGCCTCGACCAATCACGCATCAAGACTCATTTCTCCAATAGCCTCTAGCGCGGTGACAACAAAGCCCCCAAGCTATTGGACCAGGCGGTAGCATCTCACGAGTCATCTCTACCGCCTTCGATCACCTCTCATTCGAAACTTCTTCCCAGTGGTTTGCTGGAGCGGTGTTATGGCAGCAATATCATATTAACAAAGACTGAGAGTGCCAAGGTGTTAAGCAACACGCACAGTTTGGTGTGAAATAGGATACTTAATTAAGCAACATTATGAACCGGTTCGCTTTTAACTGATTTTGAACAAAGTAAATCTCCCAGAAGCCATAACATTGTCACATCAAGACAAAAATGTAATGGACAGCAACATATGCGGAATATTCCTTCTAAGGACGTTAAACATTTACTTGACCAGATATTAGAATCCTCAGCTCCAGTCCCAAACCAGTTATTGGTATATTTGCTGACCTTTCTCACAAGCCTCTCCTGTACTGCATTCCGGAAAAATTCGCCTCCCCCGTCCGTACCACTAGGGTGTACAGCACACTTTATTTTTATCAAGTCGAGAAGAGTGCAATTTCTGAAGACGCTACTGCCCACGCTTGTCCCATTCGCTGATAAAAAAAAACAGCTAAAATTTGGTTTCCTTGTCGTAAAATGCAAACGCCAAAAAAAAAAAATGTTAATGTTGTAATCTCACATTCTTAAATTTTCGCAAGTCATAAATCCTGTCACGTGCTTGCAACTTCGTGTATAATAGTAATATAATGTCCACCCGGCGAAAGCTGTAAAAATTCCCATTGGAATATAACACATTGCACAGGTAATACAAGGGGATATAACACGTCTAGTTCTGTTAATTGTATTTGTGAAACAAACGCATATACTTGTTCAAGCTGTGTTGTAGATGTGCACTCGGTGCACATAAACTGGGACGTTTTGATCAATTATTTGCCCTAGAAACTGGGTACGGCTTCACTTGACCAGACCTAAAACGTTCCTCCGTCATGCTCTAGAAGACAATGACTCACCTTGTATTTTTATATATATTTTTTCTAACGCAGTGCTTTCTGCCATTCTGTTCCTTTTCCTGTGTGTTTTATTACGGGCCTGCTTACAGGTAGTGTTTAGTCTGAAGTAAGCCCTGTGCGCTGGAAGACATTCAAATTTTACACAGTTTTTCAAAGTCCAGTTCAAATCGTTGTCTTTTTTCTTAATTGGTAAAGTCTTGGGGCCTGCCTCTAATGTTCAGGTAAAATCCGTAAAATCCTAGTATTTTGCTATAAAACTTAGTAGTTCCTCCCTGACCTGAACTGATCATCAGTCCCTCACAATTCTAGAACCATGAACAGCCGTTTACCGGGTCTGCTCATGGCAACAGTCTAGTTTTGCAGCCCAGCAGCTAGGTTGGGGAGGGGGAGGGGGGAAGGGGGTGTGGTGGGCGGATGTTTCATTTCTCCGTTTACCAAGGACTGCTCTGGAGCTGTTGGAGAACCTTTTTTCAATGGAAGCTTCATCTGGTCGACTACCACTCACAGTCGGGGTGTCGGAAGTCTCCTAACTTCCACGCGTACATCCCCGCGGTAATCCAGTGGGGTAGTCCTCTCGTTGGCAGGGAGTTTGCTGTATTTGAAACGAATGAAAAAGCTGAAAGATGTACTGTATTGTTGTAACGTTATTAGTTATTTCCTAATCCATTTAGTTTAACTTTATGTAACTATGTAATTTGTTATCTAGTTTTTTGTTGACTTTTCAGTAAATCAATTTGAATGCGTTTCTTGTGTTGAATAATACTGCATGCGCTCATATAGTTTCAAAATAACATTCTTGGTACAAGCAATCTTGAGAGTTCTCATCCTCCCACACGCTACTTTCGCCCTCTCGCACGCCCCCTTCGCTTATTTACTTACTTACCGCAGTCACATGTCGCAGGAATCCATGTCTTTGTGCTTTCGGGAGTGGTCAGACACTCGGAGATACCGCACCGCGAGATAGCCGGACCGAGAAAGCAGCCATTGCAGTGGAAGAGAATATCTGCCTTCAACAACGTCACCATCGCTACTTAGTTTTCAGTTATTCAAAGTTATTATATGATAGTGTTATTGTATGATTTATAAGTTGTAATGTTGCTGACGAGCTTCATGAGATTCTGTACATAACAGAGCATGTAACAAGACAGATATATGGACTGAGTTAGCGGTCGTATTTATGGGGCAAAGGGTCTTCTGTAGATGGTTTTCTTGCAGGTGGAATTTCCAGCATATACGATACCATAGACCATGCCGACAACGCTCCAGTTTCAAAATTGCCGCAAAAAATATATATTGGCTGTGACCAACCCAAACGGACAAGAGCATCATTCAGTAAGTCAAGTTGTTTTTTCAGTTGAACGGAGGGGGGGGGGGGGGGGATCTGTCTGTTGGTGTGTAAAATTTGCTTTTATCCCCCCCCCCCGACGATATAGAATCTGTCTATGTCTGCCCGCCCGTATGCAATAATTACGGTGCTCTGTCTAGTCCGAGCCGGTTCGCTTAAACTTAAGTGTTTACGGTATCGTATTATTTTTGAAATCGGCCAAAAGTTGATGGATGGACACTTTGTCAAAAATAGACAGAAAATGAAATATTTTCCACCTAGACTTGGAAATTTACACAGTGGAAATGTATTTATTGCAGAAATCGTATTAAATTGGCGAATTTTACGCATACAAAAGAAAAGCAGTATTTTGCCTGAGAGATACACCAAATAAATCACACTCGATTTGGGACCGATTCGAAAACCACCCTCTACACAGCAAACATTCTAAGGTCGATCCAACTTCGATCTGAGGTAGCAACGTCAACCCCACCAAAGCCACAATACTTTGGTACTATGGTAGTGATTGGGAGCGATCACGTCTTATCAACATCTTTCGCATGACGTTGAATAGATGTTGAGTAAACAACGTTTGTTTAGGCGTTGTTTTTGATCGCAACTAAAAACGCAAATTTCTCCGACCTCTAATCAACGTCTTTGTTGTAACATTGAAACGACGCTGGATAGAAGTCGAAAAATCAACGTTGCATAGACGTCGGACCCACACCCCCTTCCCCCCCCCCCCAAAAAAAAAGAACAAGCTTTGGTTTTCGCTCACATGAGCCATGTTACTTTGCAGGTAGACCAAGAAGTTTTTTTGCCCTCCACTTTTGAAAATATCCTTGGAAATCAACTTCATACGAATCCTGTGGGACCGGTTGATGGGAAACGGGGTGGCACACTGTGATCGTCTCTGTCATGGCGGCGATTCTAGATTAACATTTTCCCAGCGTTTATGCAATGTCGCGTTCTCCCAGCCTATACGAATTGGAGGTATTTTATTTCTTCCCCCCCCCCCCAAAATGTGTGCCTGCTATAGTTTCATTGAATTTATTCAAACTTTTAGAATATTACTCTTCATGTGACGTTTTCTTTAAAACTTCTTTTCTTGCGCACCTCCAAATATTGGTTTGAATGTTTTGTCAAAACAGCTCTTGCAGATGTAATTTTTTTTTTTAGATAACTGCAATGAAAGACTTGGGTGTTTTCCACGCGAGTTCTCCGAAACCATTGATCCTAGGAATATGCCACCTTGCACAGTGAGTATATATATATTGAAGTTGTGCAAAGTCGTGTTATTTTTCAAATCGGTAAAAAATTGCCAAAATGGCGACTTCTTGTGTCCGGTTGGGGTCTGCTCCTTCGACGATGGCTTGTTTCCAAGTGGTTTATGTTAATTTTGTCCGGTTGGGGTCTGCTCCTTCGACGATGGCTTGTTTCCAAGTGGTTTATGTTAATTTTGTCCGGTTGGGGTCTGCTCCTTCGACGATGGCTTGTTTCCAAGTGGTTTATGTTAATTTTCACATTGGATTTTCAGTATGCGTTAATTATCATTTTTGTAGTCTACGCTTTTGCTGTTCTAGGAATCCCAATTCCCCAAACCACATGGCAGTTCGGGTCGGGGCATCCGTGTTCCAACGGACACATTTCTAGTTGTATCTTGCCATAAACTGCCACAAGCAAGATCTTGTATATTACAGTGTTGGTGAAGGACCATCAGGGGTATATTACAGTGTTGGTGAAGGACCATCAGGGACATAAGCCAGTCAACTACCGGAAGCAAAAAGAAATTGTTACAAAATTGGTAATATAGCAGTGCAATTTTGTTTTAGTTGTCTTGCTTGTGACTAATTTGTCCAAACTGGTGCCACCAATTCACAGATTTTGAAAATGTTCTTATTTGAAAATGTTCTTACTTAGTTGCATTGCAATATCCACTGCAGACTTGATGATCTAAAGATTATTGCATATGCTATGCAGTCAAACTGTCAACATGGTCCCTCGTGGGCTGAAGCTGTTATGCACACAAGTTTTTCGAAAATACAAACTTTTTTTTGGCAGATAAATAACCAGCAACGGAACAAGCCAGTAACGGAACAAGCCAAGAACAACGAATCAAGAAACTGAACCATGAAGAAACACAATCACATGGCAGTTCGGGTCGGGGCATCCGTGTTCCAACGGACACATTTCTAGTTGTATCTTGCCATAAACTGCCACAAGCAAGATCTTGTATATTACAGTGTTGGTGAAGGACCATCAGGGACATAAGCCAGTCAACTACCGGAAGCAAAAAGAAATTGTTACAAAATTGGTAATATAGCAGTGCAATTTTGTTTAAGTTGTCTTGCTTGTGACTAATTTGTCCAAACTGGTGCCACCAATTCACAGATTTTGAAAATGTTCTTATTTGAAAATGTTCTTATTTAGTTGCATTGCAATATCCACTGCAGACTTGATGATCGAAAGATTATTGCATATGTTATGCAGTTAAACTGTCAACATGGTCCCTCGTGGGCTGAAGCTGTTATGCACACAAGTTTTCCGAAAATACAAACTTTGTTTTTTGGCAGATAAATAACCAGCAACGGAACAAGCCAGTAACGGAACAAGCCAAGAACAACGAATCAAGAAACTGAACCATGAACCATCACAGTTTCGATTAGTGTATAAGGCTGGGCGCAATGTCAACAGATATTTTTGTTGTATTTTCTGATTTGAAAAAATGTGTCTAGGACAATACCCGACAGGGCAAATCCCGACCTGGACAATACCCGACAGGGCAAATCCCGACCCGGACACCATCCGACAGGGCAAATCCCGGCCCAGAAAAGTAGGGTATAAATAGGGGTATAAAAACGCCTGTTTTCATACCCCTATTTAGAAAAATAGGAAATGGGGGTATGAAAACAGTTTTGGTGAAGTAGTATGAAAACAGTGGCGCGTTGTGTTGCACTCTATATATAATAGAGGTTTGAAAACAGTTTTTGGAAATGGGGTGTTGAAAACACTTCTGGTTTGTGTTTTCAAACCCCTAGGGGTATGAAAACAGTTTCCGTAAGTGGTATAGAAACAGTTTCGTCAAACCCGTCGGTATTGGTGTGTTTCGTCAAACCCGTCGGTATTGGTGTGTTTGCGAAATTAGGTCAAGGTTGAAAGCACACGTGTACTTTGACGAAAGTGTCCTTGACGAAATAAGGTCAAGGTTACTATAAAGTGTCCTTTACCGTCACTGGGGTTTGACGAAACTGTCTCGTCGCTGGGGTTCTGACGAAACGGGTTTGACGAAACTGTTTCTATACCACTTCTTACCCCTATTTATACCAAATTCGACAAAGTTACCAGGATTGACACAATATGACCTGCAACAGGTTGGCGGTGTCGTTAAACCAATCAGATAACTAACTAACTAACTAACCATCCTCGGACAGGGCAACAGGGCAAATCCCGACTCGAACAACACCCAACAGGGCAAATTCCGACCCGGACACTATCCGACAGGGTAAATCCCGACCTGGACAAACAAAGAGGGCAAATCCCGACCCGAACAATACCCAACAGGGCCAATTCTGACCCGGACACTATCCGACAGGGTAAATCCCGACCTGGACAAACAAAGAGGGCAAATCCCGACCCGAACAATACCCAACAGGGCCAATTCTGATCCGGACACTATCCGACAGGGCAAATCCCGACCCAGACATTATCCGACAGGGCGAATTCCGACCCGGACAATATCCAACAGGGCAAAGTCCGACCCGGACAATATCCATCAGGGCAAATCCCGACCCGGACAATATTCGTCAGGGCAAATCCCGACCCGGACACTATCCGACAGGGCAAATTCAGACCCGGACAATATCCAACAGGGCAAATCCCGACCCGGACAATATCCGACAGGGCAAATCCCGACCCGGACAATTTTGACTGCAATTACCTTGACGTCCAGCCTTAATTCCATCATTTTCCGGGCATAATTTAACTACTGATTACAATCGTCTTTACTTTCAAATTGCAATCGACCATTGCAATCAGCAGCTGAACACTTGATGGCAGTTCATCAAGGATAACAATCCGTGTGTAATCCGCAAACCAAGGATAACAATCCGTGTGTAATCCGCAAACCAAGGATAACAATCCGTGTGTAATCCGCAAACCAAGGATAACAATCCGTGTGTAATCCGCAAACCAAGGATAACAATCCGTGTGTAATCCGCAAACCATCACACACATCCGCGTCTACTTACAAAATATTCTTTCTTAAAATAGGTCGATCTGGATGCCATTTCTCAATGTCGGGAATTTGCCTGGCTCCCAAAAAATTGTATGTTACATAAAGAGCTCAGGGTATGTATAACTACCCAAAATAAAAAGGGTTGCCCTTGATGGTGTATGATTAATTGCCCGTTGAGTGATTGATTGCCCAGATTAAATAAAAGTTGTACAGTTAAAAAAGGTAGCTACAATGTAAAAGGAGCTCGTGGTTATCTGGCTAGATGTTAAAGGTTGCACGGAGTTAAAAAAGGTGGCAACTGTTCATGATATTAGAAAACAAAAACAACAGCTTATTAACCATCACAAAAAAATGTTTCACAGGTTCAAGCAATGAATTAATGGTTACACATTTCAAGGTTGCGGTGCGAATACGTAACTTTATGGCTAAAATCCTGTATCGTCAGATAACTTGTATAACAATGTTTAAAAATCATAGCGCGAAAGGGCTTATTGTGAAACTTGAGTGAAAGGGCTTATGGTGAAAGCAGAGTGAAAGGGCTTATGGTGAAAGGCGAGACTAAAAGGTATACACATAAGAAGAAGATCTATGGTAAAAGAAGCGTTAAAGGACTAAAACCGAGTTGGGGCCACGAAGTGTATCAGCAGGCGCTTTTTAGCCGACTATTGTCGCTCGGCTACACATCACTTGTAGGAAATTTGCTGCCCATGGATATGTGTGTATTTCGGGTCCGATTGTGTGTATTTCGGGTCCGATTTTTATGAAATTTGACAAGAATGTTTCCCTCAATCCCTGCTTTTTTTATTTTGCGATATGACCAAAATTGGCCAAAGAGCTAAATTGTAAAATTGCCTAAAATATCGGCCAAAAAGGTAAAATTGCAAAAAAAAACAAAAAAAAAAAACTGCTCCACACTGTGCTGCTTGATGGGCGCCCTTCAGCCGCCTGATCACTGAAAATCAAAGGCGATTTTTTTTCAGTCTTGTCTCCAGTTCTACTTCCAGTCCAAGCCCCAGCCCAATAGTTTTCTTTGTCTGCTATATCTTTAGTGTTGCTGGATACTTTACGGGCATAAAGTGGAGAGTGAATTGCGCGGGAATGTTTGTGTATGTACACTGCGTGCTCCTTCACATAGTCCTACACGTAGTGGCTATTCGCATGCCGTATGCTATACACGTGTAGTGGTTATTCGCACATCCTGTGCTGTGCGTACTGTCCATAACCTGGCACACCACGTTCTCCGCTCCTTGTTTGTGGCTATTCGCACACCGTCTTGCAGGTTACACATCTCCGCACACCGCCTGCTTTGCCTCTCGCTCCCCGATCTGCACGTTACATAGCCCGCCAAACCTGCATGCGCTCCTTGTTTGTGGCTATTCGCACACCGTCTTGCAGGTTGCACATCCCAGCACAGCACCTGCTTTGCCTCTCTCTCCCCGATCTGCAGGTTACATAGCCCGCCAAACCTGCATGCGCTCCTTGTTTGTGGCTATTCGCACACCGTCTTGCAGGTTACAAATCCCAGCACAGCACCTGCTTTGCCTCTCTCTCTCCCCGATCTGCACGTTACATAGCCCGCCAAACCTGCATGCGCTCCTTGTTGATGGCTATTCGCACACCGTCTTGCAGGTTACACATCCCAGCACAGCACCCGCTTTGCCTCTCTCTCCCCGATCTGCACGTTACATAGCCCGCCACACCTGCATGCGCTCCTTGTTTGTGGCTATTCGCACACCGTCTTGCAGGTTACACATCCCAGCACAGCACCTGCTTTGCCTCTCTCTCCCCGATCTGCACGTTACATAGCCCGCCAAACCTGCATGCGCTCCTTGTTTGTGGCTATTCGCACACCGTCTTGCAGGTTACACATCCCAGCACAGCACCTGCTTTGCCTCTCTCTCTCCCCGATCTGCAGGTTACATAGCCCGCCAAACCTGCATGCTCTACACAGCCTTGTATATAGTAACTATTCTAACATTGTACAGAATGTGTGCTCTACTCTATATATAGCTATTAGCACCCAGTATGCTTTGCACACAGCTCCTTCCACCCCCACCGTATGCTCTGCACACAGCCCCTCGCCCCACCTACCCCCACCCCACCGTATGCTTTGCACACAGCTCCACTCCCCTGCCCCCCCCCCCTTTCTTACGGTCATCTGGAACAAGACATTAGTTACTTCCCGCCTTCACCCTGAAGAACAGCTAGCATGGCAGCGGATACGATTTTGAATGTTTCGGGCAGTTGATGACCTTTGATGACCTTTGCAATGACTTGAGAAATACGACCTGAAAATTCAGACATTCATCTCTTAGCTAGACCGAATTTCGCTACCACTTGCAATGGTACAATCTATTTGGTGTTTCGACAAAATTGTCAGCTTCCCAATTATTATATCTCAAATAATCAAATTAAGTTTTCTAACCGTTTTTGAGATAATCGTCAACTTCCGGTTTTTTTAACCATGACTATGACGGAGGAGATCAAGGTCACCTCTTACACCATATCTTTCAGGCCCAAAGGGTTGAAACTAAGCTTAAAATCGCCCAATCTTTAACCATTTTAGAGATAATGGCCAACTTCCAGCTTTGACCTAGACCATAACGCAGGAGATAAGGTCACCGAGGTACCTCTTATTTTGGACGCTTTGGGCCTAAAAGACGTTATATAAGCTCAAAATCGTCCTACCTCTAACCATTTTCGAGATAATTGTGAACTTCCCATTTGTGAGCTTGATCATGAACGAGGTGGTAAAGGTCACCTAGAAAGCTCTTGTAGGGCGTCTTTTAGGCCCAAAGGGTCGAAAAAGCTCAAGAGCTCAAAACCATTTTCGAGATAATGACCAACTTCCGGTTTTTGACCTTGACCATAACTGAGGAAGGCAAGGTCAGCGAGGTACCTCGTAAAAAACGCCTTTTAGGCCCAAACCGTTTTCGAGATATTGGTCAACCTCCGATTTTTACCTTGACCATGACGGAGGTCAAGGTCACCGAGGTACCGCTTATAGAATATCTTTTACTTTCAAAGGATCGAAAATAAGCTCAAAATCGCCCTGTCTGTAACCGTTTTCAAGATAATGGTCAACTTCCGGTTTTTGATCTTGACCATAACGCAGGAGGTGAAGGTCACCGAGGCACCTATTATATAACGTCTTTTAGGCCCAAAGGGTCGAAAATCAGATCAAAATTGCTCTAACCGTTTTCGAGGTAATGGTCAACTTTCGATTTGAGATTTTGACAATGACGCAGGCGGTCAAGGTCACCGAGGTACCTCGTATATAACGTCTTTTCGGTCCAAACGGTCGAAAAAAAGGTCATAATGGCCTTGTCTCTAACCGTTTTCGAGATTATTGTCAATATTCCGGTTTTTGACCTTGACCATGACGCAGGTGGTCAAAGTCACCGAGTTGCCTCTTATATACCGTCTTTTAGGCCCAAAGGTTCGACAATAAGCTCAAAATCGCTGTATTTCTAAGCTCAAAATCGCTCTTTTTTAACGGATTACGATATACAAAGGTCACATGACTTTAACCGTGACCCTTAATGTCTGGATTCAGTCCACGATGTTACTGCCTACTGACACCGTAGACGTGTTGAAACAAGGATTTGAATGCTATTTCTAGCAATTTTTCGTGAGGAGTAGGGATTTAAAAAAATATTTTTGATCTCAATTTGACTTTAACCATTAAGGTCAAGGTCAAATTTTTTGCGGATTTAAAGACAACTCATTTCCTTCTATGTCTCTGCCAAATACCGTTTTTCTACCACAAACCCTGCAGGAGGAGTTTTCTGGAAACCACTAATTCTCAGAATTCTTGGCAAAGCATACCCATTTGCAAGTTTGCAAGTGGGAACAGTCTGGTGTTTTTTTCTTTGTTTTGGAAGTTCTACTAAGGAACAGAAGTAAATGGTTAAGTTTTGAAATATACAAGGCTGGCTGCAATGTAGACAGATATTTTTGTTGTATTTTCTGGGTAAAAAATGCGTCTAGGACAATTCGCGACAGAGCAAATCCCGACCCAAACAAGTGCCTGGCAAGGACAGGGCAAATCCCACACAATTGCCTAGCAAGATCAGTTTTACCAATTTTGAAAAAAAAACACAAAAAAGTTGCCATACATACAAAAAATAGTGCTTCTAAATTGGCCGTGATAAAATTCATTACCCTGTACCTTTAAAACTATTAAATTAAACGGGGGTCGAATGGTAATAGACAAGGCCAGTGCGGGGAGAAATTGACCTTGTCTGTCACCACTCGAACAACGTTTAATATTTTTTAATGTCTGCAATGATCCTGTCTTGAAATACCCAGTCGGGATATTGCCCTTTTGGGAATTGTCCGATTTCTTCCTAATTTGGCAGGAATGTTCCTGGGATAATCCTCCATGCAGCTTGTGTTTTTTGGAGATTTTTGATCAAAATTGTAAATAATTGTAAACTAAAGTAAATAATACGACTGCATTGTAATTTAACCAGAATGCTTCCCCCCTCCAAGTCCGTGCATCAGACTTGTATTTTGTTTGGCTTTGTTTGACAATAATTGGCCAAAAAAACATGCTCAGAGATGAGTGATCAGGCGACTGTTTAGTGCCCGCCTCGATAGACCACTCTGGTAAGATGTTAGACTGTGAATAATATCATTAGCAGTTTATATTTCACTGCGTGCGCTGCTTCTTGCATCATGCACATAGTGACTATTCGCATACCGTATGCTATACACATGATGTATATTCCGGGAAAGAGTGAGTTCTGCTCCGTGCATAGCTAGCATGCAGTGGCTATTCGCAATTCCCACCCTGTACCGGGAAGTTAGTAATAAATTTAAGCATGCTTATGTTCCCAGAACTGCTTAAAACGTTGGCAATCTCGTGGGGTTTGGGTGAAGGGAAAACTTGTATACAATTTTTTTTTTTTTTTTGCAGGCAAGTTTTTCTATGTATCTATGTATCCCGTCTCAATTTTTTACTACTTTTCTTTGTGGAAATATGGCCCACTTACGCAGACAAATATCTGTTATTTTATGGTTGTTTTTGCAAATTTGGTGAATCAATTTTCTTTATAATTTTTGTATTCTCTTTGAAACTTCTAACACTGGTGCCTCCAGTGCACCGGAGTCGAATCCTGTCATTTTTGGCCTTTCGCCAAATTTTGGCGCTGTGGTGACAGAATTTTTGTGCATTTATTTCATTGTTTTAAGTTTTGTGTTTGTGATGGATTGAGAGCTGTGGATTGAACTATGCGAATATTATTGGATATATGCAAATTATACTGTAACAAGGCAATCTACTGGCTTAAACCAGTCACGTGGTGTATAACTGCCTGAACAAATACAGTATAGATAGCTTAAAGCAATCCAGTTAGAGGGGCCCATGTCAATTGAAAAGGCTATTCGTGTGCCATGCATTGATAATGAGAAAAATGTGTACTAATATAAGACAGTGTAGCATAATAATAATAATAATAATAATAACAATAATAATAATGATATGTTAGAAACACGTTTTCCATCTCCAACTCCAACGGTTTCAAGATAATAATCGACTTCCAATTTTTTGTCTTGACCGTGGTCAAGAAGGTCAAAAGCCACCGAGCTATCTCTTAAGTAACGTTGTTTAGGCCCAAACAGTCGGAAATGAGCTCAAAATCGCTCCATCTCTAACCGTTTTTGAGATCAGTCGTGCGATCGCTAACGGCACACGAGGTCACGGGACCTTTGACCTTGAACCTACACGCTCAAAATTCAGGGTGCAGGGTTAGACCCTCGTGATCATGTTTAAGTATTCAAATTAGGATTTGAGTACCTTTTCTTGACACCTTTCGTGATATATAGGAATTTTGAAAAATATTTTGACCTCACTTTTACCATAACCTTTGAGATCAAGGTAAAAAAAATTTGGGGTTTCACCGAGACCTTATGATTGTCTATAAGTGTACCTAATATGAAGCTCCGCTGACTCCAAAGCTAGGAGTTTTGTGTAAATCATTTTATTAAAAAATAGCTTTGACCTCATTTTGACCTTGACCGTTGAGGTAACAAAATTTGCGAATTCACCAAGACCTTGTCATCCCTCTACAAGTGTGCCGAATTCCGCATACCTCCGTCAAATAGTGTTTTCTGGAAACTCTCCAACAACAAAAAAAGGGTAAAAAAGCATCCCGAAAAACCTGTACACAGTTGCAAACCTATGTGGTGCAGATGTGCACCATTTAATTATTTTTGAAATCGAATCGGCTTAAGACTGGAGCGTCGGTGAAAAATATAAATAGTTACACGTTTTACATCGAGATTGGAGTTTTGTCCAGGTAAGATCTCAGAAACTATAAAGCCAGAAAAAACATCAAATAAATGCACCTTTTATGTCGTAGGCGAAATGAACACCAGTTAGAATCTGCAGCCCAGAATGCTATTAATGTTTGGGATACGCAAAACAGTTAATAATATAATTCACATTTTCACCAACTATCAGTTGTATTTTGATGGAATCGCACAGTCAGTATGTATTTTGTTACTTTGACGCCACCTGGGCACGGTCGCTTGACGATCATGTTCGTTGTTGTTCAACAACCAACCTCTACGGCGGTTCGGTTTGTTGTGTATAATACCTTTTTACTCCACGGACCTACTGGGGATGCACGAAAATAGTACCCGTATGAGAAATCGTGTACAGGAAAAAAGATATTGATAGATTCCCAGTGTTTGCGTATATGTTACAGGGAATCTGTGTAATTAGGGATTTCATGAAATCCCTTGGGAATTCGTGTAATGAACAAGCTCATATTGATTATAAACCTATTTTGAAAAATTATCCATTCAGGAAGGTTGTTTAGTGGTTCGTCAAAACTGTGTATCCCTTTTCACATCGAAAGGAATTGGAATTTATTACATTACCATCCAAAATAGCAGAATCTGGCGTGAAATGTGACATAAGTTACATAGGATAAAAATATCGCTAAATTCAGGTACTGAAGTATCTCATGAACGATAGTTTGGCAATCGAGTGCTTTGAGTATATTAATTCAAAATCTACTATTAATTTCGATAAAATACTACATTGCAGACATGAAAATTCTCAATAAAAACATCGAAATTGATTGAACAAAATATTACACGAATCCACTAGGGATTTCATGAAATTCCTAATTTCACTGATTCCCTGTAACACATACACCACAAAACAGGCCATAACGCCCTCCTTTACTTTATCTACTATTTGAATGCCCCCGCTGATCTAGTGTTCTCAATACTTCAGCTACCACCTAAGCTCCTCTATTTCTACTTCAAAACTATACACATTTTTAACACTTTGCTGGTTATTTATAAATTCAACAGAAAGGTGTTAAATGGGATTTGAAATATTTTTTTCCAAATAAAAAATAATCATTGATTTTTCGCCCAAAGATTTTTCTCTATCAGTGCAAAATTTCAAATGAAAGGAGTGCGTAACACGTCCTTTATAGTTGCTATTGCCGTTTGCAGTTTGATATGGGAACAAGACCACAATTACTCCCGCCTCCGTTGCCCAATAACAGAAAGACCATTAGCACGGTAGCTGTAGGTTTTTTTTTTCAATCAAATAAATTAATTTTAGATATCAATAATTGAAAACCAACTTTGATATTTAAAATTCTGCAGAAAATACTTCAGGTTAAATCAAATGTCTCAAAATATTCTCAAAATTTCCTTTCTAGACATTAAAATAAATTCGAATAAGGCCTGAAAAAAATAGTTTCCTATTCCAATTTGTTTTTACTTGATCTTGCTGAGATCTTGTTCTTTCTCGAAAAATTTGGACACGGTCTGAGCCGAACATTTTTAGACCCCCACTGGGCGGGCCCGGGGTTCTATAGATTGCCCTTTGTCCGTCCGTCCGTGTGTCCTTGTGTCACACTTTGGATGTTGTTTTGTTTCCACACAAGTCCTCCAAAACTATTTACCCTAGGCATATGCAACCTTGCACAGTGGAAATATATATATTGCAGTTGTGCAAAGTCGTGTTATTTTTTAAATCGGCCAAAAATTGCCAAAATGGCGACTTCTAAAAAATTGTGCTTTTGCTCAGATAACTCCGATGTAAGACTTGAGTGCTTTCCACGCGGGTTCTCCGAAACTATTTATCCTAGCCATATGCTACTTTGCACAGTGAAAATATGTATATTAAAGTTGTGCAAGGTTGCATTATTTTTCAAATCGGCCAATAGTTGTCAAAATGGCGACTTATCAAAAATTGTGCTGTCTTCGAGATAAGTGCCATGTAAGACTTGAGTGCTTTCTACGCGAGTTCTCCGAAATTATTTGGTCACGTATTGGTAAAAAAATTGCCAAAATGGCGACTTGTTGTGTCTTCGACGATGCTTGTTCTTCTTTAACAATTTCCCAAATTCTTGTCAAAATTTTATTGCCAAATATAGTTTAATGTTTTCGCAAAACATCATATGACACAGCACCCGAATTCATGCTCCAAATTTAACAGGTTTTAACATGCACGTTCCAAAAGGTGCGAGCACAAAATTTTAGTTTAAATTTCTCCTCTAAACGTCGATTTTCCGTAATTTTCTGGCTTTCGGGTAAATTTATTTGTCTTTAAAATTTTGTCCATCCGGCCGGCTGGTTTTCAGAGTAAATAAACACCGCGTGAAAACAAATTCCCCGCTTTTCGTGCGCGGCCATGTCTATGGAAATAGACCTCACCAGGCAAACATATCTCGCTCCAGTTTTGCACAACTTTTTCTGAAACCTTTGAGAGAACTGAGCTGTCAAATAAGGGGATAAGGGGCTCCTAATTGCGTTTTTCAATGCTGGCTAAAAGAGAGCTAGTCTCAAAAGCGACAGAAGAGGCAAACAAAGCTGATGACAAGAATTGTTAATCTGACACGAAAACTTAATGAAACTGGTTCAAAACTTGCGTTTCAATGAGTTTTTCTCTCTTTGACTGGTTACCACTTGGGAACGCAAGCTCCAAATGATGTTAAGTTATTATTTATAGACCGTCCTTTCTGTTATCAACCTTTCCCAGACACTTTCTCCTGCATGGGGATTGCAGTGTAAACACGCACTGTTGATGTTGAAAACAAGGCGCTCCCAAAAAAAAAGTCGGACAAAACCATGCATCCAGCAAACATAACGTCGTCACTCCAACGCAGCACGATAATTGAATGATAACGAGATCATGTTATCATATTACCATAAAACCGCTTTCAAAGAAAAGTCCCAAAATATTTATGGAAAGTTATATTTTCTAAAGGATGTTGCATGAAGTAGAATTCACTTTCCATGTTCATTTTTTTCAATAATTTCAAAAAGAGATGATATTTTTGCCTTTTCTCCTACAGCGCCAGAACGCTGTCCTCTTTTTCTGGTGTGAAGTGGCCATTCCCACCAATAGAGGTGAACTCAACTGAGTAAACGCTGGATCAAACAACGCCTACCTGCCGACGTTGCAAATACGTCGAATATCCGACGTCTCAACAACGTTGCGTAAAGGTTGCAAAATAAAAACTTTTAAAATTCTCATATTTTACGTATTCCTTTCGGTCTATTTTTAAACTGACCTGTCATGGCTACCATTTCCTGTGAGCGATAACACAGGGCTGTTTTCAGCACAGGCGGGTCGCAGGCTATACCTATCACTTGTGGGGTATCCGTCGTCCGTTGTGTGTGTGTGTGGGTGTGTGTGTGGGTGTGTATATGTGTGTAAACAATTTTTTAAAAAGCCACTCTTCCTACATTTCTCTTCCGATTCCGATTCTAAATTTAGCAGGAAGGTTCCGCTGGAAGTCCTCCGCACTTATATTTTTGGAAATCGGTCTAAATAGTGGCCAGGTTTAAGAAAACACAAGCATTCTACTCTTCCCACAAATCCCGCCCGATGGCGTTAAAGTATGAAATGAATATTGATCTCAAGTTCTCTGCATCAGGCTTATATTTTGTTTGGCAATTTGATCAAAACTGCATTAATATTGGCAAACCTGTCGAATTGCAAAAAAATCTCAAAATGCTGCTATATATACAGGCCCATCCTATATCATCTGTTAGGGATTCGGAATTGTAGGGTATATGCTCTAACTTTTAATCGCCCCAATAAAGTTTGAGCATCCCGAGGATCAATGATATCGATATGTATGGGCACATTGTAAACTGGCTAGAGTACAATGATCTGAAAATTAGGGTGCAGGACATTTGACCATCCGCCATTTGACCAAGCCTCAGTTTGAACATCCCCTAAAGAAAAAACGGACATTTGACCATATTTTACAAAAAGTACCAAAATTCAAAAATACTTTTAAAAAAACATTGGAAATGCCAATTCAAAGAAGGGTTAGGTTTCATGAAGTAGATTATGTGCTCATCCCATCTCTTTCATTTAGTGTCACTGCGTGTCGCATTTACCCGGGTTAATCTTTACACTCCGGCAGTGTGGTAATAATGCCAGACGTGGGGGGAGCAGCAAACTCCGTACTACAGCGTTATAACAACAAACAGCAAAACACTGGAGTTCTTGACAGGAATTGGCCAGAAAGTACGATTTGGACAGTAACTATTTAGTGATTTGAGTGTACACTTTGAGAGGAATTGGACACGTTCTATGACTTCGAAAGTAACTTTGGTTAATTCTGCGTGTGTTATTTTGTTTCTGTAGTTAAATCAATTAACTCCAAAAGGTGGTCAAATGTCCCTTTGATCATTAAGGGGCTGGTCAAATGGATGGACAAATGGCGGGTGGTCAAATTTAGGGTGGTCATTTGTCCCGATGTTCAAATGACCGCCCCCCCCCCCCCGAAAATTAGGTACATAACAACTGTTTCTTTCCTCTTTCTTTCTTTCTTTCTTTCTTTCTTTCTTTCTTTCTTTCTTTCTGTCTTTCTTTCTTTCTGTCTTTCTTTCTTTCTTCTTCTTTCTTTCTATCAGCCTTTCTTTCTTTCTTTCTTTCTTTCTTTCTTTCATGGCAAAAAGAAGAGCCACTAACAATGGTGTACTTTTTTCTGGTGAGCGATAATCTTCAAAAAACTGTTTTGTTGTGGCTCTTTATTCGTCTTAAACGTAACGGCAACAATTTAGCAAAAGCAAAAAATGATCGAAATTGACACCGAATATTCAGGACGTAATTACAATTACATTTGTATCTGATCTTCTTGTCCTGTCCTGTTTCGTGAAATTCATAGAATGTGAAACTCAGGACATCTCCTATTATAGGGAAAATGTGTTTGAAACCGAATAACATAAATAATTTTTGTGGTAATTAAAAAGGAAACAACGAAGTATGATCATTATCACATCTTCAAATTATCATGCATATTATCATTATTATTATTGACGAGTGATACAATTAAATAAACTAACAAAATTTACAATCCATATTATTCAATGTCTATATTTGCTATGTTTTATTCCGTTGCATAATTCAGAGAATAAATACACGGGATCTAGGCGGTCTCCCCCCCCGGCGGTCTCCCCCCCCCCCCGGCGGACTCCCCCCCTACCAACTCCCCCCTGGCGATCTCCCCCCGTAGGCTGACTCCCCCCGTCCTTCTCCCCCCCATGACAGATTTTTTTTAGTAAGTAAAACTTAAGTCAGCAAAACTTGTACATTTCATTCCTTTTTTTATTCTTAACTCACCTTTCATCTACTTTTACATAATCATCACTAGGAAATTAATCTGCTTTAAAATCCAATAACGAAATTACAATCAAACACTTACTGTAAACTGATTTTTCAAATGCGATCACGAAATTTAATTTACAGATCACCAGCTTTACTGTGTCACCACCTTACTGCTTTCCTCGTATAGTCGTAATGAAGGCCATCTTGATGTGATAATTTGGCTACTTTTTCGTGAGGTTTTATACGGCCATCTATGTTCTCCGGACGAAAATCTGATATCCATAAATAAACCAAACTACTCCGGAAAACATCATCATCAGTAGCCTACTCTGGCGGTGATGGCTAAGAAACAGTTGCAATTCTTGTACATGCAATGAGCATAACACTAGATCCGACGTTTCATTGATTAGGTCAAAAATTCATTATATCAATCACTTAATTGAACAGATTAAAGAAACATCAGTAACCCTTTAGTCTTCATACATCAATAAGGAAAGCAAGTTTGAGGGGGGAGAAGGAAAAAAAGGAGTGAAATATACAAGTTTTGCTGATGTAAGTTTTAAAAAAAATCTGCCGTGGGGGGGAGAAGGACAGGGGGGAGTCCGCCTAGGGGGGAAACCGCCGGGGGGGGGGGGAAGCGCCAGGGGGGAGACCGCCTGTTCCCAAATACACCAGCCAATACGCTTATTGGGTCCCAAATGGGGCTGTATAAGTGTCTCATGTTGTTAAATTAAATTATCCTGACATTTTATTGCATAAAATGTTCTTTTACGGGTAAAGCCGAAATTCGCGTTCTCCAATTTATATGGCATTTGGCTTGTAACTTGAAAAGAATCACTCAAGCCAGAAAAAAAATTTTGATTGCAGCTCGAATAGTACCATCCTATAGATGCTGACCAGTCAGATATGAGTTGGAACTAGTACAAACCTTATTCAAGTTCTGCTCCAAGTACCAACCACACCCAGGTTAAGAGGGAATGGTGATGGAGGGGGTGGGGGTGGGAAATGAAGAAAACCAATTGCGCTTTTCTCGTAAAGAGCGTTTTACAAAATAAAACTTTAGATTTACTTTACAAAAGCTCAGGATTCGCTTATCTTCATTTTTATATGGGACGAGAAACTGGTGTAGGGCTAACCTGCGTGTTGAACTGAGCCGATAATTTTCCTATTAATTCAGCTTTTACTCTTAAAAATGAAGAAAGTAAAAAAAATAAAACACTGTAAAATGTCAGTTTATGTGTTTTAATGTGCAAAAAACTTCATTAATAGTCACATTCAGTTGACTGTTAAATGAGAAGGGAGGACTGGCAGGAGGGGGGGGGGGGGGGTGCGGGGCCCTGAGTTCACAAAGTGATCCCACTCCTGTGTGGAACTTGAGTGACTGAAAAGATAATTGGCGTTTTACTCGCATTTTGCACTTTATAAATGCATGCTGTGATTTTTTTTACAGGTCTTTGCATTTCAAGAATTAATATACCTAATGTGTCATATATTGATACTGGGAATAAATATGGCATTTTGTACAGGCAGATTAGATAAACGGATTGCTCTATAGGTGAAAAGACTGTTGAATTTTATTCTCACATGGGCTCCTGTGAATGCCTGGGTCACATGTCGGGGTAGGGCTGGGCCGAAACAATTGAGTTTTACTTAAACTTGGCATAATTCGCGAAATATAAGTTTATTTTATATTGCCTGTATGGTTTATCAATCAGAGGACCATCCAAAAAGCATGTACTTCACAAGTAGATGGGGTAACGCGACCCACAGTGCCGTTGAGGGTTTGCTTAATAAAATAAGTGTGCAAAATCCTGTGGTAAAATGGAGGCTGACGGGAACCGAATGGGGGAGGGGGGTTGGGCGGAGAGGTGGGGTGTGCTGCTGAAAAGGTGGCTCCAGAAAGCGATTAAACCAAAATGGTTGTGCTAAACGTTAGTTGGATTCTAAAAAGACAGGTCGTTAAAGTGTTTAAAGGTTTCTTGCGCAAATATTTCAATGAAAGGTATCTAAACACTTTTGTTGAACATAAAATTTTAAGCTAATTTCTTATGTTTTAAAAACATTTTTGTAATTAACTGAAAACAACCCCCTACTCAGCTACCCTACTCAGCTTGAACCGTAGTGATAATTACCGTGTAAAATACTTTCTCTGTTTTTCATCAGATATCCGCATCATGAAAATATCACTTTTTAATGCTATTTTCTGAGAAAGTCCCGTCTTAAAAATATGACATTATAATGAAACATATGTGTGTCATATAGCTATATAACTGTAAAGTAAAATCTATACGGAAGACTTAGTTACTGTGGTATCGTGCGTGAAAGTGTAAACGGAGTTCATGTACATTTCGTCCTATATTTCATTTCAAATGCAAAATGGAAAATGGAAAATCGATTTGATTTTCCATTTTTCATTATTAAATTACAAAAGAAATTGAAACACAAGAAATAGCTATTTGAAATTTCTATATTTCATCCAAAATGAAAAACGAAAAATCAATTAGCGCTGAAGTCGCCGGTAAGCGACGTAAACAAACACATGTGGTATGATGCAAGTTCAATATATCAATTATCCAGAAATTACACATATAACGGATGGGTATGAATCCGGGACACCTCGTAACCGGACATCTCGTAACCGGACATCTCGTAATCGACATCTCGTAACCGGACATCTCGTAACCGGACATCTCGTAACTTTTGGAAAAATCTTACAGCTGAGAAACTGGTTATTTCTACAATTAAAAGAACACAATCTTTTTCACAATATTCACTTTATTTACCAAAGCTTGTACACCTAAAGAAGTGAAAAAAAAACAAGCAAGTAAACCGAACATAAGTTATAGACAATTCAACACCAATAAACCAATATTATATAGATCAGTTCACTAAATTTAAATCTTAATCCGACAGGTTGATCCTAATCCTTACTTGCCGCAATTTGGCGATGATGTGGATTCAGCTCACAAGCTTTCATCTTACTACATCTATAGATTTTCTTATCCTAATCTGTTGTTAAATTTTAATCTGAATTAATTGTCCTAATCTTGCCGTGATTTGGAAATGATGTGGATTCATTTGGTTATCTTTTATCTCAACAGATCTGTAGTTTAACGGATGATAATCCAAATGTTAATCATGCTCAAAATTAAACAAAAATCTCCAATCTGATATATTCATGAAAAGTGGTACTTGCAATAAAGTTAAATTTATAAAAAGAGATATAAAAAAGTCATTGAAATTTTCTGGTTACGAGATGTCCCATTTCTCCAAAAGTTACGAGATGTCCGGTTACGAGATGTCGGTTACGAGATGTCGGTTACGAGATGTCTGGTTACGAAGGTGTCTGGATACCCATGGGTATATGTAACGTCTGATAAACAAAGAGCTGTGAAAAATCATAACATTGATTTGCAAAAATACCGGTAAAATGCCACATTTCTTTTTCACTTAGTGCATAAAGAAATGATATGTTCAAAAATATATTACAAATTGTTGTTTCTGACGTCAGTTTCAGAAAGAAACATAAAAACATGAACAACAACGTTTATTTCATTTGGTAAGAAAATCGAGCCCCAGTAGTCTGAGTAATCCGGAACACCTTGCTAATCCGGACAAAGTTAGAGATAAGAGATTTGATACTCCAAAACTACACATTTGCACATTGCAGACCTTCTCTGACGTCCAGGAAGCGGGATGCTTTTTTCTGCCTCTTATTTTCTAAAAACATGCTAGAAAATCAAGAATTGTTGCCTATGTTTTAGTATCAGCAGTATACAACACAAGTTCATTGTTAATTCATGACTATGTTTGACATGTGGACATTGATAGATGTTTATTTGCAATGTTCAAAGCAGAAGGCTGATTAATGGATTGTGATTCAGTATATATATGTGCTGGTTGTGATGGCATGCTTACAAGTGTAGACATGCCACCGCTGAACATTTCATTCAACTTTAAACGGCACAGCTATATTTTGCGTTATTTTTGCTATATTCTCCAAATATATTTTCCAGTGTATTGTTATTTAAACTTTGTGTCATTGCCTCTTCACTATCCTCCATTAAACTAAGTGCATTTTGGAAATAAATTTATGAGCCCAAAGGACAAACTATGTATATCTAGACAACGTGTCCTGAAAACAGGCTGCAAATTATTGCACAGTATTCGACTTTCATAGTTACAAATGCAACGTTTTGGTGAAAACTTATTACTGATCTGTGGTACCTGCAATAAGCCGCACGACACTGTTTACACTGTCATACATTGTATATATATATTTAGAATTTACCACACAGCAGTAAAATACAAATTAGCGAAAAAATATATTACGTGACAAATTTTCTCATTACTACATATAATCCTTTTTCCAATTGGTTCTCAGTGTATTCAGTCTAGCTGATAATTAAAGTGATTCTTTTAGAGGCAAGCTATGGGTAAAATAATTATTTATTGGCTGATATCGTGCAATAATTTTCGAAGTTAATGCCGGCTCAAAACGTTAAAATTTGATGTTAAGCGTTAAAATGTATGCGACAACCAAATATGTATATTTTATTTTAAAAACTCGTTGCTGCTTTTATTACAAATATCAGCTTTGATTTTACAACAGTTTTCTTGCTTAAAATAAAATTGATGTTAAAACTGTAATGTAATATATTGTATAGTAATTTAATCTAAATGTAATCCCAGTTGTTTTTTCTAAACATCAGACTGCGAAACTACCAGAAAAAGTAGTTAATTCATGTATTAGCATTCAAGTAAATTGTTGCACAAAATACATGGAAAATCTACTAAAGTATGGAGCATCGAGTTCCGTTCTTTTGGAAACATGAACTTAAATGAAAAATATCGAAGTTTCACTGTCAACATTGTATAGATAAAGGAGACAGCTATACTACGGGCTACTTTAAAAGCTACATTCAGTCTGGGAAATAATTACACCAATAACATTAATAGGTAAAGACACATGACTAAATAAATTTGATAGATTACGTTCCGGAAATTGGATTATAATTGGCAAAATTGCGTTTGGGAAATGCGCCTTGGGAATATGAGGCTTAATTTAAAATTAAAACCTAATTACTAAAACCATGCATAAAATGTTAGAGTTTTAGGAAGGCGTGTTTCGGGCTGTATTTTCAATAATTTATGCTAAAAGATTATGATAATCAGAGTACAAGTGGAATAAAATACCATTTTACATTGCTGATACACACAGCAAAATATTTTACTACACAATATGTACTTTAGTATCAAATCGCAATGCTTTAACAAAAAAAACCCCACAAATATCAAAACATCTTTCCCCCCTTAGGAACAGTCTTAAAAGCTTTTGTATATTCCCTTTGTCGGATCTCGTTAAAAAGGAGATATGAACTACAGCACATATTTTGCTCATCGCAAGCGACGAGGAAATATCCATTTAGATTTATTGAAGGGCATAGCCGGTAAACGGGCATTCTTAACTGTTCTGCTCAGGTCTTCACTACCTGATCTATATGTCTAAATTGCGCCTTATCTAGTCACAATTTTACCACCAGCCGCATCTCCGCCAACCCTCCACCCACTTCATGCGTTGTAATGTTTGGATATATTTACTGGCTGTTGGCCTGTTTTTTCGACACTTGTGATACAGTGTTTAATTCACACGATTCTATAGTGTATGTGAATATATTCCCATTTCAATCCAATATTACCATGCACCAAATAACAATTTCCAACAAGCCCTTTCCTAATCAACAACTACCTGATCGACACACGTCCCGAAGTAAAAAGTGCGTTTTGATCGAAAAACCAACGTGAACTTTTCGACGGAGGGACATATTTTGCTGTAGTTCCCTCTTGACCATGTTTTATTCCTGTTGTTCCATAGTTCAGATTCCTTTTGTAATGGGTGCAAAGTTGTATTTTGCAATCTTTTTAATCTATTTATATGTAAAAACTCACAGCACTGCCCTAGTTATACGCGCTATTTCAGTTCTGCATTTAAATTTGCTTTTGCCTATCTGTGTAAATAAAAAACCAAGCATTTGACGATCTGAAGTACAAGTGATGCGCCAAGAATAGAGATATCTCGAAAATTGTCCTTGAACAGCGAAAACGCTACAGTAACTTGAAGTCCAATAAAGCCAAATCACTGACAAAAAAATGGTCATTGGCTCATTTTTTGTACTAATGCGAAATATTTCAGTCAATAATATTGCAAAAATAGTATCAATGTCTATTTGGCTCGTATTTTATAGTCCTTAAATGAAATAATGTAAAGAAACGAACGTGCTCTGTCATTGACGTAATCACTCTAATAAAAGCAATATTCAGCAAAATCACATGGTGTGCTGACTACTTAAGGAGATCGAAACTGCCAGTAAGAATAATACAAAAAAAATAACTTTCAGAACTTTTTATTAGTGAAGCTTGGAGTGAAGCTATCAGTTACAGAAAGTTTGAACTAACACACCCAAAAATGTACAAATGTTGCGGATATAGTTAGTAGTAAGATAATCAACAAATCATTTTACTTCAATAAATACAATGGTGGTTAAGAATATCCTTAAATTGTATCAACAAAACACAATGAATTACAATCCAACTATCAGTGATTTTGTAATAAAACCGAATAGTTGTCAATAATCTTACAGACTATGGCTTTACCCTTTGAAACTTGTGCAGCAATTATTCTTCATGAGCAATTTTTGGTTGTATTTTTAAAATCTATGCTGATTATTAAAGCTTGGCTATGTGATTTTCTTTAGCCCTAAAACCTCAACCATATGTATCTACTAAGTGCTCTGATACAAATGTGTCATAAGGCAAAATTATTATGTACAAAAATAAAGTACTTTTTAAAGCATAAGGTGCAAACGTAGTATAAGAAATGTGTTGCACTTTCTGCATACTCGTTTTAATTTTTAGAAGAATATAGTTAAACATTGACTATGCTTTAAAATCGTCATCTAGAATACTCACGAATACAAGATTAATATGTGTACTTTAGACACCCTGCTCTGCCTTGTTAGCCTGAACCCTTAACAAAACAAGACTTACAATGTGCTAACACTTGTCTGTGTGTTTGCTTTGAAGGAAGTTTCTTCAAAATTGAGATCTTTAAAGGCAATTGGTTACTGACACCAAATAGTCTAACTCAGTCAACCATTCATGACATGTTAAGTATTGCATAGGCTTGAGTTTGATGACAAATTACATGTTCGAATAGGCCTTGTAAGTACGTTTAGGGTGTAAACGAGATTAATGTTTAAAAAATGTTGGCAAAATGTTTAAATTTATAAGAATCACAACAATCCCTTTATGCCTTTTTGCTGCATTTATAGTATTAACAAGTTTCACGCAAACAAAGAGTAAGCAAAAGCTAAGAATTTTGCAAAAAGTGGAAGGAGTTGAGAGAGGGATTCGCCTCCAGAGACCTAGGTTTAGAATAAAAATTGTACTTGTTCTACTAACAACTTTAATACAATTAATTGTTTAACAGATTAGTTGAACGTTTTTATATTTTAGTGTGTCTTTTATAATCTATGACGTCTTAAAATTTATGAATTTTCAGTTACAGATCGATTTCTTTTTATTGCTACTGACATATTTTAGAATGAATTCTTGTAGTAACTTGTGCAATTACTTTCATATTCTATGAGAAAGCAATGTTTATTGACACATTGGTGCTAATTCTTCAAAGGGACATGTGCCAAAATATATTTTAGGTCTCCGAAGACGCCGAAGATGATTTTCTGTAGTCGAGCAAAAGATATACATAATGTTTTCAAAAGAGTTGCATCAGTATGAATATTCATTAAAAAATTCAATTTTCAGCTAACAATTTTCTGCGACTAACTCAAGATTTTGTTCTGTCGTTGAAAAGCTTTGTGTTCTGCTAAATACCTTTCAATATATTTTTCCAATACGAAATCATTTTAATGTTAAACAAAGCTTTGAATAACGACACATTCGGTTGCCACTTTATGTAAACAGGGAAAAATTCTTAGTATTAGACTGAAGTTGGTCAGCAAATATGAAATCAATTTCCAAATATAAAATTAGCTTCGGATATTTCGTTCCTAACGCACCGAGCGTCCTAGACAAAACCAGAAGGTTTGCAAAAATAAAACATTCACTGCAATTTGTGTACCTTAAAGCAATTTGCCTTAATTTAACAATTTTGGATGTGTCCTTTCATTTTGATAAGCACTTTAATTTTCGAGACGGAGACGTTGAGTTAAAGTTAGAAAAGAATCTTTTTCAGACGCCAAAACATGTGTTGCTATTTTATCTTGATATTACAACTGATCAGCTACACCAGTTCTTGCTGAAAATTATTTAACAAATTAAAGCTAGAACACTTGATAATTGATGGTGCACATGTAATACTTTCTGACCTGAGATTTATGTAAACAGGAAAACAACGTAGAGATCCAAACTGATTTTGTTATGCAATGAAAAACATTGAACATCTGATAGTAACTCAACTTCAGTGCTACTGAATGTTTTATAATTTTCATTTTAGTTTGCAAATTTATAGCAGAGACTGTACAATTTTTTTCTGAAATGTCAACTGCCAGACACCATTGAAATGCTTATTTCATACATAAAGCGAAATTTTCAATTTCAATTTAAATTAAGACAAATATGATATCATATCACAACACGCACACTACTGATTTGTACAATATCACAACATTTATCAACTTGTCAAAACAAGCAAATATAATATCCAGATATATTACATATGCTCGGATAATATAATAGCCTCATACATTACACACTCAGATGCTACAATATCCGCAGATATTTTACAACTGTGTACGAGATCGTCATCTGAATCCTGCTCTCTATTGCACCTATAAAGAACTTTGTTTTTTCTGTATATCTGGTGTCATTATCTCGCAATGTGATAACAACCGTTTGTAAATTGCTTATTCAAGCCTCAACGTTTCAGATTCTACCACTGGAAATGTTTACTGGCAATATTTTTCTACAAAGGTACGGATCAAAATGAACGTTTCACTACAGGTTTTAATACTTACTTAGACAATATATTAGTGACTTGGTATAAACATAAGACTTAATGAAGCAAGGGTCTTGTAAGACATTCGATTTTTGCGATGTTTAGATCATTTTTCATTTGTAGTTAGTTATAGAAAGCGACAAATTTTACACTTCCCAAAATAAAGTTTTAGAGTCAGTTAAAATTAATGCCGAAAACAATAAGATGATTGGTCGATATCGATTATTATCATTAGTTCACTAATCGAAAACCATATTTTATCCGTCCTTCAGTCAATACCCCATACCCATATAATTGAGTAATGTCTGATTACTCAAACTTGCAAAGAGGGTTGCCTAACTTTCACATTGAAGCAGGTATGAGCGTGGGATGAGCTTTTAAAGTACTTGCAAAGTTCAATATTTTCCCCTGTATTACTCGGTCTTCTAAAAGGCTATTATTTGATTATTCGGCACAATTCATTTTCAAGAGTAGACTTTTTAAGACTTTAAGCAACTCTAAGATTATTAAACTCGGATAAACTCAACATTAAAACTATGTGCAGACGGCAGGTCGCCTAGTTGTTAAAAAAATTGTTGGTCGGTTCCAGTCTTGGGCAATGGTATTATATAGATAAGGGTGCGACTGTTTAAAAAAAAACTCTATACCCATCATGCTAAAAACAACTGAGGTGACTGCACAAATTTTTCGGGATTACTAAAAACTTAATGTTTCTTATTTTAACAACTGTTGGTCGATATACTTGCTATAATAATACAAGGCATCCTTGAAGATGATCGTCTTGCAATATTCTCAAAAATGGAAAGTTTTCATGACCTTTTTATGACATACAGTAGCATTGAAGAGAAAAAAGTGTGAAAAACTTAAATATTTCTGGAAATAAATCACAGCGAGGTTCTTAGCCTTCAAAGTATCATCTCTCAAAATCCAACAGAAGAACAGCAGATGATTGAAAACTATGACCGCCTGCAGTGTGATAAATTGTATAATAAATTGTGTCTGTTTTGGGCAACAAATAGATTTCACATTACTGTGTCAGCAAGATAGGGACTGGTGCTTAATGGACGTTGTATGGGAGTTTTATGCGAACATTCTCCACTGGCAGAGATTTCGCTGGCACTAAACGTGTATGAATACAAGCTTGCTCAGCTTGAAAGGCGGACTAAGAACAACATTGACGTTTATGTTGCAATTGCAAGTGGGGTTGTTTAAAATGCCCTTGTTGGGTTACAAACTCATACAACATAAATCTTCATGAGGAATACAAGCTCACACAGTTCAGCTATTAACTTAATATATCGCGACGTGCTGGTAATTGATTCTGTAGCTACCACGCGTTCTGCCAGATGATCAACATATGTCAAGCTTGCGGTATGCACTGGCCATACAGTCAAATGACATTTAAAATATTTGGTAAACCACACATTTGGAACTTCTCATATGATGTAGTAAGTTTCAAAATAGAGTGGGCATGAAGTTACAATATGATGAGCATTACTTGTATTGTTTACAAATGTTGTGCAGACCTCATATAATATATGCTAACCGCTTGCTAAACATACGGTCTAGTATCACCATGCGGTAAAACATGGCGCTAACATGTGCGAAGATAAGTAATGTACCACAATCCTACGGTTATTACTTTATTTTGGTGATGACGATGATGATGATGATGATGATGATGATGATGATGATGATGATGATGATGATGATGATGATGATGATGATGATGATGATGATGATGATGATGATGATGATGGTGATGATGACGGCATTAGTTATTATAATGCTTGTAACAATAATTTCTATTGTTAATATTGTACAATATCGCAATAGTAATTGTGTAAGTTCAGGGATCGTGTAGGTGGTTAGTAGCATTTAGGAGCGATAAAACTAGCAGCGGTCTGGCTGTTTTTGTTTTTGTTTTTGCTGACACTGATAACTTTCGTAAGCGTATTTCCTTTATTGACATTAAATTTACATAACTGTTACAGTGCTGCTGCATTTTTTTTTACATTTCTTTGCAACGGTTAGGCATTTCATCTCCCAAGAACGTTACGCAGTCTGTAATTTGAAAGAAAGTAAAAACTTTCACAGTAAACCAGTTACAAGTGCACGTAGGTTCTCCAAAGTCACTTCATCACTAGGTTTGTGCAAGTTTGAATCATTAGTATCAACGAAGTGCGGATAAATAATCTCGTGACTACTGGGAGAAAATACACAAAAGCTAGAGTATTTTAAAATAGATTCCACAACCATATACTTTGGATGCAAAAATTGAACTTTCAACTTGTTAAATTATTAACAACTGGTAAAACTGGAAGAATTTTTGATTGATAAAACAGTTATATTTGATGTCAACATTTCATCCGTTCTAAAAGAAATTTTACTCACAATTTTTTAACTATTCAGAACGTTTCCAATTAAAAAGTACCAATAATCATTAAATCTACATCAATAAATTCCTTGCCTGTGCCAAAAAGTTTTGTCAATCATTCAATATGAACTATTGTAGCTTCATGGCTACAGCTGAAGAACAATTGAGATCGAAAAGTAATAAACAGTCATTGTTTTGCTTATAAGCGCTTCATTATTAATAGAACAATGGAGCACGTCATGATCTATACGTTAGCACTTTATCATGCAAATACTGCATTTATTATGGGAAATAAGACAATAACTGTCAATAACTTAATTTTGTCTAGAAATCGAGCAAAGTTTCAGCTGCCGTTAAAAATTCGCAATATATAAAAGGCAACAGGGCTTTCAAAGAATATTTTATTAGTTACACGGTAGTGATATTTTTATTAGCAGGTAGGTCAGTAGTTTTGTTTTTTTTTTCATGAACACGCCCCCCCCCCCTCCTCCCTCCCACAACTTCACGTCATCGGCTCGTGGTTATTCGCAGGGTTGTCAACACACTCCTCCCGTGTTCTTTCTTCTTTAAAACGCGTTTGGTAGTTAGCCCGATTGTTTAAGCTCTCTAACCCCCGGGTTCCGTTCCAGTGTATTTTACTCCTTGTCCTTTACATTTTTTGTCAAAAAACTTATGCCCAGTTTCTCTATTGTGCAGTTCTGCGTTTTGTGTGTGTCTGCATTTGTTTTGACCTATTATAATTATCTATATCCAGTAGAAGATGATCTGAAAGAAGCTCAAGGAAAGAAACTTGAAACATGTTGTTTATAAACATGCAACAACTGTAATCCTACAGAAAAACAATGTAAAGAAATAAATATGAAAATCTGGAGCTCTTTGCCGACACTTTAATGGCATACAGTTGAACCAAACGTATAGAAAAGGAAGGGACTGAGGGAAGAGTGTGTAAAACTGTTTTACTGTAATGCTCTAATACTTTAATTACCCCTAATTACATTACTCTGATACTTTAAATACTTTGTATCCGTCACTAATCTTAAAGTGTATGATTTCTGTCAAACTTCACGATATAGAATATTTACAAATTTACAACTGGTCAGTCTCGTTTTCACGACAGTGAACTTCCCCGACTCTCAACATGTTAAGTGTATGCGTGCGTGCGTGTATTTGTAGTGTACGCGTGTGTGTGTGCGCGAGTGTGTGTGTGAGTGTTTTGTTTGTTTATTTATTTTTTTTCGTTTTATTCTGTCAAACTGATTTAGCAAAACTCACGGATTTTTCTTTTAAACTTAAGTTCATATGAAGCACTCAAAAGTGAAACAAGCGCTGTGTTTAAAACGTGGCCTTGCCGTTCTTGGCTTCCTTTGTATCTATTCGAGTATATGCCGGTCCGTTTTTACAGCGCGTTGATTCTCCTCGGCTCACTTCGGTCATACACGTGGCGGAAACACCCGAAAAATATCCTCGGTTTATCGTCGAGTCGTGCACGCTTGGGCGAGATTCAGATGCCTTGATGCATGGTAAAAAATTACTCATGCATAGTTTGTTTGCGTTAAAAGCCAAGAAAACAAAAGGGTTCACAGCACTGTTGGCCACGGCCATTCCACCGAATATGGAAGCCACGGCTGGTGGGACTTTCGTGTGATCCCCATAAGAGTATATCATTTCTAAAATATGATATGGCAACCCGCAAATGATAAAACAAGCTATGATGACAATAGACATTTTTAATATCTTCACTTTGGCACTAGACAAAGTAGAGTTTGTTTGAGATGAGATGAGGACGATTTTACCCGGTCGTGTGTTGACGCGCTTGTTGAGGGCATTGCTGTTCCCTTCGCTGACCTTTCCAGCGATCTTGCAAAAGATTCTTATGTAACAAAACGCCATTATGGTGCATGGAACGTAGAAAACAACGACGCTGATGTAGGTAAGGTAAGCCTGACGAACCCACATAGGTGTGCTGCGAAATATAGATTCGCACACGGTCATGTTTTCAAATAGCCCCTCCTCTGTGACGTAGTTCTCGTGAAACACGGCTAACTGCGGGAGGGACAGCACAGCTGCAGCTGACCACGATACGGTAGCCATCAACCATACCTACAACAGACAACACCATCCATCCAATTAAACATAACCATATGAGAATTTTTTTTTACTTTTCGCCAGTGATAATAATGTTTACGTTTTTTGTGATATACCCTTGTTGGCAATCAAGGTGCGCTCACTTTTTTTTTGTCATTTGACTGCTTTTAGCGCTGTATTTTCCAAACAGATGTGACATCAGGTGATCTTGAGGGGGGAGGGGGGAGATTCATGCTTCCTTCCGACCCTGTAGCAGGTTCTGAGAGCTTTTCCTTCGTGACAAAGGTTGAATATTTAAAGGGCAATCGACCATCAAAAAAAGGAATGTAAATAAAAATAAAAATCATCACTTGAAAGCAGATAACTTAAGCACTACAAAGGTTGTTTTGCCCGGGCTTTCTGCCTCTTTTGTTTTAGAAATAAAATCTTCCATATTTTCACCACACAGTTTTACAGCCCCACTCGATCTAAAAAATGTAAAATCAGTGAAACTCCTGAAATTTGATTAGTGGGAGTAAATTTGAGCCATTGCTGTGTGAGTTGAAGTGATTGAGACGCTGTATAGTTTCTCATCTTTTCTGATATTTTGAAAACAACTTTGAAATTGGATTTGTCGATAGAATAAGGAGCAATCACACAGCAGCCTTACAACAAAGACAGTATGTAGAGAATTGTGTACAGTATTTTTAACAGTATTTGAGACATGATATGCAGCTTAATTAAAGGGGATTGTCACCAAGAACCATGCCCATGAAGCAATAGGAACTTGCTCTTTTCAACACAAGGCTTTTGAAGACGGCTCTGATGCTGCTTCTGTCTGGCTTGTGGTGCGTATCCAACTTTCTTTAACTTGAGCAATCATTTATTGTTATTTAAGTGTCATCGTGATGTCTGAATTGATTATTGGACAACCTTACAGTCCGCATGAGAACACTTTTTTTTTCTCTAAAAGAAAAATGTCATTTCAGAACCCTGTTACCAATACAAACATTACGACACCAGGTGCACCACCAAAAGTGAATTAATATTTGCGGTCTCATGGTTTGTTAAGTCTCACATCAGTGTCCCCCAAATGATTATATTCGAAGGGCGTAAGTTAAATATGAAGGGAATTCTCCACGGCATCGGTGAACTTTTTTAGGGATTTATGTTGTTTTATTAGCTCTTGTGATGTCAGAAAACTTTGTGTAAATTGCACATCACATATGTAATTTTTAATGACGTCATACACATACGCCCCTTCCAACGAAATTTACTGTCATTTTACTTCGATCTGAAACGTAAATTTGAGTAAATGTTGCAGAAAATATCACAACTGAATCTCTCTTTTTTACAGAGTTGAGCATTTGTTATACACTCAACCTACTAACTTCGTACATCAGCTGTTGTTGCCCCTTTTTCAAGTTTAATGTCAACACGGGCAATCTACTTAAATACAAGTCGGGATTTGATGGCCTCTTCAATTGATTTGATTGGTTCCCCACCTGCAATTGGTTTGATTGGTTCCATACCTGCAATTGATTTGATTGGTTCCACACTTGCAATTGAGTAGAACTCATCAAATGGATTTGAGATTTCGAAGACATGTAGTTCACTAAAAACGTGTGCTGAGCCCTCACACAGCGAAAAAAAAGAAGAAAAAAACGAATGTGGTCCATGAATGTAGCGGGCTTTTCTATGGTTTAGCTAGGTGACATCGAACGCAGATTTGATTAAAGCTCCATGGCTCCGTACATCACAATCAAATTGAATAGAGCAAAAACAGTAGAATCCTACAAAAACTGTCATTAAAACATAGTGACGGGTTGTCGTAGAGCATCTAATAAAACATATTATTGCTGATTGGATATGACAGAACCTTCTTGTACAGCAGGGATGAAGGCTCTCACGGAACGTTCGCCTCGTGTAAACTGTTCAAGTGTGAAAAAATGCGAGAATTTCGATTAACTCCTTGGTGAAATAGGGATGACCTATAATCTGTGCTTGTTTCCAGGACACTCAAAATAAAGTCATTCAAAATAAAAAGCAGTAGAATCCAGGTAATGACTGAACAGAACTGAGAAAAGTTGATGTCTTGTTGTCTATTAAAGGAAGGTGCCTATAAAAAATAAATATAATTGGTTTAATCCTGTACAACCCAAACAAGGGGTTTATTATTGTAAAGCTGTGACTTATTGATAAAACACAATTTCATCTATCATTCTAGCATGAGAAATGTTTTAATATAATCTTTCTCAGAAATGTTTTAATATAATCTATTTTTATCTCTCGTTAAAATGGTTTTTTTTCTCCTATAAACAGAACGTCTAGTTCCTTTCAAGCTTGGATTTATTGATAGAACTGTCATAAATTTATGACTGTCTAAATTTTGACAGGCGTATACGTTTTCATTAACTGCAGATGAAAGTTTAATTCTTGTGATTTGCTGTGTTAAATACAAGAATGATATATCCTTGCCGCCACGCCGCCACCTGGAAAGCGCCTGATGCATTTCTGAGTCGTTCTTTTTCTTAACAAACATTTCCAGGAAAGTATACTGTTAGAGTCTAAAAAATCACATCAGCAATTGATCAGTCAAAATGACTTCGATGCAGGCTTGCAAATTTGATGTTCAGTTTGAAATTAGCATGGGTCTGCAGCAAAATTGTGAGACGAATCATACAAATCTGTTATTTTTCGTCCAATTTATTAGAAGAAAAGAAAATAATACTTCGGGCAAAGTTTACAAAACAGACCACAGATGTAGCTCTAGCATTCAGACAGCACAACACACACCAGCCGGAAAAAACATCACTGACAAAATAAGTGGCTGCATCGCGAATGCTCCGAATTCGCTTATCTCTACCTTTAGATGGTTTCCCTTCATGTTAAATGAATTCACGCACAATAGAAACAAACTTTTTTCATTGCAGTTCGAATACTCTGTGTCAATCTGATTAGCCAATCAGAAGCGAACGTAAGCTTGGTCGGTGTGACATTCCCTTTCGCGTGTTTTTACAAACACACGCCTCTCTTTGCACACAACAAATTTTTGCGTGCGAATCAATTTCTGCGAAATGTCCCCTTTTTAGTTTGTTAAACTAATAATTACCTTTTTTCACGACTTTAAGATTGGGTAATTGTTTTTGTTGAAGCCCGGATTTGCTGTATTGTAGTTGTATTTTGCTGAGTTTATACCACGGCAGATACATTAACCTTTTATTAGTCCCGAGAGGTCTGCCTCGCATTCTACACAGAATTTGCGACAACACGCAGCTGATGCTCACACACACATGCACACTCTCACATACTCTCACACATGCGCATGTGCCACTTCCGCCAGAGCTGTGAGTCCATCCTCGCGCAGTCCACCGACATCAAACTGGTAAGCGGTGAACACACACTCAGACACACACACACACACACATGCGAACAGAGAGAGAGAGAGAGAGAGAGACAGAGGGAGAGAGACACACACACATACATAGTTTTTGAGTCATTTCAGTCCATTGTTCATGTCTTAACTGCAAGCTGTTTCCATGCTATCTGGCGAATGACCAAGTAGAGATAACCCAAGAAACGCTTTGGATCTTCCTTTACGGCATCTGCAGAGCAATTAGACCTACCACCACTGAACTGTCTCAGTCACCGGGTAAATCTCAATTACTATCGATTTTTCCTGACGCTTTCAGGATTCGGTATTCCTTTCCATGCAGACTGAATTTCAAAAGCAAAAAATACGGCAGTTGCAACACACTTACGACCAAGAGCCCCAAGTCAGTGTCTTCCACAAGGCCTCCGCTACTGTACCTCGTCAACCAAGACGCAGTCAGCATTTCCTGTTTAAATTCCAGTGGCGTCCTCAACTTCACAGTCACTGATGTTACCTTCGTCACCAGCCTTGGAACGGCGCCCCAAAATAGAGACGCACTGGTGAGTGAAGAAGCCTCTTCACTACGGGTCAAGTCTCCACACCTCATCGAGCCAAAGATGACGAATTCTCCTACATCCAAACCCGATCCACACCGTCTGGATGCTGTCTGTACGTGCCGATTCAGATATTCCATTACATGAGAGTTGTTGAAAGCTTGTTACATTTAGAAACTATATCATTCAAAGATCATTCTCTGAAGACCTTGAAAACCAGGAGGCATGACCTATCCATGAGAGATCCGGCATCGATCTTTTGGAAGCTCTCGCCTTGGTCATATTCGACAGGGCGGAGATCTTAACTTGCGTGGTGATATCGATGGTGTATCCGCATCGTGACGCATTCCTCCAACCCAGCTGCTCAAGGCACTACATTGAGAGAAAAGGCTCCAGACTCTACACTGAGAGAAAAAGAGCGATTTCCCCCAGCAGAAATCGAGCGAGTGAGCCAAGATAGCAGAGCGCTGTTGCAAGACCCAGCTGTCATGTCCAAGCTTTCACGCCCTTTTCCCGTCTACTTGAACAAAGAAGGAGATACCATGTCCATGAAATTGACCCATCTGACCTCTTAAATTCTTCTCCTAGCAAGGCAGGATCCAGTTCTTAGCAGGGCACATTGCAGGCAAATCCAATGTCTTGGTTGGACTGCCTCTCTAGGGCAGGGCAAGTCATCCAGAAGGAGTGGATTTTGCTCTAGTGTTAAGATGTTTTTACAGGACGCAATGATCTTAGCAGACGATACAATCTGTCCCAAGAATGCAACGGTAAAATTACCATCCTTTTAGACTTAGTGAAATCTACGCCTTTGATCGAAAAATCCAGGGAGAACACGGTGAGTGGAAGCGGTCTTCCTGACTCCGACAGCGGGCTTTATGAGTGGGGCGCACATTGCTACCCAGGGGATGGGTACACACGAGAGTAATGTCATTCCGGCTTTGAAAACGGAGCCAAAACAGGAAGGTTTGTTTTCTCTGTACCCATCAAAGCCTTACCTATATACTTACAGGGGTCTGACCAATAGAAGGCAGAATAAAAAAAACTGGTAGGAGTCCCACTCAGTACTGGTATGGTGGGAACTCAGCTATGTAGGTGTTCTTGTACACGAGTTCCTTTGTAGTTGTCTGATAATAGAATTAAGTTTTGGTGATCTCGTGATCTTCGTCCCTGTCCCGTGTAGTGCTTCCATCCTTTGGACTTGATGAGGAGTAAATCTCAGTTAGAAGTAGGTCTCAGTTAAATATGACCTGTTTACAATGCCAAGTTCTTCGTATTTTTGCATTTCGTGTGTGATTGGGTACTGTTAACCAAAATAGTTATGCTCGGTTAAGATGATTTATTTCTTGGTACGAATGCTCTTTTCAAGGTTCATTTCTTACCAACGTACTTATCGCTGTGGTCTTAGTAACTTTTGACTATCTTTGGTAAATTCTTGAGACGTAATGGGTAATTCTTGGTAATCCTTGGCTAACCTTGGTCGTCTTGGTATTCGTTGGCCATTCCTGGAATTTTCTTGTGATATTTAGATTTTTGTACAACACAAGGATTACTCTCCGTAACCTTTGTTCCTAATTAAAAGACACGTAATCGATTTACCAAGATTTTTTATCTGTCTTTACTAAGTCTCAGTTACTGACTTATGCGTAATTCACAAAGTAATTTTTCTTGTGCAGTTCAGAATGACCGGCACCTCTCCTCCGCTCTTTAGTCTCCATCTAAGTGGGGATGAGTGAATACGAACCTTTTGCCTAAAACGAACTTTTACGAGTAAAAACGTAATTCACGTTCTCCAATTATTGCCATTGACCAAGCTTACACTTACCTCTGATTTAGACTGATCAAGAGAATTCGAATTGCAATATAAACCACTGGTTTGTACTGTACGTGAATTCATTTAATAAAAAGGGAAACCTAGCTAAAAGTGGAATACGTGAATTACTGTTTTACTCATAAAAGCTCTGTTTACAAAATTAAACTGATTTTCATATTTATAAAAGCGTAAATTACGTTCTCTTCTTTTACACAGTTTCTCATGTATTTCTAAAAGAAATTGCGCAATGTAGAATAAAATTATCTCATTGTGGCTCGAATAGTCCTAGCCTAGATCTAGGCCAGTCAGAATTGTTGGTAATCTAGTACCAAGCTTTGCTTCCATGTACCAACCATACTCAGGTTAAGTGGAATGGTTGGGACGGAGAATGAGTAACAGTGGAGAATTAGGCTTTTACCCGTAAAAGAGCGTTTTACGAAAATAAAACGTCAGTTTTACCTTACAACCTGGCTACCTGCCTTATGTGATAGGTTTAACCTTTTATAGATATCTGAACTCAACGTCTGACTGGGTTTTACTGAATTCAGATGGGATGCTGCCTCTAATATAGTTTGAAACAGTATTTTCAACAAATCCATCTGAGTGAGTGTTGCGCTGGTTGCGAGGGCAAGGTATCACAAACTAGCCGCTTCAATAGTTTGTGTAACGAACCAAATATCGCGAAGACTGTACAACATTTTGTATTTTGTCACTTAGTAGATCACGGCAAAACATGGCAGGATATCTGTAAAATTAAATTTCAGGTCTAATGAGCGCCCATGATCAGTTCGCGGTCATACTGTAGAAATCAGACAATGGTACCTATGTAGCAATCAGGCACAGCGCATGCTTTGTGACGAGACTGACGGAGTTGAAGTGGAACAGGTGCAACACTGCGAAGCGAGACTGTCATAGTGAATGCCATCCTTCCTCTTGAGAATGGGCGAGTTGTCAGCAAGAGCCATTTTCTCGTATTTGTTCTCGGATACATTTCATGCATTTCTCGTAAAGCTCGTACCCTTCGCCCATCAGTTCTGGTGACGTCATCTGCTCAAACGTACAAAAAGACTCTAAGCCACTCATCGATATCCTTGAAGATATTACGGTTCAAGTCGTGGATTACACTATCGTTTTGCTTGATGCTAGGGCTAGAAGGAAGGTAAACCTTACCGTTTCGTTCTTTGAAGTGATTACTTTCTTGCCAAAAATATCACCCCTCTGTAGATAACCCAATACCAAGCAAAGATCCCACTGCGCTATGTTGGTCCCCGAAGGGGGAATTTACAATGCCCGAACCACACCGACAGAGCAGATCTGCCCCTACTTCGTAACCCGTACGGATGTTAAGCCTGGAACTGGGCTCTCGATAACCCTCGATCGAACCTACCGTCAGTTATTTGGTTGTAAAAGGATCATCGAAGAACTCTGAAACTACTGCTGGGGTGCTTGGGATGGGTCTAGCTGATACCTAGCACACCAGCCGGCGAACTTATTCCACTGTGACCGATATATCCTAGCAGTTAAACCCTTATGACCATTTATGGCTATTTCAAGGAGCTATCAGGAGCAAGTATTTGGGCTTGAGTGATTGAATCTTCTGAATTACTCTTGGAAGGATCGATTGGGAGGGGGAAGAGCATAAAGTACTTCGTTCCCTGGCCAAGCGTAGGCCAGTGCGCTGATAGTCCAAGCCAAACAGTCTGAGCCCGGAGAAACATATCTGGCTAGCTTGGCAGTCATTGAGTTCGCAAATAAGTTCATCGTCGGAGATCCCCACAGGCATTGGTCTTTTACCCAGTTGAACTCACAAGGTGACAGACACCACTCGGTGTGCATGATCTTGCCGTCCTTTATCACAAGTTCTGCCAGTACGTTTAACAGTCCTGCAAAGTGACGGGCCGATAAGTGGATCTCCTCCTCCCTAGCTAATAGCTTAACGCTGATAGTTTAACGAATTGGGATACCAAACTCCCCTACACATGCTCCACACTCCACGTGGGTGATTGTCACATCTTTCTTGACCTAGGAGGATATTGGAGGTATAAATTTGGCCTCCCTCCAAGTTTGACTTGTGTCTTGGTGTAACACTGCGCAGGCTTATCTACGATAGAGCGTTAAGCACTCGCCGGTAAGTCCATTGCAGCCACTGTCACAGAGGTTTCTTGGCTTGGTCCACGTCTGACTCTGTACCGCACCGAGACCTGACCGAGGATGATAGAGCTCGCCTTGGGCTTAATGTCTAAAGACTCTTCTTAGCACTGAACTCGCCCCAGTCCTGGAGAGCATAAGTGAACACACTCTGAGTACATGTGTAGCGGGTCACACAGAGGTATGTTTCGATCTCTCCTGCACCTGTCACAGAGCGAGTGCGGGTTGATGACCGAGGACACATGGATGAAAAAGTCTTGTTCTTGTGGTGTTGTAGACTGGCTTCTGTCATCTCTGAATGAAAACAAGAAAAAAGAGCGAAAAGGTAATTCTTCTGTAAAATACCAAACACTCAAGTCATTGGCACTGAATGCATGTACCCTACCAAGCTATCTGCAGCTTAATTGTTGGTATTTGGTGATACCTACCCTGTGTGAACGCAGAAGTGACGTAACGGCCAAGACACACCGAGGCTTGGTCAGTGAATCAAGAGCAGAGTGTGTTTTTGGTATTCGGTACATAGACCAAGCCCGATGCTGCCCGATGCCGGGTATGCAGTCGTATCCCAGTCAAAGCCTAGACTCAGGTACCCAGTGGGCATCCTGTACTAAGATCGAACTAAGCCTTAGAGTGTGCTCAGTACTCGGTGCCGAGACGAGACCTAACCTTGGTATGTGATCGTTGAACGAGAAGTCCGTGAGACTCAAGCGCATCATAATTGGCCGGTAAAAGCCTTTCTTCTACGTCCAGACACCACCACGTAACTGGATCAACTTAAGAGTTAAAGTCAACCTGCAAGGAACACTAAGCTGCAATGCCAGGTTACTGGGTAACCCAGAAAGCTGAAAGGAGCTTAAGACCAAGCGAGACACTGAAATTACGTGTGCTCCTATGTGGGTTGTCAGCCAGCACGTCCCACACTTATAAAACGTTGGAGATTCTGAGAGTGGCAGTTTTCGGGGGAAAGGGAACCCCAGCAGATGCAAAGTCAGATTTACCAGAAGTGCCAAGTACGGAAGGTGAAATCTCCAAGTAGGATGAGTCAGTTACACTCATTCTTCATTTCCAGATAAATAATCATACTATTCAAATTAATTTAAATCAATTTAAATTAAAAGCGGAGATAAACAACTTTTAGCTGACAACAGCACGATATTTTTTTTTGCTTGCACAAAAACGAGTATGGATGGTAAAACCAGAATTAGTCCGATTAGCTTAGATCTAGGTTGGCACTATTCGAGCCATAAGAAATTTTTGTTGTAGATTGCGTGATTCTTTTAGATTTACAAGAGAAAGTGGAGATAAGTGAGATCAGAGCTTTTGCGAAGTAAAACGCATTACTGGCAAAACTATGGTATTATTTTCTGGCATGCCTAGCCCGATATTTGGGTGCAACCGTTCATTCTCAGTTGTCCTCTATAAACAAGGAATTCATTTGAACAGACAGTGTTGTGTGACAGTCAGCACCCCCCCCCCCCCCCGTCCTTCCCACTCCAATCCCTCCGAAAGGCAGATGTTTTTGTGTTGCTTAAAAGTATTGTCCAAAAGTGTAGGAGCCTAGGGGAGGCCTTGACTGAAAGCACTGTTCCTGTTGGACTTGTACGACTGCCACTGACACGTAACACGCTTTCATGTAACTCAGGTTACAATCTTTTATTTATTTATTTTTTGTGTGTTTTGTTTAATGGTTACGGAACTACGCAGCGTCTTGCGAAATATCAGCAATCCATAGCGTTGTTTTCTTATAGTTTGGGAGAAATTTCCCCACTATTCCTTAATGTCCCTCTTTCTTTCTTTAGTGATAAAAAACCCACAATCACTAATTGCACTCATTCATGCTGTCGATATGAAGAGCTCACTCTGAGCAATGCACCGTGGAATGAACGTCATATGCGACCAGCAAGTTAGCTCTTCTCGCCTCTGCATTGTGGCGTGAAATCTCGCTGTGTGCTTTCCTTGCGTAAAATAACCTTTTGCTGAAGCTCTTTAATAAAAAGATACTTGTGAATTGTTTTAAGGCCCTATAAAAACAAATTTGTGTGAAAATGGATAGGATTAGTACTACGATGACAGCGCCCTTGGGGGTAATATAACACAGCGATATCCCTGGCCTTGTTGGAGTAGAAACAGTTACATGATAGCCTATCCTTATCGGAAATCATATTTGTGGTTCGGTGTGTGTGTGTTTTTTTAGAAATCAAGGCCATGCTTATAACGCCACTAAGCTCAATGGCTTGGCGATGGATGCTGCTGGCGCCATCTCTAGGCTTGATTTAACAGTGTTCGTTTTATGGCTGTTGCAATAGAAGACATAACCTATCCAACATCTTGCCTTATCTGTGGTTTCCATGTACCATGAGAAATATATCTAGACTGAGTAGGACGGAGAGTGCCTGTTTGTATTAGATACGACGAGAAGACATGCAGAGTTGTGTTCCCCACTCTTTAAACATGAAAATATAATTCTGAACTTGACATCACCAAAACAGAATAACCAAACAGGTTTCTAATCTATAATGCAGTAAAGATTATTTTGCAACACCTTTATCAAAACACTGAAGTAAAAACACAAACGACTCCTGTGTGGACATATATCAAGGTTGTCGTGCAAACGGCACATGACAAAGTGGGCACATCACACATGAACGAGGAGACTGCGATAATAATTTCCTGCTCTTGTGAGCACTTCCTTATCGTATATTGAATTTAAGAGCTTGTCCATGAAATATTGACCGGAAATAGAAGGAGCAGCAAAGGAGCGCTTCTCCCTTAATATTTCTAAGGCGATATGAAATAATATGAATGATTTACGCTTCAGTCACATGGATTACGAAAAGCATAAAACACAGTTCTGAGCTTCCATCATAACTGCACTATTAAAACGACCTTAGAAATGACGGATCCGGAAATTCTAAATATGCATAATCACGACCCTAATCCGGATGAAGTAATAACTTAAAATAAATCACTGGCTTAATTTCTGGGGAAAAGAAGCATTAGAATTTCATATTAAAAATATTTAATAATGGATTCACAGCAAACATAAGGACATTGTTTTACTAAATGTAGTTACTCAAAAATGTTGACAGGTATAATTTAGGTGTAAAATTAGAAAGTAAATAACTGCAATTATTTGAAATAAATAAACCCAACGTTCTTACTAATTCTGATTATTCCACTTTTCAGGTTGAAGCAGTAAAAGCATACATAAAGAAAGTGAAGCGTTTTGTCGCACTTTACATTTTGAGGCGTTTTGTCGCGACGCCTTATGTCGCGAGGCGTTTTATCGCGAGGCGTTATGTCGCGAGGCGTTTTGTCGCGAGGCGTTTTGTCGGGATACCGTGCAACACATCTCATTCCTTTGTTTATTTCGTCAGATATGTTTTGGTTCTCATTTGTTTGTATTGGCCGTCACTTATGTATGATTGTTCTCATTTCTTGTATTAGTCGTTAATGCAGTCATCTGGTTCTCGTTCTTTGTGTGTTAGTTCTCACACCTTGACATGTCTTAATAGTCACATCTGTTTTTAATTCTTATTTCTTTGTCTTAACCGTCACTTCTGTGAGATGGTCCTCATTTTTGTGTGAATCGTCATTTCCGTGTGTTGGCTCTTATTTCTCTGTGCTAGTCGTCACTTCTGTTTGCTGGTTGTCATTTATGTGTTGGTTGTCACTTCTGTTAGTTCTCATTTCTGTTTATTAGTCATCACTTCTGTGTGTTGGCTCTTATTTCTCTGTGTTAGTCGTCACCTCTGTGTGCTGGTTGTCATTTTTGTTAATTAGTCGTCCATTCTGTGTAATTATTCTCATTTATGTGTGAATCGCCACTTCTGTGTTCTGGTTCTCATTTTTGTGTGAGCCGTCACTTCTGTGTGCTCGTTGTCATTTCGCTGCCTAGTCGTCACTTCTGTGTGACAGTCCTCATTTCTCTGTGTCAACCATCCCTTCTATGTGCTGGTTATGTTTGATAATTGTCGTGCTGTGGCTTTCAGGGTTTTTTTGCCCCATTTCTGTTTACTGTGCACTTCTTACGCATCTTTTCAAAAGCGGAATCCATGAGTATATCTATATCCACATCTTAATTTGAAATTGCACTGTTAGATGACGTTCCCCGCTTTGCCCAGTATTTCCAGTGATCCTTTTGGCATGGGAAATGTCTTTCTCCTACGACCTGTTCATGTACTGCGAGAATTGTTCGGGATGCTCTATTCGCTGAGGCCTTCCATATCAAAACACGAATCATAAGTCGTCTGAATTTGTCTTTGTTGTTTTGTTTTTTTTGTTTTTTTTTGTAATCTAAATTTCCGCACGGTAAATATAAGACGTATGAGATCTGTTTTCGTTGTTGACAGGGCTATCATCAAATTAGCGAATCCAGGTCTCCACAGAATATGGCATGTTGAAGCATCTTTTCACAAGTCAAATAATACCTACTCACAGCGGTGTAAAGGGATTGGAATCGAGGTGCTTGCATGCAGCACAAACCGATGATATAAGACGCTTGTAAATTTGCACAGATCGTCGAATAAGTTTGTAGATTCTAGAAAACCAAGTGCCAGTTTCGTTAAAAAGGGGCTACTTTTCATTCAGTATCCAACGTTTACCACAAATAAGGGGGAACAGGACAATCCCCCAGTCAATTCACCCTCGACAATCCCCCCCCCCCCCCGTAGGACAATTCCCCCGTAGGACAATTCCCCCCGAGGACTATTAATTTCCCCCAATTCATTTTTATTTTTTCTTTTCTTTGCATTTTCTCTCTCTCTCTCTCTTTCTCTCCTTTTTTTACAAGTTATTGCCCTTTCATTTTTTAATTGGAGGCCGTATAACTGTCCTTTCAACATTGTCGCAATTGCAATTTACATGCCTTATCCAAACCAATAAACTTTAAGTTGGCCATCTCGGGGCCAGCAAAAACGAATCAAAGCTGGAAATTCCGGAGTCGTTGGTTTTTACGTGTACATCGGTCGGATCCGCCGTAATGTTCGCGGTGCACCACGTCAAATTATGGGTGGCCACTTGCCCGAGCCACCACGTCACCAGTACGCCGACTCTGTGCAGCGCATTCGTCAAATAGCCCGCGACTTCGAAAAGGCTTTAAAGAGCAGAAAAGACTTTCGTTCCAGACAGAAGAATTTAGCATTTTCGATTTTAAGTTATTTACAAATAAAGAAATGACAGGTACCTGGTTGTTTTATTTTTGTTTTGGCATTCAAAGTAAAATAAAAATAAAAATGAAGTGGGGGGACAGTCCTCGGGGGAATTGTCCTACGGGAGGAATTATTCGGGGGGGGGGGTTGTGGGGGGGGAGGGGTAGGTGTCTGGGGGGAATTGTCCTGGACCCAAAGAAGGGGGTGGTTATTTCGGATTTCTCGGATTTCACTCCGCTTTTGGTTAAACAATGGGTTATTATTTCCCATTATAACTCCGCGTTTTAGAAAGTTATGAACATGTATGGTAACCAGTTGGTACGTGAGTGCCCCCCCCCCCCCGTGGGGCGGGGGGGGGGTTATTACGTGGTCAATAGATTGGTTTATATTTTTGTCAAAAATAACTGACCAGATGCCTTTGGAATTGAGGTCAGATGCCACAGGTAATACATACCGATGCACTTCTGAATTCTGTATCGGTTTAAGTTTTCATGCCTAATTCAACTCGTAATCACCGTGCCCTGTCGAAGGTTAAACCTAATGGAGGAACTCGAGGTGTTTTGAGTGGTTCATTACACATGCAAATTTAGCCTGCTGCTAAAAGTACCAGAAAAAAGTATAAAATTGGAAACATGACACCTGACAAGTTGTAGTAATGGAAACTAAACAACTGTTTTGTCGTCAGAACTCATTACATAGTTAAATTGCACAATTAAAACTTTAGTGATGGGCTGTTAACAGACCTTATTAATGCTGTCAAGGAGTGTTTTTTTTTATTTGTTTCAGGATAACTGATCTGGCGACAATTAATCTAACGAGAACTGATTTAGCAACAATTGGTCTAGCAACAATTGATCCAGCGACAGTTAATCTAAATGAGCAGGGTACGACGACTGATCTATTTTATCAAAACTATTTTCCCTTTCATTATTGTATTCTGACTCGAGAAAAATTAAATTGCCATAAATGGTCACTTTGCTTTTCTTATTAAACTAGACCAATCCGGCTATAACAGCTATAAAGCAGAACACCTGGGATTTCAAAGCATCTTTTCGGGGTACTCGGATAGAATATAATGCTAGGCACAAAGGAAAATTCACTAAGCACGCGTTAATGCCAAGGGCTGTCTAACCTGGGGGCGGGGGGGGGGGATTGTGGTGATAATCTCTTCACCTATCTGCTACTTCTGAGTTCATTTAAGATCCATCTACACACAGCAAGTTCAAAAAATTTTATTGCTTTTGCTATTTTATTTCCTTTTATGGCAAGGGCTGTCTTGTCTGTTACAGCTGCTGGGCTTAGGCTTACACATAAATAGGGTTTAAAATTTTAGATCAGTTGTCTTATACTTCCCACTTAGATCTGTTGTCGCTACATCTATTGTCGTGGATACGTTTTTTTTCTTTGGGATTAGTCAGTTTTGACTTCACCCTTTGAAGCAAATTTCTGGGGTTCTAGATAAAAAGCCTCCCCACCCCCCCCCCCCCCCTCGTAATAAGCCCTGCATTTTGCATATCCAGTAACACCCCACTCCCTGTCTTAAGTTCAAATTTTTGTACGTTCCGCGCAAGGAAGTTATGTGTACATGATTGGAACTCTAGGACCTATCGTAACATGCTCTGTACGTATCATGGCCACCTAATTGCAATTAGATTGAAGTACAGTTCAACAGTAGAAGATTTGATATGTTACTGTAACTGGGTTGTGATTCCAGCTCTTCCAGTGATTCCAGCTCTTAAAAAATGCACTCGAAACAAAGCTGTTAGAAAATGAAAAATGTATGATTAAGAAGCATCTAAAGAAGATGTAAGAACACCTTAAGCTCTTTTTCGTCTTTAAAAACGCTTAAATGGAAGGCCGGGTTTGGCGGGGGCTTTTTACCGTTAATCCCTGGATTCCCTAAAAGTCTCATATATCAACATCTCACCTATCATTTACAAGAGAGAATTTGATATAATACCACTAATTGCACCTCTATTTTTTGTTATGATAATCTTCTGGTTATAACTAATTGATCGGTAGTGAAAACGGTATTGCGGTCTAGTCATCACAACAAGAACTTTCCTGGGTGTATTCGGACCCTCTGACAGCGCCCAGTTAACTTCTGCATAACGAGATAGGATCATATGGTCAGTTATGGCTTCGTTTTCCCTCCTTTGTCATGGCAATGTCTTGTCATGGCCACTGCCCTTTCAGAATTCCCTCCCGTGATTGCTCCTCTCAGTAAATCTATGACTAATCTATAGATCTTTTATTTCTTCTTGGTGCATCTCTATATACACAACCTCTGAAGTGTCGCTGGTTTCCGATCAAAATAATTTTCGGTCGATTCTAGAGCAATCCAGTTTTGATGTAAAATATACACATGCGGTCAATCCACAGGTTTCTAGTCATAAAAAAAAATAATTACGGTCATTATTTCCAGTAGTTCTTCAAGTGACAACGACCACTCGTGGTAAGATAACCGCAGCGCATTGGCAACTATGTTTATTAGCTTGTAAAGCTATCTGAGTAATGAGGAGGTGTGGGATGAAGCTGTGCGGCGAGAAAGCTAGATTAAAAGTGATGTATGGTAATTGTTTTCGAGGAACAATGTTGCCACTATGTGGGAAGAGAATCAGAAATGTAATATAGAAATAAAAGCAACATAATTCAATAATAGAAAGCCAAAAGCAAAGGCAAATCATGGCTGCTTTTAGGTACCGAATGGCTTTATTTATGTGGTAATTCACATAATCAACTGGTGTTCTTTGGTAGTTACGGCATTAGTACTTGCAGTCTATTGTACTCAAATGTCAGCACCTTTTTAATTTTGATACAATCTGAAACTTTCTATTTTTACAGTGGTAACATTCAACAGTTGCACAAACCTAACCGTGACTTGTATGGAATGCCATTTTCACATTTATTAGGGAATTATTGATATCAAGAATTAATTTTGGATCTCAAAAATAGATTTTTTGATATGAAGAATTCATTTTTGATATAATAAACCCATATTTTGATATCAAGAAATAATTCTTGCTATCTGTAATTATATTTTGATATCTCTAAATGTATTCTTGATTTCAAAAAATAATTCTTGATATCAAAAATATTTAGAGATATCAATTGATTTTTGATATCAAAGTATTAGTCTATTTTTCATATAAAAAAATTCAGAAGCACACATCTGTGAATAAAATGACTGGTCCTTGTATACAGAATATTTCTTTTAATTTTTTACTGTACAAAAAAGAAGCAATTCTTGAGCTCAAAAATTGTGTTGTTATTATTGAATTCAATAATTCAATCTTTCATCTTCAAACTTTAATTGACCATTCGTTGAATTTTATATAAATGTGTGTTTCCTTAAATTTTTTAAGTTTGTGAAATTGATTGTTTTGATCTCAAAAATATATTTGTGCCATCTAAATTCAATTCAATTCAATGGCAGCAAAATATGAATTAATTTATTGATATTTTTAATTATATTTTGATGTAAAAAATAAGGATCAAATGTTAAAACGACATTCCATAGACTTGAGTATATTTGTAATATTATTGACTAAACAGCATAGTTTTTATGAACAAAGCCCCTTAATTAACTACATGAGTCTCTCCAGACGTCGCCCAAACGCCAGAAGCCAAAAAGTGTAAAAACTTGTATGCAAGACTAAAACGATCTTGGTTTTAGCTTTTTGCAGAAGCGATAAGATGGGGAGGCAATAACTGATTACTAACACACCTTTAAAATTTGTTACATGACTTGGATAAGTGCTGCAATCTGTTTGGTCTATTCCCAAGGCAACATTTGTTTAATATTGACCGGATTGTAAAAATCGATAGATATTACAGTTATTTGTAATTAAAACGCCAGCTAAGTCATATAATAAAGCAAAAGCAATATAACAAAATGCAATATATGTACATTTTAACGGTAACAAAGAAAATATTCCTGAAAACAGCCCGGTGAAAGAGTTTACAGTTGAAGAGTTGTAACCCCAAAATATTTTCAGACACGATATTTCCCAGTTGTTTTTGTCTGAATAATCCCAAATAACAATAATAGGGAAATCATATATATATTCGCAGTAGGCTGCGAGGCGCCCCCCTCCCCCACCCCCACCCCATCCCCCTCCAGTAATTCTAGACAGTGACAATGAGAAGGTCACTGTTCCTTAAAAGTATTACCACCCTCGGGTAATCCGTAAAGCAGGACATGTATGAAGTAAATTTGTATGAATATTTCTCAAAAGAACGCGGAAAAAGCTTGCACGCTACTGAAATCCTAACATTTTACATCCCCATTTTGGTCTTTTTTCGAAGCTAACTGCGATGGCTTCCTTTTCCGTTGAGCGACAACATCATGACGTTGTTGTTTGGTTGTGGTCCTCGCATTCCAGTCTGCGTCGGAGAAAGTTGGGTCTTGGTTGTGACCAAAGGCAACGTCTAAATAACGTTGCTCATTTAACTTATACTACCCGTTGTGCCAAAGATATTGATTTGTGGTCGCGACCAATTACAATCAGATTTAATGTTCCAGTTTGGTCGGGTCGGTGTCTCGACCCCAAATTGGCGTTGATGAACGTCAGAATGTTTACTGTGAAGAGGAGTCTATAGCTCAATATTAAATACAATACGAGCATTGGTTCGATGAAGCTTTAGTCCTAGTCGGTAAACAAATGGGGCGGTTCGGTCTGGGGCCTTTTAGCCCGCTGCTTGAGCCTTGCTGCAGACACAAGACAGATGTTGATTGTATCTCTGGGAACCAGTGAATCGTTCACAATTATCTGTGACACAACTGAAGAAATTGTGCAGAAAACCTCAAGTGTTGTGTTTGTATACAGGTGCATCAGACAATCAATTAAAATATTTCAGTGGAATGAGTATTATTTTAGTAGAACGGTTATTGTGTGTGCCTTCAGCATGCGCTTGCATCCATTGCACCGCACAGATATTTGAGCTTTGAATAATCAGAACGTTTCCTCTAAAGGTTTCATTTTGTTTCAAATCATTGGACAGAAGTGTAGGTAAATAGCAAGAAAGTCGGCACATGGTTACGCGTCAGGGCTAGACTTTGACGCATCAGCCTATAATCAGGGCCGACACTGTGCAGGTCATAATCCATACTGTGGCATTTTACGCGATAACGACTAATCAGCTTAAGTCTTATTGCTCTGTGGCGATACATACGTGCCTGAACCTTATGAGATATATGTGTTAGGGCTGTGCTCGGTCAGTAGCTGAGGGAAAGTCCGATGGGAAGCTCTTCACGGATTGTGCGTTATCTCCATATCTCTGTGACCCCCACGCGGTTACACCATAACTGTTATCGGGGACTGCACTTTACAGCCATGGCACTTTAGCCGGTTCTCGGGTAGTCGGTTAGGGCTACGTCGTGCCACTTGAATAAAAAAAACCCATCACTTTATGGGTAAATTATTATTTGTTTTTCCGCGATAGTGGAGCCAATAAGGGGGGGGGGAGGGACTGACAGTTCACACATTATGCCCGGATTCGTTAATTCTAAGCAAAACTGCAGTGTGAACGCTCTTCGGATTTGCTCAGCTTCAAGTTCTCAGTGACACAATGCTGTAGTGTTGAACGTGGGTGTAAAGCCTTATCTGATTGTTGGATATTAAATACGTTCGAATGAGATTTCTAAATTTTTGAAAGATTATCGTCCCAAAGGCAACTAAGACATTTCATAGTAATAATAACAATTATAATAACAATAATATTAATAGCAATTATAATAACAATTATAACAATAAGTAAATGTAAATAAATGATATTTTAAAAGCTCTTCCTATTTCAACATATCTGTGTAACCAAATGGAATTCGGTACACTGAGATCAGTTTTCTCATATATGTGCCAAAGAATTTACAGAGAAGTCATAGCAATTTGGTTTACCTTAGATAATACAGCTAGTTATTGTATGCTTACCGCCCATGTTATCAATCAGTGCTAAGATAAACAATTAAGTTGGTATTCCGGAACCAGAAATATACCTCATTAAGGAGTGAAAAAAGCCGGCCTGTTTGAAAGTACATGTGGGATTTATAAATCGGGAAACCAAATTAATCTTAAAATCTCGACACATAATATCACGAGTGCCGCGTGTACAAAAGCACAATTTATTAACGTATTATTACGTTATTATTATTACTGAAATGTCCAGACGTGTTTGAAAATCCTCTTGAGCTCCGATGCTCCTGAAATCGGGGAATCCATAACGAAGGCACCAAAGGCTGAAGTGCCTGCATGTGTGTCAGTGCACACGCTGTTATTAAAACTTGACAAGTCTTTCGCTTGCAAGGGCTATATAACGTTGTGCGAGCAGCCGTTGGTATCTTTTTTTCTTGACAGTGATCGGATTTCCTGTGTGATCTCCTCCGCTGGCACTACAGGCCCTAGGGCCTCGAAACTTGGGACTTAGGTAGAACTTGATATGAACGTGTGCATGACACTTTTTATTTTCGCCTTCGATTTCGTTTTCTTGTTTGAAACGCCACGCGAAAAGAGTGTATTTTTTGCAAGTAAATGCAGCGCATTTAACGCACAGCACAGAACACCACACAGTTGCTCAGCTTTGTGCGAGCTCTCACTGCGTAAATAGATAACACGGCGTATGCCTGATCATGTCAATATAACCTTAAGTTAACAAAAATCAAACACTACTTGGCTTACAAGACGTATTCAAGCGGTGTTGTTTGCTAATATATTTAGCTGGTATTAAGTTATCAATCTATGAGTTTTTTCTTAACAGTCGTCCGATTTTTGTGTCGTCTTCTTCTCTGGCACTATGGACCTAGGACAACGAAACTTTGGACTTGTGCAGAACTTGTGCATAATAATAATAATAATAACACGGATAATTTTGGCGGGGGCCCCCAGTTTCAGAAAATAGCCCCCTAAATTTTTCGCTGGGGTCGCGATGGTCCCCAGATTCCATAAATTGCCCCCAGTTTTTATGGCATGGGACCATTGTATGCATGTTGTAAAATACTTTATATAATTCAAGAAATAACCCATTGAAGGAAGTATTTTTGCGTTTTAATTTTTTCAAGTGTTTAACATCTCGCTAGCGACATACGATTCTAGTTTAACATTTGCATTAAAGTCAACACATTTGAAAAACCAGTTTACAGGGTCCCTGTACACAACACTGTAGCCAGTTAACATTCTAAGGTCGATCCAGCGTCGATTTGAGGTTGCGACGTCGATCCGACCAAATCACAACATCAGCTCTGGTTGTACTTTGGTTGTGATTGGTCGCGACCAAATATCAACGTCTTACCCAACGTTTTTGATACAGCGTTGAATAGATCGTGAATAAGCAATGTTGTTTAGATGTTGCTTTTGGTGACAACCAAAACGCAGCCTTCTCCAACGTCTAATGATTGTCTTTGGTGCCACGTTGACTAGACGTCGGAAAATCGACGTTGTATTCAAGTCGGACGCACAACCAAAAAACAACTCCTTGTGTTATCGCTCACCGGAAATGGTAGCCATAACAGGTCATTTGAAAACAAACCAAGCTGAGGAGATAAAATATGTGAATTTAAAGAGCGCATAAGTTTTTTCTACCTATTTTTGCGAAATATTCATGGAAATCGACTTCATACATGTCGTGCGTGACTGGGTGAGGGAGGTATTATGACATAGGGGTGGCCACACAGATGGCAATTCTAAAATAATAATCCCCGAAGTCTGTACAGTTTTGGTGAGATAATCGTTGTTTCTGCTTGCATTTTCAACCTATCTGCAAAGTTGATTAGACGTCGGGTAGTCGACGTCTATCCAATGTCGAAAGGCTGATGTTGTTTCGACTTCCAAGCAAACAACTAAAACTCGACGTTGATCCGACGCCGGGTAAAACGTCTATCCAACGTCGCAATGTTTGATAGGTGCTAGGTTATTTCGACTGACTAATCTTTTGCTGCTCAAAGGACAAAATAAAGCGATATGTGAATGCACATTTGATAATTTGAGATTTTTTGTCAGATCATACGTAGTTTCGAATATATATAACCAAACAGAATTAAACTTATCAATTGTGTTGTGACAAGTTTCTTTACTTGTTGTTACCACACTAACCTTGTTACAGTTTGTTTTAGAACATATTATTAACACTTGACAAGCCTTTGGCTTGCAAGAGTTATATGAATTTGTGCGAGCAAAATTCGTCCTTTTTTTTTTCTTCTTGACACTTTTTCCGATTTTTTGTGTCTTCTTCTCCTCTGACACTATGGGCCCTACGACCATGAAACTTGGGACTTATGAAGAGCTTGATCTGAACATGTGCATGTCACTTTTTATTTTCGTCTTTGATTTCGTTTTCTTTGTTAAAACGCCATGTGACAAGAGTGTATTTTTTGCAAGTTAATGCGTAGCATTTAAGCCACATCACACACAGTTGCTCAGTGAGCTTTGTGCGAGCTCTCACTGTGTATGCTAGATCAGTCAATAAAACCTCAAGTCAACAGAAACTAAACACTACTCGGCTTATAAGACGTATTCAAGCTGTGTTGTTTGCAATATATTATTCAAGAAATAACCCATTGAAGCCAGTATTTTTCCGTTTTAATTTTTGTCAAGTGTTTAACATTTCGCTAGCGGAATGGGCTTCTAGTTTTAAAAAGGCGCTCATCGACCATACATCACAAAAAATCAATTTTAATCAAGTCGTCAATCATTCCTGTCCCATTTTTTCCGTGAAAAGTTGCAAAGTTTTTTTTTCAGTGGCATCGACGTGTGAATAAGCGTAACAAAATGTAATCAATAATAAATTTCGCATCTGTTTCAATATCGGTGCTCTTTGACATATTGAACTATTATTGTCCTAAATTCTAGTACAACTTATCTTTAGTTATGAGTACTTGAGCAGATTTTTTTATTAAAATTGGAGAAACTTTTATGTACGAAGCGTTTCAATGGGGTCCAGCATAACGTTACACTTACACAATGTATAATCGTATCAGTAATTGTATATTGTCATTGTTACACATCGGGTTCACATAACTGTCAGGTTCTGAAAGAACACAGTTAGAAACATGGCGCATGTAAATAATTTTGAAATTTAGAATTTCACGATATTTAACACAAGATTAAAGGTAGTTCATCATTTGCCCCCCCCCCCCCCCCTCTTAGAGTATAACCTTAAAAATATACTTAATGTTTTAGGCGTGACCGAGATAGCAATGTTCTACATAGAATCTTCACAAGATACAGTAAAATCTGGGTAATCCGGATGTAAGGACTGGCAAATTTTGTCCGGATTTGCCAGGTGTCCGGATTACTCAGGGTCCACTATAATGGCCTGATTTTCTCGATAAATAAAACAACCACTGTCTATTCGTACCACGTGTATTCTTTTTCGTTCACTAGCTATAAATTACAATTTCACACTCACATTTGAACATATTATTTCTTGGTGAAATATTGAGTGATAGAGGTTTGCTTATTTGCTGACTCTGAATTTAATTGATTAAACTTGTCCTTCACTAAGAACATTAATTCGGTCATATGTGGGGTGCACTTGAAACTGGAATACTTCATCAGTTCTTCAAGGTGAGAGCGGGCCTGTCGAGTTGACATTGCTCTTGACTCCATTGCGCTGTCACATTCTTCCTCATCGGAATCGAGGTTTGACCTTTCACTTGAACAAGAGTTTGATCGCAATTCCTCAAGGACACCTTCCTCCCAATTTTCCTTTTAATTTGTAGATACAATGTGAAACCCTTACATAACCCCATTTGTGGACGTGGCATGCGTTCCGCGATTAAGACGTTTGCAAACAAAAGCAATCAATATCTGCGGCAGACGGCAAACAAGCCACAGACATTACGCAAGTAATTTGTCCGAATTACACAGGGCATTCAAACAGCAAAACCTACAGTTGGGACTGCCAAATGTCCGGTGTACCGAATAGGGAGGTGTCCAAATTTCCCAGGTTTTAGTTATACAGAAACCAATGAGAAATTAAAAGGGACTAAAAAAATCTCTCCGGATTAGGGAGTTGTCCAAATTGAACAGGTTTGTCCGGAGGGAGGTTTTACTGTATATTTCTGATGGTGTCCGTTAATGTACGACGTTTTGACGAGCGACATTATCATGGATGCCGAAATTGGCATCTGTGATATTTAACCGAGACTGACAACTGTAGAAGATATCTTTTATAATTAATTCGTCAAATTGTGCGTGTTGAAATGTCCATTATTCTGGTTTACTTTTACGTAGAAACCAATGACAAAACAGTTCTAGGTAAAGATTAGATACACCTATGTGAAGCCCTTCTCCTGTGTCAATTGTTTTGGTATTATTCGTAATAAAATATGGAATCCCGGTCATCTGCTCCCCCCGGTCAACTGCCCCCCTGTCATCTGCCCCCCCCCCTTTTTTGCAACCCGGTCGACTGCCCCCCCCCCCTCCAAAGTGGAGGGGTGGTCGCTTGCCCCCTCCATATACTATATTTTCTTGGTTTCTTGGCTTACAAAGACACAATAAACAAAATTATATTTATTTTATTGAATGTATTGCCCCTCGGTAAATTGCAATTCACCAATAGGAAACTAGTTGCAATTAGAATTGCAATTAGTTTACGGATCAGTCCCTCCTAAGATCAATATTGGTGAATAAATCAATGAAGATCAATCGTTTCAGAGACGAAGTAGACGGGGACATCACAATTGCCTAATTTTTTTTTTTTAATCTTTTCTACTAAAAAAAGGAGGGGGGCAAATGACGACCCCGTCAAATTGCAGGAGGGGGGGGGGGCAGTCGACCGGGTTGCAAAAAAGGGAGGCAGTTGACTGGGGGGGGGGGGGGCAGTTGACCGGGGGGGGCAGATGACCGTTTACCTAAAATATGACATAGGAATTGCGTAAAAGAATTTATAATGCGACACACCTTTATATGTTTCAATACTTCCCTGTCAGTTCATTGGTACAGTTGTGAAGAATAGAAAAAAGATGGGATACCACAAACTTAATAAAGGATTGTATGATACCGCAAATATAACTAAACAGAGCCGGATTGTTTCCAGCCGTTTTAATAGCACTAAACGCCTGGAAAGATCCTTCCCTATGATGGTTTTCTGGACTTGAAGACAAATAACCCTTTTGTTTACATTTCTTTTTGTCAATGCACTTTTCTTATAATCTTGATGTAGGAAAAAAAAACAAAATAATTTTGAGTGTAAGGACCTTTCAGACAACTTGTTCATGAACGGGTCATTTATCAGAATATAAAGCAGATAGATGTCTGTGTCGATGGCACGTTGTTATGGGTAGTATCTCTCTGTTGTTCTCAAAGAAATGAGATGTAAAGTACAACTGGGACACTTAGGTTTGTAATATAATCTACTGTGGTCCTTGGTAAATCATGCTTTCTTTCCACTACGGGACCTGTGACTCTGACCCTTGAATTTGGCCAATCATGGCTTTTTATACAATCATATAGCTCCACTGAGCTTGTGTAAATCTGCTAATCTTTTGGCCCTTCATGGACAATAAAACACTTGGAAGGGAGCACACAATTGAGTGTCCATTAGCTTATTAGCTTCCAGTTCCTAGACTTGTACTTTCCGTACTATACCAGTAGCAGGAAAACAGATATTTTGCAAGCAAAATAACTAGTGATAACTTTTGATTTTGTTGCATTCATCCTCAAAATGTACTTTTTTCTTCAATCTCCTTCTTGTGCATATATTATCACTGGGCTTTAAGTAACCTACCGTGTGTCCCGAACTCCAAAACAACTGAAACGGAGACTGCCATCGATGTACAACAGCCAGTGCATGATAATTAGCCGAAATTGGCACAGAGAACTGTACAAATATATTTGTAATCAACGTCTCGAAAGAGCATCTCAAGTCATCTTTTTTTCTGTTTTTGACTACTTTTTTGCTTTATTACTATCCAAATTGCCTATTAGAGGCTTGGTATCTTTGATTGAATGAAATTTGTGGTCATTTATCTTTGACAAGTGAAACTTCTGCTCATTGGACTTTTATGTATCTCGGATTGTTTCTGATAAATGAGAAGTAGTGTACTTACTTTTGGAGGCTCGCGGAGGGGATACATTATTGCTTCGTGTCGGTCAACGCTTAACAATACCAGCATGAAATTACTGGCCATCATTGCGAAGCTTGTTGTAAATTTGAGTATCTTACAGAATCCTTCCCCTGCTCGCCATTCACGGTCATACTCCCAAATCAGTTGTGGCAGACATGCCCAGAATATAACTAGTAAATCAGACACGGTCACGTGTAAAATGATCTTGTTGACGCGTGACTTGCGCTTCCGATTGGCCCAGAGCCATAAACAAACACAAGCTCCTCCGATGGCACCACAGATGACTTCGATGTACAAAGTAATGATCCGTATATCTTTATCGAATTTAGCATCTGCTACATTTGGTTTTTTGCTACTTTCTTCCACTACGCTCTGATTATTTACGTCACTGGTAAGAGTGGCGTTAACTGGTTCGGAGTTCCAGTTCATGGTGATGTCTTATGGTCCAAACACCTGGAAAAAGAAACAAATATTTATTATAGAGAAGTAAGAAGATAAAATGTGGTTAAAAATATTGAAAAGCAAATCTTCAATTTCAACCATTTTGTTTCCAGTTTGGTTTTTGGTTACGTCTACATCGTCTGGTAGGCCTATTGCAAAAGTTTTTGTCCTGGCAATGAAATGAAAACACTGCTTTTGATTTATACCGCATACAGAGTAATGTACCTCTGTCGCTAATTATAGATGTGCTATGCTATTATTTAGCGTGTCATCTTTTAGTAACAACCGGCTATGTAAGAGACAGCAGCATGCGTACCAAAGAATGATTGACAAAACGCCAATATTTCACTTATCTGAAGAACAAACTAAAGGCATAAACTTCCAAATGTAAATTTAAATTCATTCCATGAAAGAAACATTGTCTATCAGTCAAAAAGCGCAAATATGAACCAATTCCTTTTGGACCAACCATGAACTTGTTCACAGCCACAGAAACGACACCATTATGATACTGTCATTGATAAAACAAAGGCATTTCGAAAAAAAAATGAGACGAAAATCCTTTTTATTCTTTAACAATGCCACTCACATAAAACAAAGTGGTTTTTAACTCATTTAAAAGAATAAATCTATTTTAAGCATGACGGAGGCCAGACTATTATCATGCTTTTTGACAGACAAGTAATAAGGCCATACGTATATTTTCGGCAATACTTTGTGTACTACTTAGAACGCTTTGTACTACACCCAGAGATTTTCAGAATAACAAAAGAAAACGGTAGTTCTTAACAGATTTTGCAGTCCTTTGGCATAATGTGCCAACAGGGCTAAATCATTTGTTATTTTATAGTTTGTATTAACATTGTTTTTGTGTTTGGTATGGTATTCAGTATCTAAGATTGTATTCAGTTACTTTAGAAAATAATAGATATGAAAAGCCAACCTATTTCATCGTTAATTTAATTGTGAATTCTGCTATAAAATTACATTAACAGCTACTGTACCCTTGTATATGTCACAACTTGACCGATTAAGACAATATTTTTCTGCTATATTAGCTCATAATGATATTACAGGATTTTGCCTGTTCCTTTCCCTCACCGTTTTGACACAAAATTCTATGAGCCTAGTGATGAGTTTTGGGCATTGCTGGCACCACATATTATTCTCAAGAAGTACTATTTGTTACTATTGCTGATAATTGCTGATCATCATTTTGCCAGTTTTTATGGTTTGCATACTTACTTAAAATTCTTATAAGTCTACTTCATTAACCTCGTGAATGAGTAACATGATGCCATATTTTATTTCTTTATATCAATATTGTGATTCCACCATGCTTTATCCGTTTCATCTTTGGGAGTTACATATGAAGTACCTATGTATTTTCTGGATTACGTTGTTTCTCTTACGGTATATTAGTTGAGGAAAGAAGTCGTAACTTGTTGTGATACAACATCACTATGCTATCATACTTTGTTATAACATATAACGCACGTTTTACCTGCGTACGGCTGTGATTTAACTTGTAATTTGCATAAAGATAGTTAACATACACTGTGTGATTTATTAAATGAAAGACAATATAAATCCATGAATTTGAAACCTACTGCATTTTCTACAACATATTAACGTCAGACCAAGGTGGCCTGTACCAATAACAATATATTCCTTCATTTGTACCTTGTATTACTTTATATAAACATCTTGTTTTTATTCATTTTGTGTTGAGTAAAGATCAATAACTAAAAGCCATAGGTTAAATTGATGTTGAATTGATAAAATCAGCATAAGGCTATTTCTTTTGTTTTCGATTATGCATGTTGCTATTTAGTGCACACTATTTATACTCTTTTTATTACAGTAAGATCTCAATAAACCGACATCCACGAGACTCAAGTAATTTGTCTGGTTTAGCAAAGTGTCCGGTATATTGAGGGCCCCTCATTTGCTTTAGTGAATATCATCACAATATTTTGGCTGTATTCAGCGTTTTTAGTATTTCACACCTCTATGTTTTCACAGAGAGGTTTGAATTGAAACGTGACTTGTGAAAGAGTTCACCGTAGAAAAAAGGCCCGATGAGAAAATCCACCTCTTGTTGTAAACGGTGGAGATAAGTTCCCTCACACCTTCACCCTTAGTGTTTTTGTCGTACTCGCATAAGTCAAACCTCCGTGAAAGCATGGAATTCTTACAGAGATTTCTCCTCACCCATAGGAAATATTTGCACAATAAAATGTATTTTGTTATTTAATATTGTTCTTCTGTGAAACTTTTGTCCACTGTGAGTAGTTTCGGTACATACCGATTCCAGTGAGGTTTTGCTTATCATTATCAACTCCAGCCACAGCTAATCCCCTAGGCAATGACGAAAAATATATTGTTTTCTGATCTTCTCAGCCATGCCCCCCCCCCCAAAATGGCTAAAGCCCTTTTAAAAACATTTCTTTCTGACGAACCCAGACCCATCCTTCAAAAACGATGCGATTCCTGATTTATACACAGGAAACTCTCTTGGGAATGGCAAACAACTGTGTGTGGTGCCTTTCTTCACGTTTGCCAAAATTTTCTGCGGGATGTGTTTGGAAGTGCTCGAAAGAGCAGTCCATTTTCAATCAAATTAATCATTTGTGTTTCATTCGTATCCATCAGGAATGGTTTGTAATATTTCCGTCCAGTTTTTCGCCAAATCAAGATTAACACCTGCTGTCTCACCACAGTAAGACTGAAAGCTAATGTTATTGCGTTATCGAAAGTTATCAGACCATCCATTTTAAAATCAAGCCCCATTTGTATTGCAAATTCTTTTGCATTTTTCCTCAGTAGAAATCCCAAAAAGGACTACATTATGACTCAGCTGAAAACTGATACCTTAAAACATTTGGCTTATATGATGCATGGCTGCTGCTCCTGCTAAAACAACAAATACCAGGGTCTTATCTAGAAGGTCCAGTATATTAGGGTTCTGTACAGGCAAGTTTGCATTTGGGTGTCCGGAATAGTGAGATGTCCAGTTTATTGAAGGCTTCTTTTATTATGGAAATGAATTGAATAAAAAAGGGACTGAAAAAAAACTGCCTGGTATAACGAGTTGTTTTCTTTATCGAGGGTATTCGGACTTGAGATTTTACTATATCTACTTTAAACTTTTTCGATTACGTTGTTAAGACAGATTCTTCAAGACGCAGAATTTAAACAGACGTATGCCTCTTTTACATATGTCTCAGCTCATTCGTTAACATATTTTAGTCCAATGTCATGCTCAACGTAAATATGACAGATTATTTAATAGCAATCATAAATCAAAAGGTATTATCATGTTATCTTTGGCAGCATAAAGATGAGCAGGCAGTATAATAGAGATACTGATGTTAAAGATATATGGCACTTGAAACTCAGTGATCAATGATCAATAATCTTGTGGTGTAATTTTAAAAACAAATTCAATAAAATTTCTGCTGGATAACATAAACATATGTGAAAAATCCAGCCAAAGTTATTTTTGTATTGGTATTATCTAGATAGGTCACTTTATTGAGTTTTTACTGTTATTTTCTGCATGGCTTGAACACGTTCAACAATACTCATTGTGATAATGACAAGTTTGTTTTGTTGTTGTTGGTACAGTAATCATATAGCACGTACCAAGAACATTTGGTTCTAGAAGAGTAGATTCATATTTTCATATTTTCTTAACTTTTTAATCTGACATTTAGGTTAAAAAAATAATAAAAATTCAGTATAGAAGCACCTTTTACCAATTCTAGCATCTTTTTCTTGTATCTAGCACAAATATTCTTAGATTGAAACTATTAGGTTATTCTAAAGTTAATTATAAAGGTTTCTAATAAAGTTCAGCATAAGTTTACGTTTTGTACAATGTATAATATGTGAGTAGCATAAATTTTTATTTTGCAATTTTAATACCTTGGATTAACAAAACTGTCAGACAACACATTTTGATGCATAATTCTTGTGAATAATTAAGTTAATCATACAATCGTTAGCATCTTCAGTGAGATAATCATACTACCCTAAACATCCCTAATAACATATTTAGTTTAACGAATATCTTATTATTAGAGCTGACGCTGATCCCGAGAACAGTACACGTGTACACGAGGGCTTAGGATCCGTGTACATGGGACTACACGGAAATATAACACATAAAACTACGGTTACTAATCAAAGGCAGTGTATGCAGTAAAATGTTGATGCTGAATCACTATATAATGGCTGTTTTTTTTGTCAGTTATCTGCACTCAGAGGTTTTTGTTGAAAAATATGCAAAGTTGCACAAAGTTTGCATTTTTCTCTTTCATTTCAAAGTATTTCCAAACCCAAGAACTTTTTTCTGCCATGTGTCTTTTTTGAAATTTGATGCATTTTAAATGCACGAGTACACTGTAAGAAGATACCGTGTTCATAACCGTGTAATTACAATACATGCTGTGAAAGACAGATCAATAGCTACACGGGGAGGGGCGTGCTATTATGAGACAGGACCACAGCCACAGAGCATCACATTGGTTTCGTTTCGCTCAGGAGTGGTATTCTGCTCTGTCCTTATATTTAAGGGCATCCTTATTCTTGAGATTAGATGGTTTATCCTTAATTTTTATCCTTATTTTTAAAAGACTTTGTTAAGTTTAAGGATAGAGCAGAATTGCTTTTTTATTCTTATTTTTAAAAATAAGGACATCCTTAAAAATAAGGACAGAGTAGAATACCACTCCTGAGCTGACGAAGCAGTTCGTGTATCGCGTAATGGGTTTTGGATACGTGTAATGGTAAGACACTACATGTTACCGTGTACACGAGGATCCGCTTTCAGCTCTACTTATTATGCTCCTATATTTAACCGTACTCCCTCAGTTTTCCGTCGTACCAACATAAATCGATTGTACGTAAAAATGAATCTACATATATAGAAACATATATAAAATCGTTTTTACGTAAAAGCGGTTCATGAAATGTCATTTTGAAAGTTTATAAACTATTAAATTTTAATATATTCAAGCAAAAATTAAACAATACATGTATTAAACTATTATGTTTGTTTCAACAAAATAGTTTTAGTTTTCAAAGTGCCAAAGTGCTATAGATTTTTCTCGAAATAAGCATATCTTCGACAAGACATATTTTTTCAAGACTTTGTTGTTTGAACTAAAAAATTAATAAGTTATAATTAACGCTTTTGACATTTCAAAAATAAATCAGACACTAGTTAAGGCTTTGTTAAATCCTTGAAGCAAATTCGTGATTTGTTTTAATAAAAATTCGAATTTCCAAGATGCTTTCAAAGGGATTTTTGATGATTTTACTGTTACCTACCTAAATCAATGTTCAGTTTCATAAATATTCTGGACTAAAAGACTGAACCTCATCGGCAGGTGATATTTAACAAAGTGTTAACACCTGCCATTTTTTGAGTTGATGCCTTAACTATATTATAACGTGCACTATAAATGAAAATGCCATTCTAGTATGAAAACTTTCACCCCATAAGCGTATTGGTGAATTCTTTTATATTTACTGTGATCTTAAGATGCCTGTTCTATGTCAGAAAACCAGCGTCTGGCAGCTTTCGATGCCCGTTCTATATCTGGTTTCCTATATTGGGCTATATCAGTCGTGTCTAGCCATCTTGTTAATCTTAAGTGGTATTGACCCTAAATACAGACGCACATCTAAATGTAAAGAGTTCAGCCGTCTAGATATCGAAGTCTTTAAACTGGTTTATTATATGCAGATTCAACGGATGCCAAAGAAACTTCAAATATCTTTCAAAGTTGCCAGATACTTAGCTTATACATAAACACCATGCTGACTCTTTGCCTTTGTTTGATTGATATTTTGTTAGACCATTATATAGACATATAAATTCAAGAACTTTGCCTATGGTTGCCTTACAAGTCGAAATTTTACCATTGACGACGCAATCAGAAACCAGTTCTTAACAACATCTTTCAAACAGATATCTTTCAAAAAGATATTTTAAACAAAAAATTTTTGTATGCAAAGCAATATCTAAGTCAACGCTGGTACAGATTCAATAAACCATTTAATTAACAAATTGAAATGCTTGTAACTTTCGAAAGAATGATTAAATCAATTAGTTTATTAAACAGTTATTTGAATGTTCATGCTAACATCCCTGTTCTTGTTCGCATATAATCTATATGAGCATCAGAATATAACTAGCAAGCAATCTCTGTGTTATCTTGCCAGAAACAAACCAAGCAAAGAAAATGAATTCGTGAATTTCAAGCTTAAAATAACTTACGGAAATACTCGTTTGTTTATCTCTTGTAATAGAGACCGGTTATATTTCGTTTTCACTGTCTAATACCTAAAGCACCAAATAAATATAAAGCTTTATATGTTCTTATAGATAAAAAAGAGAGAATATATTTTGGAAATCCATAGCCAAAAGTTTCATTTTCAAGCTATTTAGTGAGATTTAGAAGAAACATTTTGAATTCATTTTTTTCTATATTCACAATTCCAAAGGTATAACTGTTTCAATTGTAACCGACTGGGCTTAGCTAAAACATTGTTGTGAATAGGCACTTCGATAGAAAAAATATATTACATGGTTAACAACGCGCTGTTGTTTAGAGCCATGGTTGTGCCAGGCCACTGAAATAACCATGTAACGAAACATACCGAGACACTTGTATAGCCTGTAAGATAGTTTAAAAATTGAGAAAACCGAGCTTCTTTTATGTAATCACTATCAGGTTTCTAAGAGGAGATCTCTATAATAAGCTTAGTCTGTATCAAAGTGAGCATGAAGATTTTATGTTAAATACAACATGACAGGTAATGTTTGGACAGTGGTGGGTAAATTATTACAGCTGTTGTAATATAGAAATAGTGTAAGTATTAGCAAAAGAACACACAAAAGAGCATTTTCCTTATTGCTGATATGTTAAAACTGCTTGAGAGGCAACCCTTAAGCAGTTATTTGTTCACTTGTCCATTTATCTTTAATGGATATGTTTTACATTCCGCAATTCTGTTATCGTATTATTTTATAATCAATCACTGTAAACTCTTTATATTATATTCGATCCGATAAGGGATGGCCGGAGCAGAATTCTGTAAAAGCATTTTTGACGAATTAGTGCACCCAGGTCAATTCTAAGATCACAGTTCCTATTTCAAGATATTTTGTACTTCCTTTGGGCGTTCTTTATTGATAGTAACGATTTGTTCTTGTAATGACGTGGGAAATTTTAAGGATGGGATTTTTAACTTCAAGGGCTGTCCAATGCCGAAATCAAGGATAATATTATTTGCACTAGTCTGATGTTTTAATTCAATGTGCTATTGAGTTAAGTTGTGGGTGTTTACCCAAAAATCGACAGTTTGGTGATACGGCGAAAATAACGCAAAGAGGCACAGGCAGGAGGTGGTCTTAATTTAAAGGTGGTCTTATCGAACGGTCGTGTTATATATAACTAGTAATTAACCGGTATCCACTTAAAATTATTGAATACCTTTCAAATACATGTACACTATTAAATAGACATTTATCCTTAAATAAATAGAGATACATCTCTCGCATAAATATAAGTTTAATGCCTATGCTTATAAGCAACACTGTTATTGGACGACCTTGATATAATTTTTGGAATATTTCCAAACGGTGTAACGTAAAGAGCAACGTTCAGGTCTGGATAATGACCTTGGATTTCGAGGAAAACAAATAATGATTTTTATCTTTGTACATTAGATTAAGGTATAACTTGTGAAATTTTAATTACCCAGTTGTATTGATTTTTTAAAAGTTTGTTGATAGAATTTTATGCTCGCAGTGAGTGTTGGAAGATATAGCCGAATTCACTGGTTCGTTTAAAGATATCTGTAATTGATTTAGCAATATATTTGATAAAACATAATTCTGAGAGGTTTCTCAATCAATTATGCATGAGATATCTTTACATTAATGCAGATAACACAAGATTGGAGATATTTAACATCACTGATATGTCTATAATTTATGAAGAGAATATAATATATAAATTCTATATAATTTTATGATATGTTAAGAATATCTCCTATTCAATTAGAGCTGTCTTTAATTTAAAAGGAGACTTTTACAATTTATTTAAAGATATTTTGAAATACTGTATATATGTGAAGGTAGGTTTCCGTTAAAGATACCAAAACTTGTGAACAAAAGAATGAATATCCCTTACTTTGCGAAGCGATTCAGTCATTAGCATTGATATTATTTACATTTATTTCATAACGATCCGGTGCTTGATTCTCAATATGATGACGTCACATTATGTGAGGCCATTGTAAAGCCTTTCCATGGCCTACTCAAACAAGAAGTGGTTAACTGAAAATTTTAAATACAAGTTCTATTTTTAAGTTTTTAAATTACCTTCTAAATATTCTAATAGATAAGCATTTAGTTTTGATGGACTTTTAAGTTACTTTTACCATAAAGGGGAGATGAAATCACATAAAAAGTTAAATGATCTTGAAATTGAGTTAGATCACTTCAAATTACTCTAAATCAGTAGCACACTTTTGCAAGACATGCCATGTCATAATTCACAATTAACCTCACCAAACACAATTTCCATGAAGAAAATATATATTTATTCTAGCATGCAAATAATTCTTGAACTTCCTAGTTTAAAAATATTGATATAGTAGAAAAAATTGCGGATAGACAATATAATTATGGTATAAACTTAAATAAAAACATAACCTTCTGTCGCTTGCAACTCTTTCTGTTTAACGACTAAGTTATGTCTCTCCACCTGACACTCATTCTGTAGTCTCCCAACTGGATTAATCCTTTTGTAAACTAAAACGTTGTATCTATGAATTACAACGTGAGTGCCAATGTAAAACATGACAGCAGTGTTTATCAAGAGAAACCATAGGAAACAGCTGGAATGTCTAATAAAGCTTCGTTTATGGAATTTAAGTTCTCATTGAAACCCTTTACCTTTTTTGTTTTACCATTGATTTCCCTCTGTTTGATACCATATTGTGCAAATAGACTAAACTAAAATAAAACACTTAATTTACACCCCATATAACATCACAGATTGCTGCTTATGGAGCAGAGGAATAACAGAAGCTTTGGAGAAGCCGATGAAATATAGCACAACTGTCGTAGTAAACTAAATCAAATAAGTGCATTTTAAATGGTCTTGGTTTTGTCTGTTAAGCAAATATAAGTCTGCGGTAAAAAGGTGCACAGGAATAGGTCTGAAACTGCAAAAGAAAAGAAGTCTATCTCATGATATTTGTCCGTCAGCACAAAAGCAGAGTAATTTGGCGGTATGTTTGTACAAAAATTTCATGGCGTTCGCGCTCCAACATTTATTTTGATCGCAATGGTATTTATGTGCAATTAATAGATGAGAAAAAATTTAGTTGTTTCGCGAACCAATTTTTATGTTATCCAAGTCACTATTAATTTCTGCACGTGGTTTTTACTATTAAAAAAATAAATGATAGAATGAATTCAATTTATCGCGCCCTATAATTAACATTTCGCGTTCCAAAATTAAGAAATTAAATTACGTGATAAAACGCATGGTCAGACAAACGTTCTTTAAAACACAAGACCTTTAAATATCGTGCGGGATAAAATTATGGCGAAATTAAAGAGCGCGAAATAAATAGTCAAACAACATATGGAATGTAAATGTTGCGCGGCTGAGAACATTGCCGCGAGGCCATTCAAATGAACGAGAGAAAAAATTAAATATACGACATGTACGTTTTGATTTTGTGTGCAAATATACCGCCATAGAGTAAACCCTACCAAATCCCAGTATGCCTAAAACATAATGCAAAAGTACCTAATTTACAAAAACAGTATGTTTGCAGTCTTTTGCGATTGCACTGCAGGTATCACATCTTTATACCGAATTCGAATCGATTGGAAACTATACTGCAAACGGACTGGCAGTATTAAATCGTCACACGGGCCGATCAGTATATCGTGTATGACCGATTTAGATACTAACTGCAAAATACAAGTACCCAGTAACAATTAGTGATGTACTGAAAAAATTGTATTCTGGGAAGATTTTTTGGAATCCCAAAGTATTATTGTTTGCTACATTGGTCATTTTGTCAACAAAACTCATTCTTAATAAGCTCTTATTATTTATTTGCAGCCAGCATTTAAATTTCTCGTACTTAAACCCTAAAATATCAAGTATCCGGATTATTATTTTTTATTTTGTTTCATTCTGAACAAACATCGATTCTGGCTTAATAAACAAAAATTCAAATATGCAACGCCTGGACTCCTCGTCTGCCACTTAACTTTGACTCCTGGTCTGCCACTTAATTTTTGCATGTCCATGAACTCCATGAACATGCAAAAATTTAATTCAATATCTCAACATGTACGTTCTATGGAGATAAAAACAAAGAATATAAAGCTTAAGTAGCTTACTGAGTGTATGTTTAATTGTTGCTGAATATTTTTCCAACTTGGCTCACATCATTTCTGTGTCCATCAATCCATCACCTCAAATATCTAGATTGTTTGTATTTCATATGTTTGTTCTGCCTCGACTTACTTGAACAAAACATTTTCTAGCGCCACATGTATTTCTGAGTCTAGGACATTTCCCGCGGAGACTTTTCACTCGGAGGACTTTTCCCGACCTAGGACATTTCCCGCGGGGACTTTTTCCCCGCGGACTTTTCCCGACCTAAGACATTTCCCACGGAGGACTTTTCCCGCGGATGAAAAAAACTAACAAAAAATATTCTCTAAAAGCTTTTATTTATATATTCTTAATATTTATACGTACTACAAACATAGAATCTGTCTGTCTTTTGCACGTGATCAGTTCACTAAGAGTTACAGTTCCACAGATGCACATTGTGGGCAATTCCGCGAAGGAAGTCAAGCACATGACGATTGGCAAAGTCGGCAACAACAGTAGCGATGCGCTGTGCACAGTCGCGATAAGCTCGGCGTGGTGGCGGTGGTTCATGACCTGCCATCATCTGCGTTATCAGCACGTTGGCAATGCTGTGTTCTTTCTTTAGCACATCGAAAAATCTCAATCACACATTTTTGAATTTAGATTTAATTGCATTTAACTGAATCACAATATACCGTGTCCCTGCAGCAAAATCCACCGCAAGTTGTTGACAATAGAAAAAAAGAAGCATCAGAGACCGGAGAGAACACAATTGAGAACGTGTAGTTTCATTTTTTGTTAGTGTTTTTGTCATCCGCGGGAAATGTCCTAGGTCGGGAAAAGTCCTAGGTCGGGAAAAGTCCTCCGCGGGAAAAGTCCCTGCGGGTTAAGTCCGGGTGGGAAAAGTCCCCGCGGGAAGTCCCCCCGAGAATTGTGCTGTTTCCGTATTTCTAACAGTCATCGGTAGCCTAAATTAAATTAATTCAAAACACTGCAGTCATTTTCAGATACAAGTGCTCTAACATGAGTTACTAACAATCAGATGGAGTGCTGCTCAGACAAAAGATTTCAATAAACTTCGCTACAAATCAGTTTTTCCAAAATGCCCTCCGTTCCCGGTATATATTCGGTACCAGTTTTTTTTTCTTAAGTTCACCATCAGTACCACCGCAGTACTTTTGCAGTTCATGTGATGTATAAAAATGAAATGCAGATGAGGTCTTTTGCAGCCATCCGTAGTCATCTTTGAAACAAACTGCAGAAGTACTACAGAAAGCTGCGGGATTGTTGCTGTTCCTTTCCAGTCATTTTCAGTTCCTTTCTAGTTCCAGCAAAGGTATATTTGCATCATATTTGCAGAAAATGTCATTGACCCGATGTTCCTCCTCTGAAGAGTACTTCTGATATATCTTAGGTACAGAGGCACCGCCCCTCTTTCAAGAACTTCTGATATATTTGACATACAAGGATGCTCCTCTCTGCAGAGTATTTCCGACATATTTTAGGTTCAAGGGCACTGCCTCTCTGTCGAGCACTTTTGATACACTGCCTCTATGCTGAGTACATCTGATATATTTAAGTACAAAGACACTTTCTCTCTGCTGAGCACTTCTGATCTATTTTAGGTGCAAGGAGACTGCCTTTTTGTCGAGCACTTTTGATACACTGCTAGCCGATTCCAAAAGTGACAAACTCTATATTCTCGTAAATATTCTCGTAAAAAAGTACAGTACTCAGCGTATCAACGCTTTTGTTCTGTTGTCTTTTGATATTGTTTGCTGTATGAAAAATATGCAGCCTTTTGAACAACAAAACTGTTAAAAACAAATTCATATTGTCGATCACTTGAAACAATTATTTTTTTTAAAAAAATGGAGCATTTTTGAGAAATTTTCACAATAAAACTTATCACATTCGCTATCCTGTTTGGCAGCATATCAGACATAAAATACCATTTTAAAGATTTTGTATCTTCTACTGCCTTCTAATTAATCAATTAATTAATATCAGTTCAGTTGCTGCAGGCGAACGTTGAAGAATTGAAATCCGGGTCGGATTTCCAATCAAACAAATCGACGCCGTGGTGGTTTAAAAACGTGATGAGTCTGCTGGAGATCGTTTATAAGCAGGCTTATAGGTTTTCCTCTGACAAGTATATCCGCCCCAAGCCCTCACCCCCTCTCCCATCCCCCTTACTTCCACTCATCCATTTTTATCCCCCCCCCTCTGCCCCCTTAACACTTCACCTGGCAACCATTTACATTTCCCTTACAAAATTACGACGTTAGATTGTCTGAAGATGGGATATTTCATATCACATAGGGATTTCATTTTAAATGTCATGTTGTCTCAATATATGACCATATATTTTTTTTGCTTCATTCTCAAATTAAGTTACTAATAACATAGACTGTGGGAAACAAATACTAAATGAACAAGCCATCCTAGAGAGTAGAGTCCCCAACCCGAAATAGGCATTAAATGACATCTGCCAGTGAAATAACTGTCATTAATATAATCAAACTTCATGGCACGGGAGCAAACCGTGATTTTATGCCCCTGTACTACCAATAATGTGCGAGGGCTGAACGTTTCTGTTTTAACTTAAAGCTTTGTGAAAAAAAAATTGCGGATAAAAATCCAAGATGGCGGATGGTGACATTTTGAATTTCCCGATTTACCTAAAATCAGTTTCGAGCGTTTGGTTATCCTTTGCCTAAAATTTGATGAAAATGTGTAAAGATATTAATGAGTTCTCGTGTTTTCAAGAGATTGTGGGGAAAGGCGCAGGTAGTTGGGCACTATTTGAATTTTATGATTGATCGCAAAATAAAACCTGGCCCCGCTTTGGAACTGGTTAAGCAGTGTCCAACATTTGGTGATCATCAGTCCATTAGTTTTTGCTTTATTGTGTGAAAAAAAAATTCAACTGAAAATCCAAGTTGGTGGCCACTTTATTCTTGAACCTGAGTCACGGTCAAAACAAAAATGACGTGCTCCTACCCACTATGATAGGTCATCTTTACACAAAATTTCACCGCAAACAGGTTACCAGAGTGGGATTAACAGCCAGCGATAGACGGACGACAGGCGGATATGGTTCGACAGACAGAAAAAACGGACGGCACGGCAGATGAATTGACAGGCGGACAATACCCAAATCTATATCCCCCTCCGGATGTAACATTAATTTATGTCATGGGTTATGGGTTCTTTTGCTAAATTAAATTGCTATGTCTCTTATGAATCACAAACCTCGCCATAAATTCATTATTACATGTAATAAAAGCATCATTGTCTGAAATTAGTAAGCCAGCTTTTTCTGAAACAAGCAAGGAAGACCTGTGCAGCGGAATATCCACAGAGGGAAGAGGACCCTTATTAAGAGTACAGTAACCACGGAATAAAAACTTGTGTAGATAAAGAATTGAACGCAGAATTTTGTCAAGACAGCAACCAATCGTATTAGCTAATTTAGGCATGATTAAATGATGTCATAATTTTCTCTGAAATATAAACATTCAACATTGATAGCACGTGATCAACTCCGGTATCGTCATAGAATCTGTTTGAAAGAAAATCCCAGTAAGTTGCATGTTTCGTAATGCAATGCGCACAGAATTTGCCTAGATTTTAACAGTTCATTCCTCATGTTCATTCCTCTTGTTTTTATTTCTTTGTTTATTTGTTTGTTTTTTTTAATTATTTTTATGCCTTGCCTGACAAATGTCATCGGGGCATATTGTGTTTGACTTGTGCGTCCGTCCGTCAATCCGTCTGTCCGTCTGTCTGTGTATGCGTTAGGCTTCTGGTACCAAGTTTTGTGGATCGCACTGTAGCCTAACTATTTAGCCGGCAACTTTTTGTTTTTGGGATATTGTTCCTAATATATTGAAGTTGTGCAGGACGTCGTCCTTTTGTCCGACGAGGCGTTTATTCGGTCGGAATTGGGGTTTGAACTTGAACTATTTTACTGTAGTTAGATGTTTTATGCACTAAGTTTTGTGTATCGCACCTCACTCTACATATTTGTTTGGTGATTTATTGTTTATAGATTATTGTTTCTAATATATTGGAAGTTGTGCCACGAGGCGTTTATTCGGTCGAAATTGGCCTTTGAACTTAGGCAATTTTACTGCAGTTAGGTGCTCGGTACTAAGGCCATGCTTATTCATCTTTCTTCAAGAAGAATCACACCCCTCAAACTAACATTGTGTCACTGGCTATCCGCCAGGCGGGGCATCCGTGCTCCGATCGGACAAACCTCTAGTTTATAATTTTTTGTATAATACTTTTGTTTTTTTTTTGGTTTTTTTAGGGAGGGCAGGGGAGGGAGATTCGAGAAATTTTATTCGTGTTCCTGCTATCACCCATTCTAAAGGCAATGCTTTGTAATAGCATGATCAAAACAATGTGATTTATTTAGTGTTTACACCATTATTTTTTCATATGACTACTGTTTGCGCGGTCTTTTAACTTTAAAACTCGTATTTCCTGTCAGTACATGTTTTATTTTAAAAGGGTAAGAAAACAATCCTTGAGTGATGGAAAGCAAACAAGATGTTTTCTTCAGAAAACAAGTGAGAGCCCGTGGGAGTTCAAAACGACAGTTTGCGGAAGCGTCTAAACACAATGATGTCTACTGGAATTACAAGTGTTCCCGTTACGTAAACCAGTTTTAGTACAATTAAATCTTCAGCTAAATCTTTGCAATGTCACGTTGTCTGTGGGTTTGGTCAATCAATTTAAAGACCTAAACTGGGGAGTTGAATGATTATCTTAAATAACAGCAATAAATTAGTAGAGAACAGCTCTGACATTACAAGTGGCGCTTTGGGGCATTACACAAGCAACACCCGAAAACAAACAAGGAAAGAAAGGGCTTAACCAAAGCCATGAGGCCTAAACATGTACTTTGTCATCCTTTTAAAGTCCCCCCTTCTCCCCATATTCGCTTCTATTTTTTTTTTTCAGTCACCCTCTGAATAACGGCTATGAGAGACTGCGGTGCCAAGAAGTAGGGGGCATAAAACGCGAGGCTTATTGACAGTTGTGGCGCATTTGTGGAGAGTTATTCATGAAGTGATGGCCAATTTCGTATCTTGAATACGACTCGTGTTTGGATGATCATCAAAATATAATACTCATGAATTCTGACTGAAAGCGTTCCAAGTAAAAGAAAAGGGCTGTTCACCCACATTTCTAATGTACAATCCCACATTGAGTTTGGCTGTACTTGCCTCCTCCAAAGAAAAACATACACAGATAAACAATTACATAAACAAAAAAAAATAGATACAGCCAGCAAAGAACAGTCTTATTCACTGCATTTTAATGGGTCCTCGCAGGGGGGGGGGGTATGGGTCCTCATGGACGGTATGGACCCTCTCCAGGGGACACACTAACGACTGTTGTCCGGACAGGCGCAGACTGCAAGTAATAGCAGGCACGTCTTCTTGCACTCTAACAACTTGGGTATTTATCTAACAAATAGGATTCACTCTCTTCTTATCTTTCTCTTTGAAGGTAACTATGCCTTGGAAGCTTTCCCCCATCTGTTCCATTGAGAGGCGATGCGCTGGCAATATTAGGGTCTTCTGTAGTGTTAATCTGTGGTTCATAAATTAACCTCGCGGTTTCTGTCAGTAAGATAGCATTTCGAGCCTTAGTCTTTCCGTCCTTTTAGTTTTGAGTTCTACTAATTTTAAGGTTGCCTGATTAAGGTAAAAAAAAAAAGATTTATTCTCCTTATTTGAGTTGTTGAAGGGAATTGTGGATAACGTTTCTGAAAAGTTAGTTATGACTCGCACTCAAGAAATTAACCGCAGGAAAGGGGGCTATCTTTTGGCAGCATGTTTATGGGAGGGCTATGCTAGAAAATGTAGAAGTCGGTTGAAATCATGTCAGATGATCTATGCATCAATCCCAGGGAGAGAGGGAAGGGGGATGTGGGGGGATCCAAGCCTGTGTATTCTTTTGCATGTTTAAAATCTTTCATGCACACGGAAGTAGCACACACACGTATTATTGTAAGAAGGAAGAAAATATATCTTGCTTCTATGAAAGACCTGAAGGCTCATTTCCTTGAATTTCCATTGAACCTCTTGGAAGGAACGTGGAAATTTCTTGGAAGGAAATGGGCCTTCTGGTCTTCCGTATGCTTCTCATCCAGACTCCACCGCCTGGTTTACAATGTCTTTTTTCTCTAAAAACAAACTTGGCATGGCTGGAGTCAAACATTTTATTTCTGAAAAATTCGATGACCGACAGTCCCTGACCAAAATATTTATTTCGTTTTTTTCGCACAGCAAGATTTAAAAACGTTTATATGACAAAATTGTTACACGTATTCTGTTTTTTTTTTCAGTTTGTAAGTTGTTAATTCCCTTTTACGATTTTGGGATGTTTCTTTTCTGGAAAATGCTAGTGCCGAAGGTACGAGAACAATATTTAAAGCTAATTTTGCATCCAAAAGAAAAAATTTCGCACCCTTTCTGCCTCTGGGGTAACATTTCCGGTTTTTTTTTCAAATGTTGGACATTATTTTTAGCGTAACAGTCTATCCCCACCTGTGCCCCGCCCCCCCCCCCCCCCACGTCTACTTCCCCCACTCCCCCCGATTTTATAAAGATTTACACCACAAGCTGAATGACACCGAATATTGAAAGCGGTCTTTCATGGCTATAGAGGGATGTCTCAAGTCTCTGGCCAGATATTTAAATTTTTTCAGAGCAAGTTGTGGTTAAAAGTCTTAAGTGTTCTAGTTACCTGTTTGGATTGATAAAGTGAGATTATACATTTAATAAATTAACCAATTTATCACCGTTTGACAACAGAACAGATGGAGCTGAGGGTGAAAAATATCCCAGGGGAGAAGCTTGCCTAGTCTATCTTCTCCCAGGAGAAGCTGTACGGAGGGGTCAATACAGACTTGCTACTACGGGCGGGTGACTTCTTTTATTTCCGATTTTAGTGTCCTGACAGGGGATGAGAAACAATAAAGTTGATTTTTCCTGGCTTTATTGCCAAATTTGCCCTAGTTACAAAAAGGAAAATCAAATCTGAAACAACTACAGAATTAATAGTGCTGCTTTGAAATATTGGCACCTAAAAAAGTGACAGTCGCTTGAAGTCTAATTATGACGCTGCATTTTGTTTTAGACACTTCAAAAGTTTTTAGTACACGGAATTTTGAACTGAATCTCGCGTGATAGCACCTGATACTGCTTTCAGCAATGTGTCCCGCAATGACCCTTTTCTAGAACTGCAAATAAGGCACTATCAATTACGTCACGCATGTGCGTCACAACACTTCCTTTCTATACTCACCATTTAAAAGTTGAAGGGAAAACTCATTTATTATGCGCACTGCATGGTAATATCATAGAAAGCTCGTGAGAGAGGGTATTGATACAATCCTTTGATTCATTATAAACACCCAATATTTTTGCTTTCAAAGAAATCTTGTTAATCGCTTACGTCTTAGTTTGATTTCTAATTTTTGTTTTTAAAATACTTTTTCATATTTCATTTACGAAAGTCTTAAGGTTTTTGCAAAAGTAAAAAAAAAAAAACGTTGGTTTTTTTTCCAGAGATCTCTTAGATTGTAAAAATGAGAAGGAATCATTACATTTGTTTATTTCCCACTCCTTTGCAGGTGTAATTCCGATTTCTGAAAGGGCTTCCTAACTTGTGAAAGTTATCGTTCTTCAACCGATGGATTTCATAAACAAAACTCAGATCGAAAGCGGAGAAGCCATTAAAAACGCAAACCCAATTCGCAATTCGCGTTTCATTTCAGAATGGGGTTCACACCATCAATTAAATGTGGTGTTTTGATTTTGCCAGCTAAGCTGGACGATGTAATTAACACTTTATCATCCACTTGCCCTCATTCGTGAAAAAAAAGAAACACACGCATAGGACAAAACCATATCCTCATCTGAGAGGATAGCAATGAAATCAAAGAATAATAAAAATTAACCGATATCAGTTTTGGTTGCTAAGGTGCAAGTTTCGTTGGAAAATATATTGTCCCAACATTCTAGTTTCTCAATGCTGATTTAGTTAAATTTTCTTTGTAAATTAAGAATATTTTTATATACAGAACTTTGGAATTAATAGAGATTTCTGGAGAAAAGTGAGCAGCAGAAGCACAGTTTGGTTGTTATATGTTATGTCAACTTTTGCATTTCAAGAATGTGTAGAACCGATTGAAATATTAAAAGTAAAACATAAAAATTATTTTGCAGATCCTTGGCGAATTTAAATATTCAAACTGACCATATTGTTGTTTAAAAAATCTTTTTTTAAGCGCTAAGTCCTATAAAGAAACAGATTTTATCCTATTTTAAGTGTTAAATCATATAAAGAAACAAACTGCAGCCAATGCGGTGCTTGCTTCTTCCCTTATCCCTCCAGAAAACACTCGTGTTTCAACTCCATCGTGATTTAACTTACACGATCCGTATTATTTCAAAATTCAGTAGTGGCTTAATTGTCCAAATGTCGATGCGGAACTTGCTATAAAAAGGTTTATCGCTTGGTAAACTTTTAAAGAGGCGTTTTCGCCCAGTTAAAGTTGAACCTTTTCGCTGTGGGTGCAACAAATAACCCCCTGTTACACTCTAATTGGAAAATGTCCATCTTCCGTTGTTAAATCACAATAATGTATAGCCCAAATCAGTTAGACATGGCAATTCCTTTGTAAATTTAGCCACTGTCAACATGATATAAACATTTGTAAGAGCAGTTTTGAGGATTTTTATTATTGTTTTTTTTTATTTATTTGTTTTTTTTATTTTGCATTCTGTATGGAAAGAGTATTAAACAGCTTAGAAAATCGTCACAACCATTTTCATTTCTAAAATGTAGATGTTATAAAAATCCTCCACTCTACCAAAAAATCGTATAAAGGAAAAAAAACGCCACAAAATTTTTGTACTATTTGTTTTCTTTCTATTATTATTTTAACCTTATAAATCTATAATAATTAAAATAAAATACACGAGTGACCATTACCACAAAACCAAAGCATATTAGTTGTTAGTTGCAAGGTTTTACATACCTTTGTTTGGTTATGAAACTAGGTCCTTCATAAAGTGTCTTATTGCATTTTTTGAATCAGCTAAACAGCTATTTCACCTCTGGACTTCCAATCCTCTAGCAATAAAATTATCAATCCTTTCATAAGAAGAATAAATCGTCCAATGTAAATATTAAAAGCCGTCTCCAGCCTCTGTTTTTCTTTCAGACTGAGAATTTTCCTTTGCTCTTAAATTTTAATTCTGTCGAACAGAATCGTTACTGACAGGCTGTATACACCGCTGTTAGTAAAAAGCATTGGTGAGCGCTAAGTCTCAATCTCTCTCACAAACCAAAGGCAACTTACATCACTGCTGTAAGAGCAGCAACGACTTGGCCAAACCAAGCCCCTGGAAGCTTTAACTGTCCATAAGCAATGCTTCAGAGAATACGAGTATCCACAAAAGCTTGCTTACTGTTTAAATGTCATCATTGCTCGAATGCCCATCCCACGCCTTTAATTATTGTCAATTAGAATGGTCTTCAGGGCAAAAACATAGCCCTATAGCTTTTACCCCGCCTTCAATTATTTTGCCAAAAAAACACAGGCGTTTGAGACGCAATAGATAAAATACACCAAAAAGTGGTACTTATGACGGAAATGTGTTTTGTTTGTATTGGATCGTCAGTTATAACACGTAATTTAATTCCAAGCGTTCTTTCTGGTGCCAAACAAATTAGAGTTTGAAAAATGTCAGTCTATGGGCAGATATTGCCAGGAAAATATAAAAGGCTGACATATGTCACTAGCTATTTAAGGATGTGTTTCGGATGGCAACTGGCTGGGTGCTTACATCTGTGGCATTAAACATTTCCGTTTATTTCTTTTATATATTGACATAAAATCATGTGTTAGATAGTCAAGGAAAATAAAATAAAAGAGAAATTTAATTATGTGACCTGTAAGATTTCTCGGCATTTTATCGTTCTGAAGCTGGAAGACGAGACAGTTCTCCTCTTCAATGCTAGACAGACGCTGGCAAAGCTTTCAGTATGAAAGTAATGTTTCATTCCAGATTGTTTCTTTTTTCTTTTTTTTTTTTTTTTGGTCTGAAGTAGAAGGGCCGCATGGAACGGCCCTGAAGGAAGCGGGGTGCAATACCTGTTCGTAAATACTGTCTCCTGCCGTTTTTCTACTATTACTTTAAGTACGGCCTGCTAGGGAAATAATAAAAAGCCTTTTATGATTTTCAGGGTGGGAAACCAGTCATGTAGTTTTCTTTTTATATGCCAGGCGTACCCACTCAGTCGAACGTTACTGAATGCCACTTCCAGATGCTGCGAGTCGGGTTCAATTCCCAGACAAGTCGGTGTGTCTCTTTCTGTAGACCCAGCCAAGCAAACATTTGGTAGCATGGGGTGTTTTTTCGTAACCTGTCAGTGTCATGCCGTGATCGGGTGCCGGAATAGTGATTCCAAGTGTTGTCTTAATGCTATGTGATTAAATACCTTCAAAGTCGAAAAGACGCAGGAGATCCATGTTATTTTTAGATAAAATTCTCCATTCGAACTAAATGTTCGCGCCATCCCAACATCACTGAATCGACCAATTGCAAATTGCACTTCACTTCTTTATTCAAATAAAGAACCTCAGTGATAAACCTTTTAGTATATTGCATCCTCGGTAAGAATCTAAATATACCACAAGCTACAAGCGAATATATATTACACGCAAATGTATAATTAACCGTGACAACCAAAACAGATTTTTCCACAGTTTATTTCTATGGTATTAATTCCAGTTAAGAACAGTGTTTAATTTTGTTTTAGTGTGGTTATTATAAGTATTATTTATTGTTTTAGAACTGTAACTTTTACCAGAAATGTTACTGTTTTTACATGTTTTATTTATTGTTTTCATATTTTACTTGTTTCGTATGTTGTGATAACTCAGCCATGCACATGGTTACTGACTATATCATATCTTAAATCCTGGATCCAAGACTGATAAACATAAACTGAAATGTGACTTAAATAAAAAGAAACTGTTATTGTTTCACTTATAGAATCTTGAATAGCACAATAATTGTTTTTAAACACTGTTTTAAACTTGGGAAAAGATTCTAGGTTTTTGCAAGAAACCCTTATAGTCATACAGCTAGGATTTTATAACGAGACATATATTATTTTTATCTTTTAAACTTAGCTTAGTTTATATGCTGGGTCATTCAGTAATATGCTTATTGAACAAAAGAACTGGAAATTTATTTTCTTAATAATGGCATTTTCTATGTATTTTATGTCTTTTAAAACATATAAAACAATTTTGCGACATGCAGTTTTGAATTTTAAAATATGTGTATCATGGAATGCACTCAGCATTATAGAAATGATTCAACTTTTTATAGTCAAGTGCATAGTAGTAATGTGGAGGGTTGTGGCACTAGGCATCAATGAAATGATAAATATCCCAAACCATTTACGTGTAGCTTTCTTAACTGATGCGGAGATTTATTAAATGAATTTACAAGTTCAAGAAACATTTCTGATAACCGAAGCAGTATATTAAGAAATGCAGCTCCACAGTAAACATTGTTGCCTTTAGATAGTCGTTGTGGCCAACATCGAATTTAATTCGGGTTATTGGTTGATTATGCAAGTCGCGTGTCCCGATTACGATAACGCTGCACAACACACCGAGTGCTTTAGAAACCGAAATCGTTATATTACTTTGATAAAAAACTTGTACATCTATATTCTTTTAAAATATCAGCAGTCTAAACCAAAAAGATAAAACCATTCCAAAATGTAACACAAGTATCAACAAACCCCCTTTTGTTGACAGAGCCAATATGCATCGAACTACGTACATCTGAAAATGCATACACTTGGTTTAAAATTTGCAGTGTGACAAAAATTTCATTTTTCCCCTGTCTTAGTATTTTCGGTGTAACATTAGTTTTACATCTAAACAGGCACACCCATATATAACACATTCATTCATCAATCAGCGATATGAATGCTTTGAATTGTAATCTACGGAGTAACGTTATTGCTTCTTTTACTTCGCAAAACAAGAATGGAATATCATTCCCTAAATAATAAATCTATACTGTAAATCCACACTTTCTAATATTCCATGATTTAACTCTTAAAATGGCAATCTCCCATACGGACAGAGATATCGCCCTCTTTATTGCACTTCGGAATTTTCCTTCTCTAAAGTTTATCGAATTCGTACGATTTGGTAACGTGTTTTTATGGTTCTTCTCTTTCCGCCATCACCTAGTCACACGAGCTCCTCTGAGGCGGTTAGGGCTAGGACGACCAAATTTGGCAGAGACAAACTGAAGAGTCTCTAGTTGGCCCCCTTCATTTTTTTTAAATTCGTCTACATTTTATATACAAAACGGACATTAAAGTTTTGCCATTGAAGCCGCCATGTAATACTGTGATAGTTATCAGTACAGTGTACTGACTTCTCCACAGCAAGGAACAAATATTATGTGTGTGTGTGCCATGTGTTGTATTTTGCCTTTAGGCTGAACAGCACATATCTCAGAAGGGATGCGTATGTCACATATTTTACGCTTGGAAGTCGAAGAATTGCAAAGAGTATCTTGAAGTTGTACAGGGCCAATGTTTCGAACCTTTGTTCTCTTTACTGATCTGTTATTTTGTCTTTACTATTAATCTAACCATATTGACCCTAGGACTCCTAAACCTCACACATATGTAGTACTTGATCCGAAGTGGTGCACCTCCTTCTTGTTTTCGCCTTTGTTTTCATTGTCATGATCAAAAGGAAAAAAACAGTGAAATACAACGCGTAAAGGCTGCAGCAAAATGTGCACAAGTTCTCACATATAACACACATATAATGTGTGTTATATTTGCATAAGGCAAAAATTGATATGAATAATCAGTTTCAGTAACGCACTGCTCTTGGTGAGGAACGTAGGGGCATGCCATTTTGTAGAGTAAGTAGAAAAGCTATGTTTAAACAAGATGGTAAAACATGAATTGCTCAAGTGGCTTCGTTCTTTAAAACATTGCAAGATTCCTTTAACTAATGCCATGAATTTTTTTATGTAAATACGTGTTATGTGTTCAAACCTATGTGTTTAGTGTGTCAGCAGCACTACAACCATGAATTGTATTGCTGTGTTATTGCTATATTTCAGCAAAATCCAATACATACATTTGTCCATCTTATTTGAATCGAATAACGTTTCTTTTCAACCAGTGTAGATATGCAAATCATGATATTTTTATGCTGCAAGAAACACATAGCACACCTGAGGCGGAAGCGTTTTGGGAAAGGGAATGGGATGGAGCAATCCTGTACCGTCATGGATCAAAGAGGAGCAAAGCAATTCTGTTCAAAACCAATTTCTGTTATCCATGCTATTATAAAGACGCAGGTGGTAGAACTTAAATAATACACTCTGACTTAGATCAAATTGAGTTTTGTAACAAGTTATTCCATTTGCTCTCAAAGAGAAAGGAGGTTACCTTTACTTAGTTTTAACACCAATTGATGGGACTGGAGTACGACAGCAAAAAAAAAAAACAAATCATTAAAATTTTGAAAAATATTTTAGAATAATGTAATTTAACAGACATATTGAGTTCCAAACGCCTAAAGATCAAACGTCAGCAAAACCCCAAAGTACTCTGTACATTAGACTACTTCATCTCTCACGGATTAAATCTTACAGCCAAGCACACTAAAATTGCACTTAGCCCCATACCGACCAGAACTCTCTTTCACTTCAGCTTAGCAAAGCTTTCTAAACAAGAGATCCAGGTTTCTGAAAATTCAATAATAGGTTTTTGAAGACTCAGTTTTTATCCAAGATATTAATTCCCTCAAATTTCTCCAAATGATTAGGACTTCAAGATGAAAAAACATATAAAAATTCGTTTTGGTAGTTTGAGTTTGCGTAATTCTACAATTTATTTTCACAGACAGTAAATACAAAGCAAAGTTAAGGAGAAAAACCGAACAAAACATAACGCGGATAAGATTAATATGCTGGACAAAAATGACAGAAAATAACATGTTTGAAATTGAACTACAGGAGTACAAATTTCTAAAATGCAAACTGGAGCAAATCAATACACACAAAGCTCTAGGATAATTAACTAGATCAAAACCAGGATTTATCTAAAAAATTAAAATCTGTTTTAACAAGACAAAATGATTATGATAATAAACGTATTAGGAAACTTAGATTGTAAAGTGGAAATATTTTCCTAAACTGGAAAGTGATCCTCAAAGAAATTAATTTGTTTCATAAAAACAGTCAATTTGTCCAACTGATTGTTAATTTAGAAAAAATATTCAAGTACACAAGAAAAACAAAGATATGAGTATATTGTTACCATCGACGAATTCTCTAAGACATAGCAAAACCGAAAAACAAGTCCTGCTTGTGATGGCCTGTCTGTGGAATTTTATAAGAAATGTTAGGGACATATTGAACCTAATCTAAATATTGAGCCGTCATCAATTTTTCAAAATCAGAAGGGAAATTACCCATGTCACAAAGAAGAACAATTATCACCTATCTTCATAAACGAGGCAAAGCTCCACAGTAAATTAAGAATTACCGCCCTGTCCCTCTCCCTACCGTGGATTTTAATACTATTAAAAACTCTAGCGACTAGAATAAATTCCCTACTTGACAAAAAGACTTCATTAAAGGCAGATTTATTGGAGAAATTCCGATTGATACCTGGTGTTCTTGAATTTAAAGAAAAAGAAAAAAATATTTGGCCTTTTGTGGATGTTAGATTTCAAAAGAGCGTTCGAAAGTTTGGAATCCGATTTCATGTAACGCGTTCTAACTATGTACAACTTTGGTCCTGACCTCATACAGTGGATAAAACTATGCTATAGCAACATTTTCAGTGCAGTCATAAATAATGGATCTAGCTGGATATAGTTCCTTCTCTACAGGAGAATGAGGTAGGGACGTGGGCTTTCATCTTTTTTCTTCGTTTTAGCAGTAGAAATACTAGCTATAAACGAAACAACAACAACAACAACAACAACAAAAGGAATAAAAATTGAAAGCAAAAATCAAAATATCACAATTTGAAAACTGAATTTAACTGTACTTAAAACTACTGATACTTTTGAATACATTTGGGATTAAAATTAAATAATGATAAAACACAGTTGATTTCGTTAGGACTGTGGAAGCCGAAAAAAGTAGAAGTGTTGAAAGCATTGTTCCATGTATATACTCTTTTAACTTATTAGGAATTCATCTTGGATATGATAAAATTACCTGCTTAAAATCCTTCCAACCTGGGATATTCTTTAACATTAAAATATACGCAAAACCAAAAATAACTGAGATACAGAAGGAAGCCCAAATCTTCATCTCAAATAACAGTTAAAGAAAGGCTCAGCAAAGCACTTTCATTTTAAACTATTCTAGAGGTGAAATTCGCGAACAAGATGTAGATTCCATGGAGAGTTCGTTGAAAATGACGTGGCTATCTAGATTACTAGAGGAAAAAATTGGGCATCGACTCTACATTATAATCTTAAAAATAGAAGGCATAAATTGCACCCAAAATTGTTACTGGGCCACAAAATACCTTAATTTTATATCACAGTTTTATAACAGATACTTTTCATATCAGTTTCAACATCAAGTAGATCATGAAAGAATAATATGGAACAAAGAGAACGTTTTAACTGATCACAAAGGTATTCATATTAAAGTCTGGCATTATACGGGAATAATATATTTTGATAGTTTGAAATCAAACTTTCAACGAATTTCAAACCATATATCAAATTAAAACAAATTTTGTAGCTTACAGTGGTATCATCAGTGCGATCAAGACATCAGAATTGCGAACCAGCTATGTACATTTTGGAAATTATATTTTCACTTTTAAATATATACTCAACAACAAAAGAAACGCCGAATAATTTTCGTGTGGTTTTTTTGTGTTTTTGGCGATTTCTGGGAAACTTGTGTGCAAACTTTTTTCTGTAATATTTTTCTTTCTTTATCCTTTATGTGGTATGTTGGTGGCGGCTTAATTACCCTAACACCTTGGTCAATTCAATGAAGTGGTCGTTTTGACACCTTTTTCAATATTAGGCAACATGTGTTACAATGACCCGTACAAACTGAAATGCATAGTAAAGACAAGCTTAAAGAGGGATAAAAAACGTTAAAATATTGAAACAAACTCAACGGAAAAACCATGCCACGGCTCTCATAAATTGATAGGGAACGCGCCGTGGGTATGCTGGACAGCGGAAGGAGCCGCGCTGACGTCACGCACCACTTTGGTGTTAATGAAAGTGCAGTTCGACGCCTACGAAGTCATCTTAGGGACACTGGATCTACTCGCGACAGACCTCGGTCAGGTAGACCACGTGTTACTACTCCCCAGGAGGACCGCTATATTCGGGTCTCACACCTACGCCAGAGATTTATTCCAGCGACAACCACCGCCAGAGCACTCCAAGGACGTCAGGGCAATCGCATCAGTGCCCAAACAGTGAGGAGACGGCTTCATGAACACGGTATTCGAAGCCGGCGCGCGTATCGCGGAATGCCCTTAACCGGTGCTAGGCGCCAAGCGAGGCGTCAATGGGCCATGAATCATGTGCGCTGGAGACTTGCGGACTGGAATAGGGTTCTTTTCACCGACGAATCGCGTTTCTGTCTGGAATTTGCCGATGGACGAAGACGCGTATGGCGTCGGAGCGGCGAACGATTCACGAACGCTTGCGTGCAAGAACGTGACCGCTTTGGTGGCCAAAGTGTTATGGTTTGGGGTGGAATAGCTTTTGGATTAAGAACCGAACTGCGCTTTGTGGATGGGAATCTCACCGCACAGCAATATCGTGATCAAATTTTGGAGCCGTGCGTTGTTCCTACAGTGCAACAGAACCATCTCATTTTCCAACAGGACAACGCCAGACCCCATGTGGCAAGGTTGTCCATGGATTACATTCGTGCCAATGGAGTGAACGTGTTGCCATGGCCGGCGTTTTCACCAGATCTCTCACCCATAGAGCACGTCTGGGACGTGTTAGGCCGAGCTGTTCGTCAGAGACGCAACCCTCCGTCTACGTTACCACAGCTACGCCAAGCCCTCATCGAGGAGTGGCATCGCATACCCAGAGTCGTAATCCAGCGCTTGGTGACCTCTATGAGGCGCCGATGTACGGCGGTGATTAGCGCGAACGGAGGCCACACTCGTTATTAGGCACTTTAACTCGTCATTTTGTGAGGCACTTTTGTTGTGTTAAATGAACCGTGACTATCTTCTGTAAAGTGACTAAAACTGTCTAGAAGTATGCTATAACAACTGCCTTTTTGATATATGTAACATAGATTCCAGTTGCAAATTTAGGAAGATAGATGTGGAATTTCTAAGAATCGGCGTTTCTTTTGTTGTTGGGTATATATAAATATGCTCCACCTTAAAAGAGCTGAATGCAAATATCATTAGAAAGTGTCACAGCATCATGCCTTAGATTTTAGAATAGAATTAAATGAGAAACAAGGCCCCTCTGAAGTATCCGAAGATTAAAGATAGTAACACAAAAATTAAAAAGATAGCCTTTCAATATAAAATTTTACAAAAAGGATCCCCTATGTATGTGTATGCCATCATTTCTTGCAAATAATCAGAGATGTGTTCCATTTACTACAACTAACAACCTCCAATGCAAAAAAAATCTTTCTATTAGGCTCAAGTCATGAATCCTTCAATATAATTTATATACTATTAAAGTGGTTAATTTGGAAATGTAGATTTTACAATGTATATTTTAGTCTTACCCTTTTTGACATAAATTGATAGGAATAATGATCAAATGTTTCAATGGTGATGTTTTGTGTGAACGTAACAGTGAAATATAATGACAATAAAACTTGCAAAAAATACATTCATTCAATGATTCTTTTAAAAATGAAATTGGGACTGTCTTGAGTTAATTTGAAAAATTATTACTTTTTACCCATAATTTAATAGCTCATTCCGTTCATTTTCATGAAGGCTTATATTAGATTATTTTCAGTTATTGGTGATTTATTTCCACTCATTTTTATTATTTTCACCTTTTTGTTTCATTTTCTTGATTGGTATATGTTCTTTGCGCGCCATTTCGAAGCTTTTCTCTGTGACTAAGCAAATTTACATTTTATATAGATATTTAATCGAATAAAATAAATTAACTAAGAATAATTTGCCACAGCTAAATGTACGCATTTTTGGCTAACTTTCGAGGAATCTTAAGTTTTCAATTGAAGCCGTTTTAAGTGATAATTAATAATTTAATTAATTAATTAATTGTTTTAAAATTAAAAATTAAATAATGAACAATATTCCACTTATTTGATATCATCTGAATTATGCAATTGAAATCAGAATGAAATTCACCTGAATTCACCTGAATTAGGCAGTTGAAATAGGAATGAAATTCACCTAAATTCACCTGAATTAGACAGTTGAAATAAGAATGAGATTCATGATAAAAAACACTACACCTCTCTGAGTCGGGTTTGCACATTGGTGTGTAGTCTCCACAGGAGTTTATCAATCTGTATGTGATATTTCGTTGTATCTAGACAGCATCTTGTAGTAGGGCGATAGAATCGCGTTAAGAGAGATGATTTCTTTGTTTCTAATCCACCTCGCCGAAAAAAATATATGGCTGATTTTTTGTCATGTTTTCTCTAAATCGTTTGCTAAACGAATGGTAGATGTTTGGACCTTAAATAAAATGCTTTAACTTCAGAAACATGACACAGTAGGTGTTCCTGTGAAATAAACCCAACATATCACGCACCAAGTCTCTCCGGAGTTATGTCAGTTCAACTTTTTTATCAGCTTTTTGTTGTTTGATTTTTATTCTGTCTTTCTTTCTTCTTAACCATTCTATTGGTGTTCGGATTGCCGCATTGTTTTTTATGCAACCAATTTATTGTCTAATTGTTTACTAGCAATTTATCACAAGCAGTAAAATCCAGGCTGCAGTGAGTTTTGCTTTTTATACTCCTTTGCATGATGGTAAAAATACCGGAAGACAAGGCCCCGAGAAAAGCACAACCCTCGGGACAAGCGCCCAAGAGACAAGGGTACAGATATTAATTGATTTAAGGTTTTAAAACTATTTATGTTGGTTTTTTTTAATTTTATTTATTCGCAAGTATTGTCAAATAGGACTGGTTTCTGTAGCAATTTACAATACTTAAAGTTAATAATTTTTATTACAACAGTCATTTTCAGTTGCAATTTTAATTTTTCATCGCAAGATTAAAAGAACGTGATTACAAAAGCTGATTTTCAGAGTATCTATACAACGCACATAATTGCAATTGTAACTTTTAAAGGAATTTTTTATTGGTTGCCACCTGATCTGCAACACTTTATGTATTAGATAAACTACAATGTCTTATGATCTGGAAACCCCGCAATGATTGCATAAGCATGTTCCGGAGATACAGCAAAGCTTCAAATATATGACTTTTGTTTTGTTAAATATCATATTAATTTCCAGAATGGGTTTAACGAGGGTATTCTATGCCATATTGAATTTGATAAAATTATCAATTCTTGTAAGCAAATTCTTATAATCGTAAAAGTTAAAAACATGTAATCAGATCTTACGATACTTGACAATAAATAAAATTCAACAAATGCCCTGTCACGTCGCCTTGTAAATATTTGAAAATCCGAAAAAAAAAATTAATAGTAAACGGGGACCCATGTCACGGATGCCCTTGTCCAAGACGGGCGCTTACTCTGAGGGACCCTTGGCCGGTGGTCCTTGTCACGGGAGCCTGTGAACATAGCAATTATACCTTTATGTACTTCAGTCACTGTAATGTTTTAATGCTTCATTCGGTTCCTGAATTTCTTAAAATGTGCATCCAACTAGCCGCTGAAACTCATGAGGCTATTTTGATTCTTACTGAGATGAGAATGAATTCCAGATTCTACTGGATGGAAACACATCACACTTCCTACCCTTTATTTGACTGAGTTTTGAATCAACAAGAACCATTCTTGAAAAAAAAAAAAATTTTGGCACAACATCCGGGGGTATTAAAAAAGAAACAAACTTACGCTTGGAAACTAGCATGTATTGCAAATCAATGCTTGTAGACGATCCAGTTATCAATCTCTTACTCCGAAAGTAGATCAGCTAGTAAATACACAGCAAACTTAAAATTTAGATTATTTCCTCCGGAAAAGATCTTAATTGGGTTAGAAATTTTTTTAACATTAAGTTCATATTAAGGTAAAGGTAGTAGATGTTCATATTTCTACGTATGCAAGTTGTGGGAGACAATGGAAAATCTTCGTGAGGATTTTCCAGTCAAAGAATGAGTGATATGACTTCTAAGTATGGGAAGCTCCTCGCAATTACTATCTCGTATCAAAATTCTGTCAGTAGACAAAGTGATCTGTATATTAATCGGCAGCGGGACGGTGAAATTGCATGTCAACCATTTGAGAAAATGCACAACTTTCGCACATATAAGCAACATTAAAATCGTCTACAGTTTCAAACAAAACTTGTGCTGACAAATTATCGCCTCTTCCACCAGTGCACGAAGTGAAACTTAATCCCCCCTATGTCGGTATTCGGGCAGTGTTTAGGAACCGTGTATCAAAGAATAGGTATCTTGAACAACCATCTTGATACAACAACCGGATATCCAATCTGGGCTCCATAGGGATTGACGCATTAACTCAATAAAACTAATTCGATGAAAACAATTGTGAACTTACCCTTGCGACTGATTTATCAGGACAAACAAAAATACACAGCAGTTGTTATAACTCCAATATGGAAAGCTAAACCATGGTTCATACGTGCACAACGCATGCTGGCTGTGAACTTAATACGTACCGGGAGAATAACCGTAATGTATAAATTCTACGTTCAAGAACAAAAAAGACAAATATTGGTACCTGGATTCCCCATAAAAATCTTCCTTTACAAAACTTTACATAGTTAAAATCGAATTTCAGAGAGTTATTCTGTATTACAAGGTATTGTTACTTCTCGTAATTCTGAGTGCATATTCGATTTGTGAATTACCGGACGATTCAGACAGAACCAGATTAGCTTTAGCTGTTTTGGAGGCATTCTTCATGTGTGTCACGATACAGCGTCTTCACACCTTTTCTTATTTACACACTTTAATTTAGTTCCTTAAACTTACATTGTAACATTTGCAACTGAAGTAACGTTAGTTTTCTTAAACAATAGAAACGAACTGAATGTGTAGATGGTGTTAACTTCAAACGTCATCTTTGTAGTTGTGTTAACATGCTAGTATTTCAATCTCAGTATTATACTTTCTTTCAAGTTAAACCCCTGGCATAAAGCGAAACATTTAAAGACTGAAATCTTACACTTTCTGTTAAAGAAATTTCAGCACCATGTTGATACAACTTACTGGTCAGAAATCAAAACAGCTCTCAATGCACATTTTTGAGTTAGAAGGGTAATGCATGAAAATAGGAAATTTGTTACTAGTGTAATACACATTTCCATCAAACAAATTTAGTACTTTACTTAGCTCTGAAAAGAATTCCTGACAAATCGTATTCAAGTTAATTTGCTACAAAGTTTAAAAATAAACAATTTAAAAGTTAGTGATGTTAATGTTGATAGATCGGACACGGACGTGAGTTCAAAACCTATATTTAAAGTGTTAAACTGATTGTTTATTTAGGGTGTCAAGACTGAACTACTGCTACATTATATTTAAAAACCATAAATGCAGGACCCACAAAGGCGAGTCACTGTATCATAGGCAGAATTAAGAATGTACATTAACAATTAATAAGTGGTTGTAAAAAATAGAACTTTATAATGTTTGTAATTGTACATTATTATGTGCATATTATATAAACAAAAGAAGCACATTTTTTGTTTTTAATATATCTATAAACCTCAAACGTAATTTTTGGTAGTTAAGTGTAAAAAATACCTGTCAACATCTAAATGGCTTATTTCATTATCATTATCACTCGGGCACACAGTTTAATTTTGTGCTTTTGTTTGGCCAGTACTGAATTTATCTGTACGTACTGCTAATACATCCCTTTCTTAGACTTTCACTTCCATCCTGACAAATTTGTAGTGCTTTTGATTTTCAGTAAAAGCAAGATATCACCTTTAATTTTTCTTCAGTCATACTTCAGTCATACGCCAGTCATTATTCTTCAGTCATACGCCAGTCTATGGTTTCAGCTCATCGGAGAGTCAAATAAGTTACTGCTATTTAAAAGAACTGAATAAAATATATTTAAAAACTGAGTTTAAAAATTAAATTTCAGAGATAAGTAGTTGTGTGATTCGGTCTTGATTCAATAGCCTTATCTTCCTAGTAATACCATAAAAGAATAAACCTTCTGTGAAAGAGGAACAAATGTATCCATTGCGTTGAAACAAAGCAAAAAAGTCTAGCTCATAAAAGTCTAATTTCGAAAATGTCTTTCAGCTTTTTTTCAATTATCCTACATTATATGTGAAGCAAAGCATTGACAAAATTTACTAGTTAATTCTTTGAGTTATTGTAATGTAATGTACCCCCATATTTACATGCTATATCTAACATATTAACAAAAAAAGAATACCCTGTTATCTAGATAATAATGTACTGAAATTTGTTGTTTTTCAATCTGTGCCCAAAACTTCTTACATTTCGGAAGAGTCAGGGTAGATGTATGGATTCGCTATATGATTATTTGGATAGAGGTAAACCCCTATAATTCCCTGGTAATAGAGAAAAAATATAAGACAGCTTTAGAATATAAAGACAGCTTTAGAACTGAACAAAGGCTCGCAGTTTCCACTAATTGTACAAAGGGGAAAAGATCTTGATATGAAAACCGAGAAGGCACTTCTAATTTAAATGCAGCCTAGTCCCTGTTGTTTGACGTGGAAGACGTATCCCTTTAATATATGCGGAGAAGAGCTGCATTCATAACTTCCTATGCCTATTCGGAAGTTTTTTAAACGATCATATACCCCTTATGAATTTGCTTTTAAGAAATAATCATAAGTACAGGTATGATTTCACAGCTTAGAATCCAGTGTCTGTATGTTTAGTTACTTGAAAAAAGTTTCAAATTCACACTATGTACAAACTTAAACTTTAAAGATGTCAAATATATTTTAATCATTTGTTCCATTCATTTTGGAACTCACAGTGTTTTTAGCAAAGGTTATCCATGTTCAAATTTGATAATATATTTAAGCTTTAACTATGGTTGATAACTCAAAACCTTTATAAAGAAAAGCAATGCACCGAAATCACTTGCGCTTTTGATAATATGTTTAAGTCAACATACATAACTTTTTTTGCATTTGTACTTCAAAAAGCAGCATGTTTTAAACTGCATCCTTATAAAATTTTTACAAGAGAAATGTAATAATTGAAAGAAATATAACTTTCTGAGTAAACATTTACACCACACATAACTAAAGGGGAGTATATGCAATTGATATTTCAACGCAATAAATTTAACCCGATCAGATACTTTGTCTTAAAAGTGACATAGGTTTTCGGCAGAACGACGCACAAAATGTACAAGGTCCCCACAAAAATTGCCCAGTTGGAAAAGATTTCTCTAAAAGGTGCATGAATAGATCGATCTAACATGGGTTCCAGTAAAATATAACTCCAAAACACCACTGAAGCCTGCAAATACGAAAAGTCTTTTTTGCCCAAATCGACAATACCGCTGCACAAAATATCAACTCAAAAGAGCGCAGGAATTGGATGAGTATAACCCTAGAAAGTGCATTGTAGAATGGGACTTATTCTATTGTTCAATTGCATTGATCAAACATCTGAATCACATGAACAAATAAGACAAAAAATTCGCATGGATGAAGGGAAAATTCTTAGTAGTTCCTTTCTAAATCGATAAATATTATTCGCCCGTTCAATATTCTATTCCTGTGCTTTGTAAATGTTGTAAAGTCATATCGAGAAAATGTATAAGGAAGCACGCTATTCCTTATTGCGAAATAGGAAATGCGTATACAATTCAAACAAAGTACAGGTAAACTTTTTCTTCAAGTATAAAAAGAATGACATTCGTACGGTTTGTGAAAAGGTGCAAAATTAACAATATTTTAATTGAACTGCTATTTGTAGTGGTTATATATAATTCAAAGCCAGTCACAAATGCCAACAGGACTGAGGGCAATAGGAACAATTATGGAGATGTTTGTTCCCATAGGAGTTTTTTCTGCATACTCATATGGCGTACAGACCAACGTCGAAGTTTTGCTTTCATCAAACATAGCCATTAGTGTCCGCACCGAAAGAAAATGCTAATTTAATCCATTTAGGAGGGTTATAACAGGAAGGAGAAAAACTAAACAATGAGCTATTTTACATGATGCTATCTTTTCCAACGAAATTAAAACATATTATCACCGTTACCCTTGACCTGTTTTTATGCATCTGTTCGTATTCATTTTTGCTGTGCCACAAAGACCTGACACACAGCAGCTAATGGGCAAGCCCTCAAATTTGCTGCTTGTATCTTGGTGGTTCATGTTCGGTACAAACTTGTAACGCTTGGAGATTTTGAATCCCCTGGTTTGTTGAATTTGTGCGATTCGGTAAACTGTTTCCGCATGATTCCTTTTTTTTTCGAATAACCATGTCACGGTTAGAGACCTTGAGACGGCCAGAGCTGCGACGCTGTCATATGATATTAGCCTCCCCTAGCTGTCCACAATGTGAGCGATTATAGCTAAAGAGTATATATATATAGAGAGAGAGGAAGACGAAATTTCGCTCATACATAGAGCATGGTGAGATGTCGTGAAATCAAATCAGCAATTTTTCTTTTTACTTTGACCTTAGAGAACGATTGACCATTATTTTGAAAATGGTTAGAGAGTTTTTGAGCTTATTTCCGACCTTTTCGGCCTAAAAGAGTTCATGTAAGACGTAACTCGGTGACTTTGACCTCCTCGGTTATGGTCAAGATCAATAACCGGAAGGTGACCATTATCTCGAAGCGGTTAGATATTTTGAGCTTATTTTCAACCGTTTGGGGTCTAAAAGACGTTATGTAAGAGGTACCTTATGTACGAGGTGACTTTGACCTCGTTCATGGTTAGTTCTGAATTTTAAAGTTCAGAATCGTATTTTTTGTGGCCACCAAATGTAACTTTCGCTACTTGGTAGCAAAAATGGCCCGGCTAGAGATGAAACACAACAGCTAAGACATCCTTTATGCCAAAATTTCCCACAGGATCAGAATTGGTGATTTCGGCAGATGAGACACACTCCCATTTTCCAAATATTAGTTCTATTTGAATGAATATTAATAACTTCTATTTTCCAAATATTCCAAAAGCTTTCATAATCGAAAACAATCTGCAGAAAAAATGAAAAAAATAATACCCTTGCGATTTCAGTTAAGCTTTTAAATTACTACTTTCCATCTATATATCGACACAAAATAGATTGCAAGTCTCAAAATATTCATTTTCTACATAACTGCTTTAAATAAAATGTGTCTTGCTTTCACTGTTAGCGAATTATCCTTTCGGTTGTGACGGCATTCATATTAAAACAGGCAGGCTGTTGCAGCAACCAACTGAGTTTAAAACAGGGAAAAGCAGCTCCAGAATAACCTTTACAGTATATATATTACAGGACTATTCATATTTTCCCTTAGCTACGACATAGTTACAAAGTTGCATATATTTGAAGAATGAACTTGTTTTTGCATTCACTAGCTACATTGGTCAACGGCCTTAGAAGTCTTATATCAGGATAGGAAGATCTGTTGATTGTAGCTGTGCCTTAGAGTCGAAAATTCCGTTAGAGCATTTAGCAGTGTAAAATTAATGCTATAGGACCGTAATCCCGTATATTCTCAAACACACAACATAGCAATGGTATCTAAATGGTAAAGGTAAGGCATGTTGTTCACTTGTATTTCACTCTTTAAGCATAATGGTGTTCATCATTATTGAGTCAACACCATTAAATATCATCGTGATGTTTGCTGGTAGTTGCACAGCAATAAAAATAAAAATCATAATTTTACATTTTACATTTTCCAATCAGGAATTTTACATTTCCTGATTAAAAAAATATTTTGCAGCCAGTACAAACTTTCTGTGAAAGGAAAATAAGGAGTTCAGAATGTATTATTACATACCACTATTGCTGTACAACGTAATTATTTATTCAACTGAGTGTTAGAATTTAAAATATCAAACATACACACTCAGATAGAGAAAGAAAAGCAGGGAAACATTTTCTGGGTATGGAAATGAGTGTAGCATACAGTCAATCAACAAACTTTCTAAATTTCTTTGTAAAGAAATTTCTCACAGATTCTGTACCGAAAAACAATCTGCCCCCTTTCACTTTAGCAAAATTTTTAGAGTACCCATCGTTTGTTTACAAATCATTCAGCACATTTTACCTTTTTGTATGCAATGTTAGATTACATAAAGAGACTGTTAACTTGACACACCTGGTCTGTGATAAATTGCACAATTGATTATTTTCGTTGATACATTGCAGTGTTAATATACTTCAAAGAGATTTAGTAAATAGGATCGCCTTTTCAATCGGAAATGGCACACATTAAATATAGATTTATTTTTTCACAGAAAAACGAAGGTTATTTGACAAAAGTAGTTTCAGTGTATATTTTCATTGATGGTAAATTCATTTACGAGCCGCCACTATAAATTTCGATTATGGAGCACTTTCCTTCAAAAGAATAAGTTTTACAAATCTTTTAACAATGCAATCAAAATAGGCCTTGGATATAATTTTAATAATTATATGCCTGATATTTCATTTACCTATGATTTTTGCTTTGACTTCAGTTGCATTTTTCTAACCATAGCAAACATAGTGTTTGCCAAAATCGCAAAGAATATTGTTTAATAGAAAGTTCTTTTCTTTCTCTGATATGTACTGTGACTCTGATGACGTTTACTCTTCAAACTTAATTCCTGACATAATGATTATGTATGGCAATTTGATGCAAATTTTTTTGGCAATTTTCGTTCTTTGGTTTGTAATCTATGACATCGTTATTGCGCCATCCGTTCCAGTAATGTATCATACTAATATTTATTGTAAGCAACTTTTTGTGGTTCATTTTTAACTTTATATTTTTTTATATCACGTCATCATTTTCTCTGAAACGCAAGTATTAAGCTAAAATCTTAGAGTCACAAATCTGAATCGGGCCAGGACTTTAAATTGTGCTGCATAAAGAGAATCAAGTCAGAAATTAGCAGCAAACCATTGCTTTTAAAGTGCTGTATAATATTTGTATTTGTAATTTGCTCGCACTTGTTTACCTCAGGGTAAAATAAACAAGTCCATCAGATAAAAAATATTTCAACACAAATTGATAGTTTCACACAAAATACTCTATTTTATACTACGAACAAATGAAAGTAATTTACAAAATATTAAAATTATTACATATCCACTATTACCTCTCCGTTGCATTGAGAAGATGAGACTATTGATTTTCCAATGTGTGTAATGCTGCCATTCTTAGATTAACGCTTGTCGAATTTCTGCATGATTTCTTAGAGGGAGGTTCTTTCACGTATTTTTGGTCCAGAAGATCCATATCAGTAGAATACGGTGACCATGCGCTGCAACATTCTCCAGCGCGTTATCTTGCATAAAAATTGTGTTATTGCTTTGCTGGACATAGTCCACCACCTCCCTTGTAAATACTTCGATATACACGCTGCCTGCCGTTATATCGGTATAAACCGAACCGATATTCAAAGAAAAACCGAAAAACCTTACTCGTAAACAATGTGCGCCTCTGTGACTTCGCGCCCAGTCGCCTCCTAGTCGGCATTTTCGTACCACAGCACCATTCCGCAAAATATTTTGCGTGTGCTTGTTAGGCTTGTCTTCTCGCCACCATCAGTCGAGTTATCCGGCTATTATTTCTGGTTACCGTTATCGCCGCCGTTTCAGTTGCATTCTGAAATTTGTTGCGCGAATGGATAAGTCATCCGACGATCTTGTGGTCGATCTGTCTGTCTGTTTTCTAGCGTTGTTGCAAACTGTACATTGCAACGCGGATGCTCCCAAATTCTTTGGCAATCCTGTTCATAGAACTTCCCGCTACCAGCATACCAATAATCTACTCATTATCACTTTCTGCAAGTCGTGGCATGCTTTCATTGATTCGCTCCAAAAAACCTTTCATTGAGGTACTTTTCCCATTTTTGAACTTTATGGGAGTTTATGAATTGATGGGTAAAAATACACAGTTCTACTTCTGCAATACAAAATATGACCCATTGGATTACTGTTCAGAAGCGACATATACCCAAGTTTGCAATGTACAAAAAAGACAAAAAAATGTTAATTGAATTCAAGTCTTAAATTTAAAAGACAATATTATGTTGAAAATTTCATAATCAAAACATTTTTTTATTTTCCAAGATATCGAAGAAATTTACTGCATTCGTTTTTTGTTTATCAGTATAGTAAGTAATGTTTATCTTTGCCATCATATTCTCAATGTGATTCTTGGTGATTAAAGAATTCTCAACAGGGCACTAAAACTCAATATAACACGCACATAGTGACAATGCTCTCTGGTATAAAGAAATGACAAGGACTTTTTGTAGATATGGGTTTGAGCAATTGTAAAAAAGCAATGAATTTGTCGCTGTGCCGTTCGTTCACATGCTCTTTTAGCGATTGTGATCAATCCCTAACAATAATGACACAATCAACTAAATGCTTTTAGAGAAAATAAGAAACATTTGTCTTTTATTGAAATTAGAATTGAAAACGGTTTATTACGGTTCAGTGACACATGGTTACAGATCTGAAGGTGTACAGCATGATGTTTCAGAAATTCATATTCAGTTGCGCTAATTATAAGGGATGTGATACGGATAGTCTTCATTATTACTCTTTTTTCGGTATGGTCCGAAATGACATGAATATTTGCTTAATATACACCTAAAGACAACTGCTTTAGAGACACATGTCACATCGTTGACCGCGCATCCGTCTAGTTAGTCATAGCTCAGTTTTCTTGCAGGATGTGTCGCAGGATGCACCGCGACCAGCCCTCTGGTAACCAGGTGTAAAGTCAATTGCTTTGAAATTTTAGACTTTACAGTTAAAGCATTTTCTGCCAAGAGCATCATTATCGACAAAACACTACTATTTTAGGAATTTAAGTTTCATCTTTCCACGAAGTGTGAGTATTCTGTCTACTTTGAATCTGAGTTGTCACATAGTAATAGCAGTGTTAGATATAAAAAAGTCTGCATAAAAAACCTCTTAGCTGTATTTACAGCTAAATGGGAAATCACAATCCAATCCAATCTGTTTCAAATCTGGCGCTGCCATATTTTGCTTTGACTCGATTGTGACACTCTTGTTGAAAAACGCACAACCTTATTTGGCAAAGCACTGTACCCCATACATATAATTATCCCTTGCCTGTGGGTATATACCCGTACTCCTTCATTTCACCTTGAAAGTTGCTTTCATTAGCGCTTATGGATAAGTAGTAATAGCAATTTTTTTTTGTTCGCTGTCAGTAAACCACAATCCCTTGAAGTGAAACATTTCCATGAAATTTATTTAGAATTCAATGCGGAATTTTGCGGGGTTAAAGCTATAGAGAGATGCTGTTTAAAAGCAAGTGTCTCTTCTATGGAGACCATGTCAAAATAGAAAGGACGTCCCATCAGACAGAGGTTAAAACCCTATTCACATTCTCTCAATTGTAACGTCAGTTTATGAAATAGGAACTACTTTTGCTGTTCATTATAGTCTTCCACGGAGACACCAAGGGCGTGCGCATAAAATATTATTTATATTATTTAACAACATTATCTTAAGAATAATAAGATGCAGTAGATATCAAACTGTCTGAGCCGGTTGGTCGCGTTCACGCAAATAATCAGCCAGGTAGAATACGGTTATCATTACAGTCAGGCTTAACATCTGGGTGAGAACTATTTATTTTATCAAGGGGTCTACTTCCATTGTTGAGGAACAACTAATATGTTGAGGTGAAAATGTTCAGGAACGTGCACAGTATGTCGCGAGAATGGTGGCGAATGCTGAAAAAACTTCAGTCTGATAACTTAACTGCCCACATGTTTAGGATTAATATTAAAACGCATATTGAATCAAACCATTGTTTAGCAATAAGATAAACTGCTTCGGCTTCGAATAGTTCTTTTATCCCATTTAGTTTCATTTAACTCTACGATGGCTTTTTCGGTTTGAAAGAGGCAAGATGTTACAATTTAAAAAGGCATAATGTAAAAAGCAACGGAATAATTCACCAAATCATGATTCTTCCTATTAAGCCATAAAACCAATCGCAATTTGTTGTTAAGATTATACAGTACATTGAGTATATTAACAAATCTCATACGAACACAGCATTAGTATCCCGAGATAACAAGGACCAAGCCTTGAAAAAAATCATTGTTTGCCTTGAGGAAACGATTTAAAATTGCGAGAGGCCGATTTGACTGCGTAAGGGATAGTACGAGGTGGTACCTACCTTCCCCTTCTATGTTTCTAATTCGTTCTCCTCAAGTTTTACATGGAAGGTTTACTATCAGCTTTGAGTGTAAAATTTTGACTACACAATTTCTCAAAAAAAGAAAGCTACGAAGTCAAAATTTGGCATGTTTTAATATTGGATTGCTTCTAAATAGTTTGACTAGTTGCATTGGTTCATGCGTTATATGCAATTTATGTTTTATAATACATGCCAATTGTAATGGGGCATTTAGTGAGTGTTGTGGGCATAGCAAGCTAATCAATAATTGCGCGCACGGTGCATGCTTTTTATAATGTTGATCCACGGTCAGAATGCTGACATCAGTGTTTGGCCAAGCATTCAGTTTATCTATATTGGGGGCAGTAGAACAACCTTCCATTTTTCCGAAGTCAAATTTTAGGGAAAATGCTAACTGTCTATAATATATTTATTATAAAAAATACAAAATGCGACAATAGCTACAATGTGATTGTTCTTTATCATATTTAGAATCTTTATATTGCCCCAAGAGAATTTATATCTTTAAAAATCCTCTTTGCCATACCAGGGTAGACTACAAATTAGAAGGCATCAAACTATTTATTTGCACTGATCAGTATTATTTAATTATAATACTAAAAGTAATAATAATAATAACAATAATAATAGGTTTGAGTTCTCTCTTTATTTCTTTCTTTCTTTTGTTCGTTGGTTCCTTCATTCTTTGTCTATGTTTTTTTTGTTTATTTTTTATTGTTTTTTGTTTGTTTTTCTGTTTTGCTCTATCGCGGTTTCGTCAAGAAATTCTAGTCGGGAAGATCTATAAGGTAGCACAAAGAAATTTTGCAGGCCTATTTGTTATTGTGTCTAATCTATCATCTTCTACCTATCTCTTAATTTAACTGGCTTTCAAGTCGAGCCTGACAGAAAAACGATAAATGCTTACTCCAAATAATCCCTTTTAATATTGACGGTCTGTGACATGGCTTCTCAAAAGTTAAAAATGTATTTCGCACATCTAAAGGTCGAAAGGTTCAATTCTTCAAGTCGCCCAATTACTTCTGGTCATTTTCAGAAAGTTGTTCAGATTGCACAAATCATAATATGGTAGAATCTGGTATGAGTATGTTTAATGAACTCGTAATGTCGATGGCACATTAAAACGTACTTATATAACACCCCTGAAACATTAATTCAGAATATGCTGAAGACCTGTATTCAAAACCGCCATTACAATATTAATTTAATATCCCTGACCTTTCTGCTATCCCTATTGAATCACAAACAAAGACAACAAATATGATACGGCAGATTTAAAACAGTGCTTTTCAACCATTTCTTTTTTCAAATCGAACCTGTTATTTTCGATTGACAAAACACAAAAACGTAACTGTGGAATAAGAATGACTGCACATGAATTACTTAGTGGTTGAAATTAGAAGCGAAATTAAGTGGAATTAGGTAAATCGAGAATTACATTTGATATTTGGTTTACTAATCATTCCGTGCCAATCTGAATGGTTTAATTGAATGCACAAGTTGGAGAATAATATAATGATGCGTACATACCATTCAAGTATTCATGATACATCGTTCTGTGACAATGAGGGACAGTAAATTGAGATGAATGGTTCAAAGTGTTGGTCTTGTTTTTGAGCGGACCATGCATTCTGCATCAAAATCAAAGGCCAACTAGCGAAATGTTAAACACTTTACAAAAATAAAACGCAAAAATACTTCCTTCAGTGGGTTATTTCTTGTACAATATATATTGCAAACAACACAGCTTGAATACATCTTGTAAGCCGAGTGTTTGGTTTTTGTTGGTTTAAGGTTTTATTGACTGCGTGTTATCTATTGACTGCGTGTTATCTATTTACGCAGTGAGAGCTCGCACAAAGCTCAGCCACTGTGTTCTGTGATGTACGTTAAATGCTCTGCATTTACTTGCAAAATACACTCTTTTACATGGCGTTTTAACAAAGAAAACGAAATCGAAGACGAAAATAAGAAGTGACGTGCACACGTTCAGATCAACCTCTTCATAAGTCCAAAGTTTCATGGTCCTGGGGCCCATAGTGTCAGAGAAGAAGAAGACACAAAAAATCGGAAAAACTGTCAAGAAGGAATAAAGGACGAACGGCTGCTCGCACAAATTCATATAGCCCTTGCAAGCCAAAGGCTTGTCAAATGTTAATTTTTGTCATATAGTAAATTCTAGGCGCTGTTTTGTACAATATAGATGGCGTTCTTAGTTTGAAAATAGCCATACTGCACTCTGAGTTTTACGACAGTGTATATGCTTCAGCTACACAGTATAATAGTATCGTATTGATCTTTCATATAGCCTGAGCGATTTCACACTGGCCTACCTAACACTAAATTTGCTCAATTCACTTTTAACATTGTATTTTTTATCCCAAAAATGAAAATTGCTCTCGATCTAGAGTTTGACATTTGCATTAATGCTTCTTCGGTGAAATTAATGTACAAACAGAAACCATGATCAAATCACATCATGAAATAACAGAATATATAGTACCAAGTGTTACTGTTTAAAAATGCCTGAAATAAAAAGACCCGCACTTCCAACTTTATTTATTTCTTAAGTTTGATTCGTAATGATGACAAAACTTTATCTTAACATTGGAACGTTTCAATGATAAAAAGTTGGCACAAATTTATTGCAGAGTCAAAACCTTCTTTCTGTAGACAAAACTCTGTAGTATGTCTGAAGATTGCCATATTGTCTTTGGTGTGTTTTAAATAGTTTTCTCAGAGCTCCTGGCTCTTTGTGAAAATAACTAATCATTTTGCTCATATGAAAGGTGGCCAATCAGATTGGTTGGGGACGTCTCCCTTACCAAGGCAGCATCTTACGCAGTAGACAAAATATAAGAAGTAAAAGAATGAAACAGCGAGAACAAGATGAACATTGTATTTTCTTCTTCAATTTTTATATGTGTCTGATCAAATTCTAGTTATGAGCTATGTCCAGTCATGAATATAATGATATCATGCAGCTTAGAATAACCAGTGAGCAACCCGTGAAGTAAACTGATAAAATCACACAAACGATAAAGTTAGCCCGATGAAGCGTCATACAGCCTGCAGAACTACTAGCATTAGTCTGGAAGGTGTGTGCGAAAATTGCGGAAGGCTAAGGTAAGGTTTTTGGATCATCCTATACACAACTATCGGGTTTGATTACGCTTAAGTACTTTCATTCCCAATGGTTATTGAATTCGTGACAATATCTTTTCGTCTAATTTTATTGTTTCTCCCATCACCCGGCTCGCTAACTGGCTTGGACGACCAAATTTCGCACAAGTATACTGTGGTAAGTCTTGTTGATCCTACTCTGATTTTCACTGAAATTCATTTGCATTTTGTAAGCAAAAGTGGCTGTTGAAACTTACATACAGCCTGAATGCAAGCACATTGATCATTCCATTGCCAACACATAGTGAGCAGATATAGCGTGTGTGTTCTACAGACTTGTCCTTTCTCTAGTACACGGTTGCGAGTATGACCAGTCAGCTGCACGGTATAAGTATCATTCAAAAACTAAATGAATGCAAGTTAAGAATATTTATTTATCAGCTTTCTCAATGTTATCCTGTATTTGTTATTGCTCATTTGTTTATTTTTACCAGACATGCTAAAAATTTATTTTGAAATCCGAGATTCTAGAGTTCTTTTCCCCGTTTTCTCCCTTTTGCCATTTTTATGAAAATAACTCACTATACAAAATGTAATCTTTGCATACGCGAAGAGTGAACAGCTCATTTATTACTTATAACGTCATAATTATTTATTAATCCCAGTGAACATTGTCAAGTTCGATCAATGTCGGGGTTTAGGCAATTGTGGAGTTTACAACGTCTGCCTGGTGTGTGACGTTATTTAGACGTCGGGTGAGCATCGTGCAGACGTGATATTGCCGTGACGTGGTCACCCTCAACAATACAGTGAAAGTACCATCAACTTTGGATCATCCGGTAATAAAGTATATGAATTAAGGTAATCTGCATGAATACTTTTCAAAATGTGCGCGTTGAGGAATTCTACTATATTACGTCAGCATGTCAATTTTCGAACATTTCGATTTTCCTGTCATGGCTTACATATACGGCTAGCGATAAAATGTTGTGGTTGAGACTGCGATCCTTACTTCTTTACGACGCCTATAATGCGTTAATTTTCAGTTTACACAACCTAGCACCAAAACGTAGCTTATCCAACGTCCATTCACTGTTGTGTGGTGGTCGCGTCCAATGACAATCAAATTACAAACATAATTAATGTTGCAGTTTGCTCGGGTCGACGTTCAAGCCACAAGTCAACGCCGGAATTTTTTTTGGGGGATATAACATATCAGAAGCTGTCTACAGTAGAGTTTTGATGCAACTGGCATCTTGACGTGCCTTGCGTAATTCTAAGTTTTCAAGTCTTCACTATCGTATTTTTTTTGTTTCGAGGGTAATTTTCTCTGCTCGGCGGCAAAAAAGTGCTACTTTTTATTTATGATTTTTGTTCATTTCTCTTTCACATGACACATTTCTACACCCCTGCAAGATGTCTTCCGTTACTCATTTGCGCTGTCAGGAGGATACTCACTATTTCATTACATGCTTTCAGTAGTTTCAGTAACCGGAAATTTGGAGGTGGGCGGTAGAGTTTTCGAGTTCATCGTCACACTTTCGTAAAAGTCGGGTTTACCGACAATCATGAAAGAAATAAAACACATTAAGTCAGCCTTTTATAGACAAATAATTCAAATGATTAATTCTAAAATTAAAACGGTGGGCTCGTGATTTCTGTGCACAGAATAAGCTGTTTTTATTTTAAAATCAGCTTATGGATCGTTGAAATGTTACTAGAATATAGGTGTGCAGGAACATTGCATAGCTATTTTGGTGTTTGTAATGGATTCAGTATACTGTGGTGCATTCTCGAACTCTCGTTTTATTCGATCTTAGTATTACGCATTCAAGAATAGAAAAACAGCTGCGCATTAGAAATATATTAGTTACGCCTGTTCCAGTGTCCTGAATATGTAAACTTCTGTTAAAATGCAATAAATTACTTTTCTTTATAAATTTATTGAAAAAAGAATGGTTGTCAGAGTTAGCCCAATTTGGTCTCTGAAAACCCAGTTATCTTTATAGGATCTACCGGAAGGAGTGGGGAGGGGGGACACTACAGAAGCTTGATTAGCCCGGTATGTCTTGCAGAAAATGATAAAACCGCACGAGCGGATGGATCCGAAAACCCGGATCAGTCCAAACGCGAGTGTAGTTTTATTTTTGTTTCATGATTTTTGTCCAATATATCCTCTTATAAAATACATATTTTTGTACTCCGCAATGCTTTCTGACGCGTAGTTATGTTGTGAAGACGATGTCACGTGCACCCTTTCAGTAGTGCGTAGCGTGACGTTTTCGATACTGAAAGAGCGCTTGATAGTACCTACCGGGCGTAACTACCAGGCAAAGTACTATAATTTCCGTTGTACGCACACTGGCAACCACGAAATAAAAGACCTGAACCCCCTTTATACCAGCAGTCAGCGATATTTCCTCTTCGACCAAAAAATGTGGAACATTTCGCATTTAGCATTGAATCTGTGATCTTTTCTAATTACGAATTGTTAGTGATTAATACTAATTCGAATGCTTAAAAAATCTGCCCTCCCTCGATCAGCAAACATCCCGAACACTCGCGTAACGTCGGGCCGACGTCGGAACGGTATAAACCAGGTCGGAAAACGTCGGCATCGGCTTCGATGCATCGGTAATGCATCGGTTATAGGTTGGCAATAGTCGAATTTCCATTTTTTTCTCATTCGTCGGAAGTTCATCGGTTACCGACGTTGGCCCGATGATTATTTTCCTCAGTTTAACAGATGTTGGCAAATATTCATCGGGCCGACATCTTTTTCCGACGAACTTCCGACCAATTGGGAATTTTTTTTTTTTTTGCTAAAAATATTATATTCATATATTACACGTATTTCTCAATGTATATATTATACTTATATTTTTATGCATTGGTTATACGTTGGAAATAGATTAACTTCCGACCAATGGTAAAAAAATTAAACGGATATTGCATACGTATATTCGATGTATTTAGTTATACGTACATTATACATATATTTGTATATGTTGGCCCAACGTCTGACATAGACGTACTTCCGACGGAACAAAACTTAATTGTTTTTGAAAAAGATATTACTGCTGTATAACCGACGGATTACAATAATCGTATAATATACAGATATATCACTGCATCGGCTATACGTCGGAAATACACCGAATTCCGACGAAAACTAATTTTTTTATTTGAGATATTACAAGCATGTAATATGCGTATAAAAATATACGTATATTATACATATAGTTATATTTGTCGGTGAAACGTCGGAAATATACCGATTTCCAATGGATCTCTAAATTTGTGTATTTCACGCATAACTTGAAATGAAAACTATATATATATATATACATATATATATATATATATATATATATATATATATATATATATATATATATATATATATATATATATATATATATATATATATATATATATATATATATATATATATTGCGTTGTGTACGAGTGCTCCACATATTCCACAGCGTCGGAGAAAAGATGCCGATATTGCCAACACGTATTATACGTATTTCTTTAAACGTCTATAAAACGCATATTTTCCTATGTATAAACGATGTCGGAAATACATCGGAAAAAAGATGCCGATATTGCAATCGTATATTATACGTATTTTTTATACGTTTATAAAACGCATATTTTCCGATGCTTATTCGGCGTCGGAAATTTATCGATTGACGTTTTGTAGGGGACATTATGAAGAATCAATAGTGGAGCATTATGAATATACTTGAAAATTATCATTTGCCTCAATAAACTAGCCCCAGCCGCCGTGGAGTAGAGGTATGTTCCGCGCCTAGGATGCAAGAGGTCCCCGGTTCAAACCCGAGTAAGTACTAGTGTTCAGTTGCAATATATAGATATGCTATGTTGTATATTGATATGCTATGGTGTATGTATGAATATGTGAATTGTGAATGGTTGGTAAAGGTTCGATGGGTCAGTTAAGGTTAGAAACAATTTTTTTTACGTATAAAAATCATCGGAAGTTCGTCGGAAATGCATCGGAATATAAACGTATAACCGACGTATAGCCGACGGTTGGTATCCGACGTCGAAGAATTTGTAGGGATATTTCCGACGGTGGCCCGACGTATTAAAGATATATCGGCCCGATGTATATCCGATGTATGAAGCCGCTATATCTATTATGCGTCGGGCCATAGTTAATCCTATGTGCAACCGATACATCGGCCGACGAAGTTGCCGATATTGCCGATCTAGTATAGATGTATTTTAGACGTTACGCGAGTGTTCGGGATTCAAGGGTATTCCATTTTCCACATAGTTTGTGTTCTATTCTTTTTGGGGTGTGGGGGGTGTTGCGCTAGATCTTCCGGTGTGAGATACCGAAGAAATGTTTGCATCCTTTGTGATGTGGACATGCGCTGCATCTACTACGATTCTAGCTTAACGCCAGTAATCATAATTGCTTACAGTACTGTGTTTAACAGGTTTCTAGGGTGGGGTGAGAGGGGCTACTCCAAGTCAAACCGAGGTAAGTGCAGGTGGCGAACGTTTATGCTGACCACTGAACATATGTTATTGCATTCAACTAACATACAGTGGCATTTTCTGGCTGCTTTTAATTCATAATACCAAGATCGAGTAAAAGGGTCAATTACAGTTCGATAATGGCAGAAATAGTGTTATATAATATCAATAAAAGAACACATACTTCTACATTCTTACAAAACTGAACGCTCTGGGTCAAGTTAAACCATTTCAATTGTTACACAAAGCTCGTACCAAACAGTTCAGGAGAGCACCCATGACTCAAAAATATGGCGGTATATTTGAACAAAAAATCAAAACGTACATGTTGCATATTTTATTTTTTCTCGCGTTCATTTGAATGGCCTCGCGGCAATTTTCTTAGCCCCGCAACATTTACATTTCATGTTATTTGACTACTTATTTCGAGCTCTTTAATTTGCCATAATTTTATCGCGCACCATAAGTAAACGTCTTGTGTTTTAAAGAACGTTTTTCTGACCATGTGTTTCATCACGTAATTTATTTCTTAATTTTGGAACGCGAAAAGTTAATTATAGGGCGCGATAAATTGAATTCATTCTATCATTTATTTTTTAATAATAAAAACCACGTGCAGAAATTAATAGTGACTTGGCTCACATGAAAAGTGGTTCGCGAAAGAATTAAATATTTTCTCGTCTATTAATTGCACATAATTACCATTGCGATCAAAAATAAATGTTGGAGCGAGAACGCTTTGACATTTCTGTACAAATATACCGCCATACAAAAAGTTCGTGTACTTCTTTTCGAAAGTCTGAGCAGAAGACTGTCTCTTTCATGTCCGGTTTATGTGCTATTGCTATAGAAAGGAATTACTCTACATAGAACGAAATTTTCTCTCAAAGGCACTCATAGAGAACAAAGCTGCTTTGTTCTACTGGCCACCAAAAATGACGTGTTCTCCTTACCATTTCCTCTACCTCTCCATTCCTCCCCTCATCCCCCGTCTTATTCCATGTCCATTCTCTTCCCCTTCTGCTTCTTATTACTCATTTTTCTTCTATTTACCTTTCTACCCTTTCCACCCCCATATCCTTGCGCCTCCTTTCTCTTCTTTGTCAGCCTTTGCAAACAACATTGCAACGTTGCATCAACGTAGGAAGACGTCCCAACCTATGTCGGATAAACGTCCAGTTTTGGCTCTTTATGGAAGTCGAAATAACGAAATAACGACTACCTTCCGACGTAAAGATTGCAAATAGAAGTCGAAAATCTCATATTTCACGCCCTTGTTTCGGGCTATTTGTGAGGTCACCTGTCATTGCTACCATTTCCGGTGAGCGATAACATGAGGAAGTTGCTCTTCAATTGTGAATCTGACGTTGATTAGACCTCGGAGAAAGTTGCATTTTGGTTAATGTGGTTTGGTACGAACGACATCACGTCTTGAAATCGATGTTGGATTGACCTTCACCTTTCCAGCTCAATTTTTCCTCCTCATTCTCCTCCGTCTCACTCCTTTTACTCCTGTACTGAATTTCAGAACAAAGTAAAGCTTCAAAAAGAAAATCAAACAACCTGTGTAGATAATAAAGCAGCTGCTTCCTTGGAGACAACTTTACTTCAGACACAGCTTTAGCCTAATTGTCGGATACCGACATTTGCAGGCCCCAATGTGGTTTGTTTTCAATCAGCATTTATTTCCTATTGCAGACATTTGCAATAAGCCTCCGGACTGAGGGCACCAACACACGTGTTAGTACAGTTGCTCGAAATAGGGTTATCTGGTTTTCCACAGGTCACTGCAAGCATTACCGCGATATTCATGTGTAGTCTCCCAGTGATAACACAGCCAAATGTCAAAGTTTTTCTGCTCAGTGTCGTGTGGAGAAATACTCAAGCTTTCTACGTCATCCCTGGGCTAGGGGAGTGCACTTTGTTCGAGCGATGTTGGGGTTGACAGGTAAAATATTAGCTTCTCATAACTCTTCGTGATCAACAACCCTATCATATTTAATTGACATTCTTTTACGACTATATAGGATTTTATTACACTTGTGAATTTGCCAAAATCCCCTAGTGTATTGAATTTGTACGAAAATTCTGGCCGCAGTTGTGGCATGTTTTTTCCATAGTAGTAGGAAACGCCGGTTCAACGCCAGGAAGTGAGGTCATATTGACGTCACTTCCTGGCGCAGAACCGTCATGGGGTTTCTGCGCCATTTTTTTGGATAAAGCGCGCGCCCGTTCTAATGACGTCATAATGACGTCAAAATGATGACGTGATGACGTCATAATGACGTCGTGATGACGTTATAAAGACGTCATGACGTTAGACTCTAGGCGGCTTAACCCTAGGACATACTATGTGTGGAACCTATTATGACGTCATAATAGGCGGCGTAACCATGGTGAGGAAGTGAGGACCTTACCCCCCAGGACATACTATGTGCCGACCCCCCCCCCCCCCCACCCCCCCCAGAAGAGCAAAATTCAGCCAAATCAGCAGGTGTTTGGCGAGTTATACACCATTTTTGTCGAAGTCTAAGTGGTATATAAGGATGACCGAGACCTTCCCACTCATATTAAGGATTGATGCAACAACAACGGCAGCCATTTCAGTAAGTGGTTATTTGCATATGTGGTTATAAGCATAATAGAAACTTTAAAAAAAAGTGAAAAAGTGAGATAACTTTCGTTATCGTTAAAATAGCCCAAAGTGCTTACAGCCACCTATGTAAATAGTCCCTATAATCACTGTAAACTAGACATCAAACTAAATCAAACGGTGAAATTTTCATTCAAATCGGTTAACCATGACGGAAGTTATCTCACTTTTAAGTTAAAATTTTAAGGTGAATCAATTATGCATACAGCAACCGGTGCAAATAGCCCATGACTACTTAATGTTAAAACTCGATATAAAACTGAATCAAACGGTAAAATTTTCATTCAAATCGATCAACCATAACGAAAATCATCTTACTTTTTCACTTTTTACAAAGTTAAAATGGCGACATGTTAAAATTATGCATACAGCCACCTGTGTAAATAGCTTGCAATCACTTTATGTCAAAACTAGATATAAAACTGAATTCGACGGTAAAATTTTCATGGAAATCGGTCAACTATAGCGAAAGTTATCTCACTTTTTCACTTTTTTAAAAGTTAAAATGGCGGCATGTCAAAATTATGCATACAGCCACCTGCGCAAATAGCCCATGACAACTTTATGTCAAAACAAGATATAAAACTTAATCAAACAGTAAAATTTTCATGCAAATCGGTCAACCATAACGAAAGTTATCTTACTTTTTCACTTTTTTAAAGTTTCTATTATGCTTATAACCACCTATGGCTGCCATTGTTGTTGCATCAATCGTTAATATGAGTGGGGAGGTCTCTTTTTTTGCTGATTTGGCTGAATTTTGCTCTCCTAGGGAAGGGGGGGGGTCGGCACATAGTATGTCCTGGGAGGAAAGGTCCTCCCTTCCTCACCATGGTTACGCCGCCTATTATGACGTCATAATAGCTTCCACAGAGAGTATGTCCTAGGGTTAAGCCGCCTAGAGTCTAACGTCATGACATCTTTATAACGTCATCACGTCATCATTATGACGTCATTATGACGTCATTAGAACGGGTGCGCGCTTTATCCAAAAAATCAGTATGAAGTCACTTCCTGGCGTTGAACCTGCATGCCGGTTCTGCGCCACGTTATGACGTCATTATGACGTCACTTCCTGATGTAGAACCGGCGTTTTCTTACTACTTTCCATTTTATTAGTTTGTCCGCGGAACTAGTCAGAGACCGTTAGGGCTGATAAGATGATATTTGGATATGATAAACTTCAGTATATCTAGTTGATCCTCCTGTATTTTTTTTATTTTTTAATTTTTTCAATTAAAAAACGACAAAACAAACGCGAAACAGGCGGCAAGAAACTGAGAGCAGTAATTTAAACTGGCATGATAGCAGCCTCGGTGTATTGATCGCCCAACTCTCAATGAAAGCCATCACAGCATGCGTGTGCAAGGTTAAGTTAGGCTGCAGCGTTTGGGTTTTTCCCAGTTGCTAAAGAGTAATGAAATTTGGCTCACTGATAGAAGGTGATTAGACGCCGTAAAATCTGAATTTGTTCAACCATGACCTCAGAGAACGATTGACATCCTCGGTCATGGTCAAAGTAAAAAAACCGGACGTGGGCCATTATCACGAAAACGATTAGATATGGAGCGAATTTGTGACCCTTTTGGCCGTAAAGACGATACGGTGACCTTGACCTCCTTAGTCATGGTCAAAGTCAAAAACCGGAAGTAGACCATTATCTTGGAAACGGTTAGAAGATAGAACGATTCTGAGCTTATTTTCGACCTTTTCGGCCTAAAAGACGATATGTAACAGGTTAAGGGTTCAGAATCGCATTTTTTGTGACCCCCAAGTGTAATTTTCGCTATTCGGTAGCGAAAACGGTCCAGTTTAAACTGGCATGAAAACTTGGCTGCAGCGTTTGTGTTTTTCCCCATGTAAAGTAAAGAGTGATGAAATTTGGCTTACTGATAGAGGGTAATTAGACGCCGTGCAAGCCACATTTTTTAACCATAACCTTAGAAAACGATTGACATCCTCGGCCGTGGTCAATGTCAAAAACCGGAAGTGGGCCACTATCACGAAAACGGTTAGAGATAGAGCGATTTTGAGCTTATTTTCGACCCTTTTGGCCTAAAAGACGATATGTAAGAGGTCAAGAGCTTAGAATCGTATTTTTGTGACCCCCAAGTGTAATTTTCGGTACTCGGTAGCGAAAACGATCTAGTTATATTTTCGTTCTGCTTGAAAAGGGATTATATAAGTCAGATTGAAAATAAGTCAGATTTCTGTGATCTTTGCATTTGGTTCATCAAATGATTGACGTGTGTGTTGAGCATTATGGAAATAATGGTACATGCCAATGTTCCTGTAATCCACAAGTAAATCAACAAGCCACACGCTCCTGGGGGGGGGGGGTGATGGCCGTCAGTGTCGTCACTATGAATGACACTGCAGAAAGACCGGCTTCAAAAGCGATAAGCTTACATATAAATCCAAACTCGAAGTCACCACGTAGGCAAAATTAATGAAAGCAAAGGCGAATCCGGCATGCTTTTAAAGTTGCAGATGAATTGTTTCACTGTGAAAAGCACAATCCACTACCAGGACAGTGTAACCCCTACTGACCTACTGACGAATCTGCGTCATATTTCAAGACCATAATTGACAAAATTCGAAACAACTTTAAAGATTTTGAATTGGACACTGCCAGCTGCTGTTTTGAAATTTTCCGCAATATGATATATTTTCATGCACTCAAGAAATTTAACTTGGATGAAACGAAGAGACCACTAGATGTATTTTCCTCAAAGATTTGCAACCTAGATCCAATTCTGACGGGCTAACTGAAATCGTGTTGTGATAATATCGCTACATTTATGAGACACATAATAAATCAGTCCCCAGTGCACGGTGTTATGCCTTCAGCTCTAAGCAAGCAATAGTCACACCACTCCTCAAAAACCTCCTACTTTAGGCAAAATTTTGTGAAAATTTGCAAGCCTGTATCAAACTTACTATTTCTAGGAAAACTTACTGAAAAGGCCGTTTCAGATCATTTCACCTCACATTTCGGTCAGATGGTTCCGATCTTATCTCAAAGGTCGATTCCTATGACGATATAATTGTGCAAATATTTTGCTACGTTCCAACAGGTATTTTCTATGGCAGTATATTTGTACAGAAATTTCACGGCGTCCGCGCTGCAACATTTACATTCGAACGCATGCTGCATAAAAGAACCTGTCAGAGGAGGTTTTATTATGGCGGTATATTTGTGCAAAAATTTCACGGCGTTCGCGCTCCAACATTTATTTTTGATCGCAATGGTATTTATGTGAAATTAATAAAATATTTAATTCTTTCGCGAACCACTTTTTGTGTTATCAAAGTCGCTGTTAATTTCTGCACGTGGTTTTTGTTATTAAAAAATAAATGATAGAATGCATCAAATTTATCGCGACCTGTGATTAACTTCGCGTTCCAAAATTAAAAAAAATACATGATAAAACGCATGTTCAGACAAACGTTCTTTAAAACACAAGAGGTTTAATTATGGTGCGCGATAAAATTATGGCGTAATTGAAGAGCGCGAACTGAATAGTCAAATAACATATGAAATGTAAATGTTGCGCGGCTAAGAAAATTGCTGCGAGGCCATCCAAATGAACGCGAGGGAAAATAAAATATACACTATTTAGGTTTTGATTTTTTGTTCAAATATATCGCCATAGTTTTATAAACTCTTGCTAAAACGCATGTTCAGACAAACGTTCTTTAAATCACAAGACGTTTAATTATGGTGCGCGAAAAAATTATGGCGAAATTAAAAAGCTCGAAAAAAATAGTCAAATAACACACGAGACGTAAATGTTGCGAGGCTAAGAAAATTACCCCGAGTCCATTCAAATGAAAGCGAGAAAAAATAAAATATACAATATGTACGTTTTGATTTTTTTGTACAAATATACCGCCATAATTTTCTATCGCTTTGGTATTTTATATACAATTAATATACCAGACAATAGTTAATTCTTTCGCGAACCATTTTTATGTCATCCATGTCAGTGCTGTTTTCCACGTGATTTTTATTATTCTCAAAATAAATTACAGAATTTGTGTTGACATGCATTAATTTTACGCGTTCTGTAATTAATTTTTTTCGCGTTCCAAAATTAAGAAATCTATTACTGTCCAACAATCAAAATCGCGATAAAGCGCATGTTCATAGACGTTCTTAAAAGACAGATTTTAAGTTTAATTATATTGCCTAAAATGTTGTGGTGAAGTAAAAGAGCGCAAATAAATAATAACTAAAATGTATAAAGAATATATGTGCCGTGTCAGTAGTAATGTCACGAGGCTATTTTAATGATTGCGAGAAGAAAAATTAATTTATAACATGTAGGTTTTGATTTTTGTACAAATATACAACCCAAGTAATGCTATATTCTTAAGGTCGGTGTAGGATGAAAGACAACTGTTTGAAGTCAAATGAAGAGAAGGCAGAATTCTTAGTGTTTTCGAGCAAACGCGACGGCAAAATTGCAACGAGTAAGGTTGTGTTTTTTTAATGATAAAGAATTGTAACCGATGCTTTTGTGTTGCATCTACCGGCATCACATTTTAACACATTGACTGTACTGATGACGTTTACAATGCGGTTATTCCTTGGAAGCAAGCACGGGAAAATAAAAAGCCACTCCTTGATTTTTGGCAATGTACTTATTAAATAATTTGAAAGTATATATAAAACCTACTAAAAGTTATGCTACAGAAAAAATAGGGTGAATGAGGTTGGAATTTTGAAATATGACAATTGAAATCTTCAGCAAAAATTAAGCGCAATTTTATACTTGCAATAGCTTGATGCAATTTCAAATTGGACTACTATCTTATCAAAACGGACTTTAAAGTGGATGCAAAGTGGGTCGGGGGAAGTATTGTATTTAGTCCAGATGCAGCGGCGATGTGAGACTATTTGGGGTTTTATACAGCCAGATCAAAAGGGCTGCCTTAAAAATAAAAAATAAAAATACCACAATTTATTTGATCAATATCTTAGGCATGTGTTAGCATCATGAATGAGTGCACAACACAAAATATAAACTAGAACCTTATTTCGCTAGCGAAATGTTAAACACTTGACAAAAATTAAAACGTAAAAATGCTTCCTTCAATGGGTTATTTCTAGAATAATAAATTGCAAACAACACAGCTTGAATACGTTTTATAAGCGGAGTAGTGTTTGGTTTTTGCTGACTTCAGGTTTTATTCACTGATCAGGCATACGCCGTGTTATCTATTTACGCAGTGAGAGCTCGCATAAAGCTGAGCAATTGTGTGTTCTGTGCTGTGTTTTAAATGCTCCCCATTTACTTCCAAAAAATACACTCTTTTCACATGGCGTCTTAAACAAGAAAACGAAATCGAAGGAAAAATAAAAAGTGTCATGCACACGTTCATATCAAATTCTACCCAAGTCCCAAGTTTCGTGGCCCTAGAGCCCGTAGTGCCAGTGGCGGAGATAACACAGGAAATCCGATCACTGCCAAGAAAAAAAGATACCAACGGCTGCTGGCACAAATTCAAAAAGCCCTTGCAAGGCAAAGGCTTCTCAAGTGTTAAATATTTTCCTCATCAACAAATATAAAGCGCTTACCACCAATCTGGTTGCTATTTGGTTGTATTTAGTCTCGACCATAGATCATAGTACTTTGGCGAAGGGAAGACCACGACACCTTATCATTGTCACTGCCTAGATGATAATTCTAGACTAAAATTTTACCGAAGTTTACACAACATCGCTCTCAAGATATCGATGCAACGTTGGGAAACAGACGTTGTTTCTATATCCATTGCAACCTTTTCGCAACTTTAAATAGATGTCGAATAATCAACGTATATCCAACGTTGTTACGACGTCCATAATATCAACCAAAATCCGACGTCGAGTGCCACATTTAGCCAATGTCGAACAACCGTCCCAGTGTTTACTGGAATGGTAGAGTGTGCCTTAGTATGTTTGCTTGCTTTCATTTCAAACTGTCGGCAGTTTTGTTTTTCATTGCCACGCCAAAAAACTTCAATCAATGTTGCATATCGATCTTATAATGACGCCCTAAATACATCGATGTTTGGTCGCTTTTGGTTAATATGTTTTAGGTCAGAATTACGAATGTAGCACAGAAGTTCCCATGCACAACTAGGAAAGAACCCCCCCCCCCCCTCCGGAAAGAAGCCCGCACCGGATAAAAGCCCCTCCGAAAAAGTCCCCCACCCCCCACCCACAAGATGCTTACATGTCCGAAGTAAGAGAAATGAATTTAAATTGCAATTGTCATTAAGACTGGTTGTTGCAATTTAAATTTGAAATAAAAGAATTGAAAAAAATATTATATTTAAGTCGATAAATGAAGCAAAAATCGCAATCTTAGTCGGTTCTAATTAGGAATTGCCTGGTGTTCTGTGCGGGGGTTTTAGACCGGGGGGGGGGGGGAGGAGGCTTTTGCCCTGGTCTTGCAAGGTGGAGTAACTTCTGTCTGGGGATTTTTATCCAAAATTACAGTTTCTTTTTGAAGCACTGACAGCCTGCATTTAGAAACTAAAATACAGCTCAGCGCGTTTTAAATGTAAAATAATAGTCTGGGAACGACGGCAATATGAAGACGCGTTTAGGTTATATCATGGATGTCCCTTCTGTAGTGCTTATGTGACTTACCACATGTGTGCTCGATTTAGTCAGAAATTAGTTTCTTATTTGATGTATATTCGGTTTATATACTCAAGATTTAATCAAGAGTTTGCACTTAATGGTTTTGAGAAGAAATATGCTATACTGAAGAAAACCTTGTTCAATTATAATTGTAAAGGGTTCGTGTAAGGAAAAGGCACTTTTACTGGGTGTGAAGGTGACACAAAATGTGTGCGAAAGCCATGGCTAGGGTGCTTATGCTACCACGTCATTTTCTGTATTAATATTTATTTAAAAAAACATCAATCTTCCTGCTTCAATATGTGTAGCAAAAGCAAATCAAGACGCACTACTCCATCAATGATTTGCAAATGATCTGTTCGTTTGTACAAGTGGCCATACCTATTCTGAAAATAATGGCTATTAATTATTTTGAATGCCTCTAGAAATAATTTTGTTGTAATGCTTGCTGCTCATATCGCTCATTACTAACTACCCGGAGAGCACCAATGCATCCTTGAGAATCTAAGAGCAAATGGAACATCCCAGCAGGCGTACGCCAGTTCTCCCATATCAGACTAAAATCATGCTTATTCGCTGGCAACATATCAGACTAAAATCATGCTTATTCGCTGGCAAAATCAGACCGTGGTTGAGGGTAAGGAAATGAACATTGCGACAGCATTACGGCTACTATATGATTCCCAACAGACATTTATTAGGATGGATACGTCGTTCAGACGTTGTTTCAACGTCGCCTGGTCGGACATAAGTCATAAAACGGACGTTCCTTCTCTGATTTTGACATGTTAAGGAAAGTGGTAAGGTAATTAAAAGCGAAACCGGTATATCGAAGTGAATGTGCCTCAAAGTGACTTTATTAAAATCTATTCAGAGACTTACATATGCCATTGCAACACCACAAAACAATGTAGTTCAAGGCAACTAGTTAAAAATTCAATGTTGCACAGGTTGAACATCAAAAATTGGTCTTTGCAAATTCTCTTCTCCTCAAAGCAACGTTGTCAGTGATGATTAACTTGCGACTAAAAACAAAATTTTGTTGGCAAGAGTGTCTTTTTTCGGTCGGTTTCCAACAGCACCACAGCTACCAGCCTCTTTTTTTCGTTCATTTGTAAAGGAAGCCCCTTTGAAAACATGTGTTGAAAAATGTAAATGCATCGCAGCGGAAAATTGATTTTAGGTATCATTCCAAATGGAAAAGTACATATGTCGGTGACAGAAGCTAGTTTCCAGTTACACCATCCTTAATTTTAATAAATAATTGTTTATATTTTCATCACTGATGGGCTGACGACGAAAAAACGAAAACGTTACGGCTTCATAGTAGGCGGCAATTTTCTAACGAAAATATTCATCAAAATTTGTCTATTGTTCTCGCGGAAATGACAACTAATTTTACCTGAATCAACTCTGAATGTTGTTGCAGGAATCGTTCCTCATTCTGAAACTAAACTATCAGAATTTTACTTTTTTGTGACTGATCGTATAAGTATTTTCTAACATCAAAGAGAAGAAATTTCGTAATAAGAAATACGACCCAAAACTAAAAAAGATGATATTAGATTTCAAGTTGTTGCCTACTTTGCTATTAAACTATCGATAACCTGCGTCTTTCCGACGTTTTTGGACTTCCTCAGCCGGTAATTGGCTTACTGGGACCATTGCTGTTCTATACGAGAGCCAAGGCCATTTATCTTCGCATATTTTAGTCAAAAAAACAATACATTTTACCAAAAATGATAAGAATACAACATAGAAGCATGATACTCACTTTGATATAGATAATTATATATGATATACGTGACATCTCTGTGACATAATTCCTAATAACTATCACTGAAAAATGTGCTTAATGCAAACGCCAAATAATGCCCTTTTAGCATCTTCTCTTCTAACCTAATAACCTTCCATGCTATTATTTTTTCTGCTCAACTCACCGCAATGAGTGTAATTTACCATTTCGTAACGAGGAATGGCAGTGATTGCCGTACAAATATCTAATATTTTGACCCTCATTGCTTTACAGTTTTTTACATTCTGATCCCAGCTTCAGTCGGGAACATACCACTTACTTTAGTCTTTGATACAGGCACAGTCATGGTCAAAACTAGAAGGCAAAAAAGTGCACATTGAACAAAATATTTTTGCCTAAATCTCTTTATTGTGTATGAAGAATTAGTACGCAAACTATTTATATCTTTAGAATCTTTACACACTGTCTAATTTAAGCTAAATTGGCATAAGGGGATATACCCTGGGCGATTTGTTGAAGGAAGTTTTCTCTAAGTGAAAAGAAAAAAGGACTGCGTTTCCAAAAAGGAAGTGTTGGGGGTAGGGTAGGTGGGGGGGGGGGGGGGGGGGGGGTTAATATAAGTGACCTCAAAACAAGGCGGGGTACACAAGTCAGTGAGCACGGCTGCATACTGTGGGAGTCAAAATAGCTCTCTCTCTCTCTCTCTCTCTCTCTCTCTCTCTCTCTCTCTCTCTCTCTCTCTCTCTCTCTTTCTCTCTCTCTCTCTCTCTCTCTCTCTCTCTCTCTCTCTCTCTCTCTCTCTCTCTCTCTCTCTGTATATTTCTCTATCGCTCTCTCTTCCTCCCCTTATACATTCCTTCTTTCCGTGTAAGGGGGGCATCGTCTTATGGGTCTGAGTATTCCCCCTGTATGTATGTGTGTAACCTTTTTCTTCTCATAGTTTCGGGTTGGTCAGTTTTATTTGATGAAAACGCAACCGACCCAAACCCCTGCTTGTTCTTCATAAACGACTCAGAAAAAGTTCGATCAATGAAAAATTTTAATACTTTTTCATTCAGGATGTTTGCGTAAATTTAAGAACACATCACAGTGAGCACATTGGACTATTATTTTTCCAATTTTGTAGCGGTTTCTTCAACATATCTTTTCTTGAAATTTAAGCATCGATTTTGTCGAACTTTTATCATTTTTAAATGGTATAAGATGAAAGAAAACTTGAAACCTTTGAAAAAAGACCCCGTTTTTAATCAAACGAGGAGTGCAATTCAGAAGAACCCCTTTTTGGGGAACGCCTAGCTACTCCTTTATTAAAAGAAACTGCCACTCTACGCGGACTTCCACTGGCCTTAAATTGTCCTCTTCTCCGCACTTTTTTTGACACGCTTAGTAACACATATATTAACAATGCCCCCCCCCCCCCCCCCGCCCTCTGCTCCTACATCATTTAAAACTTGACAGCTGAGTTTCGTGTTAGACCGGTAAGTGCAATATCGGTATGTGTACTGGCCTGCGAGCAAAGTCATGTCGATAAACTCGTCGCTTTGTCCCTTCGAGTGTTTAGTATCATCGAGAGGTGGAGGACTGGAGGAATCTAATAAATTCGTAGAATCAGTCCAGTGGAACTTTGTTTTTACATCACTTTTCATGTGCTCCTGGAAAACATCTAAGCGCCTACCACTTCTTTGTTTCACACACGTTGTTGATCGCTACGTATTCGGTTTCCTCCCATTGGATAGACGTCGGATCAAAGTCGGGTTTTGATTCTTTTTTGGAATTCAAAACAACATCTGCCCTTCGACTTAAATCAACGTTGCGTGAAGGTTGGAAACGGAAGTCGAAACAACAGTCATCTCCTGACGTTGTATATACAACCGAAAAGCGACGCTGTATAGTCGTCGGAAAATCTTAATCTGGATTGGCCGTCAAGACAGCAACAATCATAGTGTGGTCATCTCCCTCATGGAAACCCCATCCTTGGGTCATCCAGACACGCGGGATATGAAAAAACTTGTGTGCTCTTGAGATTTTCATATTTTATTCCCTCGTTTCGGACTGCTTTTAAAGTAACCCGTCATGGCTACCATTTCGGTGATTAATAACACACAAGAAAGTTGTTTTTGTTGTGAGAGCGTTTTCTATACAATCTAGATTTTACAACGTCTATTCGTCGTCGATTTTCGACTTCTATTAAACGTTTCACGATAGACTTTAATCAGACGTCGGAGGAACTTATGTTTTGGTTGTGGATAATAACAACCTCTACACAAACGTTGCTATCGAATTTCTATTCAGCGTTGTGTCTAAGACGTGGATTGACGTTGATCTTTGATCGCTGCTAATCACAACCAAAGTTCAACCAGAGTTAGTGTTGTGGCTTGGTTGGATAGACGTCACAACTTCAAATCGACTTTAGATCGACCTCAGAACGTTTACTGGGCTCTTTCTTTTGCTCGAACCAGCGACTCTCAAAGGCGAGACCTAGCATTTGGCATACCAAAGAAACTTAGCTCTGAACGATATTTTAGAATCTGACGGATAATAATGTGAAAGTGAAACAAACTGTCCGAGTTATGTGCCCTCCAAACGTCCGTCCAAACGTTCAAAATATCGTGGTAGAATGACTATCAGAAGTAATACATCATGAAAGAGACTGTATTGACTGATACGATATCGGAAACAACATAAAGCGTATAAATTTTAACAAACTGTTTCCACCAGCTCAGGTCGAGCCTGCGCTGAAGATTAGCTCATGGATGCTAACAAAAGTGGAATAAATGGAGACGAATTTTAGAAACTTTGAGCACAAACAAGTGAGTCTGGGCACAGCTACAAGTAGATTGAACAGTTGTCTACCCCAATTAAACAGTTAGACATTCATAAACGTTGGATAGACGGTTTACAAGACATTAGATTAACGCCCAGGTTTTGACTGATTACAACAGTCGAGACGTCCACTTGCCGATGGACGCTGATTATCTTATGTCTAACAAGCGTTGCCCAAAGGTGGTACAGACTTCGAGACAGAGATGTGTACATATATATGTAATCTGAAATCGTCATCCATACAGCGACAACCGTAAGGTATGGATGTCAGCCGGTTATATGGACTTTGTATTAAATCTATATTTTTTAAGAGTAAATGAAAAAACTTGCCATTTCTAGTGAATGAAAACGTGTTGAGTTTGTTGTTGATTGTGATCCCGACGTCTATACAACGTATCTTTTTACGTCTGTTCGACATTGCACCAAAGACATTGCTTAGACGTAGGAGAAAGTGGGGTTTTGGTTGCGACCAAAATCAATGTATAAGCAACGCTGCTTACCCAGCGTCTATTAAACGTCTTGTCAAATACTTCGGTCGCGACGAATCGGAACCAAACTACAACTAGATGTAATGTTGCAATTTGGTTAGATCAACACCGTAATTCTATCTGGCGTCGCTTCGACGTCGGGATGTTTACTGGGTAGTACGAAGGGACCTTTGTGTCCCACGTCACTAACTGTTTTCTTCTAACACATATCAACAGGCGCACACCTTCAACATGGCGTGGATAGCGATAACTTAGTGTAAAGTAGTGTGGCTGAACAACTCAAGGACGTTTCTTGATATACTGACGGATAAAAGAAAGCATATAGTAATTTTCTCATTTCAATATATTGAAAATAAAAATGCCTGGATCCTAAAACTTAACATTTGTCTTCAATTTTGAGCCTTAACTTCAAATAACATCCTTTTCAGGCATTGCAAATACTCGTATCTGTCGTTTGTGCGCTGTGATCAAATTGGTCATGTGTATATTGTTCGATCAGTATTGTATTTATTTTTTTATACTCTCAAAGTTCTTGAAAAATTGAGAAGGTGTTTCATGGAAAGGTTTTTTGCATGACGCAAAGTAAGCAGCCTACGACTTGTTCTTTAATAAATTTACTTTCATTTTAAAACATATTTGTGTACAAATTGCTTGTGTATTTTACTGTATCAGCTTATTTCTCTTGTGCGGTGTACAGTTACTGCAAAGTTAGCTATTGTTAATACAGGAGAAGCCGAGAGTTGACATGCTGGAAAGAGGAAGTTCTGTGAAGAGGAATGTTAATAGACGTGGGTGCACTCGCGCTACGATACACTGTTTGCAACAGCGATGTTTAAGAAACACTAAGCACAACAGCTCGGCCGCGAAGGGGTGGGAAACAAGTAACTTCGACTGCACAAGATCGACACATGCGACTTGTTTACTTGCGCAACAGGTTCGAAAGCAATTGATCACGCCAGACACAGGCAATAACCGGATACTCGACTTAGGCGCGCTCAAACTATATCACGGAATGGTGTTATGCTCACAAAAATGGATTACGGAGAGATTGGGTGCGAAATAACAGAAAGGCATAGTGATCTCATCACAACTGGGTACTTTCTTCAATGAATGGGTGCAATAAAGTTCAGCTAGAAGTCGTTGATTGTTGATGGCAATCTGGCCGTACATCGGTACATCGAGACCATATTTACTGGGCAGGTGGTGCCTTATATCCAACAGAACATTGCACACTTTTATACAAGATAACGCGCTACCACATGTTGCTGAGAAAGTTTACTGTATCTGGCATGGCAACCACATTCTGCGGATACCAATTCACTGGAAGACCTCTAGCATCTTCTGCACCGGAAAATACGCGAAAGAAAGGTTCCTCAAGCAATCATACAACAGTAGAGAATTATCGACTCATGTGCTCAATGCAACGTAGAGTTCAGTTTTCCAGGTTTGTGAGTTCCCATCATTCGTCGTCGAGTCATAGGATTGCAGGTCATTGCACATAGTGGGCCGATGGCAAGGAGAATGTAAAAGCCAAGTTAGACCAGTGGAATATGAATCGACTTTGACATAAGTGAACTAAGTTGTAAAGCTATCGCTACCGCAAAAAGTCAAAAGAGTATATCGATGCTCGGGGCAGAGATGATCCCAACCGTGAACCGTGCCTGTGAACAGTCGTTTATGACGTTATGGACATGATCCCCGTAATCTCTGGGTGAACGTAGAAGAAACGCCAGGCACAAACGCAAAAATCGATGAAGTCTAAATCAAAGCTAGAGATAAGAAAGCACCCCTAAACGTAAGCAGCATAGGAGAAGAGCTCACTGCATGCTTTGACAAGTCAACAAGAATGAAGAAAGATTTGTTGCGAAACCACCTGTAATATGTCATTAACATAATTTAAAGTATATCCGTGAACCCTTGAAGTCTTAGGACATGCCATGGGTTAAAAGAATTTAGTTCATGTTGCATGTGGGCCAGCTGGACAGGTCTACGTTCCGCCGATGAGACTTTGCTCTTATACCCCTGCTTAGAGTATGTTGCTTTGTAATCCTTCGGAAAAGGGCCAAAGATTACTCTCGCAAAAGGCCCTGCAATTAATGGTCAGTTAGTTTCAACAGCTGATCGGACAAAAAAAACGTACACAGAGCAACTTGAATTGCGGAGGAAGAGTCCGCAAACCTGTCTTACCTTTTTGTAACCCACTCGTGAACAGTCATTAGCCAGTTATGCCACAGCCTGTTGATAAACGAAGCCATGTCCTGCACCGTGAGTTTGGCGTCTGCAAGAAAATATACGATGGTCAGATGTTTTCGACGGGATAGGTTACACTGAAAGGAACCCAAGACAACAGCTGAAGTTTAAAGAATAATTTAAATAACAATTAAAAACCTAATCGTGGGCAATGGATGCGTTGTGGTGCTGTATTTGTGCTGAGGGATAAGGTACTCCATGAATGGGTTTGCAACGATCTAATGGCTGCTGTTGAACAATTAACCTATGAATTGGATCAATCAGATTTGTTGGTCCGAGCTATGCCAGGCCATGAACTAAAACTGAACTAGTTTACGGATGGAAAAGTGCAATTGATAAAGAAGGTAGTGATGCAGGAAGTTAGACTGAGATTTTTGTTGGCAGATTATATAAAAACTTATTTGAGACTATGTGGTGGAGAAAGAACACTACACTCTTTCTAAAGCTATGCGGCTCAGGAATAAAGTGAATGGGCATAGGTAAAGCGAAAGGGCGTCCGTGACTAGAGTGCACGCATCAGTTAATAAGTCTGATAAGTCAGAACGATCAGTTGCCGCAGAAACCAGCAAGGAGATAATTGTTATCACTGCACATTATACCGTGGTAATAATCGAATCCTGGTATCGATCGCATGATAAAGGTTACTATACAGGCCGTTTACGAAGCCTATACTCCAGACCGGAAGCTGAGCGTGGAGCGCCAGGAAAGATTTGGGCCAATGCGACATCACTGCAGAACACGTGGTATGGGATTTGAAAGCCAGCAACCAACTGAGCCGCCGACGACAGCGTACCGAGATAGATAAAGCAGTGGAGATTCTAAATATCAAGGTGTTTGGCTAAACATTTAGCACTTGAGCAACAATTCATTGTGAAATCCCTGATGCCTTCTGCTAAATAACACCCGTAAATAACATAATTAACTGTCTCTCTGTCTATCTATCTGTCCATCTCTCTCTCTCTCTCTCTCTCTCTCTCTCTCTCTCTCTCTCTCTCTCTCTCTCTCTCTCTCTTCTCTCTCACTCTCTATTTATATATATGTATATCCCTCTCTCTCTCCTTTTTTTCTCTCTATATATATATATATATATATATATATATATATATATATATATATCTCTTTCTCTCGCTCTCTCATCTCTGACATTGTAGATAAAGATAAAATGGCGACTAAACAATTTTGCCTATTTAAAGTATAATGCTCTGCCCTGACCGAAACACAGTTCATAGACCACGAACATTCTTCATCATAAATTATCCGGCTGCTCATTTCACAATGACTCCGCAAGACATAAAATGTGATTATCACAGTTATACTTTCAACATTATGTACTTAACGATCATCACGTAAATATGAAAGCTAGCAGATTGCATTTAATTAAAGCTTGAAAGGATAATTTCACAGATGCCATGTCTGCTCTTTATATTTTTGCTTCTAGGCATTCAGCGGACATACAACAATGAAAAATTAGTTTATGCATTCACCTGTATGGTTTAGTCTTTGAATTATTAACATGTCTGGCGAGCAAAAAAAGGACATACAAGAAGAACCTTGTAAAAACTCGTCGGAGACAGATTTACTGCTACACACGTATACAATAAAACCTGCATCCGAACAAACTTGTCTAATGACAACTTCCCAATTTGAGCAAAATATTTCAGTCCCTTTGAATTTTCCATTGGTTTCTTTTTAATAGGAATTTCACACAAATTCTCACACACAATTGTGGGTTTTTACTGTATGAATGGCCCGTGTAATTCGGACAAGCAATGGCACGATCTTTTAGTGTTGCTTGTGTATCTCCCAGTTAAGGTCAATTGAAAGTACTGCATGAAATATGACTGCTTCTTTTTGCGATCAATCTCATAACTCTTGTTCAGACTCAATTGGCTTCGTGTGTCTGATATTGTTCATTTAAATTGTCAGTGAAATTAACTGAATAATATTGTTAGTAGAAATTGAAAAGAAAAGAAAAAGGCAAGTATAATTGTGTAAATCTTTTTGAAGAACCCGTTGGGAAATTATGTGGTATAGGGCCACCCTTACATTTTGTATACCAGTTATCTGCACATACTCAATCTCTTTACTTTAAGTCGTCGGGTATTTGGGTTTGCGTATTTTTTGGGGGGATACTAAATGAGAATGCTAGGAAACTGAGAAATCTTTACCACATTACATTATGGAAGAGGCTTTATTGCGAGGGGAAGATTGCGTACATTACCAACAATTACCGTACATTATCAAACTAAAGCAAGCCATTTTTTCATAGCCTTGCTAATGTGGCCAAATTTTGTTAGTCCAAAAGTTGTCCGGATTTATCAGGTTTTACTGTATCTACTCTTTATTATTATGTTGTTCATTGTACTGAATCAGGATATATAAGAGGATTTAATGACTTGATTATCAAATAAGTGCTCATTTCACCATGATGTATTTACTATAATTACGCTCGAAACGAGAAAGATAAACTACAGTTTTATTATGAGTTGGGAGGGATATCAATAGAAGAAGTATCACTCGTATTGTTCTCGTAACATCATCATCAGCATCATCATCATCATCATCATCATCATGATTTTGATAGTGATGGCATTGGTGTTGTTGTTGTTGCTGATGTTGCTATTTCAAGTAAGTAAATTACAGAGCGCCCAGTAATTGTGAATAGAGACTTTAACAAGACCTGTAGACAGAAATATCTGTATATCAGAAAATTAAAAGTTAATGCTAAAAATGCATATATTTCTTGTTGTTAAGGTATATATGTAAAATATGTGCAAATACACATATTTGTTGTTGGGAATGGTAGTGTCGTGATGGCGGTGGTGGTGATCATAAGGGATCAACAATTATAAAGATATGCATTTCCATGACTAGTTATTAATTAATTATTAATTATTCCCATAATTGCAGTGATAAATAGAGATCAGTTTCCTTTTTCAATCCACAATGATTTTTTAAAATGTGGACATATATCAGTAGAAGAATGAATAAAATCTTGAGTAAAAGTTCGATACTGGAATCAAAATGTTAACGATTAAATGTAGAATTATGTTTGAATCTCAAAAACAAAGACCCGAAATTGTTTGTATGTAAATTAGCACGACTTTGAAAAAAACACCAGGTGTGGCATAAAAACAAGCATACAAGACGTGCAATTTAGTAGAAGCGGTTCTGCCATGCATAATAAAGTAATATCTCTGCCAAATTTGGTCCTCTCGCCCAACCGTCTCAGAATAATTAGCCAAGCATGGCGAAAAAAGAATTAGAAATGTGTCGTGCGAATTCAATAAACTGGGGATTCCACCATTCAAAAGGTAACTCAAACAGTAACTTTCTTATACTAATCTTAATTCGGAAAATTTCAATTTGCACCTGAGGTATGTCTATGTGTTTTTATGTTTTGTATATTTGATTGTATATGCTCACCTGTCTTATGGCTAATGATTTTTTTGTTTATTTGAATATACTTGATTATATTAGGGAGTCTCAGTTTGTAAATTAATTAATGTAACAATTGTCAAAGACATGTTCAATTTTCAGAGTTAAACACTGTGCCCGTGAACTAGACATGAAGCTATTACGTTTAACGCAAATCAAACTAGATTCACCAACAATAAGCGCATTAGTACAAAAACATGCAGACAGACGAATTGTTATTCTTTTTAAACCAGTAAATGCCTTCTTTATACTGAAATTTTGATCTTACCATGTCATCACGCAACGAGCTAAGACAATTGCAGGTGATAAAAAATTCAACGGTGCTTTATTAATTATAAATATTATGAAGTTAGACGACCCTAAGAACCGGCCCCTAAGGTTGAAGCCAAAAATGACATTCTTCACATACAGAATTACGCATTATTTTATTATAGGTCTCGCTTTACAGATACTCTTGTCTTAATTTGTTTGGATATGTGTTATATGTTGCGCTACTGGTGGTGGGTTTTCAATCGATTCTCTCATTGTTGGTGCCTTTTAGGAGTAAATGTACTTATTATCAAGTTAATAAATGTGAAAACTTTTAACTCGGTTTGCCATTCACTGCCATTCATTCTTCAAGCTAAAACAGAGGAACAGCTGATATCTTGAAAATGGGCTAAAAAGAGTAATACATGTTAGAAAATAATGCAAAACTTTTATATCAATGCAAAGACTTCTATCATTTCTTTACGTACGAACCGCTGGGAATAAACTAAAGGAGACCTCTAAAGTAAGTGCCAAAAGCGCGTTATTATAACAGTAGGTTTGTTTTAGAGTTACAACTCTTCGAGCTGGATTGTTTTGAAACTTGAAAAGACTATTTCCCTGAAGTTACTGAAACTCCTACCACAAACGTATATTTTGTTTGGCGATTTGACCAAAACTGGATAAAGTATTGGCCAGAAACGGCAAAATTACAAAACGCACTTTTACTTGTCACCTGAACAATTGATTCGATAGCTCATTCAGTAAGGTCTTGGACTGATAATCAGAGGTCGAGCGTTCAAGCCTTGCTGAAGTGGAATTTTTTATTGTCTTTCACATCGGTTTTATTTGCAGAATTTATAATTCTGCCTCCCCTCAGATGGAAGCAGTGATTCACTGTATTGCCTGCAAAGCAAGAGGTTGTCAGTTCGAGTCTAGCCTCAGTCAGGAATCAATTTATTTTTGTGTATGTTTTATGTTGTCTGCTATAATTTTAGTATTGCTTAATACTGAATAGGCATTTTTATTACTGATTATGTAGAACTGGTCAAATAAACGGATAGCTTTAAAAAGCTGTTGTTCTTCACACATTTCCTGTCTGATCACTTTTCTATCAAATCTAAATTTTGTCAAGACTCTTCAGTTACTGCTTTTACTTTTGTACTCTCTTCGCCTATATGGCTGAACACAATGCCCACGAAATTCTTCTTCTAGTATTGTTTTGATTAAAAGTACACGTGCATAAAAACTGCTCTGAGATTTTACTTTGGATACATAAGATATACCTGAAAGTTTCTTCTCAGCACATAATGACTACCTTTCCAATAGAATTTCTGTTCTAAACAATTTGCCCTAAATATCAAAGTAAGAATAATTCCTGAACTGTATGCATGGAATCCAGCTTCAAATCTAGTTTTAAAATGATTTGCTTTACAGCATTATCAATAGTTGACACCAATGTATTCAACAGAATACAATACAATAGAATTTTGCTAGTATCTTGTTTGTTGAGACTGAAACCGAATAGAAGTATCTTAAGTGAAATATGAGGTGAATACTACAGACTGTCGCAAAGTTCTACTTAAAATTTTTTATAAAGGAAAGGAACTATTATCCCCTTTGCTGCACTACAGGGACAACCCTTCTTTAGACTCACCGGTCAACGCGACGCTGTTCTATGTTTGGGAAATCTATCTTGACTGAACTGTGTAACGTCAAGAAAATTAATCACGTTGAATTATAGTTCAGTTGGATAAGTTCATGTTATTTGGAATGACGAAGGTCAAGTTGTGCCTCGATCCATTTAATGGCTATGTGTGATATTTATGTAAGCCGGAAAATAAAAGAAATAATTTTTCAGTGTTATGATCTGAATTGTTTAAGCATACGGATCGTAAACACAACAGTCACGTATACACACATGCTGTCAATCAAATCAGAACTTTCACATTTCAGTTTATAATCAAGTATTCTAAAAAGTATCTTTGAGGTCCAATTTTATTTGTACTGTAAGCTCTATAGGAAGTTAAAGTGAAATCTATCATCTCAAGTTATAGGAAATTAAAGTGAAATCTATCATCTCAAGTGAAAGTAAACTCGAAAGCACATTTCATCAACTGCTTAACCTGGTTTATGTATCACATAAAACAGCAATTTTTGATAAAAATATTAAATTCGTCTGGAATGGTTTTGCCTAAAATCAGCACAGGCAAAATAATGCTCCATCAAAGTACACCTTTTGCATTATGTCAAAGGCTACTGTACAGTTGTCAAGCAAGTTACAAGTCACATCTTTGTGTGCCATTGCCTACTAAGCGACGCAATAAGGATAAGTAGTGAATTTTGTTTCATTGTTTTTCCTGTGTCACCTTTCGATTGAGTTCCCTTAGTTGTGCTGATTATCACACAGTGTTATCAAATTACGAGTCCTGTGACCTAATTAGTTTGCCCTTATTTTTCATACTACTATGAAAACCTGGAACTAAGAAAATAGACGCATATTTTTCAGTAGCATAGAACTGAACTTTATCGGGCTAGATGCATCAATTCAAATAAACGTTTTCCGTTTCAAAGTAAAGATATGATACCTACGTGATTTATCAGTCTTTTATATAATTCTACATTAGGCAATATTCAATTGACACTCTTGATAAAATCTTCACAAATCTAAATGTACGGTACTGCCTTTGAACTTCTCTCTCTCTCCAACTATCCGGTGCTGTTGACCAAAAGAAGAAAAGATTTAGATAAACAGAATGTCATCCTTTAATATTTTATGTGCGACTCTAAAGTTTAGAGACATTGACACAATGAGGATCCCAATACGGAAAGAGGACCAGTGTCATGAAGCTATTCCCATTTAGTTCTACATCGTATTTTTTTCTTGAAACACAGTAAACACATCAGTCTGGTCTAAGTATGAGTCTGGTTTAATTATAAAAAGGGCAACTTAATAGATTTTGGGATTTCATGATAATAATTAGCAAAAATGCTGTTGTGAAATTGCTCATTCATGCAAATAGACTGACCGGGTAAATATTCTATAACCAGTATATTTGAGTAAATTTTAGAATTTCGTGAAAGTTATCATCAAAAATGCGTTGGTGGAACGGTTCATTATTCATAATTGATGTCTTCACCCATCGTATTTCAGTTTAACTTGTGTTTAATGCCTGGAGTATGTCGTAACAATACCTCTAAAATGCGCTCTGTGTAACTCTACCCCTGAGGCAGCGCCTGCTACTTCTGATACCATCTAACTAAAATGGAGGTTTTGGTCTTAAATTCGCTGTAAAAATACATCCTGGCACTTTATTATTGGGTTAGCCTGTAAGTTAATCACTTATAAAACATTACAAAGACGTTACAACAAGCGATTGTTATTTATGATTTGGTAAAACAAAGACTTCGTGGATGTGGAAACTTTTTCGAAAGAAACAAATTCCCATTACAAAATTTATTTTCGTACCCCTAACAAGTAGCTCTTTGTTGTAAATCACATATCCTAAGAGTGAAAATGTCTGGGAATAGTTTTTTTCTGTGTAAAAACTTTTAGTATTTTAATCCTACAACCGCCAACGGCGGAACGAAGCGGAAACAATTTATTCAAAAGCCTTTTCAAATTGTCTCGAGGGCCACGTACTTGTGGTGGAGGAGCACCGGTTCTATACCCGTAGGCAGGAAATTATCTAGGCAGCAGACAAGAATGTATGTATACGTCAGTTTACTCCAACTTTGATGTCTAAGTTTTATAGCTTTTTTCTGGTACTTTATACTTGCTTCCAAATTTATTATTAAATATTTAAGTATTTTGTGTCAGACATATATCAGTTCAGTTCTTTTGCAGCGTTATTAACTGAAAGCCCCTATATGGTAATCCTTAAATAAGAGATCTTTATTTTGTGATGACTCCATAAGTGCGTTCAATTAAATTGAACAACCACAAAGCAGAAAACTATTAATCCCTCATTATTTTCCTTATAGTGTCAAATGCAATTCATTCTTAATAAGACTACTTAATATACTACACATTTAAAAAGTCACAATAAGAAAACAATATTGAAAACTGATGTTTAATATCTTATAATATAATAAGGCCAAAAGAACTAAACTGCTAAAGTTTCCATTTTACACCACATTTAATCGTAGATTCCTTATCTGCAGTACCCTCTGTTCTTTGTGTTTTAAGATGACTTTAAGGTGATAATTTGAGTATTTACCATGCGCCATACTAATCAGTAATCTTTGTTTCTTTCTCTTTTTTGAGACTATCAGCATGCCAGAGAATATGACGTTTTAAATGCCACAAAACACAGCTAAAATGGCGTTGGTTTTATACAAGAAGCAATATGGACAGGACACACACTGGGTGGTCGAGCGAGCTACTTCACATAAACATCGCTGTATACCCTATTTGCGTTATGTGTTCCTCAAGGAGCGCCTTCGCATTGACATAAGAACTGAAGCAGGGTCATCATCAAGAACAACCTGAAAACCTCTGTTGTCTTCTGTATGCAGGGAAAACAGCACGTACTTGTTCTGTATGATAACGCATGGCCGCTTATGGCACAGACTTGCTGGGGTTACTTACGAGCAAATAACGTTTAAATGTTGGATCGACCTGCGTATAAATTCGATTTATAGAACACTTGTTGACTGATGTTTATAGATCGTGATGGAACGATACACTCCAGAAATCATGCAACATAAAATCCCGCTCAGTTGCGGCAGACAATAGCAGAGGAGAGATAGCGATAAAATTCAGTTCTGTCTGAAGACAACGACCTCAAAACACACTTTTTGGGGAAGTGTCTTTTGCACAATGTGAATGTTCAAAATAAATTTGTTTAAGGTTTGTGTAGCTAGTTGCAAAGAGCATCGTGTTTGCAGCTGCTTTATTTTTTATCTCCTTTTATCTCCATCATCTTTCCTATTTTCTAATTTCCCCATTGCCCATAAAACTAATTGCTTTATATGCGTTCACTTTTTTCTGTGTTTTAATACAATATGTCCCCGTTTATAATAATTTCCCATTTTTACAATAAATTTCTACATTCTATTCTGCATGCTGCTTTGCCTTGACAAAATCATGACTATCAATGCTTGATATTATTTACTGACGAACTGACCATTTATTTTATTGCAAATGTAGCCATACCGACGGGGCATAGAGTGCCTGTTTTTTAATGTTCCGAAAGGACTTGCATGGAAGTGTTCTGCTGAGTTATGACAAACAGCAGAAAACTTAAACTGAGGTCGTCGCACCTCAAAGTGTGGCACTGATTACTACTTTGGCTTTAGAGACTTCTTTATTCCAGGAATTAGGATGGTGTAAATTTGAACCAAATTGCACATAACATTCCCCATTTAATTTGCATTGAAAGGTTTTAAAGGCTGAAACATATATAGAGTTATATTAACCATTTATTAAATATGCGTTTTTCTTGTTCCGGACCACCGTGCCTTGGTATAGAATAGCAGTTCGTGGTATTTCAGTACAAAACAGCTGGAAATTACTTTTACCCAGAAAAGTCTTTAAGATGAAATTTGGGGTTTTTATTGCAATCTTTCTGTTTTATTAGTTGTCAGTATGATCTTTAATATAACAATTTATTTTATACCATTTCATCTTTGAAACTTATATTGAAAATTCAAAAGGTTCCATAGGAGAAAATTTATCACACAGGCCGACTGGGGAATATATGATGCGAATTTATTTTTTTCGATAATACTGAATGCACACAAATATGCGTATGTTCAATAAACAATTGGCATACCCTAAATGCATACCGTGGAATTTGTATATTCAAGTGTTAACATGAAAATACAAAACATCGCCACAGTCTTATCTGTTATCAAAGCACATCCAGTGGTCTTTTCGGAAATTAACTCTTGTAATTGTTTACTTTTGATAAATGAATTTCAAAAATTTCCAATTTCAATTTCTTACTACATCTTTGACCTGGCCTATGAAAATTATGTGCGGATGTTATTGTATCATCTATACTTTTACATGCAGGTTGTAGACACTGGTGATTGATAAATGATGGAAATAGACTCATACTTAAGATATGTGTCAACCATGGAACTAAAATTAACTAGATTTAAGTTATCAGCTACGCACGTATGCATTATTGCAAAAGCGAATCCAAGCCATAGCTATAGGTGTTACAGTAAGGAAAGGCGATGAGTGATTAAGTCCTTGCCAGAATTAATTACATTACATGGAACATCTATGTTAACAACATAACGTTTATTAAGTGATATATATATATATATAATTTTGTAATTACATGTTACCTCAATATCATCCACGTCACACCAATAGCATGCCGATTACGAAGTAACAATTATAGTGGTTAAAACAAGGACCACAAACTAGGTAAAGAATGTCAACAAGCAAAATAATAAACTTATTTTCAACATTGTAACATTTCACTTATAAACATACGTTTTGGATAAATGATGTAAAAGCTTTAAAAACAGTACGTCAGGCTGTGAAATCACCAGGCTTTTGAATTAAACATTTTCATAAAAATAGAACAAATTCACCGGGCAATGAAGAATGCATGCAAAAATAGCAAAATCGTGGTAATATTTTGGGAAACACAGTGTGTAGGTAGATATCACCAGCATTATCAGGTTTGTCAATTATTCTATTTTCTAGCCGGAAATGACGCGTGAAGGTTCATCGGAGTCATGAGTGTTGGTCAAATATTCTAGCAATTGCAGCTTCGAAGAAGAAAAGTTGACGTCCATGTGCTAAGGCCGCAGCAAAAATTGGAGATAAACAGCATGTTTGTTCGGAAGCATTTCAACGGAACACTTACTGTGGCAAACTTTTTCTCTTGTTGTTTTATCAATAATTCATGTGCAACTAGACGCAAGGGATTGTCCGAACTATATGATAACTTGCCAGATTATGTGTATCCATTATCTATACATTTTATTTTTTCTTTTTAAAACCTGTCAAATAGTCACTTCGCTGATAAACTGATAGCTGCTGCTTGGATCGAGAACAACCAACGAAAAATATATTTCAAGTGCTATCTACGAGCAATTTGCATATATAATATATTCAATTATGTTTTATACGTAGTGGAGACACCTTAACGATATTAATTTCAACTCTATCATCTTGTACAGTAGTGTATATTTAACTGGGAAAGAATAACAATAAATTTTCCTATATGTATATTTATTTCTTTATTTGAATTTAGAACATTAGTCTGACTCATTCTTTTGTGAACTGAGGTCAAAACAGAATTGGGCGTGTTTTTGCAAAACAATTGAGCCTATTGATTATTACCTTAAACATAAATTCAATTTTTGCAACATTTCCTATTGCACAGCGTTATCTACTAAATTACCAATTTGTTTTGGGAGACAATGCAATTGCAAATGCAACTACTATAATTTTCCAAACCGTAGTGTATAAAATGACCGTATGCCAACCTACCTTTCGTTCTTTTTGTTCAGTCTAAACCAGAGTAGGAGCCATTTTGGACATAATTTACATAACAAAATTGGTTTCTTTTATAGCATGGAAGGCAGGTGATGCAAAAGTATCATTTTCGTTGGTCAACGCAATTGGTTTGGGTGTTGTTTTTCCTGGTTAAGAATTATGAACTCATTAATAGCTATGAACTCTTTAACAGCCACGAGTTCTCTGCAGCGCATTATCTGCCAAAAACCCTACAGTTACGTGTACATTACCAGTAACTTAGACAGACAGCTAGCATTAGCGTCGCTCCGTTGCTAATGCATCTAAGATCACAGACTCCCAATTACGATATAATTTTGTAGTTTAATGGACAGCACGGTGAGTTCGGTCGTGGTTTGCAGGGTAAAGTTTGAGAGAGCATACCAGATGGCACTCAAGCTGATAATTTTGAAAGCAATAACAAGTTCATGATTGCAACGTGATGGATCCAACACTTGACCGATGTAAAGAAAGATAATTATCTCGGTTGATGCATAAGCTTACCGTGGCATAAAATCATTTAAGTTATGATGGTTTACCCTTCGCAACATATATGCATGGCCAAGTAAACCAGAAGATCGATCGTGCAAAACAAAATGTTTCAAGAGTATAGTTTACACGTTTAATAGAAATATATTAAAAGCGTACAAATGTTACATTATATAATGTTAAATATTATACCAGATATTATGTTTAAAGTATAGTTCTGTTAAGAGACACATGCCCTATATAAATGTGAAAGTACAGGTACATATGTACATATACGCATACTAAAATTTGCATATATTTATGAATAACTATTAAACCACATACCCCGGTCTAACATTAAAAGTTGTATAAGCCCATCGTTAAATATATGTTATTGTTGTTGTTGCATAGCAGAAAGAAGTAGGATAATGGCACTCTATTTCTAAATAACTGTATTTGATAGGACAATAAAACAGGACAATAAAACTACACAATAATTTGAACTGTAGTGTAATTTAAAGTAAAAACAATTGATTGGATAGTTTTTAAGAAAATCATTCAGAAAAAATAGAGATAGGCTATAACTGAATAACATCATGAAACTTCATCATGCATAGAAGAAAATATTCTTAATATTTATAGATAGATTTGTCCATAGTTTTAGTACTTTTAAATGGTCATCATGAGTTTCATAAACCAATGAACTAGTAGTTATAATAATTACTAATAATGGCATTATATTGTTGAACTTAGATTTAATTAAGTTCTATACTAAAATCTTTATAAGTAGAACCGACAGTTTGGCATAATCCCATGGGTGTTCCGATTTCCGCGATTTTGTTGTAATTCCTTTACAACAGTTCATACAGAGGCTGAAGAGGAAGCCTTCTGCAGACATTCACCCAAGAACGAGCAGCAGTTTATATGTTGTGGTGCAATGCTCATAAAAATTGCTTGTGGACTGCTAATAGGTCTGGAATAACGATGTGGCACCATTTCTTGTAAACATGTCGTTTCAGCAATATGTTGTTCAACTTAACATACTATAGGCTATGACGTACAGTACAACTTGTCTTCGGACAAACCTGCATAATACGGACCACTGTACAACCACTAATCCCTACATGCGCATCAAGTCCAAAACTGGGCTATTTCCCCTTCATGGCGGGAGACATACTGATTTTGTAGTCGTTTTTATCCATCCATCTATCTGTTCATCTCTCTGTTTTTCCATGGAATTGTTCGCAGACCTTTCAACAGTACTGGTCGATTTTGATGGAACACACAGGAAATCTCTTTTATAAAGATGGCGAGCGATGATTCACTTTTGGTGACTTTCAACTAACCGTCATCAGGCGCCAAAAGAGCAAACATCTGATACGATTTTGTTCGCAGAATAACTTTTCATTTCTCTGTCGATTTTAATTACACTGTAATTATTAATTTGGATGAATTTCCCCAAATGTGAAGGTGAGCAAAGGTCAACAGGTCAAACAACAATGCAATTTCCTTTCGAGAGTAACAGTTATGAAAATTTTCCCTACAAAAATACTTGAGATGATTAACATGTTTCTTTATTATTTTTATCTTAATAACATCGTAACACCATGAGATATAACAGCTTAATATTATACCGCTATTATTAACCAAGAATAACGTTTCCTGTATTTTTACACGACGTGGACCTGCAATTCGATTAAACTTGCGACAGAGTGCATTCTGTGAATTATTATCTCCTTACAGTAGGTGGTTGTTGTAATTCACAAGATTTCCTCGGATCAATTACACATTTAATTAGTTCATTTAACTACCTTCTGGAAAATATATTCTTTGAGATTAAATGATAACACCATAGAAAATGAAAAGCTGTGGGGTCAGGGCATTTTACCATCAGTGCAAAAATGAGTGACAGAATGGGGTTGCAGATTGCATTGTGGCTTACTCATTAGGTGAACAACAATTCGTTTAATTAGTACAGCCTCTTAAAATCCACTGACGCACTTGAAATACCAATAAAAAACATTTTCGATTTTTTCCTAAATGCAAACCTTTAATTCAACTACTAATCTTTAATAAAAACTGTTTACATAACAAAACCACTGTTTTATTTAGGCCTTTTCACCATGCATTTTATCGCTCTGGACTTGTTGTATCCCCATAATCTATCCAATAATTTTGTGCTCTGAAGAGTTCAAACTGTTTCATTCTATTTCAAACAACCCTTCTCATGATAGTTTCTGTAATGGCCTTATAGAAAACCCATTGCACAGAAGTCGCACTTAATGTCACTGTCGTAAAAATGGCAATAAATAAAACAAATACATCCGTGGAATTGCTATCAAATAAATCTCACATAAAGTAGTGCTACAAAGCCTTTCCTCAGATAAGAAATATAGCCTTGAAGGCAAAACGTGCTGCTTGCTATTGTAAAATCGATAGCTATCATTTATTGCACGAGAAACTTCGATAAAAAAGTTACATAAATATAAGCTTTATTTTGCAATGACACCTAGAACCAACTGGGTGGACAGTGTTTCCCACTTGCACTCCCACAGTTCTATTTTATTCACATTTTCAGAAACAACCTGACAGCCACCATACTCCTTCGGACATGATCGAATTTTAAGCAGCTGTTTTTAAGCAAAATCTCTCTCCTCTTTCGGTTAAAGAAACCAGGCAGCCGTCACCGCACACTGTTGGGTATTTATATTATTATGAATAAAGAATACGCAATACAATTACAACTATTGCAACTTCAGTGTAAGCATAGACAGCAGGTGAAAAACGACAGTTCTGGCCCAACCTCCCTACTACTATGTCAGACCCCCCACGGACATAGTCAGGCAGACCCCCCCCCCCCAATAGGACATACTATGTCAGATCCCCCTAGGACATAGTCGGTCAGACCTTCCCCCCCCCCCCGGACATAGTCGGTGAGACCCCCCAGGACATAGTCGGTGTGTGTGTGTATCTGAAATAGCTTCTAAGGGCACTCACTGTTATGAAATAAAGAAATGTGTGTGTGTGTCTGTGTGAGTCTGTGTGTGAAAAAACATAGTGCTTGTCATACCCATAGGAAATTTTAGCCAACCAACAACCAAAAACAACCACGACTAACAACAACAAACCAACAACCACAACCAACAACCAACCACAAACAACCAACCAACAACCAACAACAAGAACAATGGCAACAGACATTACTTCATGACGTCACTTCCGGTCAGCAATAATACCAGTTTTTTTTCTATCATTTATGCCAACCCTATCCAAACAGTAGGTTTCGCCCCAATTTGATTTTCCAAGTTCCCAATTTCGTAGGGAGATGTCTAAAAATAAATTTTCTAAAATTTCTATGGGTATGACAAGCACTATTTTTTCTACACAGAGACACACACACACACATTTCTTTATTTCATAACATTGAGTGACCCTTAGAAGCCATTTCAGACACACACACACACACACACACCGACTATGTCCTAGGGGGGTCTGACCGACTATGTCCTAGAGGGGGGTCTGACATAGTATGTCCTACGGGGGTCTGACCGACTATTATTATTATTATTATTTAACATATTTATATAGCGCCTAATAGATATAATCTCTACTGGGAATACAATAATATATAATCAATACTGGGAAAAGAATATTATGATAATACTGATGAATAAACAAATAAAATTAGATGTGATAAAACAGTGAAACTGTACTAAAAACCCATAATCACTGGAGAAAACTTGTAATGATAAATATACTGAATTAAGCAATCAAGTATACGCTTTTCTAAAAAGATATGTTTTAAGTGCTTTCTTAAAGATCTATTGAGTTAATACTGCGCAGGGCTGTAGGTAGAGTTCCACAAACGTGGAGCACAGTTCCTAAACGCACAATTACCAAATTTACTGTAAGGTCGGAACTCTATGAGTTGAAACTGGTAGTCCGATCGTGTCCTATGTGCTGGACGTCAGGAGAGGAGTTCGGTAAGGTATTCTGGTGCTCTGCCGTAGAGACAGTTATGTGTGAATACAAGAATTTTAAATTCTATCCGTTGCTCGATAGGAAGCCAGTGTAAGGATTGTAACAGGGGAAAAGCGTCTTCCTACTTGAACACACGGTGGATAAGTCTGGCTGCAGCGTTTTGGACAGATTGAAGCCGGTTCAATAAAGAACGATTTATACCAAATAACAAGCTATTTGAAAAATCAATTTTTGAAATAACGTATACGTGAACAAGTGTTTTGGTAGCAAATGGCGCGACATATCGACGTATTCGGTTGATATTTTTATGAAACACATACTGCTTTTAATTTTTTCTGAGATAAATCTTTCCATAGACATATGGGTGTCGAAAAATGCACCCAGGTTCTTCACGCAGTCACTTGAGTTAATCGTTGTATTGCTGATGTTAAGGGGTAGCGATGGTGTTTTGCGAAAACTATAGGAGAAGCCAACAAGAATGAGTTCTGTCTTATCTTCGTTTAATTTGAGCATATTGATTTTCATCCAGTTTTTTACAGCAGATATACATTTCTGAAGACAGTTTAAAAGTTGTGTCTGGACTGGTGCGAGGATCAAAAGACACGTATAATTGGCTATCATCAGCATAAAAATGGTAGAATAAACCAAAACGACTAGCGATATCTGCGAGAAGTGTTAAGTATATGGTAATGGCAACGGACCCATGACTGACCCCTGCGGCACGCCGAAGCCAACTGTGACATTGGGCGATAATTGGCGATTGATCAAGACACATTGAGAACGTTGATCTAGATACGATTTTATCCAGTTGAGGACGTGGTCTTTGATACCAAAACGAGTCTCAAGACGGTAAAACAGAATCGAGTGGTGAATGGTATCAAAGGCAGCGCCGAGATCTAATTTTGCGAGGGCAACCATTTTCTTTTCATGGAGAGCAGATAGAATATCATTTTGTCCTGAGGGGTGTCTGACATAGTATGTCGTGAGGGGTTGGGCCAGAACTGTCGTTTCTCAACTACTGTAGACAAATAAACAAACATTCTTTCAACTGTAAATCAGAATATTTGTTTTCTGCAAATCTCTCATTTCTTGAACTTTATTTTTACTTTAGTGTGTCTGAATAAGCTGAATTCCCGCTTGGAAACTTAGTTTTAGAATCTGTACGTTTTAATAGAGATTCACTCAGTTTCTTTTAATTTTTTTCTTTTTGGGGTTGTTTTCAGAATTCCTCCTGGTCTTCTTCACGTAGGAAGACTAAACTTGGCATACATATAGAGGATGATGAGATGTCGTACATTCGCATTTTTTACCTTGACCTTCAAAGTTAAGGTCAAATTGAGGTCAAACGCTATTTTTACTTGACATGGTTTCCTGAAAACTGCTCCCAGGCTCTTTTACGTAGAAAGATTATATTTGGCACAGGTATAGAAGGTAATAAGACCTTGTGAAATCCGCAATTTTGTATAATTTGGCCACAAAGCTTAAGGTCAAATGGAGGTCAAAATATTTAAAATATTTTTAAATCCCATAATTCTCAAGAAAATGCCTAGGAATAGGGCCCAAATTCCTTTTCGAACTTATATATTGTTTAGGTAGGGGGTAACTTGGCGATATGAATCTTGACCTCGAGGGTCAAGGTGAAAAGTCACGTGACCTTTATACTACGAAAATCACTAGTGATAGGACTATTTATCTCGAAAACAGTTAGCGATGTTAGTCTCACTTTTTACCCTTTGGTCTCAGGACGTTGCATAATATCATTATCTCATCTCATCCTCCTCTATATGTGTATTTATAATTATCTTCTCGGTCATGGCTAAGATCAAAAACCGGAAGTTCGCCATCAATCAAGAACACCTAGAGACAGAGCTCATTTTCGGCCTTTTTGGGCCTAAAAGACATTACATAAAAGGTACCTCGGTGACCTTGACGTTCTCGGTCAAGGTGAAGGTATAAACAGAAAATGTACCATATGAATAAAGAGATCTTCTGTATCAACTAGTACTGTTGGTCTTCAGACATTTTTTTACAAGTATAGTTTGAGCTAAAAGCCACCGAGGTTGGATGAGCTTAATTTGACTTAATTTGAGATATCCATCTGAAACGAACAATATCTATTTTGAATATTAAAAAGTTTTAAGAAAAAATATCAGATTTCCTGTTTTAAAGAAGCCTGTTCAGCTTCACTTTTGGATGGAACAGAATGGGGGCGGTTAAACACACCTAAAGAGGTCAAAGAAGAAAACCAGAGCTGAAGAACTTTGCAGAACTTGACAGATCATACACTTTTACTCATAACTGAACACATAAAATTTTATATATATATATATATATATAGTGCAAACCACACATGAATGTTACTTAATACTTAATACGACCCAGGACAGAACATAGTTTGGCGGGAACATTGCCAGAGCATCACAGAAATCGGTCGCCTGTGGCGGCATCGATTTCTTGACATTCGTTCAACGATCGGAAAATAATCGTTGTCCATAAAGATTCATAATCAACCAAACATCACAGAGAAACAAATTCCAAGCAATTACAGAACGAATGGAAGTCAAAACGTACACGTGCGACCGAAATTCGACAATTTTCCGACGCAGTTCCTGCGCTGTAGTGCTTTTTTATCACAGTCACCCAATAACAAAGTACACGTTCTTGTAGATAATAATGGTTTTGAGAATACATGTGAAAAAGACGAAAACAAACTTCATCTTAAAGTGAAAAGCAACAAATAGGATATTTCATTTCATTTTGTTTTAATTACAATTCACAGAGAAATAACACTATTTAATTTTTAGTCAAAGTGCTATAATTCCATTTTTGTGAAATCGACTCTTCATATCATTGCTATTATCAGGCTTTTTAATAATTGTTGTATTTGGGTACGCTTGATGTATGTGGGCATTTCTTTTTGTCTGGTATAACAGAACCAGGTTGTTAAGGTCCTTCGCCTGAGCTTGTTTTAGTCTCAATACAGCAATGACTGTCTGAATGGGGAAAAAATTGCACCCATAAACCACTGCAGTGAACTTGGCTGAGATAAAAAAAAATACGCGTATAATAAGAAAAGTGGGTGCCATGAACAGACGTCATCGAATCAACGCATGATGGATTGGACTTGACTATTCTACTTCACAGGGTAATGCATAAGAAATTCAGTTTTGCTCGCTATTTTAGCAGGCCGATTAGCTTCGTAAGGTTAGACACGAAGAAGGCCAATTACAAGCAAATAACTCAGTGTTATTCCTTAAAAGAGGGGGGTCAACGGAATTTCTAGATTGTCAAAAATGATAGAAACAAAATATGAAGGGTTTTCAATTCAGGGTCATAAACATCCCCTCGCAGCAGTTAGTTCGTTTCCATTTACTCTCTTCATTGTCGAAAAAAAAAAACAATCTGCAAGAAACAAAGACACAAGTTTGTCATGACATTCACAACTTCACGGGATAGCGAAACCTATGTTCATTCCTCGACACACTTGTTTTATCGCCCATCAACAATGAAGGCAAACATATAATCTTTATTTAACCTTTCGTTGTTTTTTTTTTTTTTTTTTTTTTTTTTTTTTGAAAAACCTGCCATGCTCATTTCTGTTAGGAATAATGCAGGCACGTAGTTATGAGGTTGTGACGTATATACAGCGTCGTTCTTTCGACGGCTGTACAAAGTCCAATTGCAGCCGTGTTTTCAACGTTGCCACAAATCAGGATTTGGTCGATCGCCTTCGCAATTTCAAATAGACCCCCCAATTGGCGGGGCGGCTTTTGCTGACAAAATAAAATTAGACCCTTTTCACGTGTAAGCGCGGGTTCATTGCTCACGTGACATTAAAATAGTACTTAAAAAGTACTGTAAAACTTCAAATTTTAGATACAAAATTTCATGTTTTAAGCAAGTCACACTGCTCTCCTTCGCTCTCTCTCTCTCTCTCTCTCTCTCTCTCTCTCTCTCTCTCTCTCTCTCTCTCTCTCTCTCTCTCTCTCTCTCTCTCTCTCTCTTTATTGAGGAATGACAATTTAAGCAAAAAGCGATTGTGAATTGTGAATAACGTGGCTTTTTTTAAAATGAATGTAAAGTGGAGTAATATTCTTACCAATCTTCTCAGTTGCTTTGGTACATTTTATTCAAGGTTTTACCACATGTGACAACAAATTAAGATACTGGTAATATTTTTGTTGTGAATTACTTCTTTCCAAATTTGTCAACTATGCCACTTTCATTAAAACAGATGAATTATGCGGCAAACCAATAAACAAAATTAGACAAAAATATGCAATATTTTCTTTTCCTTTCGGGGCTATTATTCTGTGACAATTTATTCATGCGGAAAATGGAACTGCAAAAAGTCATTTCGTAGAAAGAGTGCATGCTGCCTTACTCATGTTCATAGGCGATAACATTGATGAAAGAGAACGATTTGTTATGTCGAGTTGATTAAGTTGTCCATTAGGTTTCTTTCGATATCCCTATAGAACATAGCTAGAATTAACTAGGACAACGCGGGAAATGTGCACCACTCAAATGCATTGTAATTGTAGATGAGAAATACAAGCATTAGAAATTATATTAATTGTTTTTAAAATGTATGTCTTGACTAACACTACAATTCTGTTCGACTTTTTGCACCTACTCTCAGAGACTAAGACTGTGATCATATGTTTTTATATCCAATACATTTTGTCCATTTTCACTTCCCATTAAAATGAGTTTTTGCTTTGTACAAATGTTATAACTGTATACTTGTATCGAACTAATGCTTTGGAAAGTATTATCCTATTTTTTCTGTGCCCGTATCGCAGTTGAAATGTAATTCCTAAATAATTTAGAATTAATTTCACTTGAGTACAAAGCTTCAGCTCTGAGTAGATCATGGGCTTTGTATGACCTTTAACGCCTCTGCGCACTTACGGAGCGTATCTGCGGGCCACAGCAGGTTTCCTGTGTGGCCTGCCCCCCCCCCCCCCCCCTGTGGCGCGTTTTGGGGTAGCACAAGCAAGGATATCCCCAATGAGCGTCTTACCTGGGAAGACGCTCATCGACCTAGGAAGTCCATGAGCGTCTTACCTAGGAAATCTCGTATTAGTTTAGACAGAAACTAATCTTGACCTGGGTCGAAGCCGGCGGAGTTCTTTAGCATAGAGTCCTAACCCCGCCCGGGACCCTTCTCTTGTCCCTGTCGCCACTTTGTTCACCTGAAACAGGCAAATGATGAAATCAGCGAGGTGCCTTTGCTACCATTCAATCTACCGACTTCATCAGACATCATCTCTTGAATCCCTTCCACTGTGATCATAGACCGAACGGGTGCACTTGGTATGTACTTCTTGCATGCGTGCTACCGTCTGCGCCGACAATGCCTGTTTTTCAGTCGTTTTAGGGACCACAGGTGAAGGTTCGTCATGTGTGGATATGTGCAGCCAATGTGGCCAATGTGGTTGTCTCGGTGCCAGCGTGTGCATCGGCAGCCTATCCGGTGCTGCCGTTCACGCCGCTGTAGCGACGCCAGATTTTACTGTGTCACTGCTTGCTTGGGGGGGGGGGAGGGTGGGGAGTAGGGGAGGAACGCATACATCACCTCCTTTGGCCATGGGCAGCTCAGCTGGCTGTAGCTTCCAGGTCTGGACATGATGAAACGTACCTTGCCAGTTGCGTGTCCCAAAATCCAAAATTTTCCTTACACTATCAAATGTATCTTCACAGCCGTAAGGACGAAAACTGAACAACCCGACACGGATAGATATACGGTTGCCTGTGACGCACTTGGAGCGAACCACAGTGCTCCGGTGAAATTAATTCTAAATTTAAACGGGCACAGAAAAGACAGGAAGGCACATTTCAAAGCATCAGCTCGATCGAACGGCAGCTGTAAGGCATTTGTAAGTAAGATACAAAATGGCGTGAATGTAAACAAAATTACTTCGTCAACTCTCTGTCAAAAACCCCATTAGGCATGTAAAAAAGTGATGTTTTGGGGTAATGTTTTACATGTTGATACATTCAGCTCTTGTAACATGGTGTCCAGTTTGTGTTGGAAAAAATGTGAGTAAAACAAATATCAGATGAATGAATGTGAGGTAATCTAATGTAATGCTCTACTTTATTTTTAAGAAAAGAAGTAATTTGATAAACAAAAGGACTGCGGATGAATATATTATCATTATACTCCATGTTTTCCGTAGCAGTTGTGACTGAGATTCTGATGGAAAGTGAACTGTTCTTCTTTTATTAGCCTATAAGCGGAGCTTGAGATCCCCTTTTCTGTGATTTTTGGAAAATTGACGAACTATCATGGTGGGTAGGTGCACGCTAATTTATTATGACCGAGACCCAATTTCAAGGTTACACAAAGGTCACAACATTAGCAGTGTCTACATGCCTATACATAATTAATACTCTACAGATAAGAAACACCATTTTATGTCAATAATTTAAATGTAAGGTAAATCGATATGTTAACGTTATTTAACAAAGAATCTATATATGGATCCTTACTCAGATCTATTTCTCCGTCTCCCTTGTTTCAGGCCAGTTTAACTAGACGCTCGAGAAGCATGAATCCGCCGGGGTTTGGGCAAAATTTAAAAGTAATTTTTTAACAATTTACCATTCTGTTAATTACTTCCACATTTCCTGGTCACTGCACTGCACAAGGATTGGAGGCACCTCTGGGTAAAATTTGAAACGAATCCATCCACTAATAAATGCTCTAGGCGCGTGAGATTGACTCCAGTATATGCTAACTCCAAAAACACACTTTGTAAATTTTTAAAAAGTCACCATTTTGTCAATTTCTGTCGTATTTAAAAAATTCCTGGTCACTGCACTGCAAAAGGGTTGGAACCACCCCTTGGGTAAAATTTGAAACGAATCCATCCACTAATAAATGCTCTAGGCGCGTGAGACTGAAAGTGCACAGACAGACTGACTGACAGACAGACAGAAGGACAGAGTGAAAACTATATCCGTCCTGGGCCGATAATGATGCCCACTTTTCTTATTGGGTATCTAAATTACAGAAGTAAAGGCACTGCTGTAAATGGTCTTAGAAATGCCCAAAGTATTTCCATTATGTGCGCAATCAGAACAATAAAGAGAATAAGCATATAATGACTTGTCGCAAGAAAGCATATATGCTCGAATCTGGTGCATCCATCCACAGGTCGCCAGACCCTTTGGTTGCAAAGCAGAAAATGGCATACGTGACCACATAAATCCGCGTAAATAAAGACGACCCCTGCGAGGGGATAATCCCACATGCATGAAGAGAAGGCTCCTCTCACTCAGAACAAGTTTGCCAGTGGTGTTTGAGGACAGACAAGATTGAAATAATACATTCTGCACCATATTCCACAGTGTAAATACTGGATATATATTTTTGGATGAACAACTGGCTTCTAAGATACGCTCCGAAATTCTGTCCAGCTGGACAGGTGTCATTTTCGGGAGTTTCAGCGTGTTGTCTTGAAGGCCTTGCGTCACGGCAGGTTGCCGATACGTCGCGTAAGGTTGCTGGCTCTAAGGAATATGGATTGGTGGTCGTGTCATTGCATGTGGAAGGGCTCGTGGTCGGATCACGAACGACGCTTGCATATCAATATATTGGAAATAAAGGTGGGTTTGATAGCTTTTCAAACTCTGCACACATTTCTATGCGGCCATGTAGTTCGGTTTCTCGTAGGTAATCAGACGGTGGTGTCGTATTTAGCCAAGCAGGGTGGCACTCATTCACCCATGTTGTCTCGTCTCACCAAAGTGGTCTTATTGCTTGCCCGGGACGGTCGACTCTTCATTCAACCTTCTCACATTGCCGGCAGTCTGAATGTACTAGCGGATCCGGGTCAGGTTGTTCACACCGAGTGGGCGTTTTCGGAGCACAAGTTTCGATGGCACGAGACGCCTCAGCGCCTCCTGTTGTTAGCTTCCGATCTTCCAGAACTGTCTTGGTTTCCTTTGTTGATGCGGTTACCGTGCGTCACGAATCTTCCTGTTCCCCTGGAGTATGGCAGTCTGCGTCAACCTCATTGGGAGCATTATCACCAAAATCCTCAGTTGTTTCGACTCAAACTTTGGTGCAGACGTTTTCCTTCTTGAAATCGAAGAGGTTTTCTCAGTGAGTACGGCAAAGAATGGATAGAATTCACAAGGATTCCACCAACAAGGCGCACCTGTCGGTTAGATCGATCATGACTTTCCGCTCCGCTCTCATTTTTATTTTGAAGAGGGCATCGGGATATGATTTGTCATCTTGAGAAGTGTTGGCGGATTTAGTTCGGTCCTTTTAATTGGAACGGTCTTTTTCGGATAGGACAGTGGTGCCTTGGGATTTGTCATTGGTGTTGAAGTATCTCACATCGCCACTTTTCCACCTCTCCATCATTTCGGACAAATTGCTTACCCTAAAGTGTGTGTTTCTGATGGCATTGACCTCGGGTAAACGCCACGGAGAAATGCACGAGTTGCATGACGTTGTCAGTCAGGTCAATGGCTCATGGGAGGCGGTTGTTCTCAAACCATTATCATCTTTTTGGGCGAGGCGCATATTACGACTAAAGGTTTGGGTACGTTTGAACAGATCGTGATTCTGGCCTTGCCGGGGGTTAGGTCACGTGGGAGTGTCGATACGGCATCCCTATGTCCAGTATCCCAACGTACTTTAAACGCTCGACTACGTATCGCAGCCAGTTGCAACGTCGTCTGTTTATCTCATTTATGCGAAGCATTACGCTAGATCTGTCGAAAGCGTCGATTTTGAATTATATCAAGAAAACTATATTGTTAGCATATGATGATATAATTAAAGAACCTGAAGATATAATCCATAAGAGATTGTCAATTAAAGCTCATCAGGTCAGACATGTGGCGCACTCCTTGCGTAGTACTAATGGGGTGTCAATGTGTGAATTGTTTGGCGTCGCCTAACACTGTTATTAAGCATTATTTGCAAGAGTATACAACTGATGCGTTGAGTAATTTACATAGTCTTGGTCCCTTTGTTGCTGCTGAATCAGTGATCAATAACAGTCCTCCTTCTTGCAGGACTCCTCAGCATTCCCGTGGGAAGAATCTTTACAAGAAGAAGAAGACCTCTAAGTAGAACCTCTCGATCACGTGACTGTTCTCTTGCCGGCCCGGCGCAGTACAGTTGTACCATGGTCTCGTTTTGGACAGTGCGGTTTTGCGCATGGTACACTACGTGGGTGCGGTGGGTCAGCAACATCTGTCGTGTTTTCTTGATGCTGTTCTTAATCCTCTCTTTGGCAAAGGAGGAAGGGAGGATGAGCTATCTCGTATCTGTGTGTCATTATTGTTCGAGCTAACGGTGTTTGATATTGGGTATGTCGTGGTGAAACCCCACTGATCTTGTTCTTTGTTATTAAATAGGCAGTTCGCGGTGAGACCCCGCTGAAATTAAAAGAATAACTTGAATTTATTTCTTTTATTTCTGCCTTCTGTACGACCTGATGTCTTGTAGACAGTGTGTCAACTAGTCGGTATGCATTTGGTGATCAATTCCCACCGCCAGTCTCCCATTGTGATGGCTTCGTAGTCTACAAGCTGATATTTTCGAAATTAAAATTTAATTTCTCAATACTCATTTTTATGAGTAAAATATCTTGTAGACTTAGAAGCCATCACTCGAATTGTACCCACTCAACTCCCCATCAATTGGGATCGTCTGGTACGATAAGTTGGGTATGATTCGATCACATGACAGGATCTGCAGCGTGCGCTGATTGGTCGGTTGGTTGACAGGCATAGTAAACATAGCAACAGGGCACCTGGTATGAGTACCCATGTGGTGCTATGTCTTCCAGAGAATTTTTATTATTAGAGATCGCGATAACCAATGTTAATACATTGGAAAACCCATGGTGATGGCTTCTACGCCTACAAGACATTTTACTCATAAAAATGAGTATTAAGAAATTAAATACCTCACTTCACTACTAAATCAAATGCATTTCTGCCTACGATAGCTTATTGACAATTTCAAAAACTGAAATATGATATGAGTAACACGTTATCTTAAAAGATCGCGAAACTATTCAAATAGAAAAATACAGCAATGAATTTTAGATAACCCTTCCTCCTCCTCCTCTTTTCTCCTCTTCCTTTATATGTGTACTATGTGTACTTTAGAGGATATCAGTTTACTGTAACCCTACTTTAAATAATTGTATATAATAAACCACAATTATAACACCCGTACACACCTACAAGAGTATAGCTACAGCATATAAAAACCAGTTTACTGTTAGTATAACATGCCGAAGGTCAAACTCGGTGTCCTAGGATATCATGGTCCCCGAACAAGACATCCTAGGATATCTTGGCCCCCGGGGGGCATGATATCCTAGTATATCTTATCCCCCTTTAGGATATGTTGGTCCCCTAGGGGGCAAAAATATACTAGGATATCTTATCTCCTCTTAAATAATTTCATATGAAAACTTCACTTGCAAAGAAATGTCAGTTAGTGTATAATGTTTGATTGATGTATGTGTGATCAATCAATCAATAGTCGTTTAAGAATGAGTAGCTTTTTTATTGCATTTGACCTCATCTTCGAATCCACATCCAATCTGAACAGCGTCCATCTTGATTGGCATTCTGTCGATGACATACACTATGTCAATAGTTGAAAGAAATGTCAATTACTGTTTCATGTTTGGCGTATGTATGTGTGATCGATCAAGCAATAGTCTTTCAAGAATGAATAGCGTTTTTGATTGCATTTGATCTGATCCTTGATTCCAAATCCAATCTAAACAGCGTTTATCTTGATTACAATTCTGTTGAATAGATACACCATGTGAATAGTTTCGGTGTCATGTCTGGGATTATTCTCTCTTTTGATTCAAAGGCAATAATATAATGCGCCGGGGATCGAAATACTATTGTTTTTATTTTTCTATTATCCGCGGCCAAGATATACTAGGATAACTTGGCTTTAAAAGGGGGCCAAGATATCCCAAATGAGGTCAAGATATCCTAGGATATCTTGTCCAGGGGTCAAGATTTTATCGTTCAATGCTCCGAATTTCCCACAAAAGAGGAAACGTTGTCTCGGAACTACAAAATATTAAGTGAACAGAAATTGTACACACACAGATCCTAGTGTAAGTGTGTCTACTTTGCGTTCCAAGGTTGTGTTAACATAGCATTTGCACTCATATGATTCGCTGAAAGGTGGTGATCTTTAAGTAAATGTGAAACTCCGTGTCTGAGAGTCAAATTTACAAAGATGTCCACGTATGGTTAAAAAGGGTGGTATTGTTCAAGCTTGACATGATGTTTCTATAGGGACAATTTTCATCAATGAAAGAAATATTTTTTATTTTATGACATCTATTGGCCTTTACGGTGGTCAAAAATTTATCATCTCAAAGCATGAATGGTATGATAATTTCCTGAAAATTTCAAAAATGGATGCAGAGTGAAAAGCTGTGCTGCGAACAAAAGTTGCATAATTTAATCTATCTGTATCGTCTGGTGACCTTGAGGTCAAGATATTTAAAAGTTAATTGTCGCTGGACAATTGCAAAAAAATTTCACAAGATCCGATAAGGTTTCAAACGTTATGTTGTGTCCCATGTATGGTTACCCACGAACAGATGGACGAACGGACGAACGAGAAAATCATTATATCTTCTGCATATGGGGCAGCCATAATTATTTATCATAACTACTGGTGCAGCACTCTCGTTTTGACGATACGGACGAAACACAAATGAGGTGTAAGCCCTTCCCGATCAATACATGATTTGAATAATACTTCAAATAACAACATAAAAAGTTTTATGTACCTACAGCAACAACACCCCAAACTATAATCGCTAATATTTTGCTATTTAGGCAAGATCAAATGGGGATTAAGTAAATAAATTTTCTTAAAGGATGGCATCTTAAAAAAATTCTGACTGACCAGTCAAATAGGTTTTGGTTGTTCCAAAATATTTATTTTGGGAAGGCTTGTGTGTACAATGGTAAGTATGTTAAGCAATAGACCTAAGAACATGAACGACTCTTTCAGCAATTTTCGTTGATGAACGCTTTCAATACTCTGGAGCTCGCAAAGTACAAACACCAGTGGTTTAAAGTTTGAATCAGAGAGATAGTTATCAACACCTTAGTTTCTAACGTTATAAAGGGCATTTGTTTTACACTTATCTTAGGACTAAATAAACTTTGATCACACTAAGGACTATTTTAATTTATCGCTTGTTACAAATTAAAATCAGAACTAAAACATTGCAATAGTTCACCGAACTCTGACACCGTATTGATCTTTTACCACATGACTTGAACTGCTTTATCAATTATTCCAAGAATGTATTATCAGTACTTATGTACAAACTTAATAATGTATTATCAAGCAAAATGTTTCAAAGCATTCATTCTTACAAAACTTCATATCTTTTCACGCTCACCTTCGGCTGCAAGTAGTCGTGAAGGTTCGTTTCTGAATTTAACACTTCAAAACAAACCTAACATCATCTGACCAAATATTATAAGAGGGAGTCTAAGGTAGCTTATAGTATTTGGCCCTTCTAATAGAAGTGTAACAACCCGAGTCCTCAATACTCTCTTCCATAACACCTTTTGCAAATTATATACATATCAGATCAGATTGCGTACGGTCGGTCTTGTAACGGTGAACACCTCGTTGATTACTCGCCTCCATAAAAGGAAATACTTCTTGTATTTTATCCTTTTTTTACATTTCTAAGCTAAGGTCTTTTACTTAATTTAGTAAGTTAATATGTCAAGTGATGACCAAATGTTCCATCTCTGATTTAATACCTTATGCCTCACGTTACACCATTCAGCATCTCTATGCCAAATTTAATCATTCAACAATAATATGTGTTTAAAAGAGCAAATATTTAACTGTGTTATGATGGCTAAATAACCATTCTTGAACAGCGTATGAAGGGCTAATTGGATTTGCTAATATATTCTTAAAGTTTGACATTTGGCTGCGGAACAGTTTATAATTAATTTAAGGCCAAAAGTACAATAAGTAACATCAAAGTTTAGATATTTCAGTTAAAATAGATATATGGCTCTAAAACTTCTAGAATACAATATTTCTTTGCTAGTTATACAAAAGAGGAGTTTTCTTACATGAACAATAATCTGATTGCGGGTGCAATATAAACCAGACAGTTTTCGCTACCGAGTACCAAAAAATACACTTGTGGGACATAACAAATACAATTCTGAACTCTTAAAATTCAGAATTAACCATGAGCAGGGCGGTCGAGTTCACGGCGTTACCTTTCTAGGCCCAAAGGGTCGAAAATAAGCTCAAAATCGCTCAGTCTCTAACCATTTGTTTTTGGCATTGACCATGATTTTGAAGGTCAACGTTACCAAGGTACCTCTCACATAATTCCTTTCCGGCCCGAAGGTCTAAAATATGCTCAAAATCGCTCTCTCTCTCTCTCTCTCTCTCTCTCTCTCTCTCTCTCTCTCTCTCTCTCTCTCTCTCTCTCTCTCTCTCTCTCTCTCTCTCTCTCTCTCTTAACATTTTAGAAACAGTGGTCAACTTCCGGCTTTGGACATTGACCATAACTGAGGAGGTCAAGGTCACTGAGGTACTTCGTAGATAGAGCCTTTAGGCCCAAAAGGTCGAAAATGAGCTCAAAATTGCTCTACCTTTAACTGTTTTTGAGATAATAGTCATACTTTCGGTTTCGATCTTACACAAACGTCTTCTAGCCCAAAGGATCGAAAATAGCTCAAAATCGATGTATCTGCAACGGTTGACCTTGACTCCGGAGGACAAGGCAACTCTCACGTAACGTCACTTAGGCTCAAATGGTCGAAAATAAGCTGAAAATTGCTCTCTCTCTCTCTCTCTCTCTCTCTCTCTCTCTCTCTCTCTCTCTCTCTCTCTCTCTCTCTCTCTCTCTCTCTCTCTCTCTCTCTCTCTAACCGTTTTTGAGATATCGTCAGCTTCTTGTTTTGAGGGGGTGAAGATCACAGAGGTACTTCTCATCTAAGGTCACTTAGGCCCAAAGGGTCGAAAATAAGCTTAACCTATCTAACCGTTTTCGGGATAATAAACAATTTCTTTAGAGCTTTGCGATATACAAACGTCACTTGACTTTTGACCTTGCCCTGAATATCGAGATTCAATAGGTTACTCTGTACTGAACTCTGTAGGTGTAAAAACGATGATTTGAACGCTATTTCTAGCCACTTTTGTGATAAATAAGGGTTTAAAAATATTTTAACCTTAATTTGACCTTAACTTTGGAGTCAAAGGTAAATTATATATATATATGTAAATTATATATATATAAATCATATATATGCATAAATTATATATATAAATTATATCTATATATATATAAATTATGTATATATACTCTTTAGCAAATGCAGAAAACTGCAGTCAACAGCACACATGCTACTCTTATTGTGCACAGTTTGGTGATCAATATGGTTGTACTGATATCATACCATGAAACTTTACTGCCAAATCATTTCTAACACTTTCTGTGTACAGCTTTTCCTGGGTACGCTCCATTCCGGAAACATTTTGCTACGTGTGCGTTTAGTCTGTCCCTGTTTCGTTTTAAACTTGGGCATGCTGTGTAAATATATTAAATTACGGGTGGCGGTTGAAAAATTGGGCGTATCGTATTGGGTTTATGGTATAAACAAGCAGGTGCCCGGATATTATTTTTGATAACAATCAAAATGGCGGCGCTTGAAAAAAGTTGAAAAGTTGTTTGTTTCACAAAATTTACACCTTCATGTTCAGTATACCAGGTATAATATGATAGTCACTACTTTTCTAATAAACCATCTTTGTTTTGCCATAATTTGTAAGTGCTTTCAGCACATAGTATCTCTTCAAGTGGCAAGGTATATTTAGTTTGGTTTTGCAGGTGTGTCACTTCCCTGAGTTAAGGTACGGCAAAGTGAAAAGGTAAATCGTATCACTCAAACCATGATAGCCTTGCATGAAACCAATGTAAGTTCTTATTAAAGAACATCTGTATCATTTTGATGTGTAAAGTTCAACATTTCACACGTAACACTGAAAGATACTTGTACGAGGGGAGCGGTACAAGGAACTCGGGTGCTCTTCCTTAAATGTCAGAGCTACGAAGCCCTCCATTGTTCCTGCATATAAGTCCCATTTTTTCAAAACATTTACTGAAATTCTATTCGTAATATACGCTTTACATAAAATAGGCACAATTTTCAATGGGCTGCATGTCTTAAAGTGCAGAAATTTAGCTTGTTAAATGTTTGTTTACGTTCTGCGCTTTATGTGTCATGAGACGAAAAATTCAAATGAAGGGGTTATGGTTTATGTGTAAAAAACATACTCGAATAAATGACAGGTGCAGGATTGGGATAAATTTATTCTGTACCCAACAATATTTAACTTTTAATTGTTACCATGCTTTTTGTAATATCAGTTAAAAACTATTTGAGTTGGTATTTGCAAAAATTATTGTCACTTTTTCACATGATAAATCATGCACCCTGTGTATAAAGAAATGTCAGTTATTGTGGTAGGTTTGTGGTTATTTCCGTATTCTCTTCATTTAAAGAAAGCTTGACATGTAAGTTTTATGTCATTTCCAGTGTACTTTGAGGGCATTTAGCAAATGCTAATGAAGACTTGTGGGCTGTGAAATCTCGCACAAAATCGCCACAGATGTGCTTCAAAGCGAGCGCAGTTGACTTGTATATCGCGATATAGCGAGAATTTTGCATGTTTTTCTGCATTGCAACATATTCATGAAAATTCTACCATTAAAACGTAGATTTGTTGATTTTTCAGAATTTTTATCATTTCTTTATACGATTAACCCAACACGTTGCATTTGACACGTCAAAATTTTCCTGTAGATTTAAAATTACGAATTCTCATATTGCGAGTAAAGTAGGACCGTCCGCCATTTTTCAGTGTTTTTAGACCTTAACCACGACTTTATACCACGTATGGGGAGTCCAATGCTTATTTGGCTGGATCACATCGCAGTTGTTTTATCGAGTGTCCTTACTTGAAAAATTTTATTCCTTTCATGAAAATACAAAATTCACTGCATAACTAAATTTTCAACACCCGCCATTTCCCGCATGATAAGCATAAAATATATTTTTAAAGTCAGTATCACTCTGAATGCTCCCAAGCGCTCAAGTCCCAGTCAAATAAAAGTATTGTTTTTTTTTAAGTGATATTATCTACTTAAAAAACTATCATATGGCGTATCAAACTGAATTGCCAGAGAAATTTGGTTTGCCTAAGATGGTGAAGCTTGGTTGGTATTTTGCTGATTTGTCACCGGTGGCGATAATATGAGACTCTAATATCTGCCTTCCTTCGGACCGGTCTTGTTGCCGATACAAGTTTCACTTATGAGTCAAGGGTATACTGTAGTAGAATAGAAGGATTATACCTGCGGAAGTCAGTTTTGAAGTAGATAAAGCAAGAGAAATTAAAAGATAAGTGGAGGTGCTCACTGACACTGATTTTTTTGTGCTCTATTACTTACTGATGTCTCTTGTTTTCTTGGCAGCTGATTGAGCGCACAAGACAGATGTTGACTGCAAGAACAAAATTATAAACATGTCTTCTGACAAGAAATCAAAGAAAACGAAAAAGGGCAAGCCAGAAATATCGGCCCCATCGAATTTCGAGCATAGAGTACACACCGGATATGATCCAGTTCAGGGTGGATTTGTTGGGCTGCCTCAACAATGGACTGGAATTGTCGACCCAACAGCAAATAGACCCAAGCCAATTGTTGATGCTTCTATGATCACCAATTTTGATTTGGAAAAACAAAAGGTATGTATATATGTGTATGTATTTGTTTATAGTGAACCTTGTAAAACTCGCCATTTTCATCCTAGAAGCGTCATAGTTTTATTCGTTTAACGATAATTAACATTTAAATCGTTGTACCTGTCCCATTGTCCAGGCAGTTGATGGTGCGGAAGTAAGGTTGCTTTTATTTTCGCTCAGAATTTCACAGCGTGTAATTTTCATTTATAAAATCTAGCCAGTGGGATATCGCCAACCAATGCCTACCACGCAGTAATTACACTTAGGGATTTGCCAAAATCCCCTAGTGTATTGAATTTGTACGACGATTTTAGCCGCAGTTGTGGCATGTTTTTCCCGATTTTTTGAGTTTGTCCAAAATATTAATATTATTTGAGAACGGGAGGGGGTGGGGACGCATCCAGGTGTTTGCGCGGGAGGGGAAGGAGGGGGGCTTTACAGTCATTGAGGAGCGCATGCCAAAATGAGTTTTGCTTTTTAAGTTTTAATGTTTGACAGGATTTCGCTTTCCAATTGCTAAAGAGTGATGAAATTCGGCTCAATGATAGAGGTGATCAGACGCCGTGAAATCCGCATTTTTTTTAACCATGACCTTCGAGAACGTTTGGCATCCTCGGTCATGGTCAATGTAAAAAAAGCTGGAAGTGGGCCATTATCTCGAAAACGGATAGAGATGGAGCGATTTTGAGTTTAGTTTCAACCCCTTGGGCCTAAACGGCGACATGTAAGAGGTACCTCGGTGACCTTGACATCCTCGGCCATGGTCAAAGTAAAAAACCGAAAGTTGACCATTATCTCGAAAACGGTTGGAGACAGGGCGATTTTGAGCTTATTTTCGACCCTTTGGGCTGTAAGACCACATGTAAGAGGTGGCTCAGTGGCCTTGACCTTCTCGGATATGGTCAAAGTTAATAACCGGAAGTAGGCCATTATCTCAAAAACGGTCAGAGGCAGAGCGATTTTGAGCTTATTTTGGGCCCTTTGGGCTAAAAGACGGTATGCAAGAGGTAGCTCGGTGACTTTGACCTCGGACATGGTCCAAGTCAAAAACCGGAAGTGGGCCATTATCTCGAAAACGGTTAGAGATGGAGAGATTTTGAGCTTCTTTTCGACCCTCTGGGCCTAAAAGTTCATATGTAAAGATACCTTGGTGACCTTGACCTCCTCGGCCATGGTAAAAATCAAAAACCGGAAATTGACCATTATCTTGAAAACGGTTAGAGATAGAACGATTTTGGGCTTATTTTCGAACCTTTGGACCTAAAAGACAATATGTAAGAGGTTAAGAGTTCACAATCGTAATTTTTTGTGATCCCCAAGTGTAACTTTCGCTATTCGGTAGCGAAAACGGTTTAGTTTTTTTTTTGTTGAAACGGTTTGTCTTAAGCCGCAAGTGTACTGTAAAAATAGTGCAAGTCTTTGACATGTCGCAATTTTTTTCTCTCCTCTGTGGTTTGCAATATCCTGCCATTGCAGTACGTCCTTTAATTTTTTTTTTTTTTTTTTTTTGTTCATTTATAAACTTATTCATGTTAGCACCAAGTTTGATCAGCTGGCTAGTCGTGAACCCAGGCTGCGGTGATATCTTGCAAACGCGGGGTAATGCAATCACCGGGTACCCTCATGGGTCGATATGATTTCAAAACAGATTTAAAACTACACCAATTCAATCCGTCTGCTGTGTTTGCCAAGTCTTTTTCTTGGCAGGGAGCTGGGTGATTTTGCTAAATATTAGCTCTGGTAATCAGTAATGTATCAGCAAGCTATTGATATCAAAACAAAATCCGCCAAGATTAACAAGTACGTTGTATTTAACTGGTCTTTGATTCCACTCAATTGGATGATGGATACTCAAGGAAAGAAATTAACTTTAAACTTAAACAGTAAGTTTCCTTAAACACGCTTTAGTCACACAATATTCTTTCAGCATGGCTGTGTTTTATTTTAACTGGCCGTGCATTTGGAATGACAGAATAGACAAGGGGTACTTTTGCCATAGCCAAGCTTTTAAAAACGATCTGCTGGTGTGGGTACGTGTTACGGTACATTCAACAAGGTGCGTTTTTTCTTCGTGCCTTTCCCAACAACACGCACATTAAAGCTGGATGCTTATGAAGCGATGCGACAAAATGCGTAGAAGCTGCCTGATTGATGGTGTTAGTCGTGGTGTGAAGCATGACCGCCGGTCTGTATTCACACTTTTAACGCGGGCATCACCTGTTCTAAAGTGATTCCCGCACAGATAATGAATGCTGTTTAAGATTACCCATATAATACAGTATAATTAACATTTGCCGGGTTTCGAATGTTTCGTTTGAGTCCACTAGCAACTGATTCGAAGGAATCCCGGTCAACTGTCCCCCCCCCCCCCCTGTCTGCACCTGGGTAAATTGCAATTTACCAATAGGAAACTAATTGCAGTTAGAATTGCAATTAGTTTACGGATCAGCTTCTCCAAAGATAAACATTGGTGAATAGATCAAGGAAGATGAATTGTTTCAGAGACGAAGTAGACGGAAACATCACAATTGCCTAATTTAAAAAAAAAAATTCTACTAAAAAAAAGGAGGGGGCAGTCGACCGGGTTGCAAAAAAGGAGGGGGGGGGGGGCAGATGACCGTTTACCGATTCGGAGCTATGGGCATTTATAACAAATATTTATACTTCCAGTTGATAACTTGTGGAAGGTAAGGTTACCAGGAGCTTGAAACAAAACCGTACTAATTTACAGTATACACAAAAGATAACAGTGTCCATGTGAATGTTTACACGGTAGATTGTGCTGTGCAATGCGGCAAACATGAGCCTGGCACATAGCGATCGGCTAAACCTAAAGAAAGCAAGGAAATGACTGAGTTCCTTTTTCATGCAAATGTTTTAGCAAAAAGTGTGATTGCGGATACCAGATTCATCTTTCCCTTCAGTACTGGTCTGATATTTAAAAACAAATAAGTGGATTGGGTTATAAGCTTGGAAGAGGTCATGATTTTAAGGACTGCTCTTTGAAATAAATTTTAACAAATTGGCATCTGTTACTGAAGTACTATAAACACTATTATGCCTCTGCCTTAGAAGTATGTACATTCATATAATAAGAACAGCTGAAGATACCTGGAAAAAGTTTAAAACTCTAAAATTATAACTTAATCCCACCCCCCCCCCCCCGCCTAAAAAAATGTAAGGACTGTATCCCAGCAAAGACAGTGTATGGTTTCTTTGAGTCGGAGCACTCACTTTTTGGAATGTATAGCTCACACGTGCAAAGAAAGCGCGGGTGCCTGTGCGCGTGATTGGTATTGGTTTTCAGTGTGATCGGTTCCAGTTAAGCCTTGCGGGTGAATCATTACTTCATCCTGAGGTTTGTTCGCAGGTGTGCAGGAACATCTATTTTCTCAAAGACCAAGCGCTTTACTCACAAGTGAAAATGAATTATGTTGTCTTTAGTGGTATATTTTCTCGTGCAAGTTAATCTTGCCCGGACGACAAGTCAGCTTTCTTTCGATCTGTAAATGCTGTCAAATAGAATTTAATTTTCACTTGAAAAATAGTCGCACTTCGCATTTGTTTTAAACAAGTCTTTTGCAGCTTTCTGAAGAAAGATTTGAGAAGGCGCGAGCGCATTATTAGGCATTCACCAGATGCCAACCTTGAATTAGGGAGAAGTTAAGTAACAACAGTTCATGTAGGTGTAAAATTGCTATATTTCTTCTTATGACACCGCAAAGCAAGCGTTTAACACGAACCCATTTTATCATTAACAAACCGGAACAAAATGCGTATGACTCGGCTGGGAGGGGAGGTGTTAAATCATGCCCCCTGTTGCACCGCAGTCACTTCACTTCACTTGTTAAATGTGAGAATACGCTCTTTAATTGCGCGCGTGTAGTGGAATACTATATGCAGTGTAAAAGTAATCGTGCAACAGGATTCGATAAAGAACAGTGCAGCCATTAAAAAAACATCTGCAACCGTTTTCTAGACGCAAACGTACCTTTGCAAGAATTATGCTAAAAAATCGGCCTCTTTTCTACCGAAACAAATATGTATATACATAAATGCACGCCGAACTGAATAAATTATAAACTTTACGATACAAGAAATTGACATCAGTTCTCTGAACGTCCGACTTTTTACTTTAACAAAGAGTTCCCTTGTTTGAGTTGACGTTTACTTCAATTAAAACTTCAGGCAAGTCTTTTATAACAGACAGCAGGCAGTAAATGATTGACAGTCTTGTATATTTAGTTATAATAACTAGAAAAATATATATATATGGAAAAATTTGTAATGCCTTAGGAAACGTGCTGATGCATGGATCGGTGTTCATGTACACTGTTACAAGCTAAGAGGTTATTCATGTCATTCTTTTTTTTTTTTTTTTTTTTTTTTTTTTTTTTTTGGAGGAAAAGAACTAACCAGAAGGCATACTTTTTTATTCAAGAATATCATGAGATGGATTTTTCCTCATTTGCTTGATAGTTGTTGGACCTATACTCGGACTGTTGGATTGCTTGTACGGGGTGTGGTTAACGGTTTTAGGACATTTCAGCCCTTTGAGGTTTCGGATCTGCCACTTCGCCCTTCGCGAAATACATGGCGGCATTTTGTTTGGGACGCTACATTACAGCTCTGCCCATGTAACATCTTTTAAATCATTTAGCACCGTAAAAAAATCATCACTTCACACCAATATTTTTCACGCAGTGAGATTTGTTGAGACTTTCTCGGGGACATCATCCTTTTTAATTCGCATTTGCTGATATGAAAACGCTGAGGATTATCTCATTATCGCAGAGTGAACTTTTATAAAGGCTTGTTCTTATAACCCCGCCTTTACGTACAAGAGATTAACGTTAGCATTGTGGTATGTTTTACCCCAGATGCCAGTAATGGAATATCCTTCTGTTTGCGTCCTCGGTGATAATAACATATGACTCCGGAATATCTGTTCTTTAAAACAGCCATGTATTGAAGCATCGAACTCGTGATTACAGTAGAAAGAGAAATCACGGCATACTTAAATAAATTCAATCAAGTTATCATTCCAAGTAGGGCTAATTTCGGTCCAGTTCAAATTGCATTTGAAGTGTCAATCCACAGGAAACAACAGTGCTCATTGATTTCATTAGATTTTCAGTTTCAACTAATTACATTTACCTGAAGAAAAAAAGAGAGATAATAATGCATGGACTGTGTTCGCAAGGGCCGATGTGTCCCAAAATTTTAGTGCTGAACTGGCAAGGTGCAGAAAAGGCTAAAGTGTCTCTTTACGTGGTTAACATTCGACCTAGCATTCATTATGGCCAGTCAACCTGTATCGTGGAAATAGCTATTTTTGCACCGTCTATAAAGGGAAAATTTTACAGATGACAAGTCACAATGCGCACGACCTCGCCTTTTTAGCAGAAGAAGGGCGCCGTGCATGAAGAAAAGTTAAAAGCGAATATACTGAAATATAGTTCAGTGTATATGTCTACCGTTGAGGCAAACGTCGAGCGTTGAATTGATTTTAAAATGCGCTGCCAAATTTGCTTTGAAAACCATCTGCCATATGTTGATCATACATATATCTGGTAATGACCTGACTTAAAGCACACGAGACATGCGTCTGAATCCTTGTATATCGGAAATGTAAAAGAACTAAAGGTGCTACTTGATATTTATCATCCTTTCGTGGTCTCTTTTTTTCTGTTTGCTAGAGCTCAGATGACATGTTATATTAGATGCTATATTAAATTAATTGGTAGCTCTATTAGCTGGCATTCATGAGTTAAGACACTAAGAAAGAAATTTTCGATTTCAAGACGAACAAAAACCTTAGGTCTAATAACAGATGAATTCATAGGACGTGTCGTATTTAATGGCATCTTTCTTACTTTGTAGACAATAGTGCGAGGATACTCAAACACAAACATCAATGGCTACCCACCGAATGATGTTCATAGTATTACTGTGGCGCGGTCGAATTCCTTGCGACAGCAGAGCCCTCCGGGCATGCGCAGACACAACCAGCATCTGGATCCGGTGAACGAGCATGGCGATCCCCATGGGCGAGTGCAGCCACCATATGGGCAGCCGCAGTACCCCGTGCCCCCTCACATGGACAGTTATGGCCCCGGCGGGGGTCCTTACCCTGGCGAGCACAGCACACTGCCCCGCGATGGAACGTTGCCACGCGAGCACAGGGATTATAACCGCGACTACCGGGATCCATATCATCGGGATACCATCGATCGCAGCCCGCGGCACGGCCCTCAAAGAGACCACATGGGCACGCTGGAAAGACAGTCACAGTACCCTCCCGCGCCGCACCATCACCCTATGCAACAGCAAAATTACGTGAACCAGCCACAGAACGATTATCGCGGTCCGCCAAGGGATCAGAGAGACTACCGGGATTACCGGGATACATCCGAGTATGGCAGGCGGCCTGACATACCTTTGGAGGGTTCAATGTACAGAAATCGTGGACCTGAAAAGGACATGGGTGGCTTCCCACCACCGCCGCCCAATATGGGTGGTCCCCACAGTCCTCACAGCCCATCCAGTGGGAATTTCCCAACGCCACCGTTTCACTTGCAACAGCCGCCCCATCATCACAACGGCCAGCAGTGGGGCGCTGATCCGAACGCATCCCTACCGCGCCAGATGAGACACGACTCGGAGCGAATTCCCAACATGCCTCCCAGCCCGGCGCAGCAGTTTGACAGGGTACGTCTTTTAAATAAACTATTCATATAATATTGCATGGTGTTGTTTGTAGTCCCATGCATACTTGATGACTCGAGTGACCATCGCTAAATTTCTAATAACTGTAACTCCGTAATTACGTTTTTTATGCCTGTTGTCATCGAGTTATCATCCGCCTGTTGTACGCCATGAAGTTTTGGAAACATCATAGCTAGTTACTGACGAAATTTCTAAATGCTGTGTCGGTCATTCACGCAGTTGTCGAGCATCAAATGCAAATGTGAGGGTCACGTTCCACTTCCGATGTAAAATAAGAAAGAGTTTCTTTATCATTGCGCTACTTTAAGCTGCTTCACGCCTTACTCGCAAGTGTGACGAGACTTGGAACGTCCGCGTCTGATGTTTCAGAGAAATAAATCTATTTACCGACAAAAAAAAAATATTTATTTTTCAAACGTCAGTCTTGGGCAGTAACTGACTGTTATTGAGTGGAAACTTGAAACACGAACTATACTTCAGCTGGCAACACTACTAACGATAAATCTAGACGTCCGACCCGAGAAGTGTGTATCCTTCGTTGCAATACACACGTCTGGATTTTTTTTTCAATTATTTATTTATTTATTTTTGCTGACTTCTTGGGATGAACGACTTTTATTATTTATAGGTGTAAACCGCCAATGTAAGATAAGCTTTGAGCATGCCTGCATGATTGAGAAAGAAATTAAACTTTATGGGCTGATTGTGAATGAGATAAAAAAAACTGCATGCAAAGTGAAGCTCACATAGCGCATTGATGTGAATCTCCTGTATGCATCTGATTTTATCTAATGTGTAGGAAAAATGACTGACGCCCTGCGTAATGTGACAATGTTTTTACAACCCTATCTCCAAAAAAAAAAGGTATAACCTATAATATGCTATAGAAACGATAATGCAGTTGTAAAACTCTGCTGCTTAGAATGTGTGTTGTTGAGTAGCTTTGTTTATATTTGCTAGATGCCTCCTCCACTCAACAAGCAGCACCCGCCCAATGGCAATGTGCCCCACCATATGGGCAACCAGCCATCACCGCAACCGTTTCCATCCCAGCCACACTCACCCAACCTGCCACCCCCACCCTCGCCATCAAGGGCTACTCCGCCCAGATCGCCTGGCGACGGACCGGGCCGAAACCACCCGATCGAGCAGCAGAGATTGTCCCATGAACAGGTACAGCTTTTACGTGCACCCCATGGCTGACACTCTTCTAGTTTTCCTCAGTTGATTATTACACTAACATATTAAACAGGAGTAGTTGTAATTGTGTAGAATTTAGATGTATAGAAGTAGAAAAGCAGTCTTGCTATTTTGATGTTATTAACGCAGGGGCGGTGGAACTGCATCAGTGGTCTCGAATTTGTCAAAAGGTGCAAAATAGATGGTGTTGATTCAGTCTGTTTTTTGAGGCTTGGGACTGCCTCGTTGGAAGTTCGAGAAATATACAAGTGCATGCAGTGTGTGTTACATGATCCTACCTTGTTTCATCGTAGTTGTTTGACATTTCTTGTATGTATTGAAAAATATCTGATATCAGGAGAATTTACAGAAAGGCACTACGTAATGTATGTGATTCCATTTTGATACTGATGATTTTAGTTTGACCATCTGCAAAATTTACTTCTTTATTTCGAGGCGTTAATGTGTTAAAAATACACAGATATGTAAATTTATGTGTTTAAAAAATAGTAAAGAGTAGCTGCGAGTGAAAAATACCAAGGTGTACATTTTCCATTCCGATAAGCAGATTCTATATAACCATTTCACGAAGATCAAAGTAACGTTTTACTTATCAGTTTGGGTTAATGCTGTTTTCTTGATCCGTCGCCCGTCCGAATGAGCCTTGCAACGTTACTTTTCATCTCATCATGTCGCATCGAGCTTAAGCTGTTTTTTTTTTTTCGGGAATGCCGAGCAAAGATTTTTTTGGCGAATTTGCATCGAATTTTTCCAATGTGGTATACCATCTAACAAGATGACGTTTAGCATTGCATCTTGTACAGTTTGTTAATTGAGCCTAAATTTAACCGGACACCGGCGGTGATTAAAGCACCAGTACACATGACTGACTTCAGATACTTGTGCATTCTTCTTTTAACGAGAACACAGCTACCAAGCATCTCTCGTATCATTTTCAAAAACTATAAATATATGGCCTGTAACTGATTTATTATCGCTTTGAAAATTATTGCTTTGTGTACAAAATGCATGCGTAAAAGCAGTACCCGACGCTGGTCAACTTGGTCACGAGTCGGTATTTTTTTTTATGTTGCTGTGTATTTTTTAAATGTGTGAAGTTCAAAAGCGCGGTTTTGAGGCTGGACTGGGCCGTGCATCTTGAAACGGAAGTGTAATTTAAAACACTGTATAAAACTGTTATGAGGTCGCTCCAACCCCCGCGCCAGCATTCCTATATAATATGTCCGTTTCTGTGCTGCTGCCCGACAAGGCATACCATGGATATAGCGCATACCGTTTCTTGTTTTACAGTCTTTGTAAAACAACACTCGTATTTTTCATGAAGCATCTGTGAGGTTGTTCCTGCTCTGTTTTCTGCTTGAAGCAAGAAATTCTGAAGTATTCATTTGATATATTTTTTTTTTATAGTTTTTTATTTATTTTATGTATTTATTTTTTATAGTTTTTTTTCTTTTGGCTCAAAATGTCGAGACCTGATTTTACAGGTGACTTTTGTTAGTTTTAATGATCTTTTTCTGCGTCCTGAAAACCGGTTGTAATTAGCATATAGAAACGAGTTTTCTGGCGATTTCCCCCCATTCAATTAAGACACTTTAACATTCTCCTCAATGTATTAACGCTATGTTTTCTTTTTCTTAATCCTATAAATCACTTAACTGAAGGATTCCAAGACAAAACAAGAAATGTCAGAGGTACAACAGGCTAGATTTCAAGAGGTAACACAAGAAATGACACTTTGTGTACAAAATAGTTCCCTTTGTTGCACCGCTGTACCAAATGTATTTTCATTAATCAGGGTTTGAAAAACTTAAAATTGAGAATTGCAACTGAAACAGTAGAAGCAGTGTATAAAATTATGCTTTGTGCAGTGTCTTTGTTAGTCCTTACCCCATGATAGTGAAAATTTAAGATGGAAGTATAATTTCAAGCCCTGGTTTACCGTAATAACATGTCTGCCCAGTTAATAAATCGCGAAATCTCGTGTAGATTTTGTAGCTTCGAAATTCGCTTACATACATTACCGTCTCCTGGTTCTCAAAATATTTTAAACGAGAACAGGGCAAGTCCCGCATGGACAATCCCCAAGGAGACATGTCCGCGTTAGAACAGGTCCCGCGTGGACAAGTCCCGCGCGGAGTTGTCCCGCGTGCAACAGCAATAGGACAAGTCTCGCCTCGGTAAAAAATTATACTAAGAGAAAAAACTTTTTTCATAAATAAAACAACTGTAACAATTTATAATCTGAATAAAACAACCCGTAACAATTTATCATCATTTATTAGAATCAAAAATTATATCTAGTCATCTACAGTAATGGCAATCCGAATGTTTCTGTAATCTCTACATGCTCAATTACGAACGACAATAATGATTTACCAATTCAATTGCAATGAAAATTATGATCTAGTCATCTAAATTAATTGCAAGCAGAAATAATGTAAATCTAAATAATTGCTAAATCAGTGCTAATTTTGCTAGATGTTTAGTATAAATCGGATCAGACCAAGTTACTAACATATCCACAGCTGTCTAGGTCCAGTCAATTTACATACGAGTGTTGTGGGAAATGCCACGTAAGAAATCCAAGGTGTGACGGTTTGCAAAATTTGCCACAACAGTTGCACCTCGTTGGCCATTATCTTGATCCCGGCGTCGTTGCTGAGGTGCTTGGTATCCTCCCAGCATTTGGGTAATCAGTACGTTTGCGATGCCATGCTCCTTTTAGATCAGGTCGAGAAATTGCCATGGTTTGAATCGCCGCTAGTTGAACTGCAGCCTCTGTTAGAAACAGAGAGAAAGTAAAAATTTGGTTAAGTACTTTTAAACATTTCGGCTAAATTTCAATTTAGTAGCGAATTTACTAAAAAATACTTTAATAATTTGCGAAATTTATTATTTTTTATTTGTTATTATTTACATTATTTATGATATTTTTAATTATTCATGATAGTTTTTAGCGTTACTTTTTTCTATTTTTGTATTCTTTCTAGTATTTTTGATAAGAGAATTGAAGTATTTACCTTCGCTCATTGTTGCACTTTTACCACCTCTACCGTCCCCGGGTCGGAACCATGTGTATGGTCTCCACATTTAACAAATTCATCACCCCTTACTTCAATTTTTGTCCTACGTTCTCTCTGATGAGCTCCCCTTTCCGCCTTTTTTTCGCACTCGTAAGACACAAAGCCATCTCCGAGATTTCTTAGTCTACACTTACAGAAACCAATCAAACGCAATTTTTGGTTTTCCCCTTGCGATGTAACCGTATTCCATTGCTGTAGAATGCATAATAGGACATGGTTTCTTGTTCGGGTTTTATACATAATCGCTTGGAACGACTCCGATAAAACTGGTAAAGCTCATTTCTTCCGTTAAAGAATGCGACTGATCTCTGCAAAACCTATCCATTCCGGGCGCACAACAGATTACGCAGTTGCATTTCCAATAGGTGAATAGTTGGCAAGCTAATAATTGCAATTATTTCAGACAAAAGATCAGTATTTCAATCAGCTTTTCATCTAACGCATAATAGAGAGATTAAACACACTTCAGTCGGTCGTTTAGGTTACATAACAAGTACACAGTATTCCTTTAAACACACTTCAAAGAAGCGTTCCATCTAAAACATGACACATCCAAAGTTTGCCTTTAAACAAACGTTAATTAAGCGTCCATCTAAAACATGACAATTTAAATTTTCCGAGGTACATGTCCGCACGGGACTTGTCCTACCACGGGACTTTTCCACGAGGGACTTGTCCGCGCGAGCTTGTCCGATCGCGATGCTTGTACACACGGGGCTAGTCCCCGTGGGACTTGGCCTAGACCCATTTTAAACACCCGAATATTCTCCCGCAAAATCATAACACTGTCTAGGTGATTTAAATAACCAGTTCCAACAATTGTTTTTGGGAGCAGTTGGCTTTTGAAAACGTGTTTACAATCTTGGGTTACGGCTAAATACGTAAACCACGCTTTTACTGGGTTTGCATGAAGTGACATTAGGTTTTAAACGATTTTAAATGGGAATAGTGATATCGGAAATTATTTGTATATTTAGTTTCGTTGTTTCACATTTCTGTAGTAGTACTTCTGCTTGTCTAAAATTAATAGCTTTGGGTATGTTTTTGGTGCAAGCTCATGTAAATTTTATGAAGTTCTTTGTTGCACTTTTGAAATGTCCGTTACTTCTTTTCCAAAATATTTTACGCAATCTATGTATTATAAAATGTATTATTTCGGGGATACCAGCAATTTTTTCTGTAATATCTTGGGGCACGGTTTTAATATGCCATGTATGCATTTTTTTAAACGTTTGATCTGTATTGGATTTTGCTTTGAGAAATATCACAGTTTTCAATAAGTGGTGCTGAAATAGGTAAAAACTGTTGTTTGTCGGATCTGTAGTTTAATGGAAAATGCTGTCATCTATGTACTGCTTTTGTGAAAAGTTACTGTTTGAAAGCTTTGACTCGGCATGTGATGAAACTTATGTGCTACTGCTAACAGTAAGGTCTTGATGATTGGGCTAATGCCGGTAGAACTTAGATGTTACTTTATTTATCGAGCCTGCAAAGGCCGCCACATATTAGCGGGACTTTGATGTTGCTAATGATGTATTGTTGTTAGTATTAATAACATAACCTTGGCCTCAACTGGCCATAATGTCCATGGACGTTCTTGTGTACTCACATAAATTAAGCCTCTTGCATGAGGAGCTTGCCAGGCATAGCGTTAGCATCGCTGCCGGGGCCCTATCCTCATACTATTACTGAGATAAGCTTTGTAGGTAGCAACGAAGGTGGAACTGAACTTACTCTTTTTCTCAGGTTAACTTTGTATTGAAATCACCGGAGTCTTGCGTAAAGATCACCAACTGTGTGAACTTTTTGGTCATCCATTTTTACCGTTGCAGACAGTTCCATTCGCTGCACGGTCGGTGGCGCATAACTAGTGTGTCCCATTGCAGAATGTTGACCAGGAAATGGTCTTGAGCCTAAGCCGAATTTAGGCCTGATGCGAAAAAGAAACATGACATGTAACAACGCCCCACTCCCAAACTCCCAAATTTTCATGGTTTCGCCATTATACTACACTGACTGACATTAAAGAATCAAAGGTGTGTTGATTATTAAAAGGAGTCATATCTAGAAAGGGTCGTATTGCCCAGCCTTCCGTACAAGCTTAGTAGTGACCGCCATACGTACCTAGCAGAGGTTGCAGTCAAGACAGCAGCTTGCTGGCATTTCCTTGTGTTTTCAGATTGCGCTCGAATCCTTAAGGCCTCGTCCTACTGTAGCACAGTAAGAGTCGAACTGGACGTGATTTAAAGCCAGTGTGGCTTGTAATCAAACTGCGATAGGAAATATCAAACCAGGCCTTCTACACCTTCATCCTTATTTGCGATCGCCGGGGCTAAATTCCCAATAAACTACGTGTATTATGACAGGCTTAGGGTGAGGAACTATAAACTTTCCTAAGAAGTGGACTCCTAAGTCGGACCTTTCTGGCAGGGTGTTTGCCTTCGAAGTTGTCGCTTTCATTGTGTCCGTAGAATACATTCAAGCTGTTATCTGAAATGTTTCGCCAGCTTTTAAGTTTTATGTTTTAATGTAATAATATTGCGAACCCACCGCAGTGGTCAGTGTGCTGACTTGAAGAAAATGTTTATTTTAATTATTTGTTTGACAGTTTCGTCAAGCCTTACAGCTGGTGGTCAGCCAAGGCGACCCACGCAATGACCTGGACAATTTTATCAAGATCGGCGAGGGCTCGACGGGCATCGTGTGCATCGCCACGGACCGACACAACAGCAAGCAGGTGGCCGTCAAGAAGATGGACCTGCGGAAGCAGCAACGCCGGGAGCTACTCTTCAACGAGGTCAGTGAGTCGTGATGTTATTTGGCAACAGTGAATAAATTCATGTGTTATACGTATTATGAGGTGAATGTTTTTTTCGTGTGGGGCGGGAGGGGTTGATATATATGTAGATAACCTTGTTGCGGTCGCTGTTTGAATATTTTGGTTCAGGAATCAGTTGAAAGCGCCATTTGGTGCTTTACTACAGACTCATAAGCTGTTTGAAGGTGGAGACCTAACTCTTCTTCCCAAAACAAGATGCGGCAAACATCTCTCTATGTACACACTCCTTGAAGAAGAAAAAAAATCGATTTTTGGAGCTGCCTACAACCGATTGATTAGCGTGGGTCTGTTTACATAAACTTATGCCCTGCGGATAAATGCACTGCATTTTCTTTGACAGAAATTCTTCTTTTACAAGCTGAACACAATGCATGTCTCCAGGCCATGGGATGGATACTGCGAATCAATGAGATGTAGTTGAACGTTAAAAATACACTCGTGGAAAAATAGATGCCTCTTTAAATTCTTCGTATAGTACACATTCCAGGGGAAACTTCAGAGCAACATTTCTTGTACGTTATCGGTGTAAACAGTGTCAAGAATAGTCTTGACCTGCATACCATAAGTTTTGTTACTTGCCATAAATAATCAAAATACAACCAGGGAGGAAGCGGTTTGGCCTGCTGTGTAACATTCAGTGCTCAAAGTTAGGATAAGTGCTGAATTCTGAAGAGAACAGAAGAAACGCTTTGTCTGTGTTCTGAAATTCCGTGAAGCCCCGAATAACATTTGACCAATGATTTTAGATTGATTAAACCGAGCAGAACTGGTTGTTGTTCCGGTATAACGGTAATATCGTTGAAAGTTTGAGGAGTTTAACGACCACACGCTTATGTTCAAGTGCTGTATAATGAGCGCGTGATTTATAGCCACTCGTGTGGTTCGCAGGTCGGTTTCTAAGTTACTGGCTCAAATGCCGAGTGAACTGTTGTTACCATGCGCCTTGGTTGTCATTGCATCTAACTAGTCGAACAAAAAAGGCTTCGTAGATGTATCATTTCTGAAACGTAAAACTTCACGTGTTTGAGTCATGTCTTAGGTTTAACACTGAGTCACTTTCCAAAAGAAAAACTTCATGACTTGATTATTTCAAGCAAGTGATATTCGGGAAAGATATGGTTAAACTGGAGAGTGGGTGGGGGTGTCCAGGTTCATGGATTTCGCCTCATGTTTTCCTGCCCAGGATGCGTATTGTGTTCAGCCGCGCCGAGCTTATAATAAAAAAATTAATGATATCTGAAGCTCCAATCCCAGCCATTCGCTTGGTTGCTTCAACTGAGGAGTGGTAATCCCAAAAAAAGGTTTTCCCCGCATGTAATCACAGTCGAAGCTGGGAGAGAACTGTGGTCGTCTATGATAAATAGTGAATGTGAAGCCTTGAAGGAGCTTCTTCGCATCAGTCATGCACATGGCTACGATCCTGGAGGGACCCCCCTCACCTCCATGGCGTAATAAAAATGCCAAGAAATTCCAGGCCTCTGCTTTCACTGCGTGTATCATAGGTGTGTTAGCTTTGCCTACTACACCCTTACAGATGAAGATAAAGTGTTTTGTCATGGATAAGATTAAGTTTTATCATAGAGACCTGTTAAAGCATAGGCTTGATGTCTGCGCACAGAATTTTAATCTTGGTTAAAACGATCTCAGGCGAATTACTGTGTAACTAAATGCATCCTTTAAAATCATGTAAAAAGTGTGATCCGGGTTCTCAAACGATTAGTTTGTGTTATCTGAGCGATTAGACTGAATCATTTGAAACTGATTCCTGACATTTGGCGTTACAATTTGATTTGAAACTGATTGAGAAACACTTGTTTTGATTAAGAGAGTGGCGAGACAAGTTAAAAACAGCAACGAAACGACAGTCAATCTGCCAAAACACCAAGGTTTTCTTGAGTTAAAGTTGATTTTGCGGTTTCATTTCGAGAAGGAAAGTGACACATTCTGCTCGTAAACTAGAGAGTTATCATGAGTCAAAGCATTTGTACTCCCACATACTGTAACCTACCACATGAAATCTGCAAAGAAAAAAATCAGGCATCGTTTTTTTTTTTTTTTTTTTTTTTCTAAAGGCGGAAATCCGCCCTTATTGAGCCGATATTTCCGATCGACTGAATTCTGTAATATTTTTGTTACTTTTTTTGTGGGGGGGGGGGGTGGTCGGGGTTGATTTTGAATTTCAAATTTTGTCAAATGTTTCGCTTGCGCCTTGGGCGCTTGCCCTGTATTTCTTACATTGTAATTAGTCATTTTGGGCGATTTTTCAGCTCACGCCTTCGGCGCTTGCTGTGTAGTGCATATAGTTTCATGTTTGAAATTTTCCGCCCTTTTTTTAACCCAGCCGACTTTGTCGGACTGGGTTAGTCATATCATTACAGGTGGCTTGAATATATGTGGATATGTTAAAATTTTTCTTTAAAATACTTCTCCTACAGTTTTGCTCCAATCGTTTTGGTATTATGCAGGTATGTTCCCTGGGTGGTCCCCCACCTGGCTATTACTTTTTTTGACAATCGATGAAAAACTAACAAAATGGCGGCACTTTTTGTGCCCGTTTTGACACATTTTTTAAAAGCTACTCCTCCTACAGTTTTACACCAATCGTTTAGATGTTACGCAGGGATGCCGAAATGGCGGAACTTTGAAGCTTGGCAATCGATGAAAAACTGACAAAATGGCGGCACTTTTTGTGCCCGTTTTGACACATTTTTAAAATGCTACTCCTCCTACAGTTTTACACCAATCGTTTAGATATTACGCAGGGATGCCGAAATGGCGGAACTTTGAAGCTTGGCAATCGTTGAAAAACTGACAAAATGGCGGCACTTTTTGTGCCCGTTTTGACACATTTTTAAAATGCTACTCCTACAGTTTTACACCAATCGTTTAGATATTACGCAGGAATGCCGAGATGGCGGTACTTTGAAGCTTGGCAAAAACTGGAATAAATGGCAGTAAATAACTGAATTGTCAAACCATTCATTTCTCTCTGTCTTTTTCAATTTGTTATAAAATTTTAATCGAAAGTTTCTCAGGTGCTTCTCCACCTGGACTTTGCTTTTTTCTTTTTTTCGCAAATGACTAAAAAATGCCGAAATGGTGGAATTTGTAAAATTGTGCAAATGTCGGTAAATACGTGAATTGTCAAAACCCAACCTCTCTAACATCCCTTTTCGGGTAGCTTCCAAATTCGAATTACATGCATTTTACATACTTTATTTTTTGGCCTAACAGTATTCGTTTCAAAGTTTTTCTCTCTTTCCTTGTTTGGTAACTCAGCTGGGTCATGTAATTGGAAATGCTTGTTGGGAAAGCCGAAAACGATGCCTGAAAAAAAATCGTAGTGCGATTGCTTTGGAGAATTTGATATTTATACTTCCGCTAAAATAGCTGAAAATAGGTGTGTTGGTTTGAGATTATTGGTCAGCCCGTTATCTGTCTTGGTCCAATGTATGGCAAACTGCGAATGTATTCAACTGGAGGATGAGGACACTCATAGGGCTGATATAGATTGCGGTTTTTACAGTTTGTTAAGGGAATATGGATGAAGCGGGCTGGAAAAATGTTGGGTACTGTAATCGGGGCAAAAAACGTCAGGGATACTCGAAGGATTGTTCCAAGTCCTTGTTTTGTCCCAGCGAGTAAACCTTTTACATTTAATGCCACACATCACTCAAGTTCATTTTTCCCAACAGGTTGTTATCATGCGGGACTATCACCACCCCAACATAGTGGACATGTATGACAGCTTCCTGGTGGGTGATGAATTGTGGGTAGTGATGGAATTCCTGGAAGGTGGCGCTCTCACTGACATTGTCACTCATTCAAAGTGAGCACTTTTGACTTTTTAAATTAAGAACATTTAGCTGTTTTTGTTCAATTGTTGTTTTGAAATAACTGAATGCCTGCTGGTTGCATTTATGTGTTGGGTAGGCTTTGAATTTGAACAGTTCCTCATCTCAGGTTTGATTATATATAGATCTAATGTCCCGAAAGGATCGAAAGTTGAAAGACAAGTTTATGTAAAAAGAGACAAACTAAATTTATGGGAAGAAAGAAGAGAAAAAAATAGCGTAATGATGAAATAGTTTGGTGTAAAATACACAAAATTGGTGCACAATGTTTTTGTTTTCCGTTGTTGACGCAGGTGAAGGTTATGGGGGTTACCATACCGTAATCTCTTGTCAGGTTTTTCTTCAAAATGTTTCATAGCAGAAGAAATTTGTCATTTAGATTGGATGAAGAGCAAATAGCGACGGTGTGCAAGGCGTGCCTGAAAGCTCTGGCCTTCCTACACCAGAACGGCGTCATTCACCGCGATATCAAATCTGATTCAATACTCCTGTCGCACGATGGCAAGGTGCTGCCTCACTTTCTTGTTTAAAACGTTTTGCATGTTCTGCGAATCCCTGCCCAGTTGTCCAATACAGTCTGCGTCAAAAAAAAAAAAAAAAGTAATCTTTGAAAATTGTTTTGCGCCTCTGAATTAAATTGGTTCAGGTTAATTAGGGTCATTAATTAGCAAAGAATGCACCAAGTCTCGTTTCATTGAAGCCGTGTTGTATAGACGTCCATACATTTGCGCGTGTATTTCGTTGGCAGGTGAAACTGTCTGACTTTGGCTTCTGTGCGCAAGTCTCTGCTGAGCTGCCGAAGCGGAAGTCGCTGGTGGGCACGCCCTATTGGATGGCACCGGAAGTCATCTCCCGCCTGCCTTATGGCCCGGAGGTAACCGCTTCTGACCCTTTTGCTGTGGTTATAGTTTCCTTCCTCTCTGCTACAGTATCAGGGACACAGGACTGGCCAAAATAAATTATGTAAAGAAAAAAGTGGAAGATCAGAGCAAATAAAAAACAATAAATATGCTTTGTATTTATGTGATTCAGTACGATGTTAAGCCTTGACGTAATTTATAATAATGATAGCCCTTATTCGGTGACATTCCATCAGGAATGGGCATATGAGGTGACGGGTGACAAGTGTATGTATGTGTGTAGGTTGACATCTGGTCGCTGGGCATCATGGTGATTGAGATGGTGGATGGCGAGCCGCCCTTCTTCAACGAGCCACCCCTACAAGCCATGCGCCGTATACGCGACATGCCGCCGCCCAAACTGAAAAACATGCACAGGGTAGGCAGCCAACACATGTGCAACGTTCACAGAAATGAATGCATAATACTTGTGTTCCGGTTATGAAACTCCCCGCTGATATGTTTAAAAGTTCCATTTCTTCCTTTAAGGAATAACAGGTGTGTTTAAAAATATCCAGGAGAGAAAATATCATGGCAAAATTTTTCTCACTGGGAAGTATTTTTCAGCAGATATTCCTTATTGGTTATACGTAGTCATTGCTTTGAAAGCAGTGTAATTGATCAATAAAAATGCACAAAATAATGTCTACAATTGACAGGTGTCGCCGCGACTGCAGGGCTTCATCGACCGTATGCTGGTGCGCGATCCAAGCCAAAGAGCCACTGCCTTTGAACTGTTGCAGCACCCGTTCTTGCGGAACGCCGGAAGCTACAGCTGCCTTGTTCCGCTCATGCGTAGCTTCCGTCACAGCCCGTGCTGAGGGAGGCCTAAGTCAGAGGGAGACCCGCTATGAGAGGGACCAGCCTCCCCTCTCTCTCTCTCTCCCTCTGTTTGCTGTTTACTTCAGCTATCACGCAACTGTTTGAGTTCAAATCTTCACTGTACAGAAAAAAACGCAGCAAAATATATAAAAAAACACCACGGTCGCATTTGTGGGAGAATTGTCAACAAACATGTAGTGGAATACATACTGTAGTGCAGATATTGTACTGAACGTTGGCTAAGTAGTAGCAAAGAAGTTATGAGAAACGTACATGTTCACTGTGCTTCAGAGCATATGTTTTGTTTTTTGTTTTTTTTTGTTTTTTTTTTGTTTTTTAATAAAAATGACACAAAATGCCTGGTATGTGTCAATATTAATCCTCCAGCCGAGGCTATGAGGGTGGACGGGGTGTTGGTTTTCCATTTACGTTTCTAACAGGCTAACACAAGTCTACAATCACATTTTCTTTCGCATCACTGGAGTAAGCAGAGTTGTCGTAGTATTTATTCGTAGCACTAATATAGAGTAATTGACACACAGGTGGAGTTCAGAACAAAAACTAGAAATCATGTTGCAAATAGCAAGTGCAGGCACAGAGACTGAGTTCACGGCGAAAACTTGTCCGTTTTCTTCAGTGCTTCTCGTTAGGCGTAGATATTAGTGCGCGTCCAGAATGGCCTCCCGACTGATCGGGTGTATGTGATCGCTAGTGGTGCTATTTAGGCAAGTGTGTGAGACGTCTAACGTGTACTGAACAAAGCAAAATGCAAGGATGTAAAACTAACGCTGGAGCTACATTTAATTTTGGTTCTAACTTGGTTTAAATAAGGACTCACGAACAAGTTAAATAGACAGCTGACTAGGTTTAAGATGCAAAGTAAAAGATAAAGACGGCAATCATTTTGATTCATTTTATGAAAGATATGTTACATTTTTCTGCTTGAACTGTTAACATAGATAGAATAGAGTCGTTCTATTGGTTATTTTGTTACTGACTTTTCATAAGGTACATTGTATTGAAGTATTAACAGTTGTATATGGGTAGGAATCTTTTAAAAAGACTAGAAGTAGATATATATTTAACAGTGATGGAGCCGCTATGCTGTATATAACATAATCTACACCCTTTGTATCGAAACTTAAATATTTGTATAACATGGCGAAGGGGTTTAAATGCAGAATGTGGAGCTGTTATTCTTGCAGGACAGAGTAGTAAAACAGTATATGCATTGAGCTCGTAGGCAAAGTAACGCAATAGTTCATTGCCCTTTCTTTCATTTTCTTAATGTTTAATTAAAAAGCAATGTATTGTTTATGCACCGCAGTTGAAGGTGTATTTAGTCTGTTCTTCCATTATATGTTTTATTGTGTGAGTTTGGTTTTTTGTTTTTTTTTTCGAAATTTTCTATGTTGATGGCCAGTTCGTATTATTTTAGGTGCTTCGAAATGTCCCCGAAGCAATTTCGTACCAGCAGTATAGTAAAATTTCCGTCAGAGCCTGTGCGTACGCCAACGTGGTAGACAGTGGGTGACGTCATAAATATTGTGTACACATGGGGCCAAACATTTTTGTGAACTTGGTGGATGGCCCTAGGGGAACCACCCTAACAGAAATAGCTTTTATCAGCGGAAAATGTGTTATATTGTGAAAAAATTGTGGGTCCAAGTGTAAATAAATTCAACCTTATATAAGGTCTAACTCCATATAGACATATAATGTGCTTTTTTGACACGCTGCCATTTAACGAGGTTTAGTCTGAGCCCTCGTGAATGTTATAGCCACTAAAGAAATGTCCCCCCGACAGTAGCTTGTCTCCGCCCACCATATTACAGAATACGCATGCACTCCAGTTTGCCAACCTTTTTAATCAGCTACATGACATGTTCACGGTGTTTCCGTCTTGGTTGGGGTCAGTCTTAACTAATCTGAAAACCTTTCAATGTTGTGACTGTCATTTACTCGTACAGTAAAGAAAACCAAAATAAGTTGTCTATTTAATTATGAAACCCGTTTTATGTATTTCTGTGTTTCAATGGTTAAGTTGTGATTGTTTCAGAAGTAGTGCAACTAGAAATATAGGAAAGTCCAATATTTTAATCGAAGCTTCTAATGAAGCATAATTTTTAATATAAACCGATACCATTTCATAGGCCATTTGGCCATTACGTAAGCTTGTTTCATTGTGAAATAACACGGTTTTCTTCTAAACTGCGTCAGTTGGTTAAGCAGTATTCGTGAAGCTGCAGAGTAACTAATTTTGTTACATGAGTGAACTCCGAAACCAACGGTTCAAACTGTATGCGAGGTACGTGATTTAGTAGCATGGCAAACTAGCAAAAAAAAAAAAAGAGCTTAGAAGTTGAAACGGTATAGGAAGATAGTCTTGCAATGTGGCTAAGTGTGTGCGTAAATAGTGGATGTGTGGTGCTTTGCTACTCCTGTTGTAAAACCTCACGATGGTGATCTTTGATTTCGTCATATCTTTTTAGTGAAGAAAAAATCGTTACACTATTGATCATATCTGAAAAAATTGTGGGTCCAAGTGTAAATAAATAGTTTATCTGCATTTTGTGCTTGACAGTCTTATTTTTGCGCGCGTCAGGCAAAGTGATTCGCAGGTTTTATATTAATGGATAGCCGCATGGTTACGTGGAACAGTTAAGAAGTGGCCTATGCTAGAACAAGCGTTTCGGTTGCAACTTGTCGAATTACTGATGTAACAAATGCCATTATGTTCACAGCGTATCTTGTAAGGCCTGAGCAGATCTAAATCGTGTTTACACGAACATAAGTAGGAGACATTGAGATTTCTCCAGATTTTGCCTGTCGCACTTTTTTTATTTTATATTTTGACAATAAGGAGGATGAAATGTAACAGAGAACGTAAGCACGAAACTAGTTCGGTGATTTCTTTTAATGTTTACATCGCAGTAAAAGTGGAAAAAAACCTGAACTAAAGCCCCTGTCTATTTTGTTGATATCTTGGTGAAGGAACGCGAATATGTAACGCGTTATCCGCAAAAGATAGTTCAAATTTTGGCGATTCGTCAATTTTATTATTATTATTTTCATTATTATTATTATTTTGGCATTTGTCAGTAGTCTGGTCTTTATGTCCTAGTAAAAATCTAGACTTCATTTAGAAAACTCATGGTGCTTTATCCTATCTCTGTTTGTGTGTACAGACTCCTTCCCGAGAATCATGTCTTGTTGAAACAAGTATACTGTGGCGAGTTCGGAATCATTGCATTAAGTCAAGGATCTGTTTTAGTGTGTTATCTCACTGGTAATCTACAGCATCTATGAAAGGAATTTCACTAACACATGCTTGAGTAGTTCTACATGGTAAATTGTGATTATCGTACAATTAAAACTTTTTGGCTTGGAAGCGGTACACTTCAAATTTCTCAATTTTTGTATATAGTTAAAACTATCGAAACGAATTGTATATGAAAGTGTATTAGAACTAGTTCATTGAAATGTTTGTATATATCTGTAGTATTTTTTATTGACATATTTTGTACTTTGTCAGTGGGGGCTGCACTAACAATTTGCTGTAGTGTAATTAGAGTGGTTGCTTTAGTCATTTGGTTTATTTCTTGTCCAACTATGGCCAGGAGGCGAAAAGTAAAAATTAATGTGTTTAAAATAATTTGTGTATATAAAGTTGCTTTATTGAAACTGGCAATAAACTAATTATGCATTGTTTAAAATATGTGGATTGATGTGTCGGTTATCCTAAAGCAGCTTTTTATGGGCACCTGGAAGCTACTGTAAAAAAAAAAAAAAGAAGTAAAAAAATATTATAAAGCATAAAACCACTTACTTGTACATAGGAGACGTAAATCTGGTCTCTTCTGTTCTTAATTCCTTTCTCCAGAACCACTTATTTCTTAATGGTCCCTCGGGGAGGGGGGGGGGTGCAGTTAATGTAGACTGTACTAGAGGGGAGAAAGAGGATGTAAGAAAACAAGTGTCACTAATCACAAGCCATTTATTTAATATATCTATGACCATCTATTAAGGTCCACTTCGGAATTTTGAAAATAGTTTCTTTGGTAAGGGTGTGCGGTCTTTCGTGTTGCTGTGCCTTTGTAATTTCATGTTGTGCAACAATTTTGCATGTGTCATGTCTCTACTTTATTTCTGCGTGTTTCCAAACGGAGCAAAATCAACGACCATATGTAAATTCCAGTTGTAGGTATCACTTGTTACGAAAGAGATTCAGATTGTTATGTACAGCTTTCATTTCTAATCATGTACACAAATAATTGCACTAATTTTGTAAAGCATTTCAGTCAATAAAGTAATCATATCAACGAGGGTTTGTTCTACATTTCATATGAAAACAAGGAGAAGTTGTAAGCCCCATTAGTCATTAAGTTATTAAAAATGGCTTTTTACAACCTGGCACGTATAGACTAGAATAAGAGTTGTCCACAGCTGATGTTGGATGGACCGCAAAATGAATTTATCGCAGATAAATATCTACGCGCGCAGGGAATAAAAATCATGAAAGGGCCAGCGTCGACACATTTTGGCCTTCTTGATCAGTTTTTTTTTTTTTTTTGCTCCAATCTATTTTTTTTACACCCACAAGTTATTTTATGGAAGAAACGATCCCAATGGGTTTAATTCCAGACTTGAGACAATTCAGGAAGAAACGACCACCTTAAGTAAAATGTGCTATGGGCCTGGTAACCAGGAAATAAAAGTGCAACTCATTAATTCATTATGATTTATTTGTTTTGTTTAAAATCAACAACATACAAGTTCAGTTGCTTACCATCACCACATATTGCCTCCATCAATGTTTCTTGTCAGGGAAGCATTTTTATTTCAAAATTACACAAAACGCTCCTTTCCTGGAGATAGGTCTCAAGCATGACAATAGTCTCTTCCATACTCCGCTCGGTTTGCTTTCACAAGACACGGCGAATCGAGATGCCGAATTAATCGGATCGTTCACCCTCAACAGCAACAAGTAGGGACGACATTACAGTACTGGGCCACTCAGTGTAGATATCGATACCAACAGAACTCCTTTCAGTACTGGTCGTCTGCTTACAGAGACTTCGCAAAAGTGAAAAAAAAAATGTATCAATCTAAAGTTGCAGCGATCAATTCTACCCAGTCTTCTGATTCCTTCTGGTCATTTTCACGAGGTCAGGGTAATTAAGACAAAAAATCGAACTTCGATAAATCATAAAATGGATTTTTAAATGAACCGATAAAAAACGCTGGCATGGAGAAGCTTACATCTGGTTACTTATATAACACCCGCAGAAACACTTATTAGAGCTCACAGGACACGCAGCAGACCTCTATTCTCGTTTTGAGGTAGAGATCGGTCCATTCTTTCAAATGGTCTTTGGTTATTTCGGCACCAAACAAACTCGGCACTTTTTGGTCAACTCGGCACCAAGCCTAGTCAACTCGGCACCAAAAATTTTTTTAAAAGTTTTGACAAAATGCAAGATAGTTTACGCAAAATACAAGATAGTTCAGGAAAATTAGGCTAGACAGTTTTATATTGAGATACTGAGAGTTGTTTTGACTGTTTATTTTGTTTTTGTTAAGACGCGCACATGTCCTTAAGCATTCGTGTCGAGACTTCAGCCTTTTTCTGAGTGTCTTTCACCTCGGCACTCAGCTATACAAACTCAGAACAGCCGATATCGGGCGGTTTCTGCACAAATCAACCAGCTGTGGGACGGATACAGAAGTGATGAACATTCGGCTAGTAAACTTCTGCGAGCCGTTGGACGAATTTATGCTCCTCGCACTTAACTTGATTTCTGTGGCTATGGACTTTGTATGTTGTGAAATTTCAAGTTTGTGAGAATTAGTCTGCTTTGAATAAAATTGAGATTTGATGAAGACCGACTTTTCACTTTAAAACTCCAATGGTAAGACAAAATAGTACCTCAATGTAAAAAGTTAAATTGTTGGTACCGAGTTTGTATAGCTGGTGCCGAGGTGAAAGACACTTTGTTCTCAGAAAAAGGTGCGTAAAATACGAAGTCAAGACAACTCTCGGTATGTCAATATAAAACTATTTTACCTAATTTTCCTAAACCATCTTAAAATCCTGCTGGGAAATGCCTTAACCACATATCCGATGTTGTTTCCACCACAATCTACGCACTAGAGTATTTGTTGCCGGAGTCGGAGCACCCCATTGCAGGAGATACAATTATCCATTTTCTACGTCCTTGATATATTCTGTTCATCCAATATCATTGCAGATTTCACTATTTCAGTATCCTAGGTGAACTTGTGATAAACGGTTCCATTTATACTTGATTTCCAAAGTAAAACCAGAACGAGGCGACCAATAATCATCTACGTACGACTCTTTCAGCAAATAAAATAAAAGCAATCGCGACATTCGCCAAGCCTGTGCCAGATAATTGCAATTGTAATAATGCAGTGCATGTGTTCTAACACCCTGGTACTGATTGCAATTAATTCCTGTTAGATTGTCAAACTTATGCGCTATTCGCACCAGCTATTGTTATTTTGTAATTGCAATTCTTTTCACAACAATTGCAGTTGAATTGATCAAAGGTATTACCCTGAGTATTGTTGGAGTTGTGAAAACAACTCCTGTAATTGTGACATGAAAGGTATCTGAACAACTCTGTAAAAATGGCACTTTGTTCTCAGAAAAAGGTGTGTAAAATAAGAAGTCAAAACAACTCTCAGTACATCAATATAAAACTATTTTGCCTAATTTTCCTAAACTATCTTGCCTTTTGTCAATACTATTTTTTAATTTTTTGGTGCCGAGTTGACTAGGCTTGGGGCCGAGTGGACCAAAAAGTGCCGAGTTTGTTTGGTGCCGAGTTGGTACAGTGCCGAAATGACCAAACCCCCTTTCAAATGCATCATAACAATATTAACTTATCATGCCTAATATTTCTGCTACCCGTATTGAAACCGACTACAAATATGAGAGGGGAAATTTAACAACGGTTATTCAACCATATCTCATTTAAAATCCTATTTATCATGTTTACAAAAATGCAACTGTGGAATAAGACTGCACATGAATTGCTTAGAATATTGTTCATGTATGGTCCCGTGATAATGCAGGACAATGAATTAAGATCGATTCAAAACGCCGGTTTTGCTCTTCAGCTTGCATCAAAATCAACAAATTTTATTAAACACTGTGGATTTCAACACTGCATGAGACCACTTAAGGTGATATATTAAAGGTGAAGTTCTATTTTGCACAAAATAATGCAATTTGCAAACAAAAATTAGAACATTGTGAATATTTCATTTCATCAGCGGCGTTCTTGCTCAAAAATAGTTCCACTGTATCAATGCCCTCGCGAAAAAATCAGGGAAAAACATGCCGAATATTACAACAAAACTTTATCATTACATAATCAAGAAACTTGTAACGATTGCAATGGTGTCGTTCGCATTACTCGGACCCAGTGCGATACACGCTGACGTGACGCTTTTTGTTAAGACTCGCACATATCCTTAAGCATTCGTGTCGCGAACTTTAGCCTTCATCTACAACAACACAACGCGTGTTTTCTTCTGACACCTGTATTTTTTCAGCAGTTCAAATCACGGTTTTATACATTTGTTTTTCGGTGGAAACTGTTAAGTGTGGTTCAGGCAGACGCACCGCGCACATAATATCTCGTACATTGGGCTCACACTTCAACGCATATAATACGATCACAAAACTCCAAAAATCAGCATATTACTTTGCTTTTGTGATTAATGCTATATTTGTAGTCCTTTCTAAACCTGAACAGTATAACAGTTTCGTGTACTATTAAATCAACACATACAAGGAGAAAGCCTTCCAGCTTATATGAAAACTATTTCATAAAATATTCTCTGGATGATTACATGAGTTGACTTCGAACTTATCGTTAGGTTACTCTTAAATCAAGGTCTCCAAAGATAACAATGTCTATTATTCCTTCCAAATGTAATTATCAAACAGGTAATTAAGGAAACAGCCAATTAGGTAATAAGATAATAGCCAGCCATGTAATTAAGACAACAGCTTACTAAGAAGGAGCTGTAACGAGTTCACAAGTTTCGATTTTTAACCAATTTTGGGGTTGAACTTAAAGGGGAAGTCAACATTATCACAAGTGAACTAAATTATGATAACCAGGCAGGATACCTGCCACCTAGCTTTACAGACTATAAGCCAATCACAATTTGTCTGAATTGTGTGGCATACATTGCGTGTACCCCCAACAAACAGTCCGTGTACCCCCAACAAACAGTCCGTGTACCCCCAACAGTCGGTCGGACAGACGGCAAGTCATGTGCAATGGCACATAACCATAGTTTCAATCCCATTGCCAGAAACACAATAAATAACATAAAATAACCTGCATCAACTTCCAGGCTATCGCCGGGAGAGCTGATCAGATTTCTGCTATATTACATATTAATATCCGTTTCTCTAGTAATTTTTCTCACTCATGCCCTATAGACAGAGATCAAAGATGAGCTAGAAATGTTTAGATCTGTGCCAATAAACAATTTTTGAAACAAACAATCACAACCTCCAAACAATTTACACCTAATGACAATACTCATAACCTTAGTTACTATGGCAACTTCACATAAAATTTGTAATATGTTTGGAACATTTTGTTTTTAAATTGGAAAATGCTATCTGAACAACCAGAAGCTTAATAGCGTTTTACTTAATATTGATATTTTGCTCAAAACTAGAGACTGTTTAGAACCACTAGAAGTTTCAACAAATCAAAAGGCTCTACTGAGTGAATCTACCTATCTACGAGTAAGTAAACCCATTGAATGAAGCTACAGATCAACTGTAACATATAGCACATTGGCCATAACAGAAACTGAATATATCTGAATAAAATAACCACTGAATAAGCAGCACAACAAATAATATTCTGTTTTGTCAGCACCTTTCGATATTTTTCAAAATCAAACAAGTTGCAACACAAACCAGCACTTGCTTACAAGCTCACCTGGATGACGAAGTGTTAGAAAAACTGAGGGCTGAAACCCCGACATCGTTCGGAAAAAAATGCGTCCCGCGCTAACAAGAATGTAATAACAGTACAGGGTACTTCAAACACCTTTCAATTTTATAACAAAATAAGCATCATTGACTGTTAGAGGCGAAATAAAAGACCCTTTTTTTAGAAAGTTCAGAAAGTTTATATGATCAATGGAATACAGCTGTTCTTGTCAATGCACGTAGGAAAGTTTCTAAAACTATATTATGTACATGACTTATTTGTGATGTCTCACTGCTGTGCAAATAAGCGATTTCTTCTGCGTTACAAGTAACAAGATTTACAAGTTAAAAATCACTCGAGCGAATTCTGTGACGACATGTGACTAAAATCAATTCAGCAAAATATTTTATATTTGAATAGGACTGTATGAAATGGCACAAATGTATTTACTAACAAGTATAATTTCTGCGTCCGTTTACGCAATTTGTCGTGTTTGTTGTTAACGTTATCGAAGCCGTGCATTAATCATCTCGTTCTCCGCTGATCTTCCAGTGAAAACCGGCCAGCAAGATGATATGATCCGAGGACAAGTGTTGCTGGGGAAGACCACCCAGCTGATACATCTCCTCATCCGTGTACAGGTTCAGCTTCTTCACGAGCCGCAACGATGCCTTGCGCCGCTCCGCATTCATGCCACGGTGGAAAAATATATAATCTACGGTATAATTAGCTCGGCCATGGCACGTCGTAGCCTCGGGTCGGCGCTTACCATTCACGTACTGGTGGTGATCATACACCGACCTGAAGCGAAAAGAATGAGACAGCGTTCCGCTGCCGACACTACAATACTTCTGTAGGTTCTGCTCGGTTTTAGTTAAGGCATTCTCGTGGGGGGAGCCGCCGGGGTTGCCATGGTTGCCATGTTTGATGGCCTCATGCGTGTGCAGGTCATGGGAATGCTGGCCATGCCTGTGTGGTTCCTCCCTATGCATGACAACGTGCTGGACTCCGTGCGCGACGGCGTTCTCGTGCAAGATCTCGTGCTGGTGAGAGCCACGCACGTGCACGCGCTCCTTGGGGATCACCACGCGGTGCGGGTCGCGATTCGAGTGCTCTAAGTCCACGTGTAAATCGCGCACTTTGTGTTTCTTTGTGTGCACCGTAGTGAAGCCGTCGCTATCCACATGACAATCCCTGACTTCCCTATCTCCCATCATAGCGCTTACAAGACGCTCAGCTTTCTGCTGGTTCTGTGACTTGAGCAGGCCATAAGCACTGGGCTTTGACAAGGGTTGACCTGCGTGCTTGGAAGAGTGGCGCTCGTACTGCCCGCTGCTGTCGTCTGCCCCGGGGCCAGCTGACTCTGCTTCCATGCTAGAGCGACGGCTAGAGCGCTGGGAAGAAGCCCCTGACTCCTCATTATCGCTCACTATCTCTACCTCAATATCGCTCAAATCAATGCCTTTCTTCTTTTTTGAAAGCGATATCTTGTTTTCGTGAGTGGCTCGTTTTCTCGAAGGCGACTCTTTGTGCGGTTCAGCTCGTCTATACCTTTCTTTGACTTCCAAATCATGCAGATGCCTGAGCTCTTCAATTTCTTTAGTATCAATAAAATTTGAATCGACAAGTTTATATCTATAGCGAAAACTATCAATAAATTGACACTGATCACTAATACCGACTGATTCCGGGGTGATTGGACCGTGTAATTCTGGGTGACTACTGGGGAATCTCTCCTGACCTGAAATGATTTTAGACGGCATCCCTTCGTACCACAGCCTACCGTTACACACAAAGTCATATAGTTTGCTCTTTGGTAACGAATTAAAGTCGCCGCATAGTACCACAGGGTGGTACACCGATTTGGGTGGGTTGTGGTCGTACCTGTTTCTCCTCATCTCGGTCTCTTTGTAAGCAATTTTATCCAGCTCAGCAAAAAGCAACTGAAGCTGTGCTAACTTGACATCTCCTCGTTTCGGATTAAACAGAAGATGGGTGTTGGCCACGCAGATCCTCGCATCCGAGTCACTGTTCGACGGTTTAAGTAATAGTAACAGACCTACATTATCACGATTCAAAACGGGGACACCCGGAATGAAATATTCGACAAAGCGAGCTTTATCCAGTTCCAGTTTGCCTGTCTTGTAAAATGTCGCACAACCGTCTTGTTTGTTGCCACTCCGTTTAAGGAACTCTCCGCCGTAACCTGTTAAGAACAAAATTTAAAAATAAAGAAGTGATATTATCTTGCTTTTTGGAACAAACTCAACTATCGATACTGATACGAGAAAAGCAAAGTTTCTATGTTGTCTAGGCTGTTTTGGAATTATTCATTTTCGTAGCCCCGACTGTCATTGCACGTATTTTTCATTTATAAAGCTACCTGAAATGTCGCATGCAACAAAACTCCATCGCTATGATGGACCATTTAAAGAACATGTCACTCCAGTAACTGAGAGGAGGAGTGAGTTCTGCGTCCTCTCCTAAAGAATGGCTACTAAATCGCTCCCCCATCCGCAACCCCTACCCCCCCCCAGCCTTACGAGAAGGGGAGGGGGATGAATAGAAATAGTAAGGTTCGATGTCACGTGTCCAGAGACAGGGAGTTGGGTAACACTGTGCTTAACTGATAGACACAAGCTAATCCCACCCACCCCATCCCCACATCCATCTCTCCTGGATGATTTATCAGACAAACATTACCTAATTCAGTCAACTTCGGCAAGAACCAGTCGACATAGTGATCCTCTTGTACTTCCTGCATACAAAGTATCTGTGCCAACAAATAAAGATACCAGTGTTAAACTAGCACGTCTCCTGGGGGACGTGCCGAATCGTATGCAAAAGTGCGAGAGCAACATCACAAATGTGAATTGTACTTTTCCACGATTTTTTTCCAGCACATTTGAAAACTTGTGAATTAATTTTTAGATTTTTTGGGGGGAGGAGGGGTGGGGGGTGAACACAAAAGTTACACATATCGATCGGAAAGGTAACGGCTCAACGACAAGGTTGCATTAAGAGACAAAAAGAGGACCCGCTGTGTATGAGAAATCACGTACCGACGAGAAGTCGAATTTGTTTAACCGGAATGTGCACAACACGTGTTGGACTACACAAGCAGACTTACGTCAGGCATATGCGCGGCAATTTCCGACAGCAGATTTCTCTTACGGTGATCCCACAGCAGGAACTCATACGGACAGTGGCTATACAGATCGCTGTGGTCTTCAAGCAAATTCTGAGCCAGAATGTTGTAAGAGGCCACAGATAGATCGATCCACCCATCACCGGGCCGTGCGGATACCCCTCTGCCTACTGTTGATGTCCACTTCCTTGCCAGACCTCCTCCTTTAATATCTAACGAACACTTTTTACGATGTATACGTGTTCAGATAAAAATAGAATAAATAGAACAAAAAATGCCATCAAAGATAACCTCAAGGACAAAGTGCGGGTTTTAAGGAAAAACGTGTCTTAGTGTTTCAAGAAACACCCAAGTCAATTAGTCGTGCGGGTTAATTTTTGATGGTACACTTAGAACACAGATATCCGTCTAGTTATCCACGCACACTGACTATCATGAACCGCAACTATACTCACTAGAACGACAAATCAGATTAACTTGGAAACAAGCTTGGAATCTGTGTCAATTATGCACCTACATAGTACCTAAAAACCAGATTTTCCTCTGTACCATGTATTCGCTCAACCACTACAAGCCAACATAGTTACCTGGCTTTATTATTGTTCGCGTGTATATTTATCTCAGAGATTTACCTGAAGAATTTGCAGAAAGAAGATGACGATGCACCGGAGGTGACGGCGGCGGAGTGTCTTTTGGCAGCGGCGGCAAAGGAGGTGGCGGCTCTGTTGGTAATGGCGGTTGTGCGAACTCTCCTGTTGAAATCATGCCTGCGTCAAGAAGGGCTTTAAACACGGCACCGCGCTGAAAAAATGCCTGTCCCCACACATTTTGCATACTGTGACTGATACTCAAAAAAGTCTTGTCCTGCTGCTGATCAACGACTGTCTGTTGAAAAGGACCCCGTAATGGAAAATACTTGTTGACCACTTGCTTGCGATATCCAAAGACAGGCCTTGACCACATAATAGGCCTTTCAAATAACAGGCGTATCATCAGGATCCGGAGGGTACAGGCTCTAGAGAACAGAAACAAAAACAGTTAAAAACTGTTCGCCTGTTTTCCCTTCAGTGAAAACCAATTGAATATAGAAAAATGACCTTACCCCGCCAACAGGCAGACATAAAATCAAACATGTTATTGTTGCCCACCTCGACTTTTACAGTATTCAACTTACACATTGGTATTTTTTTCTGGAGAAATTACATTTTTAGAAAGCCGTGATATCAACGTTCTGAAGGCAAACAATTAAAACTAATGAAGATACAAGACACGTGAACCCTTTACTCTCTTAATTTTTGACAAAAGGCGACAGGCATGCGGTAGCTAGAGCGATAGAAAGACCATGTTTAATACTTTGCATGCATGGTGCAGGTGCAGGGTGGCCACCTCAAATCCGAAACGAAGTTCTCCGAGTTTTCTAGAGGTTTTATATACAATGAATTTTGACAGGGTTCAAAAAGTTATCACCAAGAAATTTTCTATATGCTCGAAAGGGAGTGGACATAGGCAATAAAAATTCAAGAAAAGGACGATTTAACATGATAGAAGCATAATTTTTAATTTTCTAGCTGATCCGCCGCAACCAGCTTGATAAACATCCACGTGAAAGTGCAAACTTAAGAGTCCGGTGCAATCCACCAAAATTAAGTTTCACAGAATTAACCCACGATACTTTCAATATACCTAGAAAGAGAGTCGCAGCCATCTTGGAAAAATCAGTTTTAGCGGGTCGATGAGCTGTTTTCGTCTGCCGAAATGAACTGGAATTTCATGAATTTTTAAAAAAGAATAAAATTAAATGGATGACAAGAAATACCAGAAAAAATAATACAAAACGGAGGCGAGAATAAAAAGATTTTAAAACTAGTATATGCTGTTCTTAGTTCTTTATCAAAATTTAACTTTTAAGTTAACTCGGATTCATTTAAACGCGTTTTCTGAAAAGAAGCTTCACTGCAGGATTTATGATAATTTTTATTGTCAATAACTGATGACAAAAAACTACATAAATATCATTAATTTCGGGTTTAATAAGATGCATGTAATTCACGGCGAAAACAGGGACTTTAAATACACTCAATATTTTGATTATTTTAGCAGCTGAGGTGAACTCAGCCCCAAATTCCAGCCACGGTATTCACAAAAGTCAACTGCAGTTAACTGTACACCGCACATGCATCAGCTGATTTAGCTAAACTGCGCAAACAATTTTTACAAGAATATGATTTAACACAACAGCAAAATTTATAAGGGAATTCCTACTTTCGGATCTTTCCAATGGAGGTGTCGTTTCAACTGCAATTTTTTGGGTTAAATTATAAAGAAATGATAGGGGAAAAACATAGAAATTCTAATTTTTTTCTTTCAACACGCACAATTTCGAATTTAAAAAGCCATAATATGACCTCTTAAAAGCTATTTTACACATTATTCAGCCCTTGTATTAGCCAACTTGTGAATATGTTTCTTCTATCAGTTTTTTTTCTATCATTTCTTTATACCTTTATTCCACCCAAATTCGGTCGAGACGCAAAAGCTTTTCGGCAAAAATCTGGGTACGAATCCGCTTATTTATTAACTTTTAAAAGTTCTGTTAGCTATATGAGCAGTTAACTGCACAGCTAACTTCTGTGAATACGGCCCCAGACTGCCAGTTGAGATACACGCCTAATCCCACTTTGGGTGCTTCGAATAAAATGCGTAAGAGCTTTGCATTTCGACTGCAAGGGAAAAGGGTAAAATATTAAAGAAATGATAGTGGAAATATCGCAAAAATAGCTCATATTCATAACATATGAATTTAAATTTATTCGGAACGCCCAAAGTCTGACTTGGCTTACAGAAACAATGTGGCAGTTTGAAATGAACTAACTTTCATGACACTCTCCAAAACATGAGCGGATTCACAGTTTAGTCTGCGAGATTTACGAAAAAAAAGCAGAACTCCATTTTGTGGGGGATAAACAGAAGCAAAGAAAGTTAGAAGCGGGAGAGGTTGTGTGGGCGATAATTTGTGGTTTTCATTACTTTTTTGTGCACTTCACTTTTTGCGCAACATGTTAACGAACAGGCAACAACGTCTAGAACCCTTACCTCCTAAATTCCGACAAACTCTATCAACTTATGCAATAACTAAAAGAAACTAGAGGCTCAATGAGGCAGCATCCCCGTGTAACACACAATATCATTGGATGGTAGTAAATTCAATAAAACTGAAAACCCTACATTGCCTAATAATTTTTTTTTTCGATTAAAAAAAATAAGACGACATTGCACATCTACAATATATATGTATATTCACTGCATAAAATTTTTAGAACGCAGGAAAGAATACTTTTGGAGAACACGTCTGGACAAAATCTCTCTCCGTGCAAACAGGTTTACATACAAAATATGTATTTTTGAGAAGTCGTATTTTTGACAATTTTTGGGCGATTCAAAAACAAAACGATGTTGCACATTTACAATATATATATTTTAACTGCATAAAATTTCAGAACGCTGGATCGAATACTTTCGCAGAACTCGTCTGGATACAATCTATCTCAGTGCAAACAAGTTTCCATAAAAATATACATTTTTGACAAGTCGTATTGAATTTTTGACCGATTTGAAAAATAACGCGACGCTGCACATGTACAATATATACAGTAAATATTCGTTACTTCAAAATCATTTAATTCGAATTATTGGATAATTCGAACAAAAGTGCCCGGTCCAAACGTTTTTTACCACACATTTATACCAAAAAAATTGAATTAACGAATATACCGGTTAATTCGAACAAAATGAAAAGTGGCCATTTTTATATATTTTGTTTTAACTAAAAAATTACTCAAGAACTGAATGAACATCAATGGCGATTTATCTTTTGTGCTTATTTGTAATGAAGAACCACTCATACACCATTGAATGTGCCACAGATCTCAACATAACAAAGGCATTAAAGAGCGACGTTAATCGCGAATCCACATTTGCAGGAGATACAATTTGAATCCAAACTGTGCCGACTCACTTCTGATGACATGACGCAATTTGGAAGTGAATATGAATCCACATCAATTTCTTTTATCTTTTTAACCAATGAAATTAAGATTTAGTGTACGGAGTACCCTATTTTAACCAATAAAATCTGCAATTGTAAATTGCTTATCACGGGAGTGAATTCAATTTGGCTATAAATATGACATGATCTACCTGAAATGTATGAACATTTTGGAATGTAAAATGGCTAGTAAGCGAAAATACAACGATCATACGTTGGAAGTGAAATACAAAGCAGTAAAAGAGGTTAAAACGGGCACCAAAAAGGCTCAGATTGCAAGTGACTTCGACATAAAGCCTAGCACGCTTTCAACCTGGATAAAGGAAAAGGAGAAAATTATTTCAAGCTACGAGAACGAAACAGTATGGTCAAGCATTTTTTATCTGTGTGTCGATTACACCTCACCCCCTAACACTCATACCTTTGCTGATGTAAGAAAAAATCTGAAGCCAAAAATCGGTTAGTTCGAATATCGGTTAATTCGAACAATTTCGTCGGTCCCAGCTTGTTTGAAGTAACGAATAATTACTGTATATCTTCACTGCATAAAATTTCAGACCAGTGGGTCGAATCGTTCTGAAGAACTCGTCTAGACAAAAAATCTCCGTGCTATAAAAAATTCCTGAAAAACAGTCATTTTTTTACAAGTCGTATTTTTGAGAATTTGTGGCCATTTCAAACATAATACGATGTTGCACACCTTCAATATACGTTCTAACCGTATGTCACAGGAAAAAGCTATACGACAAATACTTTCGCAGATTTAGCCAGACACAATGGTGCACGAAAGCGGACAGACAGACGTACAAGCTGAAACCTATATCCCCGCGCTACACGGGGGATAAAAATGTAACTCGGGTAAACGGACAGTTGAATTTGGCAATGAACTCTACTTACAAATGCGCTGAAACAACGCACTTTCTGCTTTGAATCAGCGCTTCATATCTGACATTTTTGGACAACATCTTACTGCCATTTAATGGAATTGGCTTATTTTCCCTTATTTACATTTATTTCAAACATTTAAACTGACACTTTTCTTCATGTTTATCCAGTTCTGATATGGTGATTGAAGGGACATAAATGCTGATACGAGACCGAAACAATCAATCAGCTGGTTCGCATTGCTTTTTCCATAATTTATTATAATGAAACATACGAAACCTCTATTTTAACAATAAATAATATAAATGTTGTGGTAACTAGATGCTCGAGAAGCAGGAATCCGTCGGGTTTTGGGCAAAATTTGAAAGTAATTTTTTTAACAATTTACCATTTTGTTAATTTCTGTCGTACTTTCAAAATTCCTGGTCATTGCACTGCACAAGGATTGGAAGCACCTCTGGGTGAAATATGAGACGAATCCATCTGCTAATAAATGCTCTGGGCGCGTGAGACTGAAAGTGCACAGACGGACAGACAGAGTGAAAACTATATACGTCCCGTATAAATATGTACATTCTTGTCTATCACACACGGCAGGTTTCATAACAGTCTTTGCTCTCTTTATATTGTGTTATGGCCTAAAAGTTCAATTTCACCTTTCGACCAATTGACATCGTAGAAGACGATGGAAAGACATATCGATATAACATTCAAATAGATTTGGAGCTATTTCAGTGTTAAGAAAATCATTTTTATAACATCATAAATAAAAAATTTTCATACACTCTAATGAGTTTCCACACCTTATCGATACGTCGTGACAAGAGAAAAACACCTGAGCTAGTCCTAGAAGACTCTTGCTTCCTTCCCAGCAAGAGTCATAGTTCCTATAGCATAACATGCCATTGATCTCAATTTTGCAAATCTCGGCGCACGACTGGGGCCAATGGCGTTATTTTAGAAGGGTGCTCCACATATATAACCCAATTATAAATTATGGCGCAGAATATTTATGGTCATGTAACAATTTAAAATAAGAAAAACAGATGTTTTCTTTGGATCAGAATATATAATCCCCATTATCGCCAACAACAACAATGAATCTACAGTTGCAAAACAACTCCTTACTCAAGTTTGGTAGTTTGGCCGAGGTCGAAAATAATGCGCCAGGATACTTCTCGGTGTTCTTTTTAAGAAAAAGCCTGCTAATCCGAAACTCGGTGTCCAGGAACTGCGCCGAAAGACCAAGAGCCTCGAAAACTGAGATCAATGGCCATTTCTATTACAGGAACTGTGACCCTTTCTGATATAGGAAGACAGAAAGGTAGCTCCACATCGCTTCAAAGCGTCGCTATATAACGATAAGCAAGTCAACTGCGCTTGCTTTGAGGCACCCATGTGGCTACTTTATGTGAGATTGAACGACCCATAAGTTTTCATTGGCATTTGCTAAAGTAGCTAAAGACCCTCAAAGTACAACGGTAATCATATACAACTTCTATGTTACGCTTTCTTCAAAAGAAAATAATACGGAAATAACCCCAATCTCCCGCAATAATTGACATTTGTTTGTATACAGGGAGCATACTTTATTACGTGAAATAAGCAACATAATTTTTGAAATTATCCACCAAAACACTTTTTAATTGATATTTCAAAAAGAACGTAAATAATAAAAAGTCAAATGTTGTGGGTGTACAAAATAAAATTATACGTAATTCTGCATCTATCAACTATTTTAGTATATATTTTACAAATAAACTATAACCCCTTTATTTAAATTTTTGGTCACTTGACTTTGTTGACGTGACATTTAAAGGCCAGAATGTAAACAAAAACATTTGACAGGTGGGTGTGGAAGCTAACATTTCTGCACTTTTATGAACAAATAAAAATATACACCTCACTAAAAATTGTGTCTGTTTTACAAAAAGGGTATATTGGGCATGAACTGTCTGAAAATGTTTGAATAATAGGGTCTGGTATGCAGGATTCGTGCCTCAGAACATATTAAGTTGACCCCTATTTGTAGAACATTGGAAGGCCTCGTAGCTCTGACAGAGAGATATACGATTCTGTACAAGTCAAAGCTGACTCCGAGCTAACAGAAAGGGTCCACTGGGACTAATACTGAGCATGCGCACTTGAAATCGTGAACTGGCTTATATGCTGCAAATGATGTACAAGAAGACCACATCAGATTTCTATCTGAGGTCGAACTTTTCGGTCTTGATTTCGGGTTTCTTACTCGCATCGCTTATGACTAATGTTCTCTTACGAATATCCGTATCTCTGGGCGATAATACAAGTACTACATCTCAACTACCATATAGCACATTCGAATTTCGAAATATGTGTTAATGCCAATAAGAGTATATGTTGGTTTGAAATTTCGGGTAACTCTAACGACCGAACATACTCGATAACAGCTTCTTTCAGCTTTTTTCTTGTTAGAAACTTAACTATTCGAAAACATTGTTTCCCAAGTTAACTACTTGGTTGCGCGCCAACTCCACATTTAAATTGGTACTCACAGCCACTTGCTCAACACTGAAGTACCCTGGCAAGTTGGAAAGCCGACACGATAGTCTAATGCCAAACGACGTTTTCTGTATGTACCAGTGTGTATGTCGGTGTCTACATCAACTCGCCATTGGGCAAGTGGCCACTGAACCACTAGCCACCGGACAGACGGCCACAACATAAAGGAAATCCCAGGAGAAGTGACCACCAAAGAATATTTTTTGAGACAGTATATTGGTAATTTTCAAATACATATAATTTGATATTACAATTTTGAGACATTGTTCTAAAAGTACTAGTGTACTTAGAGTGCAAAACATTGCGAACACATGCGTGTAACTTGGGATTGAGGAGTAAGATTGTATCACGGAATTTGGTGTTTAAACAAGTTAATGCTTGGACTGACATTTTTGGGACTGAACCGAAGTCTTCATCTTTTCTACAAAACCCGAACCTATGAACCAGATTAGGATTTCGTCTCGCAGTTCTTGAATTCTGCCGCCTGCCTGATGATATTCTTATTTCTTACCACTATTTTAAACGAGAAGAGGCAAGAAGATGTCAGCTTTTAAACAAATAGAGTAAGAAATGTTCATTTGATTTAGCAGTTGGCCATTTGTCTAATGTGCAGTTTAACTGGTGACAACTTCTCCAGTATCCACTGTGACTGGTGGGCACTTGTCCGGTGGCCAGCTATCATACCCGAGCGTATTTCTAGTAAGCGTTAGTAGTTAATGGATCCATCCTAAGAAAGAATAATTTTTGGTCGTAAGGCATACATTTTTCTGACATTTAAAAATGCAATGGGTGACAAATATGCACATTCAAATTTTAGTTAATACGAACTAACAAAAATTAAGATTGCTGATTTCTAATCGAAAATTATATGCGTTGATGTCTCGCATTATCGTCTTAAATTAATCGCAAACTAAACCGTTTTCGCTATCGAGTAGCGAAAATTACACTTGCGGCCCACAAAAAATAAGATTCTGAACTCTTAAAATTCAGAACTGACCATGAACGAGGAGGTGAAAGTCACCAAGATAAAATCTTACCTTGTCTTTCTTTTAGGCCCAACGGCGAAAATAAGCTTGAAATAGCACTACTTCTGACCGGTTTTTTAACTTCCGATTTTTGATATTGACCATGAAAGAAATGATCAAGATCACCGCGGTACCTCTTATATAACGCTTTTTATGCTGAAAGGGTCGAAAAATCCCAAAATAGATCAAACTCTACCCGTTTTCATTATACTCGTCAACTTCTGGTTTTTCACCGTCACCATGACCGAGGTGGTCAAGGTCACCGAGGTGCCTCTTACATGTAGTCTTTTAGGCAAACGGGGTTGAAAATAAGCTCAGAATGGCTCTTTCTCTAACTGTTTTCGAGATAATGGTCAACTTCCGGATTTTCACCCTGACCATGGCCGAGAAGGTCAAGGTCACCGAAGCACCTCTTTTAGGCTCAAAGGGTCGAAAATAGCTTAAAATTGCTCTATCTCTAACCCTTTTCGAGATAATGGTCAACTTCCCTTTTTTTACTTTGACCATGACCAATAAGCTCAAGGTCATCGAGGTATCTCTTACATATAGTCTTTTAGCTTAAAAGGTCGAAAATAAGCTCAAAATCTCCCTATCTCTAACCGTTTTCGAGATAATGGTCCACTTCCGGAATTTTACTTTGACCATGACCGAGGAGGTCAAGGTCACCGAGGTACCTCTTACATATAGTCTTTTAGGCCCATAGGGTTGAAAATAAGCTTATAATCTCTCATTGTTTTCTGAGCTGGTAAAAAAACATGCATATTTCTTATCACCCTCTAACAGTGAGTCAAATTTCATCACCCATTAGCAACTGGGAAAAACCCAAACGCTGTAGTCAGCTTCAGCTTGCACATACATAATGTAATCGCTCTTATTGTAGAGAGTTGGGCGATCAATACGCCTATACTGATAGCATAACAGTTCCCTTAACTGCGAAAGCACAGCGTTTGCCTTCCTTTTAAATGGGCGTCAGTGGCAAAATTTCAATGTCCATTTTTACACAGTAAATGTCAATGCATTTCTTAAGTAATTGAGCTAGACCAACTACACAGCCTGCATTATGTCTCTGCCAAAATTGGTCATACAAGCCTTAGAAGTCTCAGAGGAGTTTGCGTGACAAGGTTTTCAAATTTTAAATTTCATTTTTCATTTATGGATATAAAATGTTAATGAATTTCTGAAAAAATTGAGCTGGACCAACTAGACACGCTATGCTGTCTCTGCCAAATTTGGTCGTCCTACCCTAGCCGTCTCATAGGAGTTAGCATGACAAGGTTTTGGCGAAAAAAGGAAACATACGGAAACACCTTACGGAGTCGTACGAAAGCAATAAACTAGGGGATTGAAAATCCCTAAGTGTAATTAAAAGAAATGACTCTAAAACTGACCTCGCATTAGGGAACTCAAATTAAAAAACCTTAAATAATAATCGAATTAAAAATTACACTATCTTACATGAACCTTGAATTTTATGTGTCTCTTTTTATTACATATATATATTTATTTCTACACATCTGATCATAATTCATTTGCTCACCAACAGCTTTGTGTTCTAACATGTCCAAAACCCTTTTATTAGCCTGCCGTTGCCTTTTTATTTTTGTAAACAAAAGCAGCTTTTCTGCGGGACAGTGCTTTTACAAAGTTTCTTTAAAGAAATTTGAACTGTTTCCAGAAAAAAACCTCATCAAGGTCCGGTTGCGTATCACCAATTTTTGAGGGAGTGGGATAGGGTACGACACTTGAGTTGTTGGTATCTCAGTCCTCTTTTGATATACAGGTACAGGTAAAGGTATTTTATCTTGGCCTGAAGGGTGTTCACCACTGGCAGGTTTACGATATGCCTTTGTGCCGGGGCCTGGAAGGTCGTAACTAAAAGGTTTAGCTGTGCATGTTTTGCAGTACGTTTTTTCATCCGAGTCTGAAAGTAGGTCGCTAAAACAGAGTTTGTGGTATGTCTTTCTATCAGGGTTTTCACGTTGGTCAATACAACAGTTTTACTGTGCTTACGTTTTAGTCGAATCTGCAAGGTGGTCACAACAAACATGTTTTACGTCTTTTAGTACAGGTGGTTGCTACATCAAATCCCACTTCATTGCTGTTTTTTTGCTAGCCTCTACACCCCAGGCTATCTAATGTCGGTACGAATCTAAGCACAACACTATCCCCTTTATCCAACGTTACGGTAATGGTCATTACCCTAAGTGTATCTATAGCCATGATATTCTCCTTGTCTACGCGCATTCCCCACGACCGAAAAGCAGTGAAAAGACATTCTTCATAACTGCGCAACAGATGACGGGGGATGTGGGGAGGGGGGCGGGTTTAGTGCCAAAAATGGTGAGCTCCTTGTCATAACACAAGGTGCTAGATGACTCACCTAATAAGTTAAAAATACTTCCAGGTACTACAGACATTGATAACCGTCACATAATTACTCCCATTGGTAACCAAATGAAAACAAGTTTGTTATGAAAAAACAAATAGCTAGACCTGATGAGGGTATGTACATTCGACCAAATCTTATCACTTAATATATATATATATTTATATTTATATATATATAAGTATAAATTAGTAAATTTTCTTAAATTTTGTAATTATAAATTACAGGACTAATTTTCAACTGGAAATTAGCTATAAATATCGTAATAAATTAGGCTTTCTTTTTCGGTTTGGGAGTTATCAAGCAATCACTGTTTGCCCAATGTGCGACTGTCTTTCTAAGATTTGTTTAGGTAGCGGTTATATATGGGCACGGATAGACCCTCATCCTAATTACCAAAAATTCTGGACACAGTTTAGAATAAACATCCAACTGAATTGTCCAGGGGCTTCTATTATTATTTCGGCCATTGGTTAAAAAAAAAACAAAAAAAAAAACAAACGATTTTCAAACCACGCTTTTATTGAGGCTCTCAAAGCTGCTGAAATGCGAAGCGGTACATCAGTAACAAATAAAACATGTCTCTAATCCAAAACAAGCTCGTCATCCATTTGTTTATAATTTCTAAGGCCTTATTCGCGACATCGTGGATTCCACCAAGTAAAAAGCTGGCTACATCGGCTGGCTACATCCAGAATACCTTCTACTCCGGAGTACAGGCGCGAGTAGGGGGTTGCATTGTGTTGACAAAAGGTGTGAGGATTAGGGATTGTTTGTGCACCCAAGGGGATTGAGCGTAGCAGAAGCGCAAGTAATTATTCAGATGAACATGATGAAGAAACACAATACAAATGCATGTATGTTATAGATGATGACTAAATTGAGAATATACACTTTTAACAAGACTCACTGTTTCGCATGTTTGTTACAGCTTTTAGTTTGTACATGTACTAGAAAGTCTAAGCATAAAAATTCACTGAACGCATAACTCACTTAAAATACCAATGATTTTGCAGAGTACTTAACTTCAACCTGTTCAAACATAAAACTGCATCTGTGGTTTTCTGTTTATTTTTCCACAGTGACAGATCCAAACCGTTATGCGAGTACCAGTCACTTAATGTTTTTACAAAAAGTATGCACAGCTTTCACTTGTGGGCATTTACGTTTTCAAGCAAGGTAAATAGATTGACTGGGCAAATCGAAGTGACATATTTGTTACCCATGTGAGAATGATTGTTTTTGGTTTATGTCTGCCTCTTTAAGTTCCGAACCATTTAGCCCTATCAAGGGATGACGACAAAGTTCAGCGGCAGATGATGAATGTTGTGCCTCATAAGAAGATACACCAGCTCGAGAATATCTTAACTCGTCTAGCAATTGCTTCCTTGTCTCATTCCTATCACTCCCATTTTGAAGTAAGTCCTCAATGTTTACAGCAGATCGGGAAAAGTGGCGTCAAAAAGATTAACCACAAAGAGCATCAAAATCCGACTTCATACTAATCCTTATAAGTTTCAGAGCCTTACTGTTAAAAAAAGGAAACTCTGGTTTTATTCAAATTTACTATCTACTAATCTTTGGGGATTCGCAAAAAGAAAAGCCTTAAGAGGGACACCTAAATGAAAACGAGTATTTTACGAACCAACGTTTAAACTGAAAGCGTTCAACATGGTTTTGAAAACGGAATCGTTTGGAACACCCTTAAATAGAAGTCTGGTCTAGGATTATCCCAAAAAGCAAATAGAGAACAATGTTCACCAAGAAAGCAATCTTGTCAGTATCATAGCCATTTAACCATCTCATCCTCTGTTTACGGATGTTATTCAGCTTAAACGGCAGTGTCCAGAAAATTGTGACGAGTTGAGTAATATCAAGTGAAGAGCAAATATCAGCCATGTAAATCCAGCAAACTTGGCTTGTTTTTTATTCAGACGATTGAGGCAGAATGAGCGAACATACAGAAAGAACAGTTAAAAGCTGCTGAATGACTTGCAGTTTTAATAGATTGATTCAGTTAATGCTTATCATTTAATAATTGATTATATATTATTTAATAACAATTTATTAGATGAACAACATAGTTTTCGTTCGCTTTTTTTAGATTTATCGGGTGTTTTTTTTTCAATATTTTGGCCAAACCCATGAATGCAACAGTTCCACCAAAGTACTACTAGGATCTTTCCTGCTAAAAAACAAATACAATTGGCATTATTGTGTTTTCTGAAATTTTGGCCGTATTTGAAAAATACAAGTGGTTTGGAAGATACCTTGGGAAGATTATCTGCTACATTTCAAAACAATCGGACCAGAAATGTGGAAGGAGTAGCATTTAAAAAAGCACACACATATACAAATAATGGATGTCGGAGAAGCCCATAAGAGCTCACAGATGAAAGTATCAGAGATGTAAGACCCTGAGGTAGAGGCGCATACTCAAAATGAAACGCAGTATATTATTAACACTGTTCAATATAAACTTTACAAAAGTAAATAAATAAAAAGATCATGAAAATAAATGAAATATACATTCTTTCACTTGTGAATAAAAAAAACTCAAACGAGAAACATTTGAGGCAAGGAGGCGTGGAAAAAGTATCGAATATGGCAGTCTTTATCTACTATTTTCACTCATTTTCGAAGCGATTTCATTTTTTAAATTTATTATCAAACCTGATAAAACCTAGACCAGACATCTGCAACATATAGTTTTTCACTCTATGAAGCTTTAAAACTGAAGGGAGAAAAGAGGCATGAACAAAGTACCCCACATTGGAGTCAGTATACAAGATTTTTAAAGAATTTTCTATATCTATAAGTACTGTTATTTTGGTAATTTTTGTCGATTCTGAAAAAACCTGGACCAAACATATATTCCTTTCTTTACTATGTGAAGTTACTAAACTGAACGGGCAAAACTTAATGGCAAAGAGGCGCGAACAAAGAACGGTACGTAATTGTACATAAACTATTGAGTTGACCTTAATTACATCTATCGTTCGTTGTGTCTGTTTAGAAACCCTATTCTGAAATGAGGCAACTGGTGAACTGAAAATTAAATGTAATGATAAACGGACAACTTTTGATGTACAAAAGGTTATATATTCATCACTGGAGTCAATTATGCACAGTCAGTTACAGACGCAATAATTCCCAGACGATAAATACCGGGAGTTTCCGAAAAGAAGCTCCCCCCATATAAAAGCCCCGGGGCTCTTATTAGGAAACTGTTTCCCAATAGAAGCCCCGGGGCTTCTATTTGGAGCTAAAATAAAGACCTGAAAAACTCGTTTCCTAATAAAAGCCCCCCTCCTTCCATGCAAGTCTTTTTAGAACTCGTATTTACTCGCAAAGCAGACACGGTGCACTAATCCTTTGCTATGAGGCAGCCCCTAGACATGTTCTGCGTCGTTGCTTAATCCTGTGCTGGCGAACAGACACCCCCTCCCCATTGCCACCTTTACTCCGGAGTATTACTGGAAATATAACGGGCCGAGTACTGAAACGGGCGGCGTGATGTTGCCCCTCCACCCCTGCAAGTCTTTTTAGAACTCGTGTTTACTCGCAATGAAGACACGGTGCACTTAATCCTTAGATGTGAGGCAAACCCCCAGACACGTTCTGCGTCGTTGCTGAATCCTGTGCTTCGCACAAGGCACCCCCACCAACACTTTACCAGACTTTTTTAGTTACTATTGTTTTTGTGTGTTTTGTTATATTTGGTGAGAATAGCCGCAGCATGTAGCGCTTTAACAAGAGGTTGATGGTAAATTCTCCAAATTTTCCAATAAAAACTTATCGACACCCCCCCCCCCATCTAAAAAATAGAAGCTCCGGGGCTCTAATTAGGAAACTGTTTCCTGATTGAAGCCCCGGGGCTTCTATTTGGTTTCTAAATGAGCGCCTGAAATTGGCCAGTTTCCAAATAGAAGCCCTGGGCTTTTTTTCGGAAACCCCCGGTATCTGTTTTGGCGGATGTTAAAATTTAAAAAAAAAATGTTTCGAAATCATTTTTCCTGACTTTTTATGAGTTTTCGACCATTTTCAGTGTTTTGTTTGACTTTTCAGGTTTTTCCTGACCTGTGGTACCCTGTTATAAGTTCATGGAGCACCCAGAATTAGCGTTAAATTCTGGCTTTAGATTTGAATGTCATTATTCAAAGGCGACATTTATTTACTAACACTTTATTCTTCTCTTTCACATGCATCTTCAATATTCATAACACAGTTTTAACATCAATTGCACTTCAAAACAATATATTAATCTAACATGTATAACATACAAGTGCCAAGTTTTGTAGATAGCAACGCAACAAATATCTGAAGGCTGGAGTTGCAGGGATTCAGATGCGACAATGACGCCCCATAACTAAAGTAATACAGTTACAAACGGTCAGTAATTATGGTTATTACCTGAACATTAAACGAATTTTAAGTGCGCGGCGATTTTTTTTCCAAGTGGCAAAAATTTGAAGCGCTAAGTCTGAAGCTGTTTGATCGGTTAGGCTAGAGCCTCAGAGAGACACGATCTCCCGTGTGGCGCGGACGACCTATGAAAACGATGCTGAAGTCGGTTTGCAAAGTGGCATACTACTGCCACTTTCATCACATTTTTCACAATTCTAACATTGTTGCATCTTAAAATTTCGGCAAAAGCAAAGTTTTATATTTAAAAAATAATATTCTGGCAATTTGCAGTGTCTGCTCTGTCTGTGTGTGAAATTAAAAAAAAAAATAGTTTATTAGACACAGTCTGGACGACACGTTCAATTTCGCAGAGAAAATGATATCATCACGCGAAGTTTTACCGAACTTAAAAACACTGTCATTTTGACAATTTTTCATGGATCATAACCAAAATACAAATTGGCATCCCTGCAATATGTGTTCCATCCGTGTACAGATTATTCAGTTATAAAAAAAATGGACACTATTTCATGAATCCGGATAAAACAGGACTCTAAACACATTCCATATGTGTTTTACTCGTCTGTAAAGTTTCAAAACAATATGACCATTAGTTTCGGAGACATAACCCAGACATGACGTTCCATTAAGTTGACAAAATGGTATTGACGCTGAGATATACCGTCTTTCAACATACTGCCATGCTGATAATTTTTTAATATGTTCTCTATCCGTATGTGAAATTTCAAAACAATTCAATTATTGGGTGTCGGAGATCTAGCCTGGACACGACGTCGGAGAAAACGTTAAGTTCCAATAATCGGAAAATACTGTCATTTCGAAAATTATTCATGAATCCGAAAACAAAAATACGACCTTGCACACCTTCAATATATGCTCTATGCGTGTGTGAAATTTCAAAATACTCCGACCTGTAGTTCCGAAGATATAGAACGGACACACATGCGGACAGACGGACAAAAGGACAAGTTCATAACTATCTCCTTCCATTAGACGTGAGATAATAAAGTATGAGCTATCATTTCACTTACATTTTAATTTGCATTCTCGTAATTATTTTCTTAATTTACCACGCAATGATTGCAAAGACTCATAACAAGTAATACTCTGGTTATATCAATGTATATTTGTAATACATACACCAATAAGTGTTTAAAACACAACAATCTCATGTCTCCGGTACATATTTGCTTCAGATTTTCTTTTGAATTTAAATAGCGTTTACACAAACAATGTAAAATACAACAGTCTAGACTGAATAATAATAATTATAATAATATTCGCCAAGGAAACCCAAACGTATTACTTCTTTTGTTTCTGTACAAATCTGTTTACATCGTACAAGACACCGCACTTGTTCAAGGGGGCTCACAACCTCGGCACATACCCAATAAAGTGTTTTTTTTTTTATTTCCTTTCCATGTGCCTATTAATATTTTGCTTTTCACCGAAAAAAACTTCAATGTTAACCATAACGGCTGAATAAGAAGACGTCTCTATACAATTTCGGCATGGAATAAATTTTATTAGAAAGAATAGCTAGGGCAATACACCAACAATAACTCCCGTATCGCTGGCAGTGAAATCCAAACATTAATATGTCAAACGCTTGCATGGTCTAGGGCCTGTTCGTTTAGGTTGATTGTTTAGTGACGATGCTGATCATCACCGGTTCATTTACCTAATGATAACGCCAAGCCACGTGCTGAGCACGTCTCGCCAAGCCACGTGCTGAGCACGTCTCGCCAAGCCACGTGCTGAGCACGTCTGCCGGTTGTAATGTTTTGAATCTTATCTAATGACCAGAAGGGTCCTCATCACTTTCCATCACTTATGGCCTTGACATACGATCTTCTAAAAACTTAATTTCACATATTATTCGGCCCCTTTAATAGCCAACTTGTGAATATGTTTCTGGCAAAAAGGTTTTTTTTGGTGATTTTCGCCATTTTTTAGCAAATCTTTATACCTTTAGTCCAACCGAATTCAGTCGAAACGCAAAAACTTATCGGCAAAAGTCTAAACACGACTCCCCTTACTGTTTCTTTGTGAGAGAAACAGCATCAAAACTACATAATGCATTATAATGAGACCTTTTAATCAATGTCTTTATACCACTGAAAACATGTAAATAAATTTCTTTAAATAGACAATCATTTTTAGAAACCCTACAATGACAGGTAGCCATATTGGATTGTGACAACCATCATTAAGTGATCGTTTCACTTGATGACTGTAGTCAACATAACACCAGATTTATCTCATATTATTACATTACGTGCGCATAATATTTTGCCTTATTGTTCTGATGGTGTCATCACCTCGAAGGTACAGGCCCTTTAGAAAGTAGTTTTTACTGCCTTCTCACTGTTTTTGCACAACAATGTTATACCGCACTTTATAAGAAAACTGATACTTTCATTTCCTCATTTTTCATCGAAGGCACACTCTTGTCTCTGGCCGCACATAATGCTAAAAATAGCTCAGCGGAACTATCAACAGAGAAGCTGACAGTTCTAAGTATTGCAAAGTACCATTTGACATTTAAGCCCTCGCTCTGTTGGAAGTACCAAAATGTAAGTACCAAAGAAAGCAACTACAACTATATATCAAAACCTTAGTCGGGATCGACATAATAAAAACCAAAACGAAGCGCGCTGTGAGTTTTACTCTCTTCACCACTGCTCCACCAAATTTCCACGATGAGTAGTTTCCGAGTTACAGTTTTGATAAATTCAAATAGCAGACTGACATACCTGAAGATTACATCCCCAACGACACACACACTAAATTAAGCACAAAATCAAAGTGTCGTAAACACGTGAATGGTGTAAATTAAGCCATTGCAATAACAACAAAACTAGATGCTCGAGAAGCATGAATCCGCCGGGTTCGCGCAAATTGTATACCTGATTATGATGTTCCTGTGAACAACTGTTCCAAAGAACACCATACAGCCTTGTGGTCAGTGAAGTAGAGGTTTGTAGAGCCAGTGGTACATGGTTGATTTGGTGTGAAGATAATCAATCCACCCACTATTGCGGCCTGTAGGCGCTTGAGACCGATATGTGTTATGCTCATTCCTAATTCATTTCTTCCATTTTTTAAAGTTTTGTCATTTTGACAATTTTAGTCGGATCCGGTCGAATCCTGGTCACTGCACTGCGGGATGCTTAGGAGCAGCCATGGGTAAAATCTTAAATCAATCCACCCACTAATGCGGCCTGTAGGCGCGTGAGACTGATGTGTGTTATGCAAAGTCGTTATTCAGTTTCTGCAATTTTTTAAAGTTTTGCCATTTTGGCAATTTTGCTCGGATCCGGTCGAATCCTGGTCACTGCACTGCGGGATGCTTAGGAGCAGCCATGGGTAAAATCTTAAATCAATCCACCCACTAATGCGGCCTGTAGGCGCGTGAGACCGATATGTGTTATGCTCATTCCTAATTCATTTCTTCCATTTTTTAAAGTTTTGTCATTTTGACAATTTTAGTCGGATCCGGTCGAATCCTGGTCACTGCACTGCGGGATGCTTAGGAGCAGCCCTGGGTAAAATCTTAAATCAATCCACCCACTAATGCGGGCTGTAGGCGCGTGAGACTGATGTGTGTTATGCAAAGTCCTTATTCAGTGTCTGCAATTTTTTTAAGTTTTGCCATTTTGGCAATTTTGCTCGGATCCGGTCGAATCCTGGTCACTGCACTGCGGGATGCTTAGGAGCAGCCATGGGTAAAATCTTAAATCAATCCACCCACTAATGCGGGCTGTAGGCGCGTGAGACTGATGTGTGTTATGCAAAGTCCTTATTCAGTGTCTGCAATTTTTTAAAGTTTTGCCATTTTGGCAATGTTGCTCAGATCCCGTCGAATCCTGGTCACTGCACTGCGGGATGCTTAGGAGCACCCCTGGGTAAAATCTGAAATCAATCCACCCACTAATGCGGGCTGTAGGCGCGTGAGACTGAAATTGCACAGACGGACGGACGGACAGACGGACGGACAGACGGACAGACAGACGGACAGAATGAAAACTATATCCGTCCGGTTCCCGGCGGATAATAATTTTTTTTAAATCTTACAAGCAACTACACTGCTATCGATTAGCACTTGATAAGACTTCATTTTCTTCAATATATATATATATATATATATATTTTGCACAGAGCAAGATTTTAAACTGTTATGCACGATTAAATATCCTGCACAGAGAAAGAGTTTAAACTGTAATGCACGATTAAATATCCTACCTACTACACCTAGCAAATTCTATTACATAAACGATTAAATATGAACACATCAAAATACACGGACTAGAATAAGCTAATTAGCATATCACATCGCAAAGCGTTCAAATTTGATGAATAAATATGAAAGCAAACACTGCGAAAGCAACATCTCACCATAACATGTAAATTGCAACTTGTAATCATATCCTTTTCGTGTTTCCAACATGTATAAATGTGCAAGGTAAACTACAGGCTAAATGAAGGCTGGTCCAACAATTGTCTGGGCCAATGAAACACAGCGCTTGCGTGTGGAAGCCAGTCACATTGTGAGTGCTCTTTTTTCATCCCCGTTCAAACCAGAGCTTTTTCTGTTTCAAAACACTGCTATGTTTTATTTATTTTTAACTAGTTTTTTATGATTTGTTTTTTTTTTTCTGCCTTTTCACCGGTATTCCTCTCACCAGCATCAGATAATGGCTGGAACCTTTCAGGCACCAAAATGGCTCTGCTATTAAATTCATAAAAAAAAGCAACTGTAATAGGCTAAAGAGTTCGACGAAATGACTTAAAATTTGAACTCACAACGAGTTCGCACTTTAGGGTAACTGTTATATTCAGCTACATAATGAGCGCTACTTGCGTACCAGCTTACTAAACATGAAAATTCCCATAGATTATGTGGGTCTCGGGGAAAATATGTAGCTGACTATAACACATCTCCGAATCATCATTTGATTGTGTGACCATTTCACTGTCTGTCAGATAAGTACAAACTCGGAACAAAACTGAAATCTGCGACTTCAATTATTTGCCTGCGTTTCGGAAGCTACAGATGATTGTCTTAAACTGTCTGTAATACTGAAATTTCAACATCGTATAGCGAAAGAAAAGAACATCGTCAAAATAAATGTGTCCGTATGAAGTGGAGGTTTCTTATGTCCCGATTAGTTCGTATATCTTTTCAAAGAGAATGTATACGATATCCTTAATACGGCAGTACTCTTTTGAATAAAGAGGTGTAAACATTAATTAAATCAACTTTGTTTTAGGAAGGAAAACAATGATTTGACTGAATGTTGTATAAGCAATTTAAAACGAAAGTTACAAATAAGCAAGGCTATACTTTTATCTCATATCACAAATAAGCTACATAGCTGCTAAATGCCTGTCCTTACGTAAAACAATGAAACATCGTTTCCTCTTCAAGCCTATGAAATCATTGTGCACACTCCTGTCAGGAACTCGATACTGATGGTTGTTTTTTAGAATACCTCCGTGATGTCTGCACTGATTAATCAGCAAAACATATTTCTCTTCTTTTTTTTTTTTTTTACTTCTAATAGTGTGTCGTTTCTTACGTCACACTGCTAAAAAGCTAAGAATTTTGGTCCTAAAAGCAAGCAAGTTTGTTTTCAATTTAAAGGAATTGGTCTAATAAAGAAAAGCGAAGTTGTTCAACTTTCCCGTGTAATGCGTAATATGACGGTAACTTTTTCTATGTTTTTTTTTATTTCACAGTATGTTGAATACTCAAGCTCTAAGATTTCGTTGGATCACACCCAAAATCTAATAAGTTATATCTGCACAATGCCGCTTGTTTCTAATGATATTATGCTGAAGAGTTACAATTCGTGTAGCACACAGAAGAATCCATAGCCGAGTAAACAATTGCAGATGCACATGTAAAATACACATCGCTTGCTAGTAGTACATCTGTGAAACACAATAACATTACAGCTCATCCATCATGCACGTAATAGTCCTCCTTGCGTTCAATGTTTTCACTACAAAGGCATGTGACACGCCGGATATGACTGCGCCAGACAAGCGACTGAAGCGTCCACTTCCACAGCTTTTGATTCCATGCCGTCAACCATGTCATCCGATGCCAATGTCTGTGCCATCCCCGACTCTTCATTTGGGCGATCAGAACTAAAATACTCTGTGTTGATTTCACCACCTGGTGAAGGACAGCTTTCATTTTGACACACTTCTGTGTTTACTGCAATAGTTGGTGGAGAACATGAGTAAGTTTCGCTGTCCATCGCAGTAACTTCTCCTTGCGGCTCATCGATCGAAGTGACACCAACATTTACGTTACGGCTTAGGACTACAGCAGGAGGGCATGTGCCATCCACAGTCGTACAATCTCCACCTTTCTCGCGATTCGGCGACTCGAACGCTCTCCGATCACTCCCAAATGAAGCAAGCTGTGCGTATTGTGCCAGATCTGGTGGGACACACATCGTTGGACTGTCACTGATTTTGCCCGTGGTCGATTTGGATTGTTCTAGCACCATCATTTCAGTTTCAGATGAAACATCTTGTCCTGCATCGGTCTCAGGTCCTGCTTCGTCTACTTCTTTATATGTGGACAAACTGTAGAAGTTACTTGGCTCTTCGCAACACACTTTGTAGAACGCATTATAGAATCGTGCAGACTGGCTTGAGAAATCATTCAGTTTACAGGGATCTTCTATGACAATGGGCAAGTCCTCGTGTTCTTGCGACGGCGATTCGATATTTGAGGAACGAGATGACAATGACCTCTCGTCAGCACACGTCCCAACACTTTCTGGTTCCGAAGGAGTTGTCTGGCTGTCTTTACTCTCATCACTCCACGGACTCAGTTTAACGGGTGCGCCCGTTAAATGACTAACCTCCGGTCGACGGTACGGTAAAAACTGCACCCCAGGTGGGTAAACAACAGAGTTCAATACTGGGCGGTATTGTATCGGTTGTCCGATTATTATCTTTGGTTGTGCGAAGGGACTGGGGATAATTTGGCTCGTCACCAGTGGCTGAGGGACATATGCACTTTGCATAGGTATTGGCACTGGAATTAGACTCGCTTGCGGCTGGACGAAATAACCTGGAAGGCGATTTGGCCACATCATTGATTGAATGAAACGCACCACTTGTCTCAGGCCAACGTCTGCAATTAAAAAAAAAAAAAAAGAAATAAAAGGTTAATCATTTTTCTAATCATTTTTAATATCCACTATATTAACATTTCACACACAATATTTCACTGTTTCCACGGACTTATGATAATGAAATCAATCTTTTGAAATGCACCTTTCTAACTGTACTGAACGTTCAACACAACTACAGGGTGACTATTTGGGTCGAGAGGGGGTGCAGCTGGAGGGAGTATTTCAAATTATAAAACGGCTTTCAAACTGCTTCCTGTAAGCGAGAACAGCACCTACTTTTTCACCCCAACAATTTCTGACGTGTTCTATAGATGCTAGTAGCATACTTTTTATCATATCCTTCATTTTTATCCGGATGGTTTGAGTGAAAACACAGAATTTGTCTCCTGTAACAGTAGAATGAATAGGCATTCTATTGTATTTTGCCATTGTCAATCATTACAGAACATATCAATCCCGAGGTTCAGATTATCTCCATTGATCAAGTACACTATATGAAAAGGGGGCGCTTATGACTAAAACTTTTTTGACTAAACTGATTAAAATACATGTATTCAAATAAGAACTTTGAACTAATCAAATGTATCTTCCCAGGGCAGACCGCTGCAGTTATCTAGGCCGATATTATCATAGGCCATGATAATCAGAATCTACTGCAGATAACAGACAGCCTACTGATTAACCAATTATAACCCACTTTCAATTTGGTTGTTGTATTTTCTCGGACGTGGAGCGATATGTGGTACCCAGCGATACGAAAACGAAGTTTTCATAATTAATTTTAAGGAACAATTAAATTTTAATGAAGACAGTCATTTACGTTTATATTTGTTCCATTTCAATATCGCACTCCTATTTCCACCACGGTCCACCCCCTCCCCCTTCCTCCACAATCTTCGTACATTCAAGAACCACCAAACCATAGGTTAGGTTTCCAACAGTACAAGGCCCTAAAGTGTGAAGATTTCAAGTTTGCAGTATCGACATGGATTTACCATGTCATTCACTTGTCACACCAAAAGCCTTCTAAATACATACGTAGTTATATTTTGCTATAATTACAAATACATGTGTTTGTTAATTGAAGTAGTTTTTAAAGTTATGTCCAATTCGCTGTATTCTTCCCACTTGTTTACCACCAAGTCAGGATTTCAAATTCTAAGTATCAGCCAGTTAAAACCTTTGTTTGTTTGGAGAACACTCCACACGTTTTCTGCGACAAAGAGTTACCTTTCGGGGATTTCCACACTTGATCCCTATTATATGCCTTTTGCGAACATCACGTCGTTCATTGTTTAAAGCGTAAATTCTTTTTTTTTTTTTTTTTTTCAATATTTGCTTTCAACGTAGGGAAGAGGGGGGTGGACGGGGGCGAAGGCGGAAATATTCATTGTACAGTTTGTAGTGCTGGTCTCAAAACACGAAGGAAGGGGCGTTGGTCAATTTACACTCCACAATCTATGCGGGGCTTTTTCGTATTGATCTCTTACCCTTATTCTCTTTTATATATATATATGTTACAGTAAATCTGTGTAATCAGTAATTTCACGTAATTACTAAAACTTTTAGGAATTACGTGAAATTACTGTCGGGGCCAGGAATTACGCGAAATTCCTAAAATCTACAGGAATTTCATGTAATAACTGAAACAGGAGGTCAGTAATTACACGAAATTACTAAACTGTGAATTAAACGAAAACAATTTGTTAACGTTTTATTCATTAAACCTCAAGACTTGAATCAACACTGCAGAAATACAAATACATCGCTTCTACCATGGTTTCAAATACAGAATGCATGTCTTTACTCAAATCAACTACAGAATGCATGTCTTTACTCAAATCAACTACAGAATGCATGTCTTCACTCAAATCGAATACAAAATACATGTCTTTACTCAAATCAAAACAAACGCATCATGGTCAGATAGAGTTCTAACAATGTTTCAAATACAGAAACACATGTCTTTAGTGAAAGCAAATGCTGATATGAGGTCAGTTATTTATTTTTGTATGCCAATCTGCTGTGACATCTGCTATTACCTTTTGGTTCTGATAGGTAAAATACCGTGGATAATCCCCTTTCAAGTTTTAAATCACAATACTTGCAATAATTGACAGGAAGCTCCAGTATTAATCTTAATTCTTAAAGGCGAGTAATCTTAACTTTGTAACATTTGCAATTCGAGATGAAAGCAAAGGTCTCAATATGCTATTTCATCTCCGGCAAATGGCACCAAATCTCACCCCAGGTGAGTGACTGCACAAATTGCAATTCAAGATACAAGCATGTCCAAGGAAATGACCCAGCCGAGTTACCAAACAAGGAAAGAGAAAAACTCTGAAACAAATACTGTTAGACCAAAAAATTATGTATGAATTATACATTTAATTCGAATTTGGAAGCTAAAGGGATGTTGGTGAGGTTGGGTTTTGACGATTCACGTTTTTATCGACATTTACACAATTTTACAAAATCTTTAAAATTCCACGATTTCGGCATTTTTTGTCATTTGCGAAAAAAGCAAAGTCCGAGTGGAGAAGCACCTAAGAAACTTTCGATTAAAATTTTATAACTATATTTGAAAAACACTACCATTTATTCCAGTTTTTGCCAAATTTCAAAGTTCCGCCATTTCGGCAGTTTTTGGCGAACCGCGAAAAAAATAATAGCCTGGTAGGCGAACCCCTGGGGAACATTCCTGCGTAATATCTAAGCGATTGGTGTAAAACTGAAGGAGTAGCATTTTAAAAATGGGTCAAAACGGGCACAAGAAGTGCCGTCATTTTGTCAGTTTTCGTCAATCGTCAAAAAAAGTAATAGCCAGGTGGGAGACCACCCAGGGAACATTCCCGCGCCATATTAAAACGATTGGAGTAAAACCTGTTGGAGGAGTAGCATTTTAAAGAAAAAGTTTAACATACGCACATACATTCAAGCCCCCTATAGTGATATGACTAACCCAGTCCGACAAAGTCGGCTGGGTTAAAAAAGGGACTCACGAGTGATCTTAGCTTTGTAACATTTGCGATTCGAGATGAAAGCAAAAGACTCAATATGTAATTCCAACTCCGGCAAATGACACCAAATGTCACCTTCGGTGAGTGACTTCACCAATTGCAATTCAAGATAAAAAAGGACTCACCATGGTCGAAATAATCTATGACAAGCTAAGGTCATGTGAGCGTGTTCCTCCATCTTTGACATCGTTTAACTTTGTTCGATTTTCATTACGCATATTTACTAACTGATGTTTAGGAAATTTGTGAAATAAAACACCTTCGAAAACAGTAAATACATGAAATTCCTGAAGATTTTAGGAATTTCGCGTAATTCCTGGCCCCGACAGTAATTTCACGTAATTCCTAAAACTTTTAGTAATTACGTGAATTTACTGATTACACAGATTTACTGTAACATATATATATATATAAGAGAATCTTTTTATACTGGTATCCTTTTCATAAACTTAATGTTATTTAAAGCACAAGTTAAGCTGGCTTTAAGATTCTTCGTCTTAAAATTATTTTGAACAACACACACACAGAATACACAAGGCGATACATGGGGGGGGGGGGGGGTTATTTTACGTAAGCTTTTGTTTTTCTTCTTTTTTTTTTTTTTGTTTGTTTTAAAAGGGATGGTCGGAAGACTCATTTGTACTAATTTTAAATTTCGTGGTGGTGAATAATCCTGTGCAGTGGTTAAGCTGAGGCAATTTGAACGAAGGTCAATCCCACGCTTTCCACCCCTGGCCAGATTCGAACCACGGACCATAGGATTACACGACCAACGCTCTACCGACTGAGCTGACCGTCACCCCAATACGTAAGTTCTTGTTCGTGTTATTTATGTTCAACTAAATAAACTGTGGCAGCAAGGTATGAACTACTAGTCAGGCCTCCGTTCTGCATACAAGCTACATACATGATCGGCATTTAATACCTTGATGCCACAATTCATCCCGTTTTACTGCTAGTTCTACATGAATGGGTTGAAAAGCACAGGTGCACTGACAGACTCGTGAAAGGATTGCTCTGTGCACTGTCACAAACAAAGACTTCCAAGTGGTTAATACTTACTCGTAGAATTCGAAACATTGAATGTTTTGATGTCACATGTAAACAATATGGAAAACAGAAGAAATTTACAGTGGGAAAATTTTATATAAAAGATGACCCCTTACTAAATCTACATTCTAAATATACCGAAATGTTTAACACAGTATTTTCTTTCAAATGACCACAAAAAACTAAATACATGTCAAAAACCTGACATTTCCAACCCCAACACTTTTGGTCCTTGTATGTTCGTATCTCTAAACAATAGAAACACTCGTAATATTGGGTGTGAGACTCCTTTATCTAAAAGCGTTGTCGCAGCCGTGAACACCAGAAGTTGTTCTTAACTTCAGCGTGTAACTTGGTTACTCGCAACTGGCAATGCCAGCGGTACGAGTCGAGGAGAACGAACGGCTACACTGTAAGTTACATACGCTAGATGTCTTCATGCGCTGATTCGGAGCTTGATAATAAAATCTCTATTAATAGACCTACGAGTATCGTCCAGCTATTTGATTTTTAAACGTTTGTTCATTGTTTGGTAATACTTTTGAGTCATTTTTTGGTTCATTTGCATTGCATTTTGCTGATCCTATAGCCCCTTCCCAATACAAACTACTTGTATTATAGGGTCTCGAATGAGCGCATGAGGGCCTCTAGTGTATGTAACTGGTAGATGCAAATTGATGAAATGAAAACGAAAATCTTCCGTACGAGTAGCTGAAAAGGATTTTCACTTGTCAATTATCGCAAATAAGGAATTTCTGAGTCGAAAAGGACACTAAATTTGCATTTTGCTTATTTAATGGAGTCGTAATTGGACATTTGTTGTCACAAATCATGGTCTACTGTGATAAATTTCACCTCTTTTTGCCTCGTATCTCGGCTACAGATCTGAGCGATAATTAGTGAATATGACTTAAGTAAATTATACTAATTAAATAAACTCCTTTCTTCTAATAAATTACAAGTAAAATATTAAGCAGTAAAGAATGCATACCATATGATATTCATAATGTATTTTCCTTTTGGATCACATAGATTTGATACAAAAACGACTTGTAAACAAAACAACCGTGCACCATTCGTTTGCAATCCCTACGCATCGGGTAAACGGTTGTAAGCAATATTTATATTCCTTAGCTAGCATAAAAAGTCAAAAATTTTCATTGCCATAAAAATAGAATGGCTACCGTGAAAAACATTATTTTATTTTGAACGATTTCCAATATAAGTGATCCATAAGTTAAGATGTACCTAAGCTGCTCCTCAGAACATATCAACTATATGCTATTCGAGACTTTTAAGACATGCTTTTAAGTGTATCACAAAAATCAGATCAAGTTGTATTCTGCTGCGTCTTATAATCCAAGACTCTCTGATTCTTTTGGAATAATAATATATACAAAGCCGTGCAGGCATGATTTTTTTTATAAAACATGCTGTACAAGTCAGAATTACGATATTAAAATATAAATGGAGAAACAAAGCGTAAACAAAGATTTAAAAGAGACATTCCGGAAAGATATTTTAAAGATGTAAAGATTTCCTTTACATTTAACGAGTTATATCACCAATCTCAATTTCCCTTACCGGACATTCTAGTGTCACAAAAAATTATTACAGATTAACATTCTGCTGTAATCTACTGTTAAAGCAATATTTTTTCTTGGGGATATCGCTTAACCATTACTGTAATGTTTCATGCTTTCAAAACTCTTCCAAATATCGTCAGATTGGCTAGTTTTTGAAGTTTTCAGATTGACATTGCCCAAACCGATGGCTTTTCCTAAAATTTGTCTTTGTCGGGTTTCGGACCTATTTATTTGCCAAATAAACTTGTCAGAAACCCGTTAACGTAAATTATTTTCGCACACCGATTTTGGCCATTTCAGTCAGCAGAAAGCATGGAAATCAAAAATTTCGTAAAGTAGATAAAATACATTTTAATATTAATTTGCGAGAAAATACACTGATAGAGCACTGATTCGAATATACAATTATTGTTCACTTATTATTTTTACATTACTATTTACTAATATTGTAAGTGATCTTGAGTTTTCAGCCATATCTTTCTTCATATACTAAAGATGAAAAATATTTTGAAGACCTTCTAAATTTTGATTGCAAAAGATTTCTAAAGCACCATTTGGTACCTGTACAATATTCATTAAATAATACACAGAAAGTCTGCCAAAACATAATTGCCGAAAGATGTTATTGCCTCAGGTTACAAACAATTCCATTCACATTAAGAAATGGTGTCTAAAACACAGAATAATATTTTGTGATTAATTATGTAATTTTGTTTTGCATGCCGAACAAAACAAAAATTCTCAAAGCAACATTGGGTATCTATGCAATATTTATATCGCTATTGTATCTAAGTAATGAACTTGAATAGAAAAGATATCACCTGGTGTGCATTGACAACCCTTGAAATATCATTGTTTCATACTTATCGAAGACGTTGACGAGTCATTACGACCTTTTAAAGTGCGAATATTTTACTGTATATTCCCCAATTTTCTTAGATTTTTCGTGCATTTAGATTGTGTGAAACTTCACACTCAGCCTCAGAAACTTTAATTTTCTCCGCAATAATTCAAACTGCGCTTTTACTTACACAGCAATGGTGGAAAATTTCAATCCGTGATAATATTTTGCATGGGAATTTATTGCAAAGGGACGGATGTTTTTGTAAAGAGAATTTTCGCACAACATCGATACCATGTAGACGCCAAAAGCTCAGCACTAACTGCTTGGCAAAATCGCCATACCACCTTTTCTGTGGTGCTGTTGACCCCGCCCACCCGACCCCCTCCAAATATGGCATCATCCACAACAAAATAATATGTACAGCCCGTGAGCTCCCCCCTCTCTCCTGGATCACTCACATATCACTGGCTGCGTATACACGAAAGAAACACCAGCATACCCAAGACATAAAAACACGATCAAGTACTGTTTGAAAAAGAAATTAATAAAAACCTAGAGAGACGTTTCTTGAAAGGCGGTTCAAATCCAAACCAACTGCACAAAGTTCCCAGAAAAATGTCAACATGATTATGGATCAACAGAAAATTGACTTTTTAACTCGGCGATAAATGATAACGCCAGTACTCAGGAGGCATTGTGCTTCTTAGTAAAATGGCTTTCAAATAAACCCTCTTGAGTGAGTTATCCTGAAGCAGTGGATGATGCTGATTTGGCTAATAGGTCTGCTGAAACAAAAATAAAAACAATCAATGATGTACTTGATCAAACTGATAGTAACTCGAATATTTCAGTCAAAGCAAATAGAAAATTTTGACATTTTGGTAATGTGGAAGAATTGCAAAATATTATTTTAGCATTTCCTTCTAAATCTTGCGAACTGGACCCTATTCCCACACTTCTATTAAAACAGTGCACTGAAGAACTGCTGCCATTAATATCTCTCATTAGCAACATACTATTATGCCTTGGTTATATACCTCAGTAATGTAATTGTTATCCTCAAGTCCAAGAAATCAAAAATTGATGAACCAAAAAAATTATAACCGTTTCCATTTTGCCGTTTCCAACGAAGATCACCGGGAGTATCGTCATTGACAGGTTAATCACTTACTGCTCTCTCAGCGATAGAGACAAATAATATTAGTCTGCATATCACAGTTTCAAAACTCAGTTGCTCAGATTTTTTACTTTAACCATAACCGAGAAGGTCAAGATCACCAAGCACCCCTTACATATCGTCCTTTAGTCCCAAATGGTCGAAAAGAAACTGAAAATCGCTCTATTTCTAGCCGTTTCGAGATAATGGTCAACATTCGGTTTTTTTCTTTGACCATGCCCGAGGAGGTCAAGGTCCCCGAGATACCTCTTACATATGGTCTTTTAGACCCAAAGGGTCGAAAATAAGCTCAAAATGGCTCCATCTCTAACCATTTACGAGATAATGATCAACATCCGGTTTTTTACTTTGACCATGTCCGAGGAGGTCAAGGTCACCGAGGTTCCTCTACCACATCGAGTTTTAGGCCCAAAGGGTCGAAAATAAGCTCAAAATCGCACTATCTCTAACCGTTTTCGAGACAGTGGCCCATTTCAGGTTTTTGACATTGACCATGACCGAGGATGTCAGTCGTTCTCTAAGGTTATGGTTAAAAAATGTGGCTTTCATGGCGTATAATCACTCTCTACCAGTGAGTCAAATTTCATCACTCTTTACTTGGGAAAAACCTAAACGCTGCAGCCAACTTGAACTTGCACACGCATGCTGTGATGGCTTTCATTGAGAGTTGGGCGAGCAATACACCGAGGCTGATATCATGCCAATTTAAACTACTGCTCTCATCTTCTTGCTGTCTGTTTCGCAAATTTGTTTTGTCGTTTTTTAATTAAAAAATTAAGCGAATTTTAAAAAATACAGGAGGATCAACTGGACATACTGACGTTTATCATATCCAAATTTCAACTTTCTAGCCCTAATGGCCTCGACTAGTTAAACGGACAAACTAAAAAAATAAAAAAAATGCCATAACTGCGGCTAAAATTTTCATACAAATTCAACACACTAGGGGGTTTTGGCAAATCCCCAAGTGTAATGACGTTATTGGAAGCAAAGACCCTTAAATAAGTAAATACAAGCTCTTTGTTGGAACTCCTTTCCACCTTTGAAACTTTTCACAATAATAGGCTTTTCGATCGCCTTGAATCAGAATTACGGAATTTCTAATGCAGTCTTTTCCTGGCTTGAGTCACATTTTCAGGATCGTTTTCAAGCAGTTAAAATATATAAGTCCAAATCTAAAGCCTAAATAGTTTAACAAAAGGTTTGTCTCAAGGGCCTTCCACATACGCTGTTCCTCTTGGTTTTCTAATAGCCTTTCATTTTCATACATTTGACGATGATAACAGCTGAAATGCCTTGAATTAAACGGTGAAAAAAAAACGAAGCTATGATCGTGTTAAAAAGCAAACGATTGTCAAAAATGGAATGCAACGGCATTTGTACCGGCCAACATGAAATACATACCAGTAAATGCCTTCGTTACCCAGAGTATGACTCGATTCTGAACTCAAAATATGTGCTCACGTCCAATATGTAATTCTTGTTTGCAATGCTAATGTGGGGAACCGCAGTCTATTATCAAATATTTAATGCAATTTCACTGGTTACCATTTCACTTTACAAAGTAGCTGTGATTACATTTAATATTTTCTTACAAAACAGCCTATATTTCTCAGTGGCATTTTAGTTTTACATCAACCCAGGAGGTCTGTAGACTCTGCTCCACACTACTTTTGAGGTCCCTTCTACGAAACCCTGTTGTGCTTGTGCTATGTCATCGGCTGTAGCAGCACAGAAAGAATGGAATTCGCTCCCTGATAACATTGAATCCTCCTCTGTCGTGAAAACTTTAAAAAATAAATTAAAAAAAAAACTAATCTTTTTAAGAAAGCATATCAATTACCTTAATGTATTCGTGCTATATATTCTTTACTGTGTTTATGTATAGACAGCATTCGATTATTAATCGCATTTTATTAAGCAGTGAAACAGTGTTACAAATATATGTTAATATTGCTATAAGTGCTTTGAGCAAGTTAGTTGAATAAGCGCTGAAAAAGTGGTACTATAATAATAAAAAAATAATGATAATAATAATATTAATAAGAATGTGTATTGGTACTTTTCACCAAAGATGTTACGTTTCTTTGCACGTTTGTCGGTGTCGTCTGTGGTTACCCGTGCCAAATTTCAGTATGCCTAAAACATACCGCAAAGTGCCGAATTGATTAAAAAACGGTATGTTTGCCGTCTTTGTAGCAGCATTGCAGGTATCACATCATTATGTGACAAGATCGCCACCTTATATTTATTTTATTTTTATGTAATTGGGAACCAGCCTAGTGCTTGTTCAGGAAAATCAAGAAATGGCTGGTTGATTTTTTGGCCACAGTTACAGCGGGTTAGTTTATGTTTCCGGTGAGAAACGTGACTTGCAATTTTAATTGCCAGGATTTAGAGAAATAAGGCAGACCTACAAGCTGATTTAATTGTACAAGGATGTAACCTGAGTTGATGAATTAAATGGACTATTCAAGTTTAGTCTCCATCTTGTTATTGATTTCAAATTCACAGCGTAGCTGTGCCCGCCAATTCACGCCACTTCGCCAGTACCTAACCGCTCGGCGTACTGCGCTACATTTTTCCATCCACTTGCGCCAGGACCGTCTGGAGATGATATTCCATTCGTGCTAATGTGCCATACTGGCACAAAGCACACCGGACTTCATCAAGATAGGTAGAGTACCGTAATCTCGTGAGTACGGTGTGAGAACTAGACCGTATTTCGCTACACGTAGCGAAATAGTACCCACTTGCAAGGGCAGAGACACAACATATTTGGTCAAAGACACATTTTTCAGTGTTGCAACATAATTGTCAGCTTCCGGATTATTATCTTGAACGAGGCCATCGAAGTGAATATAATGTAACCTCATTTGGGCACAAAAAAATCAAATTCAGTTTTCCATCGTTTTTGAGATACTGGTCAACTTGCAGTTTTTGACCTTGACCATGATGGAGGAGGTCAAGATCACCGAGGTACCTCTTATGTAACGTTGTTTAGGCCCAAAAGATCGAAAATGAGCTCAAAATCGCTCTATCTCTAACCGTTTCCGAGATAATAGTCAACTTCCGGTTTTTGACCTTGACCGTGACCCAGAAGGTCAAGGTCACCGAGGTACCTCTTATGTAACGTTGTTTACGCCCAAAGGGTCGAAAATGAGCTCAAAATCGCTCTATCTCTAACCGTTTTCGAGATAATAGTCAACTTTCGGTTTTTGACCTTGACCGTGACCCAGAAGGTCAAGGTCACCTAGGTACCTCTTATGTAACGTTGTTTAGGCCCAAAGGGTCGAAAATGAGCTCAAAATCGCTCTATCTCTAACCGTTTTCGAGATAATAGTCAACTTCCGGTTTTTTACCTTGACCGTGACCCAGAAGGTCAAGGTCACCTAGGTACCTCTTATGTAACGTTGTTTAGGCTCAAAGGGTCGAAAATGAGCTCAAAATCGCTCTATCTCTAACCGTTTCCGAGATAATAGTCAACTTCCGGTTTTTGACCTTGACCGTGACCCAGAAGGTCAAGGTCACCGAGGTACCTCTTATGTAACGTTGTTTAGGCCCAAAGGGTCGAAAATGAGCTCAAAATCGCTCTATCTCTAACCGTTTTCGAGATAATAGTCAACTTCCGGTTTTTGACCTTGACCGTGACCCAGAAGGTCAAGGTCACCGAGGTACCTCTTATGTAACGTTGTTTACGCCCAAAGGGTCGAAAATGAGCTCAAAATCGCTCTATCTCTAACCGTTTTCGAGATAATAGTCAACTTCCGGTTTTTGACCTTGACCGTGACCCGGAAGGTCAAGATCACCGAGGTACCTCTTATGTAACGTTGTTTAGGCCCAAAGGGTCGAAAATGAGCTCAAAATCGCTCTATCTCTAACCGTTTTCGAGATAATAGTCAACTTCCGGTTTTTGACCTTGACCGTGGCCCAGAAGGTCAAGGTCACCGAGGTACCTCTTATGTAACGTTGTTTAGGCCCAAAGGGTCGAAAATGAGCTCAAAATCGCTCTATCTCTAACCGTTTTCGAGATAATAGTCAACTTCCGGTTTTTTACCTTGACCGTGACCCAGAAGGTCAAAGTCACCGAGGTACCTCTTATGTAACGTTGTTTAGGCCCAAAGGGTCGAAAATGAGCTCAAAATCGCTCTATCTCTAACCGTTTTCGAGATAATAGTCAACTTCCGGTTTTTGACCTTGACCGTGACCCGGAAGGTCAAGGTCACCGAGGTACCTCTTATGTAACGTTGTTTAGGCCCAAAGGGTCGAAAATGAGCTCAAAATCGCTCTATCTCTAACCGTTTTCGAGATAATAGTCAACTTCCGGTTTTTGACCTTGACCGTGGCCCAGAAGGTCAAGGTCACCGAGGTACCTCTTATGTAACGTTGTTTAGGCCCAAAGGGTCGAAAATGAGCTCAAAATCTCTCTATCTCTAACCGTTTTCGAGATAATAGTCAACTTCCGGTTTTTGACCTTGACCGTGACCCAGAAGCTCAAGGTCACCGAGGTACCTCTTATGTAACGTTGTTTAGGCCCAAAGGGTCGAAAATGAGCTCAAAATCGCTCTATCTCTCACCGTTTTCGAGATGAGTCGGCCTGTCGTTAAGGACGCGTGAAATCACGTGACCTTTGACCTTGGTCCTCAAGGTCAAGGTTAGTGATGAAAGTTTACCCTTTACTGGGTACGTTTTATGCATTCACAGTGGGATTTGAGCACCTTTATGGCTACTTTTCGTGATTAATACGTGTTTTCAAAAATATTTTGACCTCAATTTGACCTTGACCTCTGAGGTGCAAGGTCAAAAAATTTTACGGATTTGACGACAACTCATTACCCTCTATGCCTCTGCCACATGCCGTCTTTTTACGACAAACCCTGTAGGAGGAGTTTTCTGGAAACCACTTTGAGGTCAGAAAAACTTTGACCTCAATTTGACCTTGACCTTCAAGGTCAAGGTCAAAAATTTTTGCGGATTTGACGACATCTCGTCACTCTCTATCAATGTGCCAAATTTCATCGTCCTACGTCAAATAGCGTAGGAGGAGTTTTCTGGAAACCTCCTTGACGGAAAAAAAAAGAGAAAAAAAAGGAAAAAAAAGGGCAGAAATTTCGAGAAAAACTACAAACTTATTCCCATTTGCAAACGAAGTTTGCAAGTGGGAATTATACCGAATTCGAATCGATGTGGTACCATACTGCAAAACCGGTGGTATTGAATCGGTATGCCACAGCGATTTGGAATGTACAGCAAAGGGACCAACAGACCGGTATGTAATCAGCATTTGGAACCATACCGCAATGGGATCGGCAGTATTACATCGGCATACCGGTCGTGCAGTATACCGGATATAACCGATTTAGATACTAACTGCAAAATACACATATCCAGTAACAACGAATGATGAAATCCTAAAGTGATTAGTGCTTACCAACACCATCATTTTTTTCACCAGAACTGATTGCTAACATGCTTTTATTATTCATTTGCAACTAGAAAATCTACTATCCAGTTTATTTATTTTTTTTTAATTCTAAATATACATTCATCTTGGCTGAATAAACAAAATTCAAATTCACATAACGACACTCCCCCCCCCCCCCCCACTTATTTTTGAAATTCATGGAAATATCAAGTTTTCAGAATAATACCTTAACATTTACATTCCACGCCGAAAAAAGCAAAGAATTCAAAATTCAAGTAACTTAAAGAGTATATCTTCTTTTCTGTGTCCACGTACTAATAACTCCAAACAACTAGATTGTGTTTATTTGATGTGTTTGCTTCTGCCTCATCCTGTTTAAACAAAATATTTTCTGGTGGCCAGTAGTCCGGCGGCCACTTGTCCGGTTGCAAGTTGATATGGTAACCGCTCTCACGTGCGTTAATAACAATCATCTGCGGTAGACCTGCAAAAAATCGGTACAAATGCAGTATTTATTTATATATGCTCTTAAATGACCTATGTTCCCGGCATATAATCGGTACCAGTTTTTGTAAAGTTCACCATCGGTACCTCTGCTGTTAAATCTAGTACTTTTGAAGTTAGTGTGTAAAAATGTAATGGAGATTCGGTCTTTTGCAGTCCTATACAGTCCTCTCTGAAACACACTGCACAAGTCATGCGGAACGCTGCGTGTTGTTGCGGTTCATTTCCGGTCATTTTATTCATTTTCGGTTCAGCAAGGATACATATGTAACATATTTTGCAGCATATCTTTTTTGACCAGATTTTGCTACGGGCAACGTTCTTTTAAATGTAATTTACTCTCTCTCTCTCTCTCTCTCTCTCTCTCTCTCTCTCTCTCTCTCTCTCTCTCTCTCTCTCTCTCTCTCTCTCTCTCTCTCTCTCTCTCTTGATAATTATGCACTGTAATAGGGGATGTTGGTATAAAAATATATGCGGTTATTTTATTCTTCTAATTTTTTGCACATTTCGTTCTTTTCTATAGTGAAAAAGAATGAGGCTCTGTTTCTTAGCAATCTGTTTGGTTTACATTATGTGTACTGTGATTTACATTTTTCCCAAGAGCTAGGTAAATATTTATAGTTGCGACAAAAGGGCGTGGAATAAACAATGTAATGTTCATATAGAAGAGTACAGCAAATTCAGTCTTGCTGAAACATCCTTCCTCAACTGATATTCACAATACTCTGAGATGAATCTTATCTGCATAGTAATTGTTAACGGATACCTTATCAACGCATCCTGATAAGTCCAGAACAAAACTAGACCCTTTTCGCGACCGGGTAGCGAAAATTACACTTGGTACCACAAAAATTTCGATTCTGAACACTTAAAAGTTCAGAATTCAGTTACCAGTTGCATCAAACCTAAACCAACACAGCTTTTGACGTTATATCAGGGTAAATATTGTGAGAAAACGTCGAATTGAGTTTCCGTCATAATCGGGTGCAGAATATTTGACCAACCGAAATTTGACCAACTGCATTTTGACCAACCTCTTAATGAAAAAACGGACATTTGACCAACTTCATAATTTATTGTTTTTCGTACCACTTATCAGTAAAACATTACCAATCACAAATGTTCCGACAATAGCAACATTTAAACAGTTATAACACTGGAGGTAAACGTACTGTCCAAAACTACCGGGATGGTAGTAATCTCATATGCTCTCAAAAACTTCACATAAAACACCTACCTGAGATGACACTAAAGCTTCCACGAGGTCTGGGTTTGTTTGTATAACGCCTTGTATAACGCCGGATTACGGAGATTAACTGAGTACGTGGAACTCAGCCTTATGACGCTCAATAACAGAGAGGGGATCAGCACAACATATCTTTGATGCAAATGAGCACTTCTTTGAAATTATTTTTTCTTACGAAACCGCAAACTCCTAGATTTATAAGGTTATGTATGTCTAAAACTGAAAGTTGGTCAAATGTCAGTTTTTCCATTAAGCGGTTGTTCGAATTGCAGTTGGTCAAATTTCTGTTGGTCAAATTGCGGTTGGTCAAATTGTGGTTGGTCAAATTGTATGTACCCGGTCATAATCGGGCCAAAAAGCAACATTCAGACTGGTTGTAATTTGGTTTTGATTGGTTGCACTATAGATCATCGTCTTCAACACAACTCGGAATAGACGTTGGACAAGCAACGATATACAGACGTTGATTTTGCCTGCAAAAAAAGCACTTTCTTAATATGAAATCTGGTTGTAATAGCATAGATTAACGCCTACTCATCGTCTTTGAACAGTCATTGAATATATACTGAAGGATAAAAGAAAGTTCGCACATAAAACCCAAAATACCTCCAAAACTAATGAGTACTTTAAAAAAAAATAGAACCAGATTGTAATCTCAAGTTGCAACCATCGTTATTTTTTCATGCGGGTGTGGTTATTTACTAAGAGTTTGTAGGCATTCAAACATGGCACCATATTAATTCACATAAGTCAGTACGAGCTCAATGCTGAAAAATTATGAAATTCCACACGTGGTCATCCAATATAACCGCATATGTAAACGCAGTAAATCGATGAAAACAACGGAGAAATGAGATGCCGCGAATACCGCAAAACTGTCTCGACCAGGCTATTGGCATGCTTGAAGCTAGTGTTTCTGCTCAGTTCGTTGCCAGACGTTTCGGGTGCAGTAAAAGAGCCGTAGAAAACTCCGAAGACGGTATCGGAACACTGGATCAACCAAAGACCGACCACGTAGTGGCAGACCGCGTGTGACCACACCTAACCAGGATCGCCGGATCCGCATGGTCCACCTCCGGGATCGCTTCAGACCAGCCACAATAACAGCAACGGAGATCTCTGGACGGTAGAATAACCGCATAAGCTCGAAAACCGTTATACGGCGCCTACGCGAACATTGGATCCGCAGTCGGGCCCACATCGGAGTGGTGCTAAATCGCGAGAGACGGCGAAATCGAGTGCGCTGGGCCAACAACAACAACCATAGAGCATGGAGACATAACAAATGGCGGCGTATGATGTTTTCAGAAGTGTAGCGATACAAAATTTTCCGCGCAGATGGACGTCAACGCGTATACGGACGACCCGGAGAACGCTACGCGCCATATTGCATAAAACAAGTTAACCGGCACGGTGGTGGCTCAGTCATTGTTTGGGGCGCAATGTGCTTCGGATGGAAGTTCCAACTGCTCATTATTGATGGAAATTTGACCGTGAACCGTTATATGGATACTGTTTTGAGAAACCAAGTGGTTCCGTTTGTGCAGTAACGTCAGAACACCATTTTTATTAAGGACAATGCCCGCCCACACGTTGCCCGCCTGTGTAGAGATTATTAAGCGGCTAATGTTCATGTGCTCCAATGGCCGGCATACAGTCCGGATATGAATCCCATAGAACATCTATATGGGATCATCTGCATCGCCAAGTTCGAGCCCGTAACCCACCGCCTCGAAATCTCGCGGAATTGAGACAAGCATTGATTGAGGAGTGGCACAGATATCCTAAATATGAAATTAACAGGTTGATAACTTCAATGCATAGTCGTATCCAGGCCTTACTGCGTTCCAATGGATACCACACGCGGTATTAGTGGCGGTCATAAACATTATAAATCGAAAAAAAAACTCAAAACGGCATTTACACTGACTTTTCACTAAAATTTCTTCAGAAGTTATATTTTTCGATTATATTGTGGCACTATCTGAGAGGTATCTTTGGTACAAATTGGGAGCCAATTGAGCAATTAAGTGACTAACAATAAAATTTTTTATTATATGCGAACTTTCTTTTGTCCTTCAGTATATTTTTGATAAAAAAAAACACACTTAAGAGGTGACATTGATTTTCGTTGCCGAAAACCTAAATCTCTGACGCAACGTTGAATATATTTCGGAAAATCGACGATTTATTTTGACGTCGCAAAAATGTCGACGTTGCAAAAATGTCCGCGTCACAAAAAAATGTTTTAACGCTCACAGGAAATTTAGGCCTCGTACTGATTAGAACTAGTTACTCTGAAATCAAGGCATAAAGTATGTGATTTTCAGAAGCAAGTCAGTTTTAACCGTCTATTTTTGAAATATATTTGTGAAATTTGACTTCATGCGTGTCCTGTGGCACAAAGGAATATAGATCACTCTCCCGACATCTAAATAAGTCGGTAGGTAGACGTTGGGTAGTTGATGGGGGGACCCCTACCCCCCCTCCCCCCCCCCCCACACACACGTTATTTAGGCAACTGGCGAAAAGGACCACCTCGGTGAAAAATTTACCTGCAAATTCGGCCCCCAAGAAAAAATGAAATCAGGAAAAAATGACCTGATGGTCAACCGCTGTTTTTTTTTCATTTCGCTGGTGGCCATGTGGCAGGCGATATGATTCTTTTTATTTATTTATTTTAACGAGTTAAGGAAACCGAAAAAAATATAAAAATGTGAAAACCACTTAATAGCAAGTGTGGAGATGAGCATCTTCAAAACGTGGGAGATAAGTATCCCAGCTAACCGAGAGATTTGCCGTTCAGCCTTACGGCAAAAATACAACACATTTTAGATATTTGCTCACTCTTTGCTCACTCTTTTGCTCACTCTTTGCTGGTAATGGAGAGATCAATAGGTTGCTTGTACTGTTAACTATATGCACAGCGTGCACCTGTCTTGAAATGAGCTGCAGTGGCAAAATTTAAACGCCCATTTTTGCATATAAAATGTTAATAAATTTCTATAAAAAAAATTGAGGTGGACCAACTAGACATGCTACGGTATGCCTCTGCCACATTTGATTGTCCTAGTCCTAACCGTCTCAGAGGACTTCGCGTGACAAGGTTATGGCGAAAAAAAAAGGAATCGTACGGAATTCAACAAACCGAATCATACGAATTCAACAAACTATGGGGATTGAAAATCCTCAAGTGTAAATATGTCTGGGGCCAAAGAGCGTTCCGCATAACTTCGTTCATTGTGTTTACTGATACCACTGTTGAACAGGATGGCGCATAGAACCTCCACTGCAATAAGCCTTAACAATAAGTGTTCACAATTAATTACTAAATAAGCATTAAAGTCCAAAAAAGTAAGAACAACGGCTAACAATATTTAACGTTTCATTACTAAACAGGCTCGGAACAACAATCAGTTGGCGTTCTATCGATTCAAGCTATTTTTTTTTCATTTATTTTTTTTTTACACAAAACGTGAACTCTTGGCGGCGGATATTTAAGATGGCTAATCAGTCAGGTATTAAAATCGTGCTCGGTGCAGTGTATTTTAGAGTTGCTGTACTTTCGCTTGTTGCTGGGCAATCTCTTGCTTCAATTGATAAACCAAACAGAATTTTAAATATTGCCCATCGAGGAAGTTCTGGTATGTTTCCGGAACATACCATCCCGGCTTATGAGCGTGCAATAGCCGATGGGGCGAACTACATCGAGTGCGACATTTCCATCACAAAAGACTTGCAGCTTGTTTGCAGGCATGAGAGCCTGCTCAACTACACCACGGATATAAAAGACAGACCTGAATTTAGAGACAAGTTTGCAACGTACACTGTCAATGGCGTAGAACTTTCTGGTTGGTTTACTGTTGACTTCACTCTAGCTGAGTTGAAACAACTCAAAACAATACAACGTTTTGACTTCCGGGATTCTAAGTATGATGGACAATACACTATTGCAAGTTTTGATGAATTTGTACGTGTTGCAAAACAAGGGAAAGTAGGAATATACCCAGAGGTGAAAGCAGCATCATGGGTGAATAGTTTGAATCTGTTACCAAACGGTACGCGTTTTGAGGACGTTGTCATGCGGCAGTTGTTTAAGCACGGTTATCAATATCAGACAAATTATTGCTTACTTCAGTCTTTCGAGGAAGATACACTTCTTTATATTAAAACACATTATTCAAGTGATTTTAGGTTGGTAATGTTATTCAAAACAAACCAAACAGAGAACGATATTCAGCGCTACGCATCGAACGGTTTTTATGGTGTGGGTTGTCGAAAAGACCTCGTAACACGATATTCTCCAACGGACAGTCAAGGTAAAGTGAGAATCGTAAAAACAACGGATTTAATACAACAATGCCAGTCTTATGGATTGAAAGTACATTCCTTCACTTTTAGAAACGACGACAAATTTTTAGCTTGGGATTATGAGCAAGACCCTCATAAAGAGTTCAATTATTTTTCGGAATTAGGAATTGATGGTATGTTCACTGATTTTCCGTCGTCGTTGGCCATGTACCTTCAACACAAACAGTGTCTTAAATCAGCTGTGGAAACGAATACACCTAGTTTTATAGTGTTTTACATGATCATGTTGCTTTGGTTTGCTACTTTATGTGATAATTTTGTCACGTGTTCCACTTCAGAGTCCTTTTATATTTAACACGCAAAATCCGGTGACAATAAAAGCAATTCTGATACTAAGTCGAATTCCACCGAGAAATCACAAACAAAAATTATGTCTTACACTGTCATAGAGGTACCCATTACCTGACGTCTTTTAGGCCCCAAAGGATCGACGATCAGCTCGAAACCTCTAAACGTTTCCAATATAATGGTCATCTTCCGGTTTTTACCTTGACCATGACCAAGAAGGTCAAGGTCTCAGAAGTACCTCTTATTTATAATCTTTTAGACCCAAAGGATCACACTGAGCTAACGGTTTTCGAGGTATAAAATCACTTGACCTTTGACTTTGACCCTCAAGGTCAAGATTCAGATCGTGAGGTTCCGCCTTACTTGAACCGATGTGTATTCAAACTGGGATTTGAACCCAATTTCTAGCCATTTTTTCACGATAAATATGGGTTTTTATATATATTTTGACCTCATTTTTTACCTATATTTTTGCTTCGGCATCTGCGACAGCCGATGACACTCAACGATATCGAAAGACTGTTTTAAAGCTAAATAGTGGGCGTGATTTTACTCTGTGCTCTTTTCGGTGGGTTAAACAGCCATGATATAAAAATGAAAATTTTAAAAACTTTTTGGCTCTGTTCATTGATTGGAGCAATTGAAAAGAATGTTTAAGAAAAATGTCAGACTTTCCACTTCCGGCCGAAATGTCTCTGGCCAAAATGTCGCTGGTCCAAATGTTTCTGGCACAAATGTCTGGATATTAAATGTCTGGGGGTGGGGGTACGCCAAGATATATGACGCCCGTGGTGGCAGATGTGTATAGTTTCACAAAAAAAGGCAGCTTACAGTGACGCCTTCGTAGTGACCACTTTGCTCACGCCACCGCTGTTCACATGTGCCCGTTCGTGTGTAAAATTTGATTAAAGACTATTGCCCTTACAGTTTTCAGTAGAGCGCAATAAAATTTTGTGTCTTTATGGTCTACTCAGGTGAACGTGTGTGTGTGTGTGTTTGTTTGTTTTTGAGGGAGGGGCATGCAAATATTTCATTTGGGCGATTCGACTATTCTCCTCAGCGAAAGAAAACCTCGTTTGCTAAAAACATGTTTCCTACAAATTCTTGAATTTGGCATGAGGATGGTTAAGGTTAGGGGGAAATACGTTTTCAGTTTTTTTTTCGAATATTTGGTCATGCAGCTGTCATGGTGACATTACTTTTAGCAGAGTTCTATATTTCTAAGCTTTCAGGATAATAATTTTACCATGTACTTTTAGCAAAGTTCTATATTTCTAAGCTTTCAGAATAATAATTTTGTGCTCCCAGGTGTAAATTTCGCTCGTTAGCGAAATTGGTCTAGTTCTTACAATAGTTTAAGCCCACTTCGTACTGTCACCTGATGTAGCTTTGCTGTTAGCAACATGCAAATGGGTGTTGTTTTGATATAGCACAAATTCTGCATCCCAACTAAGTGATGAAAACTTATATGCGGCAATTATGCTGATGTACACAAAACGTCACTGATTAATTTACATTTGGGCGCAACATCAATCGAAATTGGAAGAATACGGATACCTTTATTTAGATTAAAATATTTTACATATGTTTGATACTCAATGTCCACTCTCCTAGAATACTTTCTTGTTTATCCTTGTATGTGGTTGTTCCCTCTCCGTTTTCAGATTTAAATCTGTAAGAGTCCAACACAAAAATTTTACAGGTTTAGAATATAAATCATTTATGCAGTTACTCACTTCTTTCTTGTCTAAGTAAACATTTGACGTTGGCACAACTTTGGATAGATGCCGCATCTGACTTTGGGTCAGCGTCGAGTTTTTGTTGATTATGAAAGTGAAACAACGCTCATCTGCTGACGTTGGATAGACGTCCAGTGACACAGGTTTAATCAGCGTTGTGAATACATCGCAAATGGAAGTCAAGCAACGTCTATCTTCCGACGTTGTATATACGTCGGTAGATAGACGTCTAAGAGTCACTTTGATTAGACGTCAGGAAATTAAAAAAACGAAGCACCATCTAGACAGTGAGAAACATCAGGTGTCGTGGTCGCCCCTCAGTGACGTTGATTAGACGTTGATCTATCCTAACGACCAATCACAACCAACTACGACCAGATTTAGCGTTGGGGTTTGGTCGGGTCCATGTCGGAACCTAAAATCCACGTCGGACTGTTTACCGGGGCAACAAAAAAGCAGAGGACGAAACATAGCCCAGGGTCCTGTTAACAATAAACCTTGTGAAAATAAACGGGAAAACTACACGGTTCCTAACGTTAATTTATATTCTTTGAAAGAGTGAAAAATATGGCATGGCGCCAGGATACACAGAAAAATAAGAAAATTGAAAAAGGTGTTTTATTGACTGAATAACGTTTTACAAATATGCTATGCAAAATAGATCAAATCAGTATTATAGTGTGTGAGCACACACTTATAGTCAACGTTAACTTCAATAAATGTATTCAAGTAAATGTTTCTGTACGTAATAAAAAAAAACTTCATGCAAAACAGTGTTTTATTATGGTCGTCGGTTAAATAATAAAAAAAAGTGCACCAATGGATAAAGCATTGCGAATGTGTGCATATTATACATATACGGTAGTTTTCTCACTTATTTGCGTATATTAAAAAGTGACCAGATTATCAGGAACATAATGCCAGCTCCCGAGACGATTGTAGTTCTCAAAATGAAATGTTATACATGTCTGAGTCCATTGACCAAGCCCTCACCCTGACATACCAGGCATCAAAGGAAAGGAGCAACAAAAGCAGCTTCCAGCATTACAGTCCTGCAAAAACATCCCTGGAAGTTGGCCTGGCAACCTTGATAAGTTTTCTATTTGAAAGAGGTTTGCCGTAGTTAGTACACCAGTCCTTTGGTCTGTTGATTTCGCTTTTGATTTTCATTTCTTCAATAATTTTCTTCAGCGAAATGATCTTTCGTGCTGTTTGATCATTTGAAGTACGGAGTGGCCGTCGAACCGAAGTTGCTTCCAGATCCAGGATAAGGCTTTCTCTTCCCCGCGCGTAGATCTGAGTGCCAGTCTTAAAAGTGTTCGTTTTATTACCGTCCGATACTACATCAAATCCAATATGGTTATAGTGTCCTAAAGGATCACAGGGAAAGTTAGCACACCTCTCACCCCAAGCACCAAACCGACATTTTGGTTTCTGCTTTTCAACCGGTGGTTTCCAACGTACTTGATTTGGGTTAGCACTGGTTTTTATTCCTGGAAGGGAGCTCGCACTTCTCGTTAACGTTGGTGGTGGTGCTGATTTAGAACGCACATCGAAGCGAGTGATTTGCGATGAAAGCGTTCGGGCAGAGTCGTCGTTTCCGGCTTCAAGAAGCGATTCCATGGTGGCATTGTCTTCGTTGGTCACGACCTGCTCGCGCATTTGGCGTTCCAGTAGTTTTATCTGCTGATTAATTGACTCCACAGCTTTGCGTGATCCTGAATTTATCTGCGATAGTCGACGTATCAACAAGCGGCGTTCAGCCTTATTTTTTTCTCTAATTTGAACTTGTTGACAGCGAAGTTTATGTTTAAGTCTCTTTTCTCTTGGCGATTCCATCTTCTGCTAACAATTCCGCAATAACTTTTAAATCTATGAATTAACACATCGCCAATTCAGCACATCACATTACTGGAAATGGCGAGATTATCAAATTATGAGCTAAAATGTTGTTTAACTAAGTATGTGTCTATAGCAAATTTAATTAGTCTTTTTTTTTCAAGTTCTTTACTTTAAGCTCACTTTTTCATGATACTGATTTGTGTTTTAAGTCAATCATATGTTATCCGTTTCTAATCTAGAATTCATAAGCAAAGCACTAATTTCTGGCAATATTTTCCGCCGTAATATGATATAAGAAGATTTGATATACCCGTTAATCACTGCCAGTGTTCGTATTTATGTCCGAGGACACAGCATAATGGAGTCAAATGGTTTCCACAGGTGCACATCGTGATTAGCACAGAATATCCTACTGATTATACTGGCACTTCTTTACGTCCCTGATTTATTCACACAAGTATTTACATGTTGTATCACACACCGTAAAAAAAACATAAAAAACAATAGCCACTGAAAGAGTATAAAACGTGTTTGTTATTATCAGATTTACGTAACTGTTCACTAAGAGGAAATTAATGGATCACAGCGAATAAAAACGTCTGATTCTGAAACGATTTACGGCAAATCGCATTAGGAGGTATATGAGATGAGGAGCAAGTGCTTTATGCGTATCAATTGATACTCTTTTTATTCCATTATTTGCAAGGTTTTGTGGTCGTTTATGCTACCCATGTAAACGATAAAATACAGTTTCACATTTCAGATCAGGCTTATTATCCATAAAAGTTAATAACAAAATTATTATGGAATAGATTATTGCATAAAATTTGTCATAATATGATGGCACTTTACAACATGTATGGTAAAAAAGATCAAATATTGGCTGTAAATCAAGTGTGTCTGCTCTTGTAAAAGCTTGTGATAAATTCACATGAGCTTTGATTTTAGTGGGAATTTCATTAAGCCTTGTAAATCTAATCTCTTGGTCGCTTCAAACGCACTGTAATTTTTATTCACGGGTGTTTATTTGGTATAAAACAAACTGCCCTGCACTTAAAAAGCTCTTGCAAATCCCTCACAGTCAATGCAGTCTTGTTATAAATGAATGTGAAAGGACTCCGTCTCTGCCTATTTACTTTACTTTTAAATAGCTTATAGAAATATGAACTTCTCACTATCTTGCTTCAGGCGTCTAACTTGCATTTATCAATAGCTGTCTTTTATTACAATAAATATTTTCAGACGACATCATGACACACGAACGGTTTCTCATCTCAGTTTATTTAAACATGCTCAATAGGAGTATGGGTATTTATACCCAAACTTATTTCAAGAAAGAGTCTTCCAAAAGGCCTCCGGGGGACACTTAGTATCCTATGTTACCATGGTGTCCAAAAAACGCGGAGAAAGGGGATCCGCGTCACACTCGGTCCGCGGGGAGTACCAATTTGAGTTAAAGGAGAAGGGGATAATTTTTATTAAGTACTCCCCGTTCCCCACAAAAGAGGGGTTCTTTCTAAACTGCACTCTACGTTTGCTTAAAAATGGGGACACTATTTCCAACTTAGCACTCTGTGTTTAGGGATTACAGTGAAACTCGGAAAACCGGACAGTGGTGGGACTGGCAATATATGTCCGGTATTTCGAGTTGTCCGGATTTTCGAGTATTTGTATATACTTTTAACTTAAAATCAGAAATTCCCAATTGCTTTGCAAAATCCAAGGCTTTTGCTTGCAAAATGGGGCCTGAAACCGGTAGGTTTTAATCACGAACTCTTAGAAACCAAGCATGCACTGCTGAATTTAATTGTTCCGCGTTTGATCTGTAGCAACGTCTTTTCATTTTTTAGTTTTCACTTTCGTCGTATTCTTTAAGCAACTCCTCTTTTTTCTAAGAATATCTAATACAGTGCTTTTTCCCAATCCAAACTCTTCAGCTAATGACCTTATAGTTTTTCATTTGCTCGCATTAATCAGCCTAATTTTTTCACCAATATTAAGTCCCTTCCGTTTTCTTTTTGTCCCCATTTTTATGTTCTACAATTATCTTTTGCGAACATCTTCTGCGACCTAACCTTATATACTGAGGTTGTGACACTGGAGCATCAAGAGATTAAGCAGATGCCGAGTCGTCCCCACCAACTCCTAGTGCAGTATCCAGTGGCAAAAAGATTGTAGCGGGCAAAGAATTAGCAGGAGCATCAAGAGACAAAGTTAATGCCGATTCGCCTCCCCCCCCCCCCCCCCCAAAGTGCGGTACTCAGTGGCTTAAGGATTATTTCTTGACACTTTTGACAATAGTGATGGTAAATACAGAGGCACATTTAGCAATATGCCAGACTGCATATTATACAATATATAAACATTCTGGGTTCCTAAGATAAATAATGACCCCTTTTTTGGATGATCCGGTATTTTGAATATTTTTATAAATGTTGTCCGGTATTCGGAATTCCAAGGTGTCCGGTTTTCCAAGGTTTCGTTAGTACACAAGTCTATGGAAATTTAAACGGGACTGAAAAAGCTGTCCGATTTAGTAAGATGTCCGACAACTGTTTTAGAATATAAATAGAATATAAATAGAATATAAATAGTTCGGAAACGTGAACAAAAACAAAGAAAATTAATCCTATGGGATTTCAATACTAATGGAGAAAATTGATCTTTCGTAGTGTGAAACGCACAGTATAAACTAATAGAAATAATGATAACAGAGTATAATTCTGATGAATTTCTATTTATTTACTAAAATACAGTAAGCCAAACATTTTAGCAAAATATTAACACTTATATCATTTTCAACTGTTTTAGAATATAAATAGTGCGGAAACGTGAACAAAAACAAAGAAAATTAATCCTATGGGATTTCAATACTAATGGAGAAAATTGTACTTTCGTAGTGTGAAACGCACAGTATAAACTAATAAAAATAATGATAACGGAAATAGCGTTAAATGGGAAAATGGTAAGGTGTTAAAAACGTTAAAAAATGGTAAAATAATTTTAACAGTGAAAACTTATCAGCATATTTAATCTTTGTTCAATGTATAAGCTTTTATTAGCTTACATAAGCTTTTTACTCCTTTGCTGTTTAGGGAGACACACATAAAAATGGTGTCAGTATACTAGCGATCTGAATACAACTATTTTCTTACTCAAATAATTTAATAGACTCGCTCCAACTGTTTTTGTTACTTATCCAACATTTACTTCGTTTATTTTACATCAAAATCAACTTGGACATAAAATTCAACAAGTTACACAAGGCTGATCGCAAGGTCCTAGTAAATCAATATACTTGTTGCCATCGATCACGTAGTACACCAAAATAAACTTAACAAAACGGATTTCTCTACCATGAGTTACTTTAAACTTTGGATGTGAGCTAATAAATGCAAAACAAGAAAAGTTGGAGTCTATTAGCGATCTTTGGTGATCTCTCAATATCACAAAAATGCCAGTTTTATTCATTTTTATTATAAGGAAACCTCAAGAAATCGGGCTCCTCATTAATCCAGACACCCAACGTGGCACCAAATAAAGGTTCACTATATAAAGAGCCCTAATTTAAAGGATGCGTCAGATGAGAGCCTAATATATATTTGTATACGTGAATATGCATTGTTTTCTCTTGTTTTGAAGTGACATCGTATAACAACGCCTTTGTTTTAGTGTACCGGCATTCACAGTTAAGAGGCATAATTTCTCGGAACAAAAATGCCTGAGTTTGCAATGCAGTCGGGCTTAATGACTTTTATGGGTCTAATGAATGATTGAATAATTTTCGAAAACGCTATAACATGGAATTTCAGTTAATGTGTGGCGAGGGAATACACATCAATCTTGATTTCGTACAAAAACTGGGAAGAAGAATTACAAACTATTACTTAGTTGCTCTGTAGAGCATTTCCAAACGAACCACGGAGAGACTTTGTTTAGGTATGGCCAAAAATCTGGAAGACGGGGATTTTTTTCCACAGTTGCCAAAATTAGGTGGATTTACTCAAGGCACATTTTCTCCATGGGGGCTTTCTTCAACCCTCAGAAATAAGTCTGGCTCAAACTGAGGAAAAACTGAAGTGTATAATGCATAATGTCTAGATATAGCCAAACTACTGTGATGGTATCGTGTTATATATATAATTATTATTGCTATTAATAGTCATACTAAGTCTACCAAAAATCGTTCACAGGCTTTGGTAAAATCGTGTCAACAAATGCATAGCAATGTGTTAAAATTGAAAGTTCAATGATGACAAAATTTATTCTGCTTCACAGATCAACAATTTATGCGCAACCCTTTTCAACAAAATTCGTTGTCACGCCGTTTTATTAAAATTATCTTACATACTTTGCTTAAATCCTGTTGATATATTACATAAGTATGTCACACGCGTTAAAGGTAAAATATTAAAACTCGACGGTTTCCTCGAGAAATTGTGAGAAGACATTCAATCAGCCACAGGAGTTATCTGTTTGAGCATTCGTCAAGTTTCATGAAAGTCTGTTCACATGCTTTGGTTGAACATTTATCATAAGACACCCGAAAACCACCAATTGAAAAAGTAATAATTACAAGGTCCAGTGTTGTCCTTTAGAGGCCATGAAAGGTCACCATAATGTAAACATAACGATAATTTAAATTACCACCCACATCGGGACTCTGTTCTCATGCTTTGAGAGGATCGCATCGTATTGAATCATAGGATCCACACATAGAACAAAGTTGAAAGGTATGTTTCAAAGTTCAGTCGTAACCTTTAGTGACCTAATCAATCGAAGAGATTATCCTTCAATTTGGGGTGTAAAAATACGCACTTGCCAGTTAAAGGCTATGAGATTCCAAACCTTCAATAAGGGCCAAACAGCATGTGTTTAGAGATAGACTGAGTCATATAGCAGCTCTAGAAGCTCTCTCTCAGTGCTGTTTACGAAGCTGTCATAAACAAAATATCGGATGTTTTACTCGGTCCTTGCATAAGTTGAGATCATGTGTAAGTCTAATGATAACGCAAGAATTACTCCGTAGATAGTGGCTCCGAAACCATGCGTGCAAAGTTTTTAATGTACGCTCCCTCTTGTTGTAGCAACCCAACCACTTTCGCCTTCTGTCATATATTAAGGGAGCAGCGCAAAGCAAGGGTTGGTGCTTGAGACATCGCGAAGGGTGACACAGACTTTAGATGTGCTTCGAGGTAGCAACTTAGCTCACTTTATGACTCGTGCACAAGTCTTGTTTACTCAGGAAATTGGTCAATTACCTTTTCACGGGTTATATTGGGACTTTCTAAAAATATAATTTCTCAAAAATACCAAACTACAAGTAGTGTAAGGTAAAATTAAAAGTAAAGTAAATGGTGTGGTTTACACACGCAAAATTACGGTTATTCAAAATAAAACTAATTCTGGAAAAATCGGGGATCACCAAATTTCAGGAATAACATCAGAAAATATGTCCAGAACCAAACTATATGACAACGGGTAACTGCAGATCGTAAGCGCCAAACCGTAATGTGCGTCTGCTTTTCCCATATTTGAAATGAAAGGCGTCAAATATACGTCTGGTAAGTGAAATGCAGTTTTGTTAACCCGAGATAGTTTTCGAGTAACAAAGCAATGTTCTGGTTACGCATTTCATTTTCGAATTCACTAAAGGAAAGAGAAAGAATACTGTTATTCGTATTATTTGTTATATCTTTAAATCATATTTTTATACGCGACACGTGATTTACTTTAGTTCCCTGTCTTTTGTACTATTTGGCGCAGCACACTGTTCTATCGAAACATACTTTCTCCCGTCACTCAGTCTTTGCAGTTTCAAAGCTTTTTAAAAATCGTTATAACTATAAACTTTTAAATGAAGTGAACTGAATTAATTTAAAGGTATGTATAAAATGTATAATTACTGATGCAATTTTGTCGTTCTTTAACACCTGAAATCATATCAGAGAACGTTTTTGTTAAGATAACAGCATAGTGCTGTGTGATATATCTTGCTTTTATTCAACTTTACTGCTGTACAAGGTTTCCATGTGATACTTATTACCTTTTCTTGCCTTCTTTTTTGTTGATGCATATTTATTTGCATTTTTATGGACAAAGTGGAATTGATTTTTGCCTTTAACCTTTCAGCCTTGGTCAATTGCCAATGCAAATTAAACAAATACAACAATACGTTTGTGATATATAATTTTTCAACTAAATCTTTGAAATACCATGACCACCTTAAATTAATTTTTTCTACGAACAAAGTATGATCAATAGTTTAAATACTCTTTTGAACTCATCTAAATAGCAATATTAGTTACTAGGCCAGTTTGTATTCTTGACCGCGCATACTAAGTTGATGAAATGTGTAGAATCTCAGTGGAGTTGTAGCTTGAAGAATTAAACAGGAAAATATATTGATGTTGTTTCTTTTAGTCATGACGGATCTATAAGGTATCAAACCTTTGTTAAGATGTGTGAAAATTTATTCGCTACACTATAGACAATTGTTCTCTAACCCAAAACAAGTTTTACATTTACTTCAATGTACTTTTGATAGTTTATTCCATTGACTCTCAATCATTTGATCCTCTAAAACTAGATTCCTGTTACTTGCCGTAAAGTCAACAGAGAAAACTGCAAGTCGGCTTATTTTTAATAATGCCATAGGATAATTCCTTTAATAGTTCCAACAATGCTAACGAGGTTGCTCTGCTTGGCAGATATCTATACTGATTTTAATGTCATGTTAATTCAATAAACCATTACACTGATATTTTTTAATCTAGATTTAAATTAGCAAAGGGAAGTAAAAGATTCAAATTAATGAGTTTAGTGCTTTCGCGAGACTTGAACAGTCGTGCTTTCGCTATTATCTGTTAAATTCTTTACGGAAGACCCGTGGCCTTTTACATTATTTCAAATCCAGATTAAGCTGAATAGCTATTTAAAGTGATTTTTTCTTTCATCTGCTGGCGAGGATTGGGGCCAATGCTTAAAAAAAATGCAGACAGTATGTAAATTTCACCTTTGATAACGGGTTTCAAATAAAAAAATGAAAGGAGGCACAAACAAGTACAATTATAGAACGAAAATTAGAAAGATACATGGGCCTTTTCCTTCAGGGTGAGGTCACAATCTAAATGATCAGAACGTTGAAGGTTAAACATTATGCGCACATAATACGCAATTCCATTTAAAAAGTGTGCGGGTACAATTCTTGAGTTCCACCTTGTTTGGGCGCTGAATGCAGTTCTTAAACAACCCTCTCCGCCCTCGCAGATAAGCAGAGTGTTGGGTGAAAATCACCCACTTTTGAACGAAGCTGATGTTTGTCCCCAAAATTTTTGCTTTTTCAGTTTTTGTTTGTTTGTTTTTATATTCACATTGCTAACAGATATGCCACACAACTGCCTTATGCATGATTATGAAAGTTGTTCTGTAAATAGCCATTTTGTTCGAGACGGAAGCCGATATTTTTCATCAAGTAAATTTCATGGTTACGTAAAAAAGTACGTTTTTTCAGCAATCAGATGAAACGGAATATATATGTTTACTTTGTAAATTAGTTTTATGGGTACTTTTAAATTGACGCTTTTGCACTCGAGCCTAAAACTGTATTATCGCCTGTGTTACTGCGGTGTCAGCTCTAATTAGGGTGCTTATTATTGGGCGTCAGGAAAAAAGCTGAGAGTCATGTCCGTAATCCCCAGAAAACTGTCAGCTGAGCCTCCAATAGTAAGCTTGCGGACAGTCAGGAAAATGAAAATGCCGGGCGTTGAAAACTCACTATATCTATGAAACTATCACTGAAAAATATCACTTTTTTGCAGATAACTGCATGAATATCTCCATTGTTTTATGTCTTTGATGTTTACTTGTATGAAGTAATTTATAACTGCAGTAACTTTTCAACTTTTGTGTGAGTCATTTGTCGTCCATGTTTGTTTACATCCGGGTCACCTGTCCTGGTTCTCATTGGCTGATTACAAAAGTCGTGTTTGTGCCATTTCAGAGTTCTTTTCTTCAAACTTATTACTAAAACAGATTCGTTTGTGCATGAAATTAGTTTCATTTTCTTTTTACTTCATATTCCATGCTTACATTGAGCAAATTATTTAAAAACTACAATTTCAGTTTTCACTCATGGAGGCCGCCATTTTGTCACGTGACATCAGCGACGTTACGGAAAGACGATCTTCCTGACAAAAAAGTGTACCGCGGTAATGTAAGGAAAACCAATAAAATGTCTGAAAGTGTCAGCTGAATGTCGGCTGACGTTCATCGTACCGAATAATAAGCACCCTAAGTCAGCTCTTCATTATTTATACTTGGTATATTTCTTTATCCTCCGCCGAACCCCAGTAACGGATGGCTTCTTGAAGGTACGATGTCAGTAAACCAGTTCACGGTTTCAAGTGCGGATGCTCAGTTTTGAGGAAACTCAAAGGATTCCAGTGTGGCAAAAAAAACAAAAACAAAACAAAGAATACACATAAGTAAAATACACGAAAACTTGATTTTCTCTTAAATGACGTATCTATAAAGTGTCAAATCTCCACTGGAAAAAAATCTGTAAACCAAATCACACTTTGGGCGTTCCGAATAAAATGTACAAAAATTCTAGGTTTTGAATAAAAACTATCCGGGTAAAAAAAACGAAAAAAAATGATACGAGTAGAGAGGTTTCGCCTAAATGTCAAATTTTTCTTGCGCCATAGAACAATCATGTTTTAACAGCCCGTATTCTATTTTAAAAACTAATTAAAAGTTTTAGCAAATAGTTTTAAGCTTCAATTTTTTAGTTTTGAGTATGAACTGTTTTTGCTATAGTTCTGGTAGCCCTCTTTGGAATGTCGAAAGTGTAGAATTTTAGACATGTTTCCAGAGAATTACAAAGCAAACTGTAGTGTTTGTGTTGAGTTATAGGGAAATTAAATATTTCCGCGCAAAATATTTTTGGACAACTTTAATCCGCCGTATTATTTTGTCATCCCCGAAATCTGAGAATTTTGCGAATTTATTTATTAAATAACTGCACAAACAACTAATATTAAAAGAAAAAGTGTGCCAAAATCCGGAACATGAAATGGTTTAGGTACGAGGGAGAGGAGAAAGAATTGGTTAAAGTAGATCGTTATTGGTGCCAACAATATGTTCAATTCTGACTAAATTTAATTAGCCAGATGCAAATTTGCCAACGTTCTGTACTGAAATATTCATTATTTTGCGATACTTGACAAATAAAAATCGTTTTCAGCCACGGAAGATGCTCGTTTCAGTTTCACCAATTGGGATCTGCTGTAGCTATTCGTTCTCCTCCCACTCGTAGTCCTACCATTTAAAGGGGTGTTGTTTTATTTAGCCGACCTCTCGGGTCATAATGACATTTTCGGGATAAATGTTGTTTTGCCGGGATGGCGAACTTGCATGAACACTAGCGAAAGACATAGGTTACTGGTATATTTTTCCATCATTTTGTACGGAGATGTTTTCAGCAAGCGACCTGAGACACATACCGTAATGTATCAAAATGCAAATGACCTGACGCACACATTAATACATTGTTTAATAACAAATTTATAATGGAAGTTAGGGTTAGTGGTTAGGGTTAGGTTTAGGAAATAAAAGTGACAGTATATTTCTTAATAGAGGTTTAAAGTGCCTTTAATACCATGTGTGCCTCAGGTCGTTTGCACAGTAACTCCTAAATATTACGCCCAATTTCAATTTTTGCCATGCCTCAGGTCGATTGCAAAGACACACGTCCCATTTTTTACCCAATGGCAATGGAAATTCATAATTCTTGCGCATTTTATTCAAACACCCAAAGCGTGATTTGGCTTATTTATGACATTATTATAATGGTTTTCTAACACATCTATTTCAAAGTGATTCTGGTGTATTCCTCCATTTCATTCTATGTTCCTATGTTCTGCTTCCCGTCTACACCCCTACCCCCCCCCCAAAAATAGAGTCCTTTTTTGCGCAAATCACGCAGACGAAACTGTGACTCCGCTTGTTCTTTCTCACACACTGAGGTCACAAGAGCAATTCAACCAATCAGCCTCTAGGGATTTTCCCTGACAACGAGATTGGGGCCAGAAACGCACTATTATCACTCTTTTCCTGCAAATCTACGCACAATTACAAATTCTGATCACAGAAAAAAAAAACTAGTTTTTGTAGTCTAGTCCGGTTTGGAGTATATCGAGGATAAGGACACGTCTTGATAAGAATATACACAAATGGTCGAATAGGCCAAATCACAGTCCCATGCTTCTCAGGGCTGGAAAAAAATCCGATTTTTTTTTTTAAATCACGATTTTTGATTTTTTTATTTAAATCTGATCTTTTTGATGTTTTTGATTTAAATCAAACTGAAAAAAAACCCGACAAAATATCCAAAAGCACCACCTTTTAACAGTGAAGTGAAAACTCGTAACACTCTCTTGTACTACAAAAACATTTACATTTCACGAATTCTGTGACAACTGTTCTCAATTTTCAAATGTTAAGATAACTGTCTTCAAGTTCAATTTTTCATTTATTGAGCGATCGGTAGCAAACGCCATTTTCCAGCCTTTTCCACTCCGAGGTTTTTTCAATTAACAATCGAAAAAGCAGTGATATGGGGGGGGGGATTTAAATAACCTCGCTCGACGCGTAACACACTTTGTTTACAAGCACACGCGGTTTAGAGAAAGGCCTGAGTACGTTGGAGATATCGATGCTACCGGGAGTTTCTGAAGATTAGTTTGCGATTACATATCCACTACAGAGTACTTGCTCAAACAGTCATAAAAAATACCATGAGACATAAGGGTTTCTTTTCCAACACCACAGGCAGTTACCTGCTTAAAGCGTGCTGCGCTAACTAAACCCCTTCTCCCCACCTCGGAGGCTCATGTGCACTAATAAGCGTCCCCTGTGAAATGCTTTGTTTAAACGAAGGCGTCTCCAAGTGCCTTCAGTGAACGCAGTCTGAATGACACACATTTTAAATAGAAAAAATAAAAAAATAAAAAAGTCAAAAATCGTGATTTTTTTACGTTGATTTAAATCACGATTTAAACCATACCAGCCCTGATGCTTCTCGATAATTTCGTCGGTATCGACCAGTCAAAACACGGGTTAAAGTCGGTCAAATAATGAACCATGCAAGTAAACCGGGTCGGCCAGGTAATTTTTTTGTATATTTTATTTACAAGGTCAGCGAGCTAAATCGGTCAAAAGAAAACATTGAACTTTTGGACGATAATATAATGCATATAGCAGTGACTATGTTGAAACATGTCATGTGTAATAGACATATATATTAGGACAACATCTATATTATTCACTGTTCAAAACAAGAGATTTCTTCTGCTCCATTATAATAAATCATGCATAAAGAACATTCAAGGTGAGCGGCACATTGTAATTGGTTAAATTACAAATTGGTGTATTAGCTGCAGAAGACTTATAATTAAAAAAGTCATGGTAAACTGCGTGGCTTCTAGTTTGCAAATAAACCTGGAATAGCCAAACCTTACAGGAAGAAAGTATATGTAGTGTAGATGTGCACGGGGGGGGGGGGTTCGATTTGTCACGTGACCTTCCAGACACGTGACCGTCGCACTTTAAACTTTTTCTTGTCCGGGCGATTTCTCAAAAACTGTTTATCGGATCTTCACCAAACCTTACAGGAAGAAAGTATATATAGTGTAGATGCGTAACGGGGGGTTCAGTTTGTCACTTGACGGTCTGGTCACGTGACTGTCGCACTTTAAACTTTTTCTTGTCTGGGCGGTATCTCAAAAACTATTCATCGTATCTTCACCAAATCAAACAAGAAGAATGTATACAAAGTGTAGATGTGCAACGAGGGGTCAAATTTGTTAGTCTGTTTTCCTGTTAGACTAAAATAAGAATTGACCTTCGGCTCATTTTATCGTATGACCGCAGCTTGGTTTTGAACCTGGGACGTCTCGCTTGACGGGCGAACGTCAAACCACTGAGCTAATCTGGGATCACTGTTTAGTTTCGATTTAGCATACGTATTGCATTGCACGATCGATTGAAGCTTAGTCATTTGTAGTTTCTTCATCGGATCTTCATCAAACCTTACAAGAGGAAAGGATATATAGTGTAGATGTACAGCGGGGGGTTTAACCTGTCAAATGTCCGTCCGTCTGGCCGTTTTAATTTTTTGCCTATGACGTCATCGATTATTTTACTTTCAGTTGAGTTGCTCCATGATCTCTTTAAACTTATTTTATCCCACAGTGTAATTTTTCAAAACGTTTTGCTTTGGAAATATCGTACTTTTAAGCAACGAATTTTTTTTCCACGTGACTGATTGGGGGGGGGGGGGCGGGGGAGACATATCCGTTTTTGTTTTTAACAAAAACAATGGCCAGTCTAGTTTTTACTGTGATTTTAACTATCTTCATACCGAATTTTGAGAATTACTAAGAGACATATTTTTTAGCAAACGAGGCATCGCTTTGTCACACTGCGGAGAAATGGCAATCGCTCAAGTAAAATAACAGCATGCGTAAAAAAACACACACAAAATACATATGAGTGAACCATATACACAAAATCTTATTTCGACCTCATGAAATCTAAGAGCATTAGTGTGTAGTCAAATTTAAAAGACAGACTGACTGACGTGAAAAGTGGTGATGGGAAAAGTAGTTACTACAATTAGGCCTTGCTTTACGTTGTTTTTGAAATTAGACACATCTGCCGCTACAGGCATGATACGTGTTGCCGCAGTCACCCCCTAAACACCTCCTCCCCTCCGGCGTGGCCCACCTCCTGTTTCCAACAACTGAATCTTGTTTGAGAAAATGTCGCAGTCCCTTTGAACACAATAATTCATTGGGACTTTCGGTCTCCGTGATACAAAATAAATAAATAAAACTGCCATTTTTAACACAAAAATAACAATTATAGTCCAACAAAACTGCCATTTTTCTTTTATGCGAAGTAGTAAACGACTTAAAGTTGCTAGTTTTGCTGTGTCGAATTCCTAGCATTACTAGTACCAGGATAACAAAAATCAATCATCTGTAACGTCATAATGGATTCCACCTGGTATTAGAATGACGTTCCTTGAAATATTTCAAAAATTTCAAATTTCCGAATATTTCAACAATTTCAGTTTCGTTAAATGTTTTACAAACTTTAAAATTTTTACCAGCAGTGTTTTATCCTACTTAGAATATTTTTGTTACAGATCACAGATGTAAGTTAAGGCGGCATAAACCGGAGACTTATCAGTCAAGATGAAAATCGAAACTTCCCCGGTACTTGTCCTGATTTTCCAAGTGTGGAAAGTAACGGTAGCTGATTATCTAGCCGAGAGCATCACAAAAACTGTAGATGCCGAAAATTACACGTATTACAAGATCGAAAGTGAAGGTGATTATAGACTTGAGTTATATTCATTAGTCGGAGATGCCGATCTATACGTTTCGGATTTAAAGCGGCCCACTTTCGAAGATTATGCGTTAAAGTCGGCTTCATGTGGGCAGGATGTTGTTCATGTACCGTACCAGTTTTCGCGCCCTGTCTACGTAGGAATCTATGGGCATTCCGCTTATGAACAAAGCACGTATACTTTGCATGTCTATTTCGAAGATAGAAAAGAAGATATCTTTGCTGATGAGTTTTATTCATACGACTCCTATTCGTACGAAACACGTGATCAATCTAAACAAGAACGAGTTACAAAATCAACAGGAAAGCGGCCGACAGCCCCCAAGGAAGACGAAGAATCATTGTTGTGGACAATTTTTGTTGGTATTTTAAAAATATTGTTTGACATTTTGGTGTAACTAGAATTTCAATGCACGGGGTTTATTATTGTTGAACGATTTTGTGAAACTAATTATGTCAGTTATGATATTGCCGTGAGTCAGAACACAGGTGCAGGGTTGAGATTTCGGGGTCGCCCGTGGCGACCAACTTTTCCGAGTTGGTCGCCCGAGTGGCGACTAACTTTTTTTCTGAGTATTTTAAGGTAAATACTGTTGATTATTTTAAACACAATTTTGTTGTTTTTTTTTCATGTGAGGCGAGCTGGACAAATTTTGCAAAAATTGCGCCGGGCGACTAACTTTTGTGCCGGGCGACTAGCTTTTGTGCCGAGCGACTAACTTTTTTACGTTGTTCGCCCGGAGGGCGACCACAAAATTTTACGAAGTCTCAACCCTGAGGAGGATAATACGGAACAGCATGTGGTTTCGCTCTTTATGTATTCTGTGATTATATATCCCAGGAGCATTTATTAAAATATAAGGTCAATTATAAATTGCCCAGTGTTTTGTTCTTTTTGGCATAATTGCGAGCATAGTTTAACCGAGTTGGTGGTGTTTTCTAACACATATTGCTGTTTTACAAACCCTTTTTCGGCAGTTTTTACCGTCAAGAGATCATTTTTTTCGGTGGAGTGGACTGTATTTGGAAGTGTGTTATATGAACAGGCCTGGACTTGTCTTTCTCTAGCGCTTCAGCTCATGATTAAAACAAGCTAGTTTATAGCTTGATGATACGGTTTTGTTTTGAGAGCTCAGCCATAGCAAACCACAGAGACACTAAAACTAGTGAGTGGGAAGGGCCTGCCAAATCCTGGTAGTATGAAGAAAAAGATTGTGATAAATGACTAACTGTACATAGCAATGGCATTCTGACTACTAACGCCTCAGTGAGACATTCGGATGTCCGAGTCATTTAGGGATTTAGTAATCCTGTTCAGTTGGTGAAGTGAAAAATGCAAGTGTAGTGCCTTATTGAAATAGTTTTGTTACATATTGTTTGATATTGGTGTTTATCGTTAACTGACTGGGGTGTAAAATTAGAACAAATACGCCATATTGAGTAGAATGTGTGTGCAACAGAAGTGAAGAGCTAATTTAAATGCATTGCACGTTGTATATTGCACTTTCATCGTATCGTGTGAATGTTGCTGCATTGGTTTTGTTTGCGAAAAAAACTCCTTGAAATATCAAGAACTCAGTGGCCAGATCTGCTTTTCCTTGGGATTGGTCAGTTCAAACAGTTGATTTCTTTTGAGGAAAAACCGAAAGTTTTGTAACGAAATAATTTTTTTACAATCTATTTTTGCCTGTCGTGTGTGAATTCATGTTCATGTGTTTGTTTCCATTTATTACCAGCAAGTAAAAAAGGTGTTGTGTAATGTGTCTTTTGACTGCGGAGTTAGTGACGCTGAATGTTATTCTCACTATCTTCTGGTCTTAAGCAAACATATCATTAATTGCTACAGTAAATATTTCGACCTGACGGTGCGAAAGATTTCTTTGGAATGGTGGTTTTAAATATTGTAATGGTAGTTAGAGAAAATAGGTAATCGTTATAGATAAATAGAAAATAGATAATCGCTTACAACTGCAATATGTCAGGCTGAGATAAGGAGTTGTGCTCCCCCCCACCTTTTCTGATCTGTAGATGCTGACGTTTGGACCAGTTAGTAAAAACTGTCCTTGTTGGATGTGTCATGTTATATATAAGATGCATGTTTGCTTTCCGATGTGGCCCACACGTGCCATTAAGGCTGAAGGATCATTCTCCGTTTATCTTACAATATGTTCAATGGAATCTTCTTGAGGCTTTCAGCGGTTTCAGAACACTTTAAATTTGCCAAAGAATATCAGTTAAGTTATCGAGAAGTGACGTAAACGTATTTTGTTATCTCAGTTCTGTTCAGCCCCATAAGCAAGCGCAGCTGTCAAATCGTAAGCTAGTGCATGCATGCAACTGTCTAGTGCACGTTAAATGATTCAGTACGCGACTTCTGGATGAACATTTAGCAGATTTGGATTTTATTTTGAATCGACATGAAGCATGAGAGATCAGCAAGAAATTTTAACATTTTGGTCCACATTTTCGTAACTGGTTCATACTGTCTTCATGTTGATTAGGAGTTAATCAATCTATGCTTCGTTACACGAGATAAGCGACATTTTTATGAAAGATAACAGTAGTATCTGTGGAAATTGGCGTTCCGGTCAAAATTGAATAATTATCGACTTGGGAATCGAGCAATCAGATTACAGTATTTACCCAATTGATGTAACAATGTTGAATGTTGCTATATGTACATAGCAATGTTACTTGGACGATAAATGGTGCTCACCAGTATTCCCATGATCACTCTGTTCAGATTTCATAACTTTGTAAGATGTTTGTTGGTGATAAAAAAAAACAGACACATTTTGTTTTGTTTTTTTTTCTGTTCATCTTCCAACCCCATAACAAAATGAGGTACATTCAGATGAAAACCCAACGTTTGAGAAATAATCAATTTGAAATATACTTCAGATACAGTCTGCACTAAATGGCTAACAAAAATGGTGAAAAAGATATGGAGCCAAGAAGCAAACACAAATAATAAAAGAACAATAATACTGAACACAAAAAATGTTAATACATGAAAAACAAATTCACTCGAATTTAAACAGTTGCACCTGCACATATCTTCATGTTGTTTGGTTCTGTACGTGTGTTCACAGCTTGATCGCACGCAAATTCACAAGATTCTGCGACATTCTAGCAGCAGATTATATTTTAGTTTCTTGTAGGTTTACGAAAACCGCCCGAATAAGACTTTGTCAAAGCTGCCAGTTTTTCTTGCGAAATGCTTCGGCTTTAAAACGTTTGGCAAATTTCTTTCATAGTACCCTCTTCCGTGCAGTCATACAAAAATGCTGGCGGAAAAAGGCACTAAATCATGCAGAAATCTTCAATCTCTGTACTGAATAATCTGCCACGAATGCTGTGTTTTTTTTTCTCAGCTACAGCTTATCAGTCTTCGAGTACACTGTCAAGCCAATCTTCCAAGTTTTCAGTTTCAACTGTAAATATGATAACATGCAGATTATTAATTTCAAACATATCAATTATATATCAATACCAAAGTTCTATGAAAAACGAAGTTCTAGACGAGTAGTTGTTTAAGTAAAAAACCCTCGAGTTGTATATGTTTCGGCTATGACCATAACCAAGCCATCTATTGTTAGCCTGAAAAGCTCAGGCTTTCTATAGATGGCTTAAGTTCATCAGGCTAACGACAGATGGCCTGAAAACAGTCAAACCATCTATTGATAGCCTGGTTTTGGAGCTTGCAAATTATAGAGTTAGCCTGAAATGTTTTCAGGTCATCTATTGTTGGCTTGATGCTGTAGAATGTAGATGGCCTGAACTTTTCAGGCTAACAATAGATAGCTCTAGTTTCAGTCATGACCTGTACCATATATGATTACGGTTGTAAATTCCACTTGACGGGTTACTCTTAGTTCATGTTACTTCATGACTCACCTTGACCCTTGGATTGTTTGATGGCTGCCACTCTCCCATCGATATTACCGCTTTCTGAGTTTCCATCGTCCTTGATATTTAACAAGGCATCCAAGTCATCCTCCAAAGTGTCGTTCTCCGGAGAAGTATCTGGTTTTGCTGTGCCGTTATTTTCTATATATGACATCGATTCCGAGTCCAAATATTCCTTGGGTTCTTTGGCTGTTTTTGCCTTTTCACTTTTGAATTTAGAGTTCAATGGGTTTGTCTTTGACAACGCACCTACCCTTGTGGATGTGTTACCAAAGCCGGTGTTTAAGATTTCATCAAGTTCATCACTTATTAAGGCGCTGTCACCGGACATTGCAGTCCTTCGCTGCACGTTGCTTTCAACATCTTGGCATTCATCTGACTTAAACTCTGCACCCGTTACTACCGGCAAATGCGTATCTTCACTAAGGGAAGAATTTGACTGTTCCGTTGTCACAGCAGCACCTTTGAAATCTGTGTTGAATGCGTTAGACTGTGAGATCTCTAACTCTTGTTGTTTTTGGTCAAGCGCAGCTTTATGAAATACGGCGATGTCCTTGAATTTGTTCAAATGCGAGTCCTGTAAATAAACACAGAATTGCACCCGTCTAGCGCAACATCTAGAAAAGTATACTTGAAATCACACTACAAATAGCACGCTCTCTCTCGCCTTTGATCTCAAAGCAGAGAATTACACTGCCGCTGATTTTACATGAACTTTGTATTATTTATTTACTCACTGAAATGAACACAAAGCTGGTACTACCTCAAGGCTGTTGCTTGTAAATTTTAAAAGGCATTATAAATATATTGCAATTAACTTGGCTGTTGTACGAATCCAGTACTAATCTCGTTAATATTCTATACTCCTTACAGCGCGTAGTTCAACATACAGCACCGTTTTCTACGCGAATCCCACCAAGAGCGGGTTTTAAAAACCTGAAAATGCAATGGCTCAATCTGTAGTCTTTCATGGAGCGGTACGCAGGAGATAGCGCGCATCACATCACTGCAGTTTATACTTAGGAACGCGGATACGGAGGTCTCCTCCCCATCCCAGCCTTGTTCTTCTTTGAAGCGAAATTGTGAAATCGCAGAGCCTGCAAAATCATAAAAAATACCCTTTAATTAAAAAAGGTACACTTTATTGGCCCAGCCGACTTCTGTCGGTGGGCTATTTCCATAACTTGTGAGCTATCCGTCGTCAATATTTTGTTTTTGTGTGAAAACATTTTTCAAAATGATACATTTCTGGTCCCATTGTTTTGAAATTTGGTAGGAATGTTTTCTGTTTAGTCCTCCGCACAGCATGTAGCTTATCTGGCCAATTGACTCAAACTGGCCAAATTACTGGCCAAACGATCAAATGTCAGAAACCACAGAAATGCTACTCTTCCGAACTAGAGCAGTGTGCATAGCCCACATATTCCCCACAGGCCCCCCATCAGTTAAACACGGCCATCAATAGTCAATCAAGAGCTTAAATTTTCCAAGTCCAGCTGGTCCATTTTCCTTGGACGAACCTGGCTCATTTACAATACCGATCTGTGTTTGTTCCCATAGAAGCCACATACCAAGTTTCATTAAAATCCTTGCAGGAGTTTTCAAGTTATCGTGTTAGAAAGCTCTTGATGACAGACCGACCGACAGACCGAGGCTCAACCCTCCACCAAGCGTACGTTGTGTGAACCATTCGGGTGTACGGTGTGCGCGTTCGCTTAAGAGCCAAGAGGTTCCGAGTTCAAGCTCCATCTGGTAGCCAATTTTTCTGTATCTCGCTTACCAGTTTTTACAGGTTTTATTTACAATGCTGCCTCCCACAGAAGTAATCGATGTGTATATATATTCATCTACTAAATTAATTAATCTGTTAATCAATAGAATTAATGGATCAAAATTGCCAAATCATAATCCTTAATTTAAAATGATAAATAATTTCGGTGCATATGTGCACATCCTAAACCAGGTTGCGTAGAATTATCTGAAAAAAATTGTTACATAAAAACTCACAATTATTATCAGTATTAACGAACAATACTGTTCGTCTCAGATTCGGTCCGATCACTTTTAAATTTGATAGCAATGTTGCCCATGAGGTCTTTTATCAAATCTATAGTTTGTCAAAATGTATGGCCTTCTCTTTTCGGCTTTGTAATATCTTTCCTTTCACGACTGTCCACGGACATTGTCGAAATTGACAAAAAAAAAAACCCATTAACCTGGTGTAGCTACAAGAGTAAAACCTGGCAATTTTTACAATATATGTCACTTTTTCGCATTGGAACCGTTAAACATGTCGGTCTGACAAATTCACCCCGCAAATTATTTATAGCTTTTTTACTTTTAATTGACAAGCGAGTAACTCAAATGCTCTTATTTTAGTTGTATTTTTTTTTCACTAGCTGTTCGGTACATCAGTGGCATATTACTTGAATTTGCGAGTATGTCCTTGAAATCGGCACCACGCTGCTGATCAGCTGCGCACTGAGAAGGTAGCTCTTCTGTGTATCTGTCCCAATTACTTTCCACCTTTCTTCTCTGAAATGTAGACCTGGGTTGTTCCCCTTGACTATCCTAAAATTCAAACAATGAACATTTGTCGTGACAAAAAATTAATTTACAAAATTACTACTTTTGCATTTGTTTCTTTGATTTTTACGTCCACGTTAGCTGCCAAAGCGCTGTCAACGATACAATCTGATTGCCGAGATCTCATTCAAATCCCGTCTTTACGCAGATAACTTACGGGATTTAAATAACAGAGATCAGTGATAAAATGGCAACCGTGGTCGATAAATATACAGGTCACTTATCTAGCCTCTATTTAGATCCGGCTGGACCCCTTCCCTTCCCCTGTCTATCAGGTAAAATCTGGTAAAATCAAGATACACATGTAATACCACTTCGGAATCGGCGCGGTCTCGCCAGCTTACAAAACTTCCCAAACCTTTCCAGTGTTTTTTTTTTAATTACACTACACACACTTCTCCAATCCTTGCCATATATTTTTCGAATGGAATGTAGTTGTTATCCTGTTTATTCGACATTTTTTCAATTGATAAATAAATAAATTTTCCACTTATATATACTTGATAAGCACATGCATAAAATATTCTTTTATACCAAATCACAAAAACAACCGATTTATATATTTTTGTTTTGCACACAGAATTAAAGCACTGGATTTGAACTTTGTACAGAATGTCATAGTATTTATAGAAGACAAAAAAACTTTCTTACAAAATGACAGACTAGCAACATATTCGAAAAAAGCACAATACGTGACTTGCGTAATTAAAACTTACATTCACTGGTTTTTTGTCCGATGTTTCTTTGTCAAATGCTGGTTTAGCAGGGACATATGACCTCTTCTTTTGGTCACCTATCGTATCTTCCACTTTATTCTTTCCGCTCTTAATTCCATGCTTCTTTTTGTATTGTTCATTTTTCTTTTTCTTGTGTTCATCGGGCCTCATGCTAATCTAAATGGAAATCATATTCTTATCCCTAAATTAGAGCATCAACCAGACTATTTAAAATATAGTATGGCCATGTGTTTTTTCGATAAATTATAAGTACAGATAAAGCACTGTGTGGTATTGTTATATAACTGTATATAGCAAATGTCGCACATAGGGCATAGGCAAGTAGTCTCGCAGCGAACGCCTGCTGTAAGTTTGGCAGTCATTTAATAGGTGCACGAACTGCTCTTACTAATTTTAGATTTATAATATTTTTAATTTTCAATATGAACAAAGAGTTACTTTTATCAATATATGATGTGATTTCAACCCTCAATTAGGCTTATGTTCCCAAACGTAGACTTGGTACGAAATGAAATGACTCGAAATTTGAAAAGTAAACAAATCAGTTATTAAATTTTGTATAAAATGATTGCCCATTGTTACAGTTCGCTTTGGTTTCCCTTTTTTTTTGCTATGAATGATGGGGAACAATAATGTGTTAGTTTTAACGATGCACACAGCATTGTCTGTTTGATCGGAAGCGGAAGTTAAAACATGTGAAAATAAACACGTAACTGTAGCTTTAAGAAGGGTTTCATATGGAGATTTGGTCACTGCTCCAATGTCTACCATGCATGTGAAATTCACTCGTTTTGAGGGCCGTCTGTGGCGATATTACGCGATACATATTTACACACAACCCTTTTATGGAAAAGAAAGTCTTGTAAAATTTTGCTAGTACGTCAGTTCTCGTTAAAAGAGAAAAAAAATAAACTGTCAACATGTCTCCTACGAATTTTGACATCTTGTTACACTTCGTTCCCATGCTCATTGACGCAATAATATTAGAATGTATTTTTTTTTCAATCCCTCCAAAAAGCTACTGAAAAACCATTCACTACCTGAATCAATCAAATATAAGTACGATTTTTTTACAGTCGATTGCAGACAACAACGCATTTAGTATTGTCTATTACTTTTTGAGACAGCACATGTGGGTCATCGTTTGGAACATGGCTAGGTCATGTATAAGACATAGCTATTATAAATAGAAATACTATATAAATATATTAATAGTTTTCTATTGCTGTCGTGACGGGTAGATGCAAGCGCCATCATACCGGGTTTTTAGGATCCCACAAAAACATTAAATTAAAGAAAAATCCGAAACTGAAAAAGGAAAAAATGAAATTAACTGAATGCCTTCACAATAAGCAACTGTCTTTGAGGCAGCTCTGTAGTGATGATGTGCAAGATTCAACGACCCACAAGTTCTATTGGCATTTGCCAAAGGGCCTCAAAGCACAACGTCAATGATATACAGCTTCTGTGTTACGTACGTAAAAAGAATACGAAAATAACCACAAATTTCCCGCAATAACTGACATTTGTTTACTTCCAGGGAGCATGGCACATTACGTAAAAACTAAAAAGTGACAGTAAATTTCGTAAATATCCATCAAAACTATCGAATTAGTATTTCAAGAAGAAGAAATTTATACCTAACTCTGTATCTGTCAATTATTTGAGTTTATCTTTTACAGATAATTAATAACCCTTTATTTAACTTTTTGGTCACATGACATTTAAAGCCCAGAACGTAAAAAAAAATTCACAGAGTGTTCTTATCACAGAAACTGAAGCATTTTCTGTCCAAAAATGTCCAAAATAAAGTACTACTTAAAACTAGGAAGTCTGCCGTTTCGTCGCATTTGCAAGTGGATTATTCATTGCCAGATACACATTTCTGTTCTAGGAAGATAGAAAGGGTCCGCTGGGACTACGTTTACCGTAGTTACCTTTATCTTTCAATTAATGCAGAAGTTGATCGAGTTTGTGTGAACTGAATAGGTAAGTATTATAAGTTACATTGTTACATGTTCTTTTACATGTTGCTCGGTGAAGTTGTGCTGCGGTGCACAAAAATACGTGCTGAAAACCGTAAATTGTCGCCCAAACTACCTCTCCCGCCGTGACGTATACTTCCAATTTTATGTTACACTATCATGTGATACACTTTAGCATATGTGATTCACCAAGTATATGGCGTTAAGAATTTACATTTAAAATGAGTAAAGTAGCGTTCGGTGATCTACGTTAAATTTCCCATTCTACCAGGCTTCCCAATTTCAGGTCTTTGAGAACGTGTACAAGTAGTCCTGGGACTATTTCCAGTCCTGAGCCTGTTGCGTGAATAAGCCAATTCGCACTTTCGGATATTTCAGATAGAGATGTCGTTTCGACTGCAAACTGTTTGGGTTAAATTACAAAGAAATGATAGGAAAAACGCATTTAAAATTCTAAAATTTTCGAACATGCACACTTTCGAATTTAAAAAGCCATCATATGAGCTTTTAAAAACTATTTTACATATTAATTCAGTCCCTTCAAAGGCCACCTTGTGAATATGTTTCTGGTAAAATGAAAATTTTTTAAAATCATTTCTTTATACCTTTATCCGAACCTAATTCGGTCGAAAAGCAATAACTTTTCGGCAAAAGTCCCAAAGTAAGAATCGAATCCACTTATGTTTCTTTTGAGCTTTCTGATGTCATCCCAAATAATTCACTGACACAGATAACAAGATATTGTATGATGTGTTTTAGTAGCTTAGGTTTGTATCCTTGTTTTTCGAACAGTGTGGCTTTTTGATCGATTTTAACTTGTAATTAACTTAATATCGCTCGAAGTGCAACTAATTGTCGAGTAGTGTGCAAAATTTTCGTCCGATTTCAAAGTGATACATGATAGATAGATAGATGATTTTTATTTACAGACTCTGTACATACAGTTCCATATTTGTACATAAATAACTCTTTTATTGCCTAGTTTTTCTCGTAACTATGAATAAGCAAGTCATTCACAATTGCGGTGCCAAGTCGGACAGGTTCTTTTGTCTCTTTATTGACTCCTCTATTATCACACAAAACGTAAGACAACAATCAGATAGTCAACTCTAAAGTATTGTGACATCATTTTTCTCATCTGAGAGATAATGAAAGGGGTGGGAAAGGGGGAAAAGAAAGAAGTACAAATGTAATAAGGAAAGAAAAGCTGTGAAAGACAAGAAAAAAACAACAATTAAGGCCAGAAAGAAAAATTGCCTTGGTCTTATTCCAAAATTTTGGGAAAAATGACCAGCATTGCCAACGATCTTTTATATTTCTACCGAAAAGAAACCCTACATCACCAAATTTTTTATTTTTAAATTCAATGAACCAGCATTGGCCAAAATTCTTGATTCGTTTTTATCTTCACCAAATATCGTTTATAAAATACTTTTATGATGTAACATTCATGTTGTTAATTTTAAGCTACTTGTTACTTGAGTAAAAATTGCTTATAAATGGTGTTGTAGTGTGTTCAATTGTTATGTATTGTTTTCTTAGATCTGTGGTACTTAAGAACAGCTTGCTGGTTATAGATAGGAAATAAAAGACCATAAACATCTAACACGCCACGTCTTAACTCGTATGATCTGTTAATTATTTTGGTGGGAAAAAATTAATTGGTAAATCGATTGCAGAATTAGGGTAAATTGTGATCTGAATTCGGACAAATTAAGAGAATAAAAGAAAAAGGGTTTGGCCCTTGGTAAATTTGTAAATAAAAATGACTTAATTATGATATATTTGTGACATTTTAGTAACATTGAATTCAATAATACAGTGTCATCTGTCGGTATTTAGAAATTCACTAGTTTCAGTAGAGTGATACGAAATCATTCCTTAATTGTGTTACAAGCGAAATAGAACTAAAATCTAAATAATCTGTTTTTTTTTATTTAAGAAGATAAACGGGCTTCCAGAACATGGATTTTTTATTCATATACGTCGGGTAATGTTGCTTACAAGCAGATGGCGATATTTATCTAGGCAGAAAATTATGTTTTACGTTCAGATCATGGAAACATTTGATATTAAATTTCAGACAGTTAAAGCATTGGACATTTAGAGTAATGATTATCAATTCAATCAGGTTGATTTTAAGAAACTGAAGGGTTGCTAAGATAATAATCTCCTAATGTCATTCGTGTTAATATTGATGTGTATTTTTAACACTTGACAAGCCTTTGGCTTGCAAGAGTTATATGAATTTGTGCGAGCAAAATTCGTCCTTTTTTTTTTCTTCTTGACACTTTTTCCGATTTTTTGTGTCTTCTTCTCCTCTGACACTATGGGCCCTACGACCATGAAACTTGGGACTTATGAAGAGCTTGATCTGAACATGTGCATGTCACTTTTTATTTTCGTCTTTGATTTCGTTTTCTTTGTTAAAACCCAATGTGAAAAGAGTGCATTTTTGGCAAGTAAATGCGTAGCATTTAACCCACATCACACACAGTTGCACAGTGAGCTTTGTGCGAGCTCTCACTGCGTAAATAGCTAACACGGCGTATGCTAGATCAGTCAATAAAACCTTAAGTCAACAGAAACCAAACACTACTCGGCTTATAAGACATATTCAAGCTGTGTTGTTTGCAATATATTATTCAAGAAGTAACCCATTGAAGGAAGTATTTTTACGTTTTAATTTTTGTCAAGTGTTCAACATTTCGCTAGCGAAGTGAGGTTCTAGTTTCGGTTACATTGCAGTTTACTGTTTGCTTATCATGTAGTATCGATACGAATAGATGAGTTGAACACACATGGCTTGAAGTCTGTTTAATAAATTTTAGTATAACACTAGTTCTTACCACTCTACGTCGGTATGTCCTCACTCTAAATAAAGCAATGATTACAAACATTACAAGCTACCAACATTACAAGCTAAGCTGTTTTTAGTCAGACATTTGATTCCCTAACCCTTGACGTACTCGGGACAGTTGGACAGTAGTAGGTGATCAGGCTTTTACTCCGACGATTAGACTACAAGTTGCTTTCATCGCTGCACATTCACAGCAAACTGGTCGCTGTTTCTGCCACCAGGTTATCAAATTTAGCGTGCTTCCTGTTGCAAACTTCATGACATCTCGTATTCAATGTTGCTATTACCTCTATCACCATCAGGTTTGTTTGTGCCATCTGACAATAGTAGCTCATCTATCTTGCCGGAATGTGGCCTGGTGGAATACCAGCTTTTTCCAAGGTCAAAATAGAGTTGGATACAAAGTCATCGTACACAGCTCTCAATAAGAACCGTAGCTGATAGGATATATACTGCCATTAGTCATCCCAACTCTCCGTTCCCACTTTTTCAGACCCGTCGGATAACATATGCGATTCCATGACTTTCAAGCTCCCCTGTGAGATTTATAATGACTGGCGAATTCACTGCTTCGACGAGCGCTCTTTCTTCACGGTCAAAACAGAGCCAGTTCTGAATATATGCGCTAAAATTATTTGTGGCAAATTTGTAATGTTTGGATCCAAAGCGAGGCGCACAGGTGTAAAGTGATTTCCTGTCAAAACAACTTTTAAAACAAGTAATTCAGGTGGGACAAATATTTGTCTAATTGTATGGAGCAGACATATAGCAATAAATGCAATCGCTTAAACAAAAATGTTAAGAAACTGAAACCTTCATCGCAACCTCAATTTGTTTTGTCCACTCGCACCTGGCCCGTAAACCGTACGAGTACGCATACGAGGCAGCTCCGAGTAGCTCTCACTTGTATAACATCGTATATCTCTCTGTCAGAGCTACGAAGTCTTCCATTGTTCCACTAATAGGGGTCAACTTCATATGTTCTGAGGCACGAATCCTGCATACCAGTCCCAATAATTCAAACATTTATTGAAAGTTCATGCCCAATATACCCTTTTTGTAAAACAGACACAATTTTTAACGAGCTGTATATTTTTTATTTGTTCATAAAAGTGCAGAAAAATTAGCTTCCACACCCACCTGTCAAATGTTTGTTTACATTCCGGCCTTTAAATGTCACATGACCAAAGTGAGATGACCAAAATTGAAATAAAGGGGTCATAATTTATTTGTAAAATATATACTAAAATAGTTGATAAATGCAGATTTAGGTATAAATTTATTTTGTATACCCACAATATTTGACGTTTTATTTTTACGTTCTTTTTGGAATATTAATTCAAAAGTTTTTTGGTGGATAATTGCAAAAATTATTGTTTCTCTTTCACGTAATATAGTATGCTCCCTGTATACAAACAAATGTCAGTTATTGCGGGAGGATTGTAGTTATTTCCGTGTTATTTTCTTTTAAAGAAAGCGTAATACAGAAGTTGTATATCATTACCGTTGTACTTTGAGGGCCTTTAGTAAATGCCAAAAAAAACTTATGGGTCGTTGATTCGCGCATGAAGTAGCCACAGGGGTGCCTCAGAGCGAGCACAGTTGACTTGCTTATCGTTATATAGCGAGGCTTTGAAGCGGTGCCCGGAAACTTTGTAGAGTACCGCTTCTTGGAGCTAGCATACGAGGGAGAGGATTAAGAATTGGCAACAATATGTCATAATAAGCCAAATCATACTTTGGGTGTTACGAACAAAATGCGCAAGAATTTTGAATTTCGACTGCGAGGGAACCGGGTAAAAAAATGAAAGAAATGATGGGAAAATATGGAAGAAATATCGCAAAAACAGCTCATACTCGGAACATAAAAGAAATTGAAACTTAAACTTGTTTGTTAAAACTTGTAATAAATTTTTAAAATAGCATACTGATTGTTAAAAACCCGATTGCCCTTTGATGCAGGAGAAATTTGGCATTCAGATTAAATCTCTCTATCATTTCTTTCATTTTTTACCCGGTTATTTTTATTCGAAACGCAGCATATTTGCGCATTTTTATTTGGAACGCCCAAAGTGTGATTTGGCTTATTGTTGACAGCAAAATGTTACATTCCGACTCCGCTAAATATACCATATGCAAATTTGGCAATCTTTTAAACTTAAACACCTTATTTTGCGACAATTGAATGAAAGAAATTTTCGACCACAGAAGATGTTCTTTTTCATTTCACCAGTTTGGGCCTAGGAGGGAAGCGAGAAAGAACCGGTTAGAAAAGATAATAAGTGGTGACAACGAAATGTTTAGTTCTGGTTTAACTTAACAAGTCATGCGCACATTTGCCAACCCGATTCAAATATTCCTAACTTTGTGACATTTGGCGAATAAAACTTGTTTTCAAACACGGAAAGTGTTCTTTTAGTTTAACCAGTTTAGATCTACTGTCACCGATCGTTCTGCTCCTCTTGTACTGCAACCATTCGTTCTCCCCAACCTTCGTATACGACGTGTTCTACGAGGGAAATGAAATGGAGGTGGTTATTGTAGATCATAATTGGTGACGACAAAATGTAGCATTCTTACCAAATACAAGGAGATAAACATGAAATTGAACAGCACATCGAAACTGGCAAAACTGAAAATGCGTTCTTTTTCTGTGAGAGCAGCATTTGCGCTGGTTTTTTCAGGTTTATTTACAAACTAGAAGCCACACAATGCACTATGACATTCTTAGCACAAGTCATGATATTCTTCTGCAGCTCGTAGACCAATTTGTAATTTAACCAACTACGATGTGCTGCTCGTTTGAATGTTATTTGCTTCACGAGCCAGATAAAAATTTGGCAACCCTTTCGCCTCAGGCATTCATTACTTTGAAAATGAAAATTGTTTTCAGCCATGGATGAGGTTCGTTTTGGATCTACTGTAACTATTTGTTCTGCTCCCGCTTGTACACAGGCACTAAGAAAATTATGCGAGGGAGGTGATATGAAAATGACGGGTCTAGGATAATTCCCTCCGGGACAGGTGCCCCCTTGACTATGCCCCCCCTCCCCGACAATAGCCTGTAGGGCTGATTGAGCCGCACACAATTGTCCCCCGGGACGATTGCCCCAGAACTTTGTACAACTTTTTACGAATTAAATTTTCGCCATACTTGAAATGCCAGCAATCTCACTTTTCTAAAATTATTCATGAACGTTTTCATGAGCGTTTTCATATGATTTCTGGTCGACGAGTTATCAGTTGTGATCGGTGTTAACAAAAATTAGAAAAAAAAGGGCGGATTTAATACTTGATCTCAGTTATGCATCTCGCTTTTTATTTTCACCTTGTTAGGCCCCAACCCTTCGGATTGGGACCTATAGGTTTGGGGTGTCCGTCTTGCCGTCCGTCTGTCCGTCATCGCTTTATACCCCTATGAATTTGGGGGCGGTTGGGGCCTGCTTGTGTTTCACAAATACTTACTTGTCATTTTCATGGTCAAAACGCGAAGCAAAAACGGTTTATCAAGAATGCAACGTCTGAGGGCTGCAGGTTTAGATGTTGGAAACCCTCATATTCGTTCGTAGTATTCCCTTTTTTTAATTTAAAAATCCTTAAATTTGTTTCTATTTTTTTTTTTATTTGGAAGGTTCTAGTTTTTTCTTGCGATCATTTGAAAGCCTGAAGTAGATGCCCAGGCATGATGCTGCACGTTTTTCGCACATGCACTTATTTTAGTGTTCACTGACTTGTTCTAGCTCTGAGTCAGCTTCTCTTTAGTTTTACTTGGTAAGCCGACCATGATTTAATTGGCAATGATGGTTAATGTGGTTTATGAAGTGCTGTGATGTCGTGGTCAGAGTTCGCGCTGGGTTCTGAGGAAAGTGAGTCAAAACAGGAAAATGTGACTCAGTTAGGTCCAGAAAACTCGGTGGGGTCCGAAAAAGTGAATCATTTCGTAAAAAATGCCCCAAAAGTGGACAAAAAAACCGCCAACGCGAACCCTGATGGTGCTACCCGTGGCGGATCCATCGGTTGAGAGGCCGGGGGGACTGTGGGTCAGGTGCAATCAATCAAAAGCCGATCGCCCATGTAGCGAACCGGTTCTTAGAGCCAGACTAATTTGTACCTGATGTTATCAGTCAGCACTTCGGACACCAAAATTGGTGTATCAAATGTGGAAATGAAACAAATCTAAACGTTAATGATTTTGATAAACCAAAAATATTTGCAGCCTTTCTTCATTCAAATAAAAAATGAAATTGCTCTTATCTGTAAAGATTAAAAAAAAATCACTGTTCTTCTTGATGGGCCTTCACCAATTGCCTGACCACTTGCTTCGATAACTCACTCGATAAGGTGCTGGACTGATAATCACAAGGCCTTGGGTTGAAGCCCCCTGAATTTTTTCATTGTCTTTCTCTTTATGTTTTACAGGCAATATTTATAATTCTGCCTCCTATAGAAACAGTGGTTAGCGTTGTCGCCTGTGAAGTAAAAGGTTGGGAGTTAAAGCCCCAGTCAGGAGGAATCAGGTTTTTTTTGTTTTGTGTTTTGCTTGCCTGCTATACCTTTAGCGATGCTCAAAGTGCGTAATAATACTTAACAAGTATTAATGGAGTTGTGGTATTTTTGTTATAGGTCGGCAAAACTGGCCAAATAAATGGATAGCTTTGAGAGAGACACTGTTCGTCCCACAGGTCCTCTCTGGTTACTTTTGATAGCAGTGTTTCTACCAAATGCAGTGTTGCCACACTATACTTTTTTTAAAAGTATATACTTTTTTTGAAAAATGGCCTTAAATACTTTTTTTTATACTTTTATACTTTTTTTTATACTTTTTTTTTTTTAAATACTTTTAAAAATACTTTTTACTTTTTTTCATGGCAAAGTGAGTGGCAACACTGCAAATGTACATTCTTTCAAAATTCGTTGATTTCTCCTGTCATCTTTGTAATGCCTTCGGTTTTACGGCTGGGCACAATGTCCACGGACATTCTTGTTTGTGGCTCTTCACGATTTATAACAGCTTTACGAAGTTTGTTTCCTCATATGAAATAGGGTTCGTGTAACAACAGTAAGCCCCAAAATTTCTAAATTCCTTTAAAAACCAAAAGCTGATAAAAACAGAAATGTAGATAGATTGCTTAATTTCGCCCATTTCGCCCAAGAACAGCTCGTAAGGGCTACCCAACTTCTCGGCACACTGATTAAAATTACAGTTGTAATAAACAGTTTCATATATAATCAGAAAAACAGTGATTATGTTATTTCTAGTGTTTTTAAGCATACACAGATTTTATAATACTTTTATTACACTGCTGTTATATTTGTAATTGTTACATTTTCAGGCCTTAAAAGGGAATCATGTGAACAAACCTTGTCGGTACCCTCGTTAGAATTTGACACATAAAACACAACCTGTGATCTTGGAGTCATTGAAAGACATGTCCGGTTTTAAGGAAGGATCTATCTGGCCGAAAGTAGCCACCGTTGTACTTCTTTTTGCTTTTCTGCTGTACTTGATATCGTTTGGATCGCCGCATTGGGCGCGAACTATCGAGTCGGAGGCGACCAGGAAGGAACACTTGGGATTATGGAGGTATTGCACCTACCCAGTAGGCGGCGGCGAAGCTTGCAACGATTTCATCGATATCATACGTGGCGGTAATGTGTCAGGATTTTCCCTCAGCGATTTCGTTCGATGTATAGACATTTTCTAATGTCAAATGTGTGAAAGTGAAATCACGTGATGCGTTTTGTCAAAGCTGATGTGTTTTGTTTGAGTGATGTCTGAAGTGTCAAGTTATAGATGAAACATTTGTTACATTTAAAGCAGCAGTTAACTTTTAATTTATTATAAGATTAGAAATATGGCATTGACTCCGAGCACTACCTATGCTTTATTTAGAAGTGTTGTATTCTACAACGGTTTGATGTCTCTTGTTTTAGATTGGCTTAAAGCCGCCGAAGCCTTTGAAAGTATGGCCTTGTTTACATTTCTTGGCGCCATCGTGACCACTGCGATATATGCGTTTGTGCCCGATTTTGAACGTGATATGAGAGTGCTAGGCGCCGCCTTTGGTACAATAGCATGCACAGGTACAAATTGTTATGTCAATCCCGGCAAAAGAGGGTGACATATGTGTGTGCCACGCTGCAATTATTTGCCATCCTCGGGAAAGCTGTCTCCAGTTACCACTCCATTCTCTTTCTCTCCCTACCTGCTCCCTCTCCAACGGGGTGTCGTAAGCAATTTTCTCGGGAAGTGGAGGAAGGGGGGGGGGGTGAGCGATACTGACCAACATTTGAGCCTGGCGATAATAAACAAAATGTTAACCTCTTCGATGTGGCCGTGTTTTTTTTATATCAGAAGGCAAGCAGTTTGACTACACAAGCTTTCTATTTCTCAGAAAACTTTGTTGCCTAGCAACAAGAATAACTTCTGAAACAGAGTTAATGATAAAATGATCATGAAAAGTTTTATGTCGGGAAGACTTCAAGTGGCTTCCTTTCACAAATCCAGAAATGGTTTCCCGCTGAATATTAGTGATTGATGATTTGAATTCTTTATTTTGTTTCAGGTATATTTATTTTAATTGGTGCGGCAGTATTTGGCGGCAAATATCACGAGTATTTCGAGCAGAAGGAGATAGGGCGGTGGACTAAAGATATGTGCGAACTTTGGTGGGCGTTCGGTATCAATTGCTGCGCGTGCATTTTGACATTTATTTCTATGGTGTTCTTAGCTTTGGATTTAATTGCCGGAGAAGAATCATACTAAAAACACAATTCATCTTACGTTTGCGCATGCCCACATCAAATATCACGCGCTGTTTTTTCTACGTGGGAGCGTTAGACTGGGTAAACCGGGGCCAGGATGTAAACTGTGGTTTACTCTCAAAAGGATGTTTCACAGAAGTCAGTTTTTTTTGTCCACTGTGAAAACCAGCCGGCAAGGCCTGAAGCTGTGTTTTTTGTGGCAGTGAAACGGTTGGGAACATAACGGCAGGTTTTAATTCCTCCCGAAACATCAGTATATGTATCTTCGAAAGACTTTTGATAATCTTTAGATTATTTACTTTGTGATTCACATAAAATGTATATTATTAACAATTGGAAATTTTGAAATGATTATGATCACTTGTTCAGAAGTGACGACAGCATAAGGGCATATGCCGGTTGGCTCCTATGGTTAGAGGTTTTTGTCCCATGTGCTGTTTCCCGTTTATGTTTGTTTATTTAAAGTTCTGTTAAATTAAATGTAAAGCAAAAGCAATGTCAGGGTTTAGAAATTGATTTAAACGACCTTTTTTTTTTTCCTAAGTTATACATAAATATTTACTTAGACATTCCAGTTTAAAATCAAATAAATCATGTATATATGTGTACTTGGTGACATATTTTTTTGTTGAAAATTAGAATATATTAATATAGTAAACGCACGTGTCTTTAAATTTGTGTACGTTTTAGTACGTATACAGATTTAATTCAACCCACAAAGCACCAATTCGTATACATATCTCTTGTGTAAATACTGGAATAGCTGTTATGTTTCTTAGCATATGCCTCTTAAGCAAAATCGAATAGATATTCCTGTATTCCTAACCCACTTGTGGGATCTTTTTGTTTTCACTCAAAAACTCTTGGATATATCGCTTTTGCATAATTGTTTTTACAGTTGTGTGAGATGCTGAACTGTGGCAGTATTTACCATTTTTTGCTTAGGTTGATACTCAGCTAAATTTAAATAAACAGTCAGTGACCCTCGTTAAACTCTTTTTTCCAGTTTAATCCTTGCTGTCTGTTCCAATAATAAAATGATTTCCACAGGTAATAACTAAGTGAGGACTCGCCACTATCATGCTAAGATAAAGTACCCAAACACATTTCGCTTTCAAATTGAAAATAGTTCTACTTCGGTTCGTTGTTAATGCACAGCCACTTTTATCTAAAGTAAAATCAATTTGGTGCAAACGTGCTGCAGTTGGACAAATATGGAAGGCGCTAGAGTATATTACATTGCCTTATATGCAGAGTGGCTGTCGTTAAAATAACTCGCCCCCTCAAAATGATATTCTTAGGGTTACCCGTAAATATTGGGACACACACGTTTATATTTTGAGACATCTTTTGTATATTTACATGTTCGTATTTTAAGGTATTGCCATGAAAAAAAAACCACAGAATGTCATTGTTTTTGTCAGTTTTTAATAGTGAAGAAAATGTTGTCTTTTGATGGAACTTATTTCACAGTTTTGTTTTTAGTTAGTTTCTGGTCTCAGTTTGGCAGTCCATAGACGTGCTGCAGTGTCTGATTTTTGTGTTTTGGACGCTGGTAGCGTCACACGTCACGGAATTGTATTTGTATTAATAATGTTGTTTACAATGTGTCTTATACCACACCTGGTGATACATTTTCTATGAATTTTATATAATGACTGTAAATAAAGAAGGACATATTGATGTGTGTTATTTCAAATAAAAATTGCCAAAGTACCTTTTAAACTATAAAACTTAGCTTGTGTAGGAAAAAGGTAATGAACGTTTCAGTAGTATGACCCTTTGCAAACAGATTTTAGCGCGGATTTCACAGGTGACTGCGCTACAGGAAAGATCGGATTTGTCTGAGACTCATGGGCTTGAAAAAGCGCCTTTCACTGAGGTGACATTCAGTTTGTTTTTTTTTTTGTGTGTGTGTGTGTGTTTTAGTCCCCACAGGTGGGGAATATATGCGATCGACCGTGTGTCGCTTGTTAACACGATAACTTAAAAACTGCTGTAAGGATTTGGATGAAACTTGGTATGTAGCTTCTCTGGGAACAAACACAGAACGTCCAAGGAAAATGCACCAGCTGGACTTAGAGAAAATTTCAGCTCTTGATTGACTATTGATGACCGTGTTTAACTGATGGGCATCTGTGGGAAATATGTGGGCTATGCACACTGCTCTAATTTTTCCTGTTTAGTGTACTCGTTGGAATGTCTGTAGAAAAGTAAATGAAAAGAACTTCATGTTCTGCAACAGAAAAGTAAATTGAACATCACGCCGGAGAAAATGACGTTGGGGGAGGGGGGTGGAGCTTGAGGTGTATATTGAGACAGGATATACTGCTACACCGAATGTGGTGGGGGTTTCTCCGAAAGTTTCGGCAAAACCATAATTATTTTTCCTCCAGTTATTTTCTTTACCCATGTCTCCCTTGCTGTTCCTGCTTTCCTACACTTTTGACCGGATTGCTTTCAAATGTGGAATTGCTCCCAGGAGGGGACTTGTCTAAAAAAACTTGTGGTCAGCCTGTCTGTTGTGTACGAAGTATTGTGTGCAAGACATGTCAAAAACGGTCAGTACGAACTGCTTCAGACTTGGTCTGTTTATTCATTCCTTGGATATGTCGGACGATGCTGTCAACTTTTGACACGCAGTACGTTGTTAAGGGAGACGCATGTCATTACGTAAAAATCTTATGTGCAAAATTTCTCAGGGGCTGAACATCGGAGAATTTCAAGCTTGGTGGGATTGTTACTTGGTAGGTTCGAAAGATTCTGTAAAATTTTTGCCGCGAGTAGAGCGAACAAGCACGGCATATGATGTCAAATACCAAAAAACAGGCAGATTTAAGATTCACAGTCACTTTTAAATTTAATTAATCTAGCAGCGCTAGATCCCAGCCGGTCATAATGTCACTGGTCAGACTGTTGTGGGTGTTTAAATATTAGCACAATGGATTGCAAATAAATAAATAGATAAAAAAGTAGCTCAACGTGGGAGGGCGTGTATTCCCTTCGGTTTCTGACAGTGTTTCAATGTGGTGTTGTCTTTTTATGTATGTCTGTGGTTATTTTTGGATTATGAATTCCTCCGTACGACCTATATTTGAACCAAGCCCATCTTTATTATGATTATTTTATTTATTAGTCCCCCGCCGGGGGACTATAGTTTTCGGGTTTGTCTGTCCGTCTGTCGACACTTTTTTTGTTAACACACTCAAGCCTACATTTTTCTGCCGATTGTTAAGATATTGTATATATGGGTAGTACTGGAACGAACAAGGATCGGTATTGTAAATGAGCCATGTCGGCCCAAGGACATTGGCCCAGCTGAACTTCACAAATTTTCCCAATCCTTACTCAGTCGAATGAGTTTGTTAACACACTCAAGCCTACATTTTTTCCACCGATTGTTAAGATATTGTACATATGGGTAGTACTGGAACGAACAAGGATCGGTATTGTAAATGAGCCATGTTTCTGGCTCGGTTGTTGAAATCTTTTAGAGATAGGAAGTATTGGAACCAACAAAGGTCGGTATGGTAAATGAGCCCTATCGGCCCAAGGACATTGGCCAAGCTGAACTTCACAAATTTTCCCAATCCTTACTCAGTCGAATGAGTTTGTTAACACACTCAAGCCCACATTTCTGGCTCGGTTGTTGAAATCTTTTAGAGATAGGGAGTATTGGAACCAACAAAGGTCGGTATTGTAAATGAGCCCTGTGGGCCCAAGGACATTGGCCCAGCTGAACTTCACAAATTTTCACAACCCTTACATACTGGAATGAGTTTGTTAACACACTCAAGCCTACATTTCTGCATCGATTGACAAGATATCTTAACTATGAGTAGTATTGGAATCAACAAGGTTTGGTATTGTAAATGAGCCATGTCGCCCCAAGGACCTTGACCCAGGTGAACTTCACAAATTTTCCCAATCCTTACTTATTTGAATGAGTTTGTTAACACAGTCAAGCCTACATTTCTGGATCGATTGTTGAAACCTTTTAGATATAGGAAGTATTGGAACCAAAAAAGGTCGGTATTGTAAATGAGCCCTGTGGGCCCAAGGACATTGGCCCAGCTGAATTTCAGAAATTTTCACAACCCTTACATACTGGAATGAGTTTGTTAACACACTCAAGCCTACATTTCTGCATCGATTGACAAGATATCTTAACTATGAGTAGTATTGGAATCAACAAGGTTTGGTGTTGTAAATGAGCCATGTCGGCCCAAGGACATTGACCCAGCTGAACTTCACAAATTTTCCCAGTTCTTAATCATTTGAATGAGTTTGTTAACACACTCCAGCCTACATTTTTTTAAACAATTGGCAAAATAATATACACATAGGTAGTATGGGTGGTAGCAAGAATTGGTATTGTAAATGAGCCATGTTGGCCCAAGGATTCACGAATATGATACGAAGGGTTGTAGTCCAACCTAACAAAATCAAATACTGGGATTGTACGCCGGCGGGGGACATAGCCAGTTTCACTGACCCACTTGTTTTTATTTATTTTGTTGTTGTTGCTGAAATTTTTCAATTAAATCCTGTTGGGCAGAATGTTGTACGTTTTTCATGTGTGCGTTCTTGCTCTATCAAGCAAAATTGGGGAAAAGAACAAGAATCCATGTTCATTCTTATTTATTTAAATCACATGTCATCCAAAATCACATACCACTTAAAACTTGTTTTTTTTTCTTCAAAATTTTGCGAAAAAATATGAGTAAAAGGTTAAGAGGCGCTGCCAAGGAAAGAGGAAAATGACTACCATTGTTTTCAGAATGCAATAAAATACGGAAACAGATCGAGTATGCCAGCAAAGCTCGAGCCTGCAAAACACCATCGCAGCATATCTCTCGGACGGACGCATTTTTATACTAACATTGATCCCAGCATCCTTGGAGAAATTTTTAAACATTCATATACATGTATAAATACGCGTACATTATTTGCGTAGTGCTGTGTTAAAGAAATTATCAAATAATACCAAATATCGATGACCTGGTAAGTGACAAACTACTTCACTGATAAGGCCAGAAAATGGTCATATCACCTTATCATCAGTACACTGTTGATATGGAGAAGTGTTTATGTAGTATTCTCCGAAAGAGCAGTTCATTTTGTACTGGACCTAGGTACATTTTTATCCCAAGTATGGTAAACAAGAATTAATTAGGGAAACGCGAAGTTTTTAAGGTGGGTAACTATAAAAGATACACGTCGTTCTTTCATGTACGGCATTTCACTAACAATAAATTGATTTAGCAGCGGATAAAATCTTCAACATGGCATTGCCAACTGTTACACAAGACCTAGACGATTTGCCCCAACCAGTCAGCCACCGAAGCTCTTCATCTTTTGTTAAAGCTGGTATAAGTCTAATAACTACTGCTAATATAGACATGTTGGTAGCCTTTTCCACGGGATATTGGGCCACATGGAAAAAGGGGGAAGAACATGGAGGTTATGGACTGTGGAAAATTTGGAAGTGTGCACAGTATGCCACAAGTGACGGTGCAGATGTAAGTGTAGAAGAAGTGTGCAACGAACGAATGGCTGATCTTAGCTTCCCTGGTAAGTCTGGAATAAGTGATGTACAATGTCACCAAGGCGGTGAAATTTTTAAAATCCTTTCTCTTTTTTTGTTACCGGTATTATTATAATTAGTGTTTTTTATATTAGCGTTGGTATTACTGTCAGCAGTACCCCCCCCCCTTTTTTTTAAGTGTATGTTTCTATGTGAAGTCGACGAAAGCAGATAATTCTTGGTGTCTGTTTTTGATAGGCTAAAGCCTTTTCCCACTACAAACTAAGGGGTTCTCCAAAAGTGATTTTCTCTCTAAGAGAATCTTGCCCATGTGGGTACAACTCAGTTTCAAACCATCTGACATACCGATACGTGCGTACAAGGATTAGAGCACATCACTTTTGCTTGATATTCTCGGGGAAGCACGGTCACTGATTGACAAGAAAGCAGTCGTTCTTGAATTAAATGATAACTTAAAGTGTATTGTTTTCCAGCTTGGTATGTCACAACACAAGTATTCATGACGCTTACTCTGGCCGGATTTCTCGCCTCAGAAGTATTATTGCTGTTATACATGTTTATGCCAGGGTACCGGAAGAATAAAACTCTCATGTCTACCCTGATTGGTATTAGCTATTCTTCAGGTAAACACTGCAAAAAGCATCAATAATTTCTTAATACAACAGAAGTCAGCATTAAAACCGTATAAAAGTTGTTTAACATCACACTAATATTAGAGCTTGCACTGAAAATAAAAGTATGGCTGCAAATAAAATTTCAAAGTTAAATGGAATTCTTTTAGTTTTTTTTTTTTTTTTTTTTTTTTTTTTGTTTTTGCCACGAATTCCACATGTTTGTAAAGATATATTACTTCAGAAGTTACCATTGCAGGATTTGTGTATTTTTTCAAATACCATGAACACTCTGCTACGCTGAAAAGAATAACATGGATGCTGATGAAGTAAAAATTGAGTCGCATTATTACGCACTCCATTATAAATTAATGTGTGTTGTTATAATATATAGTAGTAAATTGTGACTATCAACAATGCTTCATTGCAAAATAGATATAACGATTCTAAAGTTTGCCATAAAAAAGAAATTTATGTTTCAAGGTTTGTTCCTAGCCATTGGTTTGCTGGTGTTCGGTTTCAAAGTAGCTGAAGAAGTAGAAGAAATGGCTGTTACAGAATGGATACTTTCATGGTCGTTGTCGCTTGCCTGTACAGCTCTCGTTCTTAATCAAATTGCAGCATCTCTACTAATCACAGAGAAAAAGAGACTAACAGCAGGAGAGTACGATCACGGAAAAACGGTCTCTGATTCAAAAGGCGACATGAAATCGGCACTATTACAAGACACTTGAAAATGTGTTCTTGAGTAAAAATGAGATATTTTATACGATTTGATTGTTCAAAGAAATGGTTCGTCACACACAATGCAGGCAAATCAAACATGCGTTGGTCGAATTGATCAAGCTGGAGACCGATTGACCACACCAGCAAGGCTAAGCAACAAGTGCTTTTAAGTGCTATTATTTATTTATTATTCAAATGTTTGCGCAGAAAGTTGAAATTCCTTCAAAGCCGTAAAATATTGCAACTGTGTATGCTCAATCAGTATAAATAAAAAAATTAGTGCTACACGTTACAAAATTATCTCAAATGTGTAAAACTATGGGAAGCAAACCCTTTCTCTCAAGCCCAATGCCACCTGGTACTTTTCCCCTGGCCCTTTGCGTCCCCAGTATATTTTATGGAAATAATTGTGGAATTCATCTGAGTTAAGTTGTTGGTATTTATGTCCGGGCAGATAAATGCGTACCTTATAAAACCAAGTAAGAAATTAGAAGACCGTTTTCGCTACCGAGTAGCGAAAATTACACTTTAGGGACCACAAAAATACGATTCTGAACTCTTAAAATCAGAACTGACCATGAACGAGAAGGTCAAGGTCACCAAGGTACCTCTTACGGATCGTCTTTTAGGTCCAAGGGGACGAAAATAAGCCCAAAATCGCCCTGTCTCTAACCGTTTTCGAGATAATGGTCAACTTCCGGTTTGGCATTGACCATGACCGAGTAGGTCAAGGTCACCGAGATGCTCCAAAATAAGCTATCTCTAACCGTTTTCAGGATAATGGAAACTTCCGGTTCTATCTCGTTATATCTTTAACTGTTTTCGACAAAATCGCTCTATCTCTAACCGTTTTCGAGATAATGGTCCACTTCAGGTTTTTGATACTGAGCATGGCCGAAGAGGTCAAGGTCACCAAGGTACCTCTTACATATCGTCTTTTTGGCCCAAAGGATAGAAAATAAGCTCAAAATCGCTCTGTCTCCAACCGTTTTTGAGAGAGTGCTCGATCGTTCTCCAAGGTCATAGTAAAAAATGGGGATTTCACGACGTGTTATCATCCTGTATCAGTGAGCTAAATTTGATCTTCCTACACAAATAACGTAAACTAAAAGCATTATATATATATCTTTGTAAACTCTTAAGCAGAAAAACCGAAATGTAGCAGTCAACATGTACACACAGGCTGGTAATCGCTGTCATTGTGAACTGTTGAGTGATGGATATGCCTATGCTGATATCATACCATGTCCTTTAACTGCAAAATCAAAGCGTTTGCTTGCCTTTCAATGGGCTTCAAAGGCAGAATTTCAATGTCCATTTTTGTATTTAAAATGTTAATGATTTTCTAAACAAAATGAGCTGGACCAATTGAACATGCTACATTATGCCTATGTCAAATTTAGTCGCCCTAGCTCTAGCCATCTGAGAGGAGTTCGCGAGACAAGGTTGTGGCGGAAAAAAGGAATCATACGGAAACACTTCACCGAATCGTACGAAGACGATAAACTAGGGGATTGAACAGTTAGTAAAATTACATTTTGTATCAGATCAATAAAGAGTTTATAAAGACATAGCAAGAAAGTTTAAATGGCTAAACATTTACATTGAATTGCCAACACATTTTAAATCAATACTAGGTTGCCAGGGATCTCCCTGGATTACCTGTTTTGATTAATTTCTGAACCAGGGTATCTTATTCTGGCTGACTTATGAGACCGCAAATTATACGAAAACGCAAATATATGAAAGCGCAAATTTACGAAAGCGCAAATTTTGATTAGTTGCATCATTGTCAATTTCAATATCAAAGAGAATGCCAATAGATCGCCTTGGGTTATGCAATAGTTGGAGATCTTACGTTCAACAAGCTATGTTCCCACTCAGTTGTGGGCTGCGAGTCCAAGCGTGGATAGTTATGTTGACAACGTTCTCCGCACTACAAACGCCGCCGAATCATTTCACATGCACTTCAAACAGCAATTCCATGGGGCCCATCCGAACATTTTTTTGTTTGCTTCCAAGTCAAAGATGCTACAGGAAGTAAACTACATCAAATTGCAAAGTTTGGATGCACCAAGATATGTTCGCTTAGGAACTTTCGAGAAGGCTTTATTCGTACATGGCGCATTTTATCAATTGATGTACTTCTTCCTGGATAGAAAGCAGTTCATGAAAAAGGTTTCTCGAAAATTCCTACCTGTATAAACACTTGGATAAAAATATTTTAAGGTGGAGCACATGTTTATTCAGTAATAAAAAAATTATCGGTCATGCTGTTTAAGTGGTCACCAGCCACAAAATTTGAGATTTCGTAAATTTGCGCTTTCATAGGATTTTATATGCGGTTTCATGGGGGTATATTTGCGGTTTCATGAGTTTCTGTTTCTTCTGCCAATTTCCGTGCCATATTTAATATCTTTAAAATATCCTCATTACTCTGATGACTGGTAGTGATAAAAGCCTTTAAAATTTAATAAAACGTGTTGATTAGTGCTTGCTGAATGTATCGCTTGATTTCAGAAAAAGGTTTTCTTCAGCCAGTTTCCGTGTCATATTCAAAATCTTTAAAATATTAAATTACTGTGATGCTAAGTTTATATAACAGTTAAAATGTTATAAAACTGTTCGACTAGTGCTTGTTGAATGTACAGTTTGAAGCGATTTTATAATGTTTAATTAAAGTAATGTTTAATATTAGTAGCGAAATTTGTATTCTATGTGTTCGAACTTCAACAAGCAAATGTTAGCAATTCTGGATGAAGTATGAACTAAGAATAAGTGGTGTGAAACGATGTTGTAATATATCTTTATGTAATGTGATGAAACCAATAAAATTATTAAAAACAAAAAAGACATAGCAAGGAATGGATTAACTATATTTTGAACGTTTCTGTACTAGCGATTGGTGAGATATCGTTCGAGCGTAAAACATGTTAGCGAATTAAACATGGTGTGTTTAAAAAAAAAAAAAAAAAATATGCGAGTTGCAATGTAATTGCTTGTTTTTTTTTAAATATTTCACAATTTCAGACAAAAACGTTGCTTTAATGCATAGACTACAAATTAAAAATTAAAACGTATAATCACAGTGTAATTTCTTGCAAAGAAGCTACGAGGAGCTCCCATAAATAATTTAAATATCAACAAACAATGTATTTTTGTTCTATTTGGGAAAATAGGACTTAGTCAATATGAATAAAAACATCTTATTAGGCAGTGCTTTCAATTGCTTCAAGTTGTCCTATAGTTTGAGTACTGCTGCATAAAGATTAAAAGTTTTTAGCCGAATGCTATAACATGTTCCGATAGTTTTTACATTAGCGAAAGGTATTGATGTAGGGTTAAACAACCAAGTCCAACAACCATAATTAAGAATCATGCCATTTTTGTTACTAACTCTCCCCAAAACACTGAAAAGTCTCAAATAAATAATGTAGGTTTCTGGTTTGTTTGCAGTGATACTTTTTGTACAACTGTTGTTTTCTAGGGGAAAAGGGGACTGTCGCAAAAACAATAGAGGAACGTTTTGATGAAAATAAATTAATTCCTTTCGTTCCATCGAGGTAATTTAGCTGAAATGACAAGAAGTCGTTAGAAAATCGTTTGTTTCAATGTTTTTTCTCAAAAAAAATATAATACGAAAAAAAATTTCATAATCACAATTTCGGGATTTTGCATCGAATGACAAATCGTGCGATACAGTTTCCTGCCTGAACATAAATCAAGTATTAAGTACTCTTGTATGCGATAGGATATTTTAACATTTAAGCAATGTGTATTCGACCAGACACATAGTACAGTGTTCAGCATTGCCACTTAGCGCGACAAAGTACACTTAAAAACATTCATCATAAGGCTAAAATGTATTGTTGTTTCTCAGTTTTGAAGCTTTACGCACATGAAAGACAAAAACACTTGCATTGTGTTTGACAAAACACATGCCCTTTAAGGCTGAGGTCTGATAATAGTAACAATAAGAATAGGAAAAATTTTCAATGTGATCCTAACTAAACCATGATTTTTGCTTTTGGCCTAATATGATAACTTCAGAAATATTGATCAGTTCTTATCCAACAGATATGAATTGTCAGTCTACTTCTTCAACAGTTAAAACGATTTACATCTAAAGATTTTTATTCTGACATCAACTAAACACAGCTGCCTAAATAATTTAGTTTTACTGCTTATCGAAGGGTTTGTATTTGAAAGAAATAACGCCGCATTTAAATAACGCTAAGTTGAGCAGACTCTACAAATTCGCTACACAATGAAAATATGAAACAAATGTAATTTATAGGCATGGAATAAAAAATAAATTACTGGAGCTACAATTTTTATGCGGGTAAGTTTAAAATTTATTTAAGAACTTTTGTCGAGAAACACATTGCACACATATTGATATTTACTTATCCATTGTTATTATTTATGAACTGTGGTGTTAAAAAGCCAGTCGCGTCTTCCTGGTTGGCTAAAGCCTTATTCACATCGCTTCAACCAAAAAGTAAAAAGTCATAAGGCAAAGTCTTTTTTAATGTTGTAAATGAGTAAATTTTCTTCCTTTTGACTATTGAATTTTCCTTAACATCTAAAGTATACTTAAAAGGGCTCAAAGCTGCAACTATAAAATGGCTAATTTTCATTTGCACTTTGGATGTGGGGGTGTCAACATCTCGACGAACCCATCATCAAACCATTGAATTGCCCAGAAAATAACCCACTTCAATTAACAACAAGATGATATTCTAAATACAAAAGGCACATGCAATCAAACAATGTTTACCGTTTGTATTAAAAAATATTGCTTAAACCAAATAACTTGTTACGATCCTTTGCGTTTGATATTGGTAATATAGGGTTTGTTTTTCAGTCGTTTGGTCATCTATTATTTTTTACTGTTTAAATTGCTGATCTTGGTTTCTTTTTATTTTTTATTTTTAAGACTTGCGGACTTAACGTTCATGCAACGACTTAACATAAGCTTAGAAAAACCTACTTGTTTCCTTTAAATCTGTGGTGATCCGTTCTCAAAGAGATTTAAAAATTGCTTAGTCTGTTTAAGTCGTTGTTGGACTACAATAAAAATAGATTGCACAACACTGACGTGTCTTTATTGTCTTTATGAACACTGGTAGATATTGTGACACATAACATCTAGAGATTAAAGCTTAAAGAACATATTTAAGAAGATGAATATGCTAAAGGGTTCAAAATTGGCTTGATTGAGTCAAAATTGAGTTCACAATTGCAAATAAAGGCAAATGAAACCTTAGAAGATCGTTAGCTCATATTTTATAAGATCAAAGAATCGTTGCGTATTTAGCAGTTTGTCTTATTTATAGAGATCTAAATATATTAACATGCCAATTAAACTTTCCAGTCAAAAGCTAATTTTATGACGACATATTTTAAATTAACATTTCTTGTTAAAAATCGAACGATTCCAACAACATGAAATGAAAAAACTTTTGATTCTGTACAACTATTTCAGAAAAGTTTAGAGCACGTAAAATCTGGGGTATAACTAAAGGTCGCATGGGAGTATAAAACGTGCCAAGCAGCAGGAAACAGAACAGTTTTCTATGAATCTATAGGGTTGCACACATGTCTGTTTGCACGTTCGCAACACTGCCAGCATAAAAGTGTCATCATATGTAATGTGCAAAACTCTATGCAAAAAGTAGTCTTCATTCTCACTTGTCGCGAACGTTTTACTGGAATATACGGTATCTGCTCTTTGCGATTAGCTATCATATTTTTTGGGGTCAGTGCCACGTGGAGCGCGCTAAGCCTTGTAAAGAAGTGGAGCCTCAAAATGCATACAAAACCTGATTACTGGAAATATGACTTTTGTAAAAGATATAGAAGTTAATATCTGTCATCAAATTTAAATAGAACCATTTGCAAAGGCAACAATATCGTCTAAGAGAAAGCAGTGTCTCATCAGATTCTGGGGTCATGGCGGTCAGTTTATTTCTTTGGTGCAACGTTTGCTTCATATTTGCCTTTAAAATTCCCAGCTGGATAGTAATTACAACAGTAGTACCATGTTTGACCCTCACTTTGGGCGAAACCTACTCCCAGTTCTGTAGAAACTTTCCATACAACTTGTGTAAAATGTCCGGTAACTGTAAATAAATCAAATATGATTCACAGGCGACGTACATTAATATTATTCCAAGGCCTTCAGCATTTTTAAAATATTTTGTTTTTGTGATATTTCAGTTGTGACCTTTTTTTACAAATAGCAAACAACTAAAGAGTTGTCTAAAGCAGGCATTGTGTTGTAAACGCAACATACACTGAAAATACATACGACTGTGTCTTCGAAATTAATCCAAACACGGTGCAAATTGTTTGCATAAGTTTGAACAGAAAAAATGTTAAATTATCTAAACCATTAAATAATCTGAACTGACAATTGTTAAGTTGTTGAGTAACAGCGTAAGAATTACCTGTGCCTTTCTTGGATGTGTGGCTATGAAAATCATAGTTTTCAATTTCATTGTACCAACTATCAACAGGTCTCCTACCTGTAAAAATATTTAAATGCATTTATCTAATTCGCTATGAGGAATTCAAATTCACATAAATTCATTCACATATTAAACAAAAGTTCAAACTTAAGGAAGTTATGCTTTATTACACATTCGGGTTTCAGCCTAAAGTTTGTTTATTTTCGTTTAAGACGGTCGTAAGTAAAAGACAGCGAAATTTCCATGGCTTGGAATTGGTTTGAATAAATCTCTAAAATCGGCCTGTGAGTGGCAAACTTTCGACACCGTAGATTCCCGACAGTGATCACGCACGATCCCACCCCAGACATCGTGTGGCCATTTCACCCAATCCGCTACATGTCGCGCTTCTTGTTCATTGGTTAAATGTCTATCCTCGAAGGATTTGCTGCTGTATATAAATCATCTTTTTCACGCGTTATTCATCAATTGCAGCATGCTCAGAGAACAGCAACATCTTTTAAATCCTTTTTTTTTGTAGCAGTTAGCACCGATTTGTAATACATCAGCGTTACAAAATGCTGAAGATGGACGAGTAGCAGTTCAAAGCAGCCATCGCATAGCCTCAAAAATGTGCGAAGAAAAAGCTCCTGACAGCTAAGATAGTAGAAGCGCTCATTAGGGAGGACTTTTTTCCATGTGGATAGCCTCATCTTACTGATGCCTTAAACGCCATAAACTCAAATTAGCCCAGCAGCGTGTCCTTCAAACAGCAGTAAGCGAGATAAAAGTCAACCACTGCGAAGCTCAACCACTCCAGGGCAAAGTGACACATCGCAACCCAACGCTCAGCCAAAGGCCCCCGTAACATTAGCAAGCTTGCCTCGCATTGACAATCCGACGATGGCAGCATTTCTGGAGTCTCTAGACGAGAAGACCCCTGGCTGACACGGAAAACGCCAGGAAACAAAAACTCTCTTCGTTCAGGACTTCTGTGGCTGATTCCTGGGAGTGATTACACACAGTGCTAACTGCACAGAGCTACTCAGTCTGCCCTCAGGGAAAGCAACAGCACAGCCCGGCAAGCCAAGACGCGTCGCTGTGAGAGACACCACGGGGCAAGTGAGAAAAGTTACAAGGGCTCCACACCGATTCGCTGCAAATTCGCCCATGCTTGTGGCACTTTCTCGCATTAGGAATCTCTCTACCGCCTAAAACCCACTTTGGGCCAAACTTCGAAACTGGGATCATTCATAAATAGACGATCAAGACAGAATATATTTTAGACAGGCCTTCAAACGGTTCAATACTGTAAACGTAAATATAGACCAGATTTAAACTGTGAGGCAGTTAATAGCCGCGCTACGGAGAGCAAAATTAGGGATAAAGGGGAGGCAGAAATAAGGAAGGAACTACAGCTTGGCCGCTACAGAACTATGAAAAAGAAACCAACCGTCGTGGCTCGGATCTCGAAGAACTGTTCCGAAGAACGGAATATGACTAATACAAGGCAGCGGATCATTGGACAGTTTTGCTTCGACCGACAAATACGCATTCACGTCCGGTGATGCAGCAGTAGCCTTCAGGGAACAGGGATCTTGCATGTGTGAGATCGCCGTAGAATCCGCTTATCGACACGTCAGTCTCAGCCCGCTCTTGCAACAATTCACGGTCTGCAGTGAAAGTTCGAGGGTGAATCGTGCGTCCCATTTGAGATTTTCCGAATTGTTGGGATCTTCCACTGGATAACCCAATGCTGCATCGCCAGGGAATCAAATCGCCATCTGCTATTTCAATGACGTCTTCACCACAGCAGAAACCCATGAAAACGGAACGAAAGTCATGAGATGCCTCATCCAGTTTTGACTGGTTTCCCTATCAGCAGGGAGAAGTGCATCTCTCCCACTCAGTGTCTCAACTTCCTGAGAGTTAAACACGCTGGACTGTCCCCTCTCAGTTCCACGAAGCACGCTACAGGAGACTCGGGATTTAGTTAGCCGCTGGGTAACCGCCCAGCAAACGCGTCTGTAAGCTCATCTGGTTCGCACCAGTCTTCCACGCGGTGTCAATCCCTGCACCACATCATTGAGTTGACGACGTCCCTACGCCGTCAGCATCACCTGGCGCTAATCAACAGCAATACGCGCACATCCTCGAAACGATCAGCAGGCTTTGCAGCTCGTCCAACAGTGCATGTAATTTCAGCATGGAGAAAACCGTGGCCGAACTTTCTCTGCACATCGTTACGGATGCAAGAAAGTTCAAACGCGGATGCCGACTGGCTACACCACACGTGGTCAATGGATATGCCTCATTTAGCTCAGGAGCACATTAACATCAAGGAACTAGCCGCCGTTTTCTTTGCCATCAAGCAATGGTCGCCGTTCCTCTTATGTCTCAAAATCACCGTCTTCACAGGCAACACCGTGACTTTCGTTGAATCGGGGTTCAACAAGACACACGATCGCCTTGGGGATTTTGACGGATATTCGCATACAGTATATTTCCTATAATATCAAGCTGACTGCTTCATACCTCAGCAGCAATCTTGAGAGTTCTCAGCTCCCCCCACCGTTTTCACACTCGCGCACGCCCCCTTCGCTGACTTACGCAATCACACGTAACAAGAATCCATATCTTGTTCGCACCAGTCTTCCACGCGGTGTCAATCCCTGCACCACATCATTGAGTTGACGACGTCCCTACGCCGTCAGCATCACCTGGCGCTAATCAACAGCAATACGCGCACATCCTCGAAACGATCAGCATGCTTTGCAGCTCGTTCAACAGTGCATGTAATTTCAGCATGGAGAAAACCGTGGCCGAACTTTCTCTGCACATCTTTACGGATGCAAGAAAGTTCAAACGCGGATGCCGACTGGCTACACCTCACGTGGTCAATGGATATGCCTCATTTAGCTCAGGAGCACATTAACATTAAGAAACTAGCCGCCGTTTTCTTTGCCATCAAGCAATGGTCGCGTCTTCACAGGCAACACCGTGACTTTCGTTGAATCGGGGTTCAACAAGACACACGATCGCCTTGGGGATTTTGACGGATATTCGCATACAGTATATTTCCTATAATATCAAGCTGACTGCTTCATACCTCAGCAGCAATCTTGAGAGTTCTCAGCTCCCCCCACCGTTTTCACACTCGCGCACGTCCCCTTCGCTGACTTACGCAATCACATGTCACAAGAATCCATAGCTTTGTGCTTTCTGGAGCGGTCAAACACCCAGCAATATTGGACAGCGAGAGGATCGGATCGAAAAAGCAGGCATTGCAGGGGATGCAAAAATCCTCCTTTGCCAGGTTCACCTCCGCCTCTCAGTTCTTAATTACTCAAACCTGCTTTATTAACACTTGGCAAGACGAAGTCTTTCAAAGAGTTATATGCTTTGGTATTAGGGCACCCGTGAGATTTTCATTGTTTTTTTCTTTTTACAGTAATTTCGTCATCACATCTCGTCAGAAACTACTGGTCCGATTGACACCAAAGTTTCGCAGTATATAGAATAGAATTTGATGCAAACTAGTTCTATCAATATTTTTTATTTATTATTAAGGTTGTTTTCAAGGTCAAATCAATACGCAAAGACAGGGTAATTTTTCCTTTCTTCTGCACTGAGCAAAAGGCTGATGCTCGCTGTGCATAGTTTGCTATTACCTCACAGCTGAGACCTGCTGTAAGCAAAGTGGAGGCGCATTGCTAAAAATAAGTGCATCTGTGTGCATGCAATATAGCTCGAGATCAGTTGAACTTGTGTGCAGCTGAGCACGATAAAAAATTAATAGACTTTAATTTAATAGCGTGCTTTTCTATGTGCATCATTTTAATGTATCATTATATATAAAATATTAAATATATAAATCATTTATTGTCATAAATTTTTCGATGTAGTTTTTGTAGGCTACTCATCGAAGTTATAGCGGTCAAAATGTAAAACAGAAGCTTCGATAATCTTTAAAAACACGCTCGAGAGTGGTTAGATGGCGGAGTGGGGGCTCTGCACCAGGCAAGTTAAATGCACGCTTATATGCAGGTCAGTTTTTAGCAGGATACATGGTTATGAAAAGTGAATTATCCTTTTAGAACGGGATCGCAATAAATCCGAATTTAAAGAAATTATAAATTTTAGGAATTTTTTAAATTTTAATTTGGGTCAAGTGTTAAAGATTTCACTTTCGTCAAATCGAGCTCCTCGTTTGTATGTGTATGCATTCTTCAATTGAGAAAGGAAGCAGTAGCATGTACAGTTTACCCAAAACGTTGCTACTTTTGTTGAGTTGACCGTTTTGTGTCAGATTCTGCGCTAGAGATTCGAATAAGTTGTTGGGATATCGTGGCTGGGTGGAAGCAGCCTCTTACAACTCTAATTTGTTAATAAAGTTAGCTTTCTATTAAGATTAATATTAAAACAGATTTCAGATCAAGCGCATTAAGTACATATACATGTCTTTTTTCATTCATGCTGTAATCTAGCAGAGCTTATTATATTGGTATAAAGTCAACGGCAAATTATACCATCAGCTGGCTTAGAAGGTTTTGACCAGTAGTTCGCGATGTTTTCGCCTGTTTTCTGCCCATCTAATAGCCTGTCTTCCTTCTCCGAGTGCTTCATTTTATCTAATGTCAATAGCCAATTCCATATCAATGTAGAACATATGTAAGAATGCCTTTTTCACTTTAACTTTGTTATGATATCTCTAAATATATTTTTCACTCCAACCCCCCCCCCTCGCCCAAAAAAAAATAGTATCAGTGAATACTTTGACACATCAACAAGTATTTATTGATGTCAACAATAATTTAAAGACGTATAAAATGGATTTTTAACAAAAATCTCAATTTTTGAGCACAATATTTTTATTGATACCAATAATGTATTTTAATATCATTTTTTCAGGATGAGATTCTTTATTTTTTTTTAAATTTTCAATTGATTTTTTTTATCTGAAAAATTACTCAAAACATGAGAGTCTATTTTTGACATGTAGGCAAAAGACTGTGAATGAAACAAGCCCCTCTATACAGGATCTGTCTCTTCATGTTGTATTACACATAACTGAGGCCCTTCTTGAGCTCAAAAATTGTGTTTTTTATTTCATATCAATAATTCAACTCTACATCTCCGAAATTAACTGACGATTCGTTAAATATCTGCAAGTAACATGAATCTTTTAGATACGCACAGCCCGAAGAGGCAACAATGTGATCACTAGCAGCAAATGCTACTCTGATTAAGCATAAACAGCACCGAAAGTATATTAATAATACTGAAGTTTGCAGTTTTAATGTAATTTACATTTTAAACCCAAGGACGATTTGTCTTTCCAGGTAAACATGAAGCCAGAAAGACCTTTCTGTCGTAAAATATTAGAACGAAACGACCACGCAAGTTTTTCCCCACCTATTTTTAGAAAACACATGGAAATGGCTTCATATATAGTCATCGACATCGGATAACCAATGCTTTGTTGAAATTACAATAATATAGGGGTGTAGGGTTTTTGACGAATCGAAATTTGACTAACCGAAATTGACCAACCGCAATTTGACCAACCTCTTAATGAAAAAACGGACATTTGACCAACTTCATAATTTATTGATTTTCGCACCACTTATCAGTAAACATTAGCAATCACAAATGTTCCGAAAAAAGCAACATTTAAACAGTGTGTAACACTGCAAGTAAAAAAACTGTCCAAAACTTCCGGGATGGTAGTAATTTCATATCCTCTCAAAACTTCACATATAACTATCGCTGTCCAAATCGAACGCAGTGTCCGTACATACATGTCACCATCCAAACACAGTTTTAGACCACCACGATTGGTTGTCAACATTTCCATCTCGGCAAATGTTGTTGAAATTGCAGTTCAGTTGATCTTGTTGAAATAGCGGACAAATTTGGTTTAATTGAGAAATCCCGGTATTTATACTAAAACCACGTGAAAAACACGTACCTGAGATGACACTAAAGCTTCCATCAGGTCTGGGTTTGTTTGTATAACGCCTTGTATAACGCCGGATTACGGAGATTAACGGGGCACATGGAACTCAACCTCATGACACTCAATGACAGAGAGAGGATTAGCACACCTCTTTGATGCGAATGAGCACTTCTTAGAAATTACTCTTTTCATACGAAAAAAAAAGTCCTAGATTTATAAGGTTATGTATATCTAAAACTGAAAGTTGGTCAAATGTAAGTTTTTCCATTAAGCGGTTGATCAAATTGTAGTTGGTCAAATTTCTGTTGGTCAAATTGCGGTTAGTCAAGTTACGGTTGATCAAATTGTATGTACCCCATAATATGACAGTCAAATATATGCTTCAAGTTTGCTGAAAATGTAATGTAAATTGAAATCAAAATCAATCACATAAAGAATCACATAAAGAAGCACGAAATGACCTGCGATATGAAACCGGAAAAGTGGCGTTGATAACAGAACCCGGACATTCAAAATTAAGGTAGATGTGTGGAAATTTTAGTGTGCTTCAATGAATTTGTTATAGGTTTTTAGTCTATCGTGAACTAGAGGAAACAAGATAAAAACAAGGTCTAAAAGAAAGATTAGCATTGGTATACTCCGCATTTTCATCACTAAAATGTTCATGTTGCTGACTGACAGAGCTGTACAACTCAACGTTGACGAGAGCGATGCATGCATTTTTAATTCTGCTTTTTTGGTTATTAATAAGGACTCTTTCGAAACTATCAAAAACCTTATCATAATTGCCGAATTTTCATCAGGCCTGAATCAACCAGATACTCAGTTCTAGAATTATTTATATTTGGACATTTCCGGTGAGTTGTTGTAAATTAAGCGTGTAGAGCGTTGGAATGCCCTGTGTCCTGTATGTGGTTTATATAATTTAAGGATACTCGCCGTTTTTGGCCATAGTGTTGGCGTGTGCCTGCGCGATCTTGCTCAGCTTGTCACTGAGCGTCAGTGGAGGCACTCCGTGCTGAGCGCGGTATTCATTGTGGGCTGTTAATAAATAAACATAACAATAAAACATAAAACTAAACTACTATTCCTACTGCTCCTACTACTCCTACTACTACTACTACTACTACTACTTTTACTACTACTACTACTACTACTACTACTACTACTACTACTACTACTACTACTACTACTACTACTACTACTACTTCTACTACTACTACTACTACTACTACTACTACTACTACTACTAATAATAATAATAATAATAATAATAATAATAATAATAATAAGGAAGATATTTCTCACCTTTCAGACAGTCTTGTATGACGTCAGACATGTTTATTTGATGCGATACTGAAGCAAAGGAAAGATTCAATGGAAACACACGAGCGAGTTTTTGTATCAAAACCATACATATTTTGAAAGAAATTGTTAACTTTTTAACCCATCTCTGTTGTATTTATACAGCAAAAAATGATATTTAGTTTTTGTCTCATTGAACGTATTTTCACAATATTTGTACTTGTAGATGTAACTCTTTTGCCTTTAAAACCAAAATAAAAGATTTTTTATACTTACTTGATGAAATTTATTTGATTCCAAACTACTTGGCGAGTTTTCCTGTCGTGGATTTCAGATTATGAATAATAATTCTTAATTACTTTCACATTAGGAACGTTTCTTGTATCAACGTATTACTGAGTAAATACCCATAAAAGGCCACTGTCTGCTGCCTGGACAGTCAGTTGGTCGATACAATCAATACTCAAATAATCGTTATTGGATCAGCGGAATGAAAAAGGTGTTAATCTAGCCTTTATTTAATTACATTGATATACAATTGAGTGCCCATATTAATAAAAAAAATACAAATAACAGTTAGGCCCCCAACAAACAGGATTTCGCCAATAATAAGCAGAATATGCGTGTCAATAAAAATGTACTAAGTATTTAGGAATCCCCGTCATAAGCAGTCATTCAGTACGTACTTTATAACGATGTGTAACATTTTCCATTTGCAAACACAACACGTATCCCCGGGATGGGGCTCACGTGCAAACGGTTACCATACTTGTCTGACGTTTAAAACGATCCCGAGTAGCAAGTTTGAAAAATCCCCCTTTTTAACTAAATGTAGAAACCCCTTTTACGTTCATCTTTAAACGCGGAGTTTAAACGCGGAAGTTGATTTATAAAACAACCCCTTTCCCCAAATTTATGAGTACAGAACGCAGTTAAAGGACCACCTAGGGCTAAAACTAATCGGACGCATGCATTCAAATGTGCGTGTGAACAGTTTTTTGGGTCACCTTTTTTATGGACGCGGAGTACAGTCCAGAAAGAACCAACTTTCTGTGGGAAACGCTGCTTGGCAATGACTCCCCTTTTATTTAAAATGGCACTCAGCGCGGACCCCAAAATTATTCCCTCCCCCTTTCACCTTATTTTTTCATTTTACTTATTTATTTTTTGTGGACACCAAGTTTTACCTGTAGTTGTACTAGTGTTAAAGCTGTTATTGTTATTTCTAACCGTTTTCAAGATAATGGTCCACTTCAGGTTTTTTACTTTGACCACGGCCGAGGATGTCAAGGTCACCGAGTTACCTTTTACTTATCGTCTTTTAGGCCCAAAGGGTCGAAAATAAGCTCAAAATCGCTCTATCTCTAACCGTTTTCGAGATAGTTGCCCACTTCCAGATTTTGACGTTGACCATGGCCGAGGATGTCAATCGTTCTCTAAGGTTATGGTAAAAAAAATGTGGTTTTCACGGCGTCTAATCACCCTCTATCAGTGAGCCAAATTTCATCACTCTTTAATTGGGAAAAACCCAAACGCTGCAGCTAACTTAAACTTGCACACGCATGCTGTTATAGCTTGAAAGTTGGGCGATCAATACACCAAGGCTGATATCATGCCAGTTTAAACTACTGCTCTCAGCTTCTTGCCACCTGTTTCGCAAATTTGTTTTGTCGTTTTTTAATTGAAAAATTAAGCGAATTTAAAAAAAAATACAGGAGAATCAAATAGACATACTGAAGTTTCTCATATCCACATTCCATCTTTCTAGCCCTAACAGCCTCTGACTAGTTCCACGGACAAACTAAAAATAAAACGGAAAAAAACATGCCATAACTGCGGCTAAAATTTTGGTACAAATTCAATACACTAGGTGATTTTGGCGAAACCCCAAGTGTAACTAGAGTGACACTTCGCTTCTCCTATGCGAAGTGATACATTTGGAAACGTATAAAACATTTTATATTATTAACATTTACATAAATCAAAACTTTTAGCGGATTAAATCAACTGAGGGGGGCTCTTAGAGGAGGGGGCTCTTATTCCTCAAAGTGACAGGGATGAAGAAGACCGGCCAGAATGTAGACCCCCTCCTACCAAATAAACTGTTCATTTCAACAACGCTGCTCAACGCAACATGCGGCTCAAAACGAACACTGGCCGCTTATATAAGAGCTTACTGCCCACTTTTCCAGTGGCTGAGGCTACTCATACTTTGTAAAACACAATATTTAAGGCATTGTTCAAAATTTCACACAGCACCAGAATGAATAACCCCCACACTCATGTAAAATTTCGACTGTTAAGCTATTCGCGTTTCTGACGAGTTGCCCGAAAACAATTTGCGGAGAGAAAATTTCTCTTTGCAATACGAACTTAATTACGCTAGGAAAGTTAAAATTTCCAAGTGTAAGAAAGATATACTAGTGTTAAGTGCTACTTCTGTGCAAAAAAAAAAACAAACAAACAAACAAACAAAAAAACGAAAAATTTCTGTACATGCCAGATGACTGCAGCATGGATGAAAACAGATCCGCAGAGCAGTACAACCAAATACAGAGGGATCGCCAACCACTGCTGTATTGTGACTTCATTACCAGAAGGCCAAAAACTGCTTTCGGTAGGAAAATTACAAACAGCATACAATATATGGCGTTTTAGCGCGGGTTAAAACATTTTAAATTGGGTAAATAGTGCAATCTGATTGGTCCATTCCCAACTCAGTAATTTTTCAATGCTGATCTGTGGTCGTTGTTTGTTATTTGTAGTCAAACGCCAGTTAAGCCCAGTAACAAAGCATATATTGATTTATTTCGAGTCAACATCAAAATATGTTGACCAGTTACATTTTCCTTATGATCAATAATACTTCATGTTGACTAAAATAAGTCAACGTGTGCTAATTATACACTGATCAGGGCAGAAAGGAAAAGGCGGAATCTAGCTTATCAGAAATAAGTAAAATGCTACAGGAATAGTAGTTCAGTATCATGATATAAATTCCTATGATGAATTTGCAAATAAAAAACTGTATTTAAAGTAGATATAAAAATTGTACATGTTGAATTCTTAGCTTGTAAACTACCTGGAAATGATATATGAATAACATTTTTATATGATATTAATCACAAAATACTGTTTTGTTTTTAGCTATCACACTCTCGGGCCATCTTGGATTGCTGCTTTTAAATATTATTTTGATGTTCACCGATTATGACATATTTCCCGTCGATTTCTACCATTTCCCCATTCAACTCTACGACGATTTAGTTGCGCAAAGAGAATACGCATGGAAATACAGGTTTGTTATTTAAACATTACATTTGCAAGCCCCTCTATTCCAGAACAATGCCATTGGAAGAGGGACTCCCTGTCCAGATTATTCTTGACAACCTTTGTCAAACCCCAAACAATTGACATTGAGGATTCTATTAATTCACTGTGTATTTGTGTTTGAAAAATGCATTCATATGAAAACCTGCTAAATCGGTTAAGCCTTGCCGATGTTCGTTGTGATGCTATGAATGTGCTCTGCGTCACATTCCCAAAAAATTTGAACTCACCTGAAACAGTTTTTGTATTAAATGCAGTAAGCAAATGATAGACTGCAAATTACAACAATTAAACAACACTGAAACATATTTTATATTTAAAGACCACTTTGTCGACAGGAATGACGATCCAGATCACATTAACCGGATTGTTCTGGATGACCTCGGACCAACTTGGGATCGTGGATATTCAATCGACAATGTCATTATGTACTTTACATGCTGGAATAAGAATGTGTTCACCCAAGAAGGCCTTCGAGCGATTGAAAATTCAGAATATGAAATATTTAATTTGACAGATTATCAAACGAAATACTGTCAGCTAGATGAGAAAGGTACTTGTATTAAATCAAATTCTGTCGTCCGATATTTTGATGGAACATATCGGCATATCAGCGATGTATTTTATGACCCGAACTACCAGAACATAACCCATGTCATTTATACAGCGTATACACACCCAGAAACTGCAGAAAGCTTTCGCTATTTTCTTGGTAAAGGTTACAGAATAACACCAGATGAAGCCTTTGTAGATTTAACAAGATCTTCAACGCCAATGGGTTGGCCTTTAGAAGGCAATGCAACAACGGAGGAAAAACAGAAAGAGCTGGAACAATTTATTTTACACGATGTACAAGATGCTATCGAACGGGCTAAAATAGAAAACAAAGATACGGTGGAAATATGTTATTTCAGCGTGTGGTTGTTTGAACTGACTGTTTTAGCACAGGCGATAAAAGATATATTACTCGCAATAGGCAGCCTGGTCTTCATATTCTGTTTTGTATGGTTCCAAACAAGGTCACTTTGGATAACAGGTTGGGCAGTGTTGTCAATTTTTACCAGTTTCTGGATTACAAATCTAATATATCGCATTGTACTTGATTTTCGTTACATCGGTTACTTTCACGTCATAGCCATATTTATCATTCTCGGAATTGGTGCGGACGACTTCTTCATATTTTTTAACTCTTGGGAAGAAACAGCAACGCATGTTTACATAAGCGATGCACATCGATTATCAAACTGTTATCGCCGCGCAGCCGGAACCATGTTTTTCACATCTTTCACGACTATGGTGGCATTTTTGGTAGCAGGATTTTCCCCCGTACTGCCCATTTCAACATTCGGTATTTTCACAGGCGTACTTATAGGCGTCAACTACGTGTCTGTCATCGTTTTCTTCCCCACTGTTGTCTACACTTACCACCTTTACTACAAAGATACGAAGGGCACCTGTTGTTGCACGAGGCCCATCCGTAAGCACCATGCATCCACCAATCAGCATAAAGCTAAGCAAATTAACCCGAAACGGCTACATGAAATCAATGATGCGATGAGCGAAAAAGTAGACAGACCGGAGCTTAAATCGAGTGAGGAAAATCAAATAAGACTGAAAGCAAAAGAAGCCATGATATCACAAGTACACAATTACAAAACTGAAGATCATCCCCGCACTATCCATGAAAATGATACTCCAAAGAAACCAAGTCGACTGTCTCAGTTTTTCAGAGGGCCTTATGTGGACTTCATAACCAAGCCAATACCGCGCTGGGTCATTATCATAAGTTTCATGGCGCTACTCGGATTCATGGCATGGTCAGCTACGCGCATTGAGATTGATTCAGAAGAAGTAAAGACACTGGTTTTGTTATATCTTGTCGATTCAATAACACAGCAAAAACTTTGAACATTATTTTATTTAACTTGTTCTTGAACAAAAAATCAATCTCATGAACTGTGATGCCGAAGGCATTTAAATACACATGTGTTAAGTACATCTTCACTGAAGATAAAATGATCAATTTGATCGTAATATTTATGTAGATAAACACAAGGTATTTCAGAGGAATTGTGTGATTTCTATGAACGAAATTCTGCTGTTTTTAGATTAAAATTTACCGTGAAAACACAAACTATGGGCAGGCGATGCGCTACGGCGGTTCTGGGTTCATCCCGAGTGGTGACGCCTTCGTGATTTTACACATTGTTTGGGGCATGGAACCACGTGATTACAGTTATTGTCACAAGACGGATTACCAATGTCCGGGGACACAAGTGTGGGATGACCACTTTGATATGAATACACCTCCTGCACAGTTCGCTCTGAAGGTGGGCTACGTTTTTCTTGCGATTTCACGAGCCAATTGTGTTATTTCATATTTAAAAAATCCAGCTAAACTTGTAAGCGTCAATATTTTAAGTTTAACCGTGGTTAGCAACACTCACGTCTTAGCTAAAATTAAGAAGTTTCAGTGCCAAAATTATGTTACATTACTTGCAGATTGGTTATATAGAAATAATCGTTATTACTAATTATAGTCTAACTTTATTTTGAGGTGTGAGTTCCATATCTGACAATCCGAACAGTGTTGAAATACATTGGCGTAGCCACGTTTTTACAACTGGGGGGGGGGGGGGGGGTGGGGGCAAACTTTCGCAACGGAGGGGGGGGGGGGCGGGGTAAAGGATACAATGGGCCCCCACTCTGAAAAGTGGGGGGAGCCCCCCCCCCCCCCCGTGGCTACGCCTATGAGACAAAGCTATTGGTTTTCATCAAGGGGTTTTAGAAGGGTTATTCCAGAAAAGCTGTTCTTTCGCATTCTGGAAAGACAACACAACTGTTATTTCCATATCTTTTCACTCCAGGATTTCTGTCACAAACTGAAGTACGAGCTTAGCGAGGAAGAGCTGGAAAAGCTTATGATCAGAAACAATAGCGACGGCTCGGGGCTAGCGGTAGACTGCTTTGTGGACAACCTCGAGTTCTACATGCAGGTTCTAAACCAAATACCAATATTCTTGCTCCGGTGGTTTTAGCACTTTAAGTTGCTTAGATGTTCGTTGATGGGTCAGTGGATAATGCGTTTTATTATAAGCATCACCCACACAAAGGTTCTTACGCCATTTAGGTCAGGAATTCATCCCAATTTTTTTTTACTGACCCGATCTGCCGGTGTTGGGTGCGGGCAGAACTTCCCAACCCTATTTTTTTATTTCACCATTTCGGAGTAACACTGTGCAAAGAAACTCCCCTGCTCCAAAAATAACTTTAAAATTGAAACAAATGGTGAGAGCATTTTGTTTGCACTGACTTTTGTTCACAAAACACCGGCGAAGTTTTTATTCTTGACCAAAAAATGGACCAGGTAAAGGCCGGACTTCTTAAAAACTTCAATCACCCTTTCGCCAAAATTCCTGCTTTGTTTTTTTGCAAAAAATGGTTTTAAGATATTTTAAAAACGTTTATGTGACATTATTATAAAATGTGTATCATCAATTTATAGGACGGTAATCTGTTTTCAATTTATAGGATGGTAATTTGTTTTGAAGCGTTTGAAATGTTTCTTGTATCAAAATGTGAGCACTGAAATCGTGAGCCCAAACTTTTAAAGATTAATGAATCCTCTGAAAGGCTGTTTTCAGTTCTTTTTCTGCTTCTGGGATATTTTTTAGCGTTTTAGTTTTTATAAAACGGCCGGTCGTTCGATTTTATTACTATAATTATTATTTTTTGGTACTCGAAATGTCCTAGACTCGGCCGGGTGTTTTCCTTTATTTGCGATTTCAGTGACCCGACTGGAGGATGAGAAGGATATTTTTCCTTTTCCTGGCCTCAGCAGTTTTAGTTTCTTTTTACAAGGACTATCTCTACCATCGGATAATTTGAACAATCATTTCCGGTACCAACGAGTACGAATTAAGCACCTCGGCTATATACGTTTTCAAATAGTCGAAGTAATAACACAAATTCGATCACAATATTTTGATGCAATTGTAAACCGCCACGAAGTAAAAGCTGCGGGATATACGTGCACTTAAATCGAATGGTCGAGGTTAGCTGAAACCTCATTTTTTGTTTAGGCTGAACAAGACCGCTTAAATGACAGCATAGATTTGAGGTATCCATTGAAAGAAAGCAATATGGAAATGTATATGGCGAGTCAACCAAACATTTACGAGCCGGAGAGAATTTCGGACATATTTTACCGGTACTTTGAGGTGAACTATACATTCGTTTTTCGTCTTGGTATTTTTCCTCTTCCTCCCTATAAGCAACGCAAAAAGGTTGGGCAATCTGGAACTAAAACAATATCTGTAATACTCGGGAAGTAGCCTCCTACCTCGTTGTAACTCTACACTTTTTAAGGCGAATTCTATTCTGACATGGCAAAACGAAGATCCTTTAAAATCATCTCTGTGTACGCATTTCGCATGAGAGAACGGTATGTAACGACAGTCGAATTCACTTTTTATATGTTTAAGTCAGAATAATACTATTTTTATCATTTTTCAGATAGCTCTTGGGAATTGGATGAATAACCATTACTTGATGTTATCAACGCAGGATTTCGTAACGTTTGACGCACTTCTTGGTGAAAACATGGTGAACGACACAAGCCTTCCAGTGAAATTTCACAGCGCCGTCTGTACGTGAATTCAGCAGTACACCTGATCTCGCTGGCCATTTTCCCTTCCCATTTAAGTTTGAATTCTCCAACACTTAGTAGATATGAACTAATTTGAGTTAACCAGAAGTGATACTTGGCTCGCGGTAAATGCTGTAATCTGACTAGCCGATTCCTCTAAGTCAATAATTGTTCAGTGTTGACCGGAATGCAAATGTTGATATTGTACTTATTTGTCACCAAAATATCATTGAAATCGTGTAATAAAGAATATATAGAGCGTTTCGCCTTTGTACGGAAGTCCAGGAAAAATATGAAATGCAAACAAAGAAAGGCGAGAATAATAATAATAAAAAAAAATCATTTTCTGTGTAAAAAGGATGTTCTCCAAAAACTTCACAATTCCATTTAGTGTTTCTCATATCCGCTTCCCAAATCTCCCGCACCGTATTTGACAGATTCTCCTGCAGCACCTGTTCCTTCCATTTCTCTGGCTCCCCCTCCCCCCCCGGCCCCATCATGCTTCTGCATATCTTTGTGTATCTTGCAGTTAACGAGACCCTGGCCCACTATGGTACGATGCTGCGGTACGCTGCTATCCGCGTGAACCTCTCACTGAGCACGCAGGAACTCAGTTATGTCGTTGGTCTGCCCGTTATGAACGACTGGGAGGAGTTCCTCAATCAAGAAGTAAGGCAACATTCATTTTATTTTAAACTTCTGACCCATCCGTTAAAAATAATATATTTTATTCTATAACAATACAATAAGTACTTTTGTGTGTACTCCAAGGGCAATTTAACGTTAATACGGTTATATCTTTTTTTTCAATTTTTTGTTTAAAACAATCGATCCAATGCACCGGATCGGCACACTTTATGTTGCTTATGCTTCTCAGCTAGAAGAGATGCCGGCTAGCCTTCAGGGTGCTTTCCAACAGACAGACCTTACGTGGCACTGGCTGACTATACAAAAGGCATGCGGCTATCCCACATTTCTCAGCCCACACTACAACGCTTTTATTAACAGTGCTGCTTTCTTAATGCTTTCATAATGTATGCATTAAAAATAATATCAGATACACCATATATATTTTAAGTTGTAAAAATTCCCCTATATGGGATTGCATATTCTGTTTACTCAGTCGTTTACTGTATATGCGAAATAGGTCATACCTCTGAATGACCTGGTCTGCGCTTTTATTTCATCATATCATATCGTTTTTTCATATTTATTTTTTCAGACATTAGCCGAGAATGCCGTTCGCGGTATAGCTGCAGGTTTACTTATTGCTCTGCCAGTGTTAATCTTAGCAACGCTTAACTGGATAGTGGGAATATTTGCAACGTTGAATATATGTTTTGTCTCCATCTGTGTACTGGGAGTTATTCCTTTAGCAGGCTGGAAATTAGATGTAAGGTTTATCAATACGCTAGTCTTTGTACCACATTACAAAAATCCATTAGAAAATCCTTTAAAAATAAAACAACAGTAACTGCATAATTTAAGTGAAATGGAAATTTATCACTTAAAAACTGGTTGCCTTTTCATGTTTCTCTGAAGCGACCGAATTTTTTAACATTATTCTTCTTATTATTATTAGTTGTAGCAAAAAATAATCAGACATAGGTTATGAGTCCTGATACGTTTTGGATGACTTGCAGGTGATGATCTCTATGAATCTGTGCCTACTTGTCGGCCTGTCAGTGGACTACATAGTACACATAGCAGAAGGCTATCACCTCTCCCCTCACTCCACCCGAGAAATGCGCGTGCGCGATAGCTTGGCACACTTAGGCACGTCGGTCTTATCCGGGGCTTTTACGACTATAGGCGCCGCTGTATTCATGTTGTTTGCCAAAATTCAATTCTTTTTGCAATTTGGGACGTTTTTGCTGTGTACTATAGGATTTTCACTGATGTTTTCAATGTTATTTTTTTGTACCGTTATGGCCACGTGTGGTCCTCAGGAAAACACTGGGTCGATATTACCACCAATAAAATGGCTTAAAAATCGGGTAATAGGCCGCTCGAAGAACGATAAAGATTGCAATGAATGTCAAGGTAAAGGCTTTGTTTCTGTGAATGACACCGCCGACATCTGTGAAGATCATGGAGATACACCCGCTGGTGAGAACAAGAATCGTGTAGCAGAACAGGAATACAAGGCAGAACACGAGCTGAGCACGACTGCGAGTGACGTTACTGAGAAAATTCATTATTCCGCCAGCTCATATTTATAGATGTGATGTCATCACAGAGACACCACACAAAATACGGGCCGGGTATTTACTATATTTTATATTTATTACACAGCTTCAAATTTATTGAATTGCATTTATATGAAAAAAAAAACAATAATGGAAATTGAAGATATGACTCTTTTTAGTAAATTCTACTGACTAAAACATAAATCCAAGCCTCTACATACCACAAATTTATCGCAAAATGCTACTGGTCATATCCTGAACTAAACCTTTCAAACACAGTTTTCAGAATAACCAAAATTTTTCCCGTTGACATAGATCACTGATATAGACGTTAATGTGCAGCTGAAGAAACTTTAAATCTAAAAAATTTAAATCGCAAGAAACAAAATCATAAAACAGACAGCCGGGTAGCAATGTTAACACCCTGTGTCATCTAACCGCCATCTTTTGATACTGTTTTAACTGCTCCTCTGAGAGACTTGGGGAAAGAGTTTTCAAAACTTGAGTGAAATGTTCCTGTTGCACTTCTTCGACGTCGAGTCCATCAATCGACAAAGCGTGAAGCGCGGCCTGAAATAAACACACAACCCGTCAGTAGCAATATAATGTGCACGAATTATCACATAGAAAAGCCAGATAGAAGGCAATCTTATTTCTCATCCCATTTTTTTTTTTAATTTGATCCAGCTGGTGATTTTTTTTTGTATTTTTCTCCAAAACATTAGACGACGATAGAGCCGAATTTTACTTTCATTTTTGAAAATTTCCGGCGAACCTACTACTGCTTAAAATTATCGTTTGGTATTTTTTTCCTGCAAAAAAAAAATAGCTTAATGATTTCCTAAAATGTTTGTATAATATGACACTTATATTACCAACTTATAAATTGCCCCTCTGAAAGGCCATATTCAGTCCACTGTATTAAAATTTTATACACCCTTCGGGCTGGACGATTCCTTCTTTTTTTACTCGAACCATTTGACGCGGCCCGGTCACTTCCTTCTTTTCCTTTTTTGTTTCTTTTGCATTTCCTTTTTTGTGGTTTTAGTGACCCAGTCGGGCGATGAATATCATTTTTTTTCTTCGCTTAATTTATTACTTTAAAAATTACCCAAATTGATGTTTCGTCACGTTACAATCCAATCAGTACAAGTAAATATCTCAAAATACTGATGCAATTTACCGCAACATTTTACCGCGGAAAGGATTTACAACGTACTTTTATGTCCATTACTAATTCCGCAGTTAACTTAATTCCTCGGAAACATATTATTTACGTTTACATTTTTTCGCAACATTATGAATGCAACTGAAAATGAACCTCTCTGCAAAGGTTTTCCAAATCGGCCCCACTGAAGCACTCAGTCAGCTGAGCGATGCCTTTCAGATCCAGTCTCCCAGCCGTCGACATTCTCCGTGTGTGCACTTTCAGTATCTCCTCTCTTGCCTAAACAATATACACACACACCCCCTGTGTCAATCACTCGAACACAGCCAAAGGATTATCACGCCACAGCAGAATTCACACCCACGCGCCAATCATTGGTGACGTAAAAATAAATGACAGTTTTAATCTTCTCGTCCTGTAAAAATCCCTTGTATGTATTTTATTTGCGCATTTCATTATCATAAAAGAGATTTTTCTTGCACACATTCGCTATTGCAAAAAAGAACTTTTCTTCTGAATATTTCATTTCAATGGGAAGGGGGGCGGTCTTTGGGGATAATGTCAGGCAAACCTGCCTGCTCATCTGGGGTTGGTACATAGATGATCTTGTCAATACGCCCGGGCCTTAAGATAGCGGCGTCCAGCATATCTGGTCTGTTTGTGGCCGCCACCACCAACACGTCATGGTTGTTTACGTAAAAAGCCTCGTGCTCCTGTGCACAAAAGGCACAAGTTATTGGTGGATTTTAGTCACGAAATACCATAAAATAACAAATTTACCACTGGAAAAGGACAAAGCTAAACTACCTTATTGTGATTTTCCAGGCCAGTGTAATCAAACTGTAAATGGCTAAATAGTTTTAATGAAACATAACACTTAATTTATTCAGAAGTAAAACTACAAATACCAGGACTGTGTATTAAATATTGAAGGCTGGGTGTATGAATGAAACAGACATCCATTAACTGCATCCATTTTCCTTACATTTTCCGTGCAACAACATATTTCAGCATCTTATTATTGGACTGATTTACAACTAAGATTTAAAAGACTAATTTTGTTGTGAAAAGAAAACGAACTTGGACAGCCTGTTGCCGCCATCCTCCCCCTTCCGTTTCTTTCCAACGCTGTTGCCCAGAAGTTTGTAAACTGTCTGTTTTCAGTCCGATGCCGTCCATCTCGTTGAGCAGCGTGGAGAGAACTCTCTCCTGCACGCCGCCTCCCTTGGACACGCCCTGGCTACGACTGCCCACCACTGACTCGATCTCGTCGATGAATAAAATACAAGGCGCCCCCGCCCTCGCTTGCTGAAATACCTAATAATCATATCATGGGCATAGTCCAGTTTAGACTGGATTGTTCCAACTATGCAGGATAAACCAACATTTTGTCTTTTAACGGCACACAAACCCGTTACCTTTTTTCCTTTCTTACTTGGAAACGGCAGGTAAAGTCAATTGGTATTTTGAACGAAAGCTGTGGGACTAGCTTAGATACCTTCTGTATGTACATTGAGATCTATGTATGTGAGACTAAAAATATCGTGTTTTGAACAAATAAATATCCATTATTAACGACCTGGCAACATCCGATGTAAAGCAAAAACGAAGATAAAAATTGACGCACAACAATATTTTAAAAAATTCTCCGAATGATTTAACAACTGTCTTGGCCTCGTCCCTGAATCACAATGTCACACCTCGGATATCTTCTTCTCCGAGTCGCCCACGAACGGCGAGTAGAGCTGCGCCCCGCTGACGGATAGGAAGGTCACGTGACACGCCGTCGCCGCGGCCCTGACGAGCGTCGTCTTGGCGCACCCTGGCGGCCCATACAGCAACACACCTTTTGGTCTCGACAGGCCAAGTCTGGCAAACGCCTGTGGGTGGGTCAGTGGCAGCTCAATTGCCTGGAAAATTGTCGAATTATTGAAATTGTATTACTTGCAACCTTTACAAACAAATGAAGGGGTCCATGCATAAACTTGATAACTCCACTTATCAGGAAAATGCACTATTACCACCACGGTTCACAATATGACCCTAACGGGTTGCTCGTGTCGCTAAACCAATCAATCTACCACCACGGTATTTCTTGGCCTCTGTTCTATCACATATGTAAGTCGTACACCTCAAAACCGATTAGAAGTGGGCATTTTTTTAGGAAAATGCAATGGGAAAAACCTATGTTTGTTACTAGAATTTCAAACTTTAAAAGCGTTTTTCTCCACTGCTGATAACTGCAGTTATCAGATTTATGCATGGACCCCTTCAAATGTTTATACGCATAAATGTTAAGACGGCACCTTGAAAATGTTAAATTATTAATACTCAATTTCACAAACAGAAACGATTTCCAGCAGAAAGCAACTACATGAAGTTATTGAGACATTCGACCCTATCGAAGATCGAACCAGGTTCCTCTTGCACCGTAAAGTGATCGTGCTACCACTATGCCAAAAGCTACAGCCAGTGACATCTGTACCAACTTCACGACAATATGTTTAATTCTAGTCTTCGCGTCGGAAGTCACACTCCAAATATAGCACTTGAATGGATCGTATTCCAGAATAAGAAACAGATTCTATTTCTATTGAGTCAACAGTGCTCCTGAATAAAACTCACACAAATACGTGATTACTCAATACAAAGAAGCTTATGCTAAATCAGATGACCCAACCTGCTTCACTTGAGCTTTCACAGATTCTAATCCGCCGATATCGCTCCACAGGACTGGCTTGGTATCGACTAAGACATCGCTGCCGCGCTGTGTGGATGGGGTGATCACATGCAGGGCCGCCTCCACGTCCTCTCTCCTTATACACAGGGCTGTCTAACAACAAAGCATCTCGTTGTATTATAACGAACGAACATGAACCCAACGCATAATTTAAGAATTGATAGTCATTCGTCACATTGTTAAGACTTATTCGGGTTTTATGGGCTTTAAAACTTGATTATAGCATGCACCCCAGTGAAAATGCACTCCCGTGGAAATGATAAGAGTTCCCAAATAGATAACGAAATGAACTTATGAGGGGGGAATTCACAGGAACGTTAAAGGTACCTGCAAACGTGACGCGGACGACCGCTTTGTGACGAAACCCTTTTTACCTTGCGTAACCAACGTTGTTTTGCGACACACAGGCGACACACTTTACAACATTGTAATGGCGAGAATCGAACAGCGAAAAGGAGTTTATTTCCACTCCCTTCGGCTATCTAAGGAATGATTATGTGTGTTTGTGTTGTAATAGCAATCAGCATTGGGGCTGGTATGCTTTGTATTGGATTCAGGCACTTGTGGAAAGCCAAAGAACTCATCGCTGCTCGGTTCATTCACATGCTTTCCTCGCGTGTACGAATCCAATACAAAGCACGGAGCCCCATGATCTCTTCCTATGTCAATCTATTAAAACGCACAATTACATCCACACAGTCTTTTGCATTTTAAAATCATTAATCACTTTTAACCTTTCAAATAAACCCTTATAAATGGTACCGTCTCCTGTCTGACCCTTTCCCTGGCGACGTTATAAGCCTGGTGCAACAACGACTGAAGATCTGCCCCAACAAAGCCAGGCGTGGCCTCGGCAAGCCAGGGCAGATGTACCGAGTCAGCCAGCGGCAGTGCGCTCGCCAGTGTTGTCAGTATATCCAGTCTCTGGGGCTGAGAGGGGATCCCAATGAAAATCTGCAACGAGTCATCACATTCTTATTGTGTGTTCGGAAACTCTAATTCATCTTTATTAATAGCAATTAAAATTTGATTGTGAAGCTGGTTAAATCCTTTGTTTTGCCACTTACGCCTTGATTAACGACGCAGTCAATTTTGAAGTTTTGAGCATGTCGGCGTGTGGATATGCCTTTGAGGTTAACGACCTAGACATATCCCAAGTGCACAACGGAATAACAAGCACAACAAGGATATAAGGTGGTGTCGTCCCTTCACCCTCTCCCCCTCCCCACCCCCAGCAATTATTCCTAGTCCAGACACAGGACTACACCACAGTTTTCCACAAGAATCTTTTTCGGCTTTTTTTAAATTTTATTTTTCTAGAGGTCACATTATTCAGTGAATTGTGTTTTTTTTTCGCAAAGCCTATTCTGTACCTCGCGGTCAAATCGGCCGGTGCGCCTGAGGGCTGCGTGCAGCGCAGATGGCCTGTTCGTGGCTGCCACTGCCACCAGATTGTCTACCATCCGTACCTGCAATGAGGCGAGGCATCGCCCTGCTACATCGTCACGTGCCTTCACTTGGAGCATTTGTTCATTCTGACAGCTAAGCTTACAACTATGTCCCACTCCAAATTCCTACGCATTCCACATTCAACTGCCAAACATAGTCTTAGTTTCCTGTTATATTATTAATTGATTAACATATTTCAAGAACACAGATGAAAATTGATATTTTACCATATTTTACCAACCTTATCTAATATATGGCAAAGATGTGTTAAGGACTTCTGCTCCCTATTTTTCTTTCCACAGAAGCTCTCTAATTCATCAAAGAATATAATGGCTGGACCCTCCTGGCTATAAAGCTTCGCTTTTTCAAAGAGCCTTGCCAAAGCTTGCTCGCTCTCGCCTGGTCTGGAGCCGGTCACCTGGGGACCTTTCACCGTCACCACGACGGCTCCGCACTCCCCCGCCACACACTTCACCAATGTATTCTTGCCACATCCGGGCGGACCCCGGAGCAGCACGCTTTTCGGACAACACCGACCCAGTGTTTCTCCTTCGAACTGAGCCAAATCAACCATCTCCTTAAGTTGACCTAGTTCTCTGGATAGTCCACCAAGAAGGGGACGTTTCATACAGTTAATTTCATACCTCTCCTTACTCACGACGCTCTTTATTACAATCTTAGAACTGCGAGTAACAAATCCATACACAGTTTTACTCACAGCGATCTGAGTCACTTTAACAAAATAAATTCCGTTCTGTGACAAATGACCGTTACCTATAACGCAGCCAAGGGAAAAAACTTTGCCATCAAGAGTATTACAGACAAATGCAGTTTTATCCAATTCGCTGGAAGCATTTTTCAGTCGTAGTACATCTTCACATTTATGCATGACAACCTCCACTTCGATCTCCTTAAAATGAGATACAGCATGCCCTTCAATATTTGTTACATTCAAAGAAGGAGAGCTATCTACAGGTTTGATGGGGGTTGCACTGGCAATGTCCTCACAACGAACGGACCCATCAAAATCAAGATATCCGTCATGCTTGTCTCTTCGTATCCATGCCTTGCAAACAAATTTCCCACTTCTCTGAGATATTGTCACACACTGGCCCAGTTTCAAGTGGAGTCGTTGGAAAATTCCCTGTCCCAAGTGGCATTTTTGAGTTCCATAATCGGAGAACGGGCAATTTAATACACGAATTGTTTCATTCCCATCCATTCTGACCTAAAACTACAAACGAAACAGGAAAAGAAAGCATTGTTTGGCCGAAAGATTCTTATTCGCGTTTCGTAAGATTGCATTTTGACGAGAAATAAAAAGAAAATTCTTCAGTTTTTTTCCTTGTCACACTTTGAAATTATTGCTTTACAAAACAATGTCATATTTATTTAACTTTTGTCGTTCACGTAATGATCTTACATGCAGAGTCTGCTCAAGTTATTACTGCTTATTATCAGCTGTTTGGCTGCCTCTGTCGTCGATGCTGCTTCTGTGTTCAGTAGGGATTGCTGACACTGTCATGGACACGATGTCACTTGTTCTCAGCACAGCGCTGTCGTACTTCCCCAGAGCCGTCTCCAAGTCATTCACTTGAAAATGAAGGACGTCGATATCCGACGCTTTGAACGTGGCCTTCACCTTACTCTTGTCGTAAAGTTCGAATTCTGTTAAAAGATTTACAGTTCACTGATTTTGCCTTTGTGCACTGATACTGCAGTGTAGAAAAGTCTTTAGAATGATTTCCAAAGCAAACATTCAATGGGTGAATCTCTCAGGCGGACCTGCTTCCTACTTTAGACACGCAGTAAAAATTAATTAGTGATACTTCTATGTACAAACCTGCCTTTGAATAATTAATTAGTGATACTTTCTATGTACAAATCTGCCTTTGAATAATTAATTAGTGATACTTCTATGTACAAACCTGCCTTTGAATCGGATAACGACGTCAGCATTCGTAGAAATCTCTCCCTCAGAAACGTCCTAATCTCTTGCTTAGATTCTTCGCCATTCGTTTCCATAACGCGATCTTCAAATTTTACCTGATGAAATCATTTCTTTTCTTAGTAACTGTGCCTATTGTTATGTTAACCAGCTTTTGGCCGAGAAAACCACATCAAACTCAAATGCCCAATACAAAATCGCGTGTGTAAAAGCAACACATTACGCATTTTCAATTGCAAATAATGTTCTTTTTTTGCAGTTCTGTCGATTAAAATTTATTATTGAATATGCTTTAAAGTGGAGTTAACTTTTTTTAGCCTTTTTATTAATAATTTCTTTATACGTTTAACCCAAAATTATATGTTGCTGTCGAGATATCAAAACTTTTCTGGGTAAGCAAGACAGTTATTTGGAGAAAATTAGGCTTATTAATGATTTAAGGGATAACGGGAGGTCCAGCCAAACATAGCTCATACAAAACACAGCCAATTCTTGTAATATACACAATAAAAAACCCAAAAGTATACATTGTTTCTAGGGTAAACAATATACAAATTTGAGAAATAAAATGGCGGGCTGCAAGTGAACCAATCACCGACAGCGATGTAAAAGGATGTCGCAGAAACCAAAATGGCGACGTCAACAATAAAAAAACCAGTGCAGTGTGCATAGCCCACATGTTCCCCACAGCCCCCCGCCCCCCCATCAGTTAAACACAGCCATCAATAGTCAATCAAGAGCTGAAATTTTCGAAGTCCAGTTGGTGCATTTTCCTTGGACGAACACACCAAGTTTCATTAAAATCTCCGCAGTTGTTCTTGAGATATCATATTAACAAACTCATTCCGATGCTGAATAATTTCCAGGATTTGGGAAATTTCAAAGTCCATTTGGTTGAATTTCCTTGGGCCAACCTAACTCATTTACACTACCGATCCTTAATAGTGCCCACAGAAGCCACACAGAAAGTTTCATTAAATCCTTGCAGTTGTTCTTGAGATATCGTGTTAACAATAGTCAATCAAGAGCTGAAATTTTCTAAGTCCAGCTGGTCCATTTTCCTTGGACGAACCTAGTCCATTTACAATACCGATCTGTATTTGTTCCCATAGAAGCTACATACAAAGTTTCATCAAAATCCTTGCAGCAGTTTTTAAGTTATCGTGTTAACAAGCTCACACAATCGTCAATAAAGAGCTGAAATTTTCCAAGTCCAGCTGGTCCATTTTCCTTGGACGAACCTGGCCCATTTATAATACCGATCTGTGCTTGTTCCCATAGAAGCTGCACACCAAGTTTCATTAAAATCCTTGCAGGAGTTTTTAAGTTACCCTGTTAGCAAGCTCTTGATGACAGACCGACCGACCGACACGCGGTCGATCACATATATTCCCCACAGGTCTAACTGTGCGGAATAAAAATCCTTGCAGGAGTTTTTAAGTTACCGTGTTAACAAGCCCTTGATGACAGACCGACAGACAGACCGACACGCCGTCGATCGCATATATTCCCCACAGGTTCTACCAGCTTATCAGTCTGGCTAGTTTTGTTACTTTTTCTAGAACAACATGATATTTTCAACTTTTTGTTGCAATATTATGGCGTATATTTTCCCAAGAATATTGTGCTAAAGATATACAGCAGAAAAATGAGTAAAGTAAGTTTCGCTCATCTACGTCAAAATCTCCATTCTACCATCCTTACCAATTTTCAGTCTGGGACTTGCATATTTCAGACTGCAAATAGTACTTTCGTACGTTAGTACTTTCGAGTAGACTTTTGCCAAAAACTTTTTGCGTTCCGACCGAATTCGGTTGGGATAAAGGTATAAAGAAATGATAGAAAATAAAACTGACAAAAATCAACAAAATTCCAATCAACAAAATTCAAATTTTTAAAAGATTAGAAGATACCTTTTTAAATTCGAAAGTGTTCATGTTGAAATTAGAATCAGAATAGCATTCTTTATAATGTAATCCAAAAAATGAAGTTGAAACGACGCCTCCATCAGAAAGTACGAATTGGCTTACGAGGGGAGCGTTATATAATGCCAGGTGATATGAAATTTAGACACTTTTTAAACGTTCGCTTTGCACGTAAAACAAAAATTCTTCTTTCATGATGAAACTTCTAGAATGATTTTAAGGGACAATTATCATATTTTAATGAAGAAAGTTTGGAACTATTTTAGGCTGTGAGTTAGGCCTAAAGTCATAAAGGTTAAGATTTGTCTCATTTTGATAAGCCTAATGTGGGTGTTTCGAATAAAATGTGCAAGAATTTTGAATCTCTACTGTGAGGGAACCAGGTAAAAAAATTAAAGAAATGATAGGAGGAATATAGCAAAAACAGCTTATGCTAGGAAATTAAAAATTTCAATAAACAGGATTGCTCTTGGTGCAAGACAATTTGACATTTAGGCAAATCTTTCTATCATTTCTTTCATTTTAACCCACTTAGTTTTATTCGAAACGCAAGCTTTTTGAGCGTTTCATTCGGAAAGCCCAACGTATGATTTGGCTTATACCACTGTGGCATTTCCATGTCCATTATCCCGGTATTCGTTCATAAGCCAACTCACATTTTAGGCGTTCCCAATTAGGGATGTGACGGTTTACCGTTTTGGACAGTTAACCGTGAAGGTGCTGTGGAAAACCGCGGTTCATTTTCGGTTTTTAATTAACATCATTTTTGTTTTTCTCAGGACCATTTTTAACTGCTATGAATGTTTCAGCTCACTATTTTAGCGCAGCATTATTTTACACTTCCAGATGAGTTCCTTGTTTAGTTAAGCAAGTGTTTACTTATCACGTTCTAGAATAAAAACAGAAAATTAATTGGGATATCTTTAATTTATATGTATTTGCATAGTCTGAAAAAACCGAAACCGAACCGAAAAAACCGCGGATTTTTCTTTAAAAACCAAAACCGAACCGGACCCATCAGTGACGGATCACATCACTATTCCCAATAAAAATGCGCAAAAATTCCGCGTTTCGAAAAAAAAAAATAACCGGATAAAAAATGAAAGAAATGTTAGAGATATTTCGCCTAATGTCAAATTTTTCTTGCACCAAAGAGCAATCGGTGTTTAACAACCCGTATGCTACCAGTAACCTATGTCTTTCGCCAGTGTTCATGCAAGTTTGTTATCCCGGAAAACAACACTTATGCCGAAAATGTCATTTTTGTCTCGCCAATTATCACCCGAGAGGTCGGCTAAATAAAACAACACCCCTTTTAATGGTAGGACTACCTAAACCAGTTCATGTTCGGCATTTTGGTATACCTTTTCTTTTAATCTTAGTTGTTTATGTGGTTATTTAATACATTAATTCGCAAAATTATTAGATTTCTGGATGACAAATATGCCCAGAAATATTTGATTTCCCTATAACTCAACACAAACAGTAGAATTTGCTTTGTAATTCTCTGGAAACATGTCTAAAATTCTACACTTTCCACATTCCACATTCATTCACATCGCAAACAAATAAGTTATCGTGTTAAAACCACCCAAAATCGGCGGGCGGTCGTAAGTTACTGGTGTTTAAAAAAAAAAAACTATTACAAGTTTTAACAAATAGTTTAAAGTTTCAATTACTTTTATGTTCCGAGTACGAGCTGTTTTTGCGATGTTTCTTCCATATTTTTCTATCATGATTTCTTTCATTTTTACCCGGTTTCCTCGCAGTCGAAATTCGAATTTTATCGCATTTTATTCGAAACAACCAAAGTGTGATTTGGCTTCTTACAAGGACGAGACGCTTGTTCGTCCTCACCTAGACTACGCCTCCCAATGTTGGAATCCTCACACCCAACGCAATATCAATAAAATTGAATCCGTGCAACGACGCGCAGCCAGATTTGTGCTCAACGACTATCACTACGGCCCGGATGCCCGTTTAAGGAGAAAATAGCAGCACTCGAGTGGATCCCCCTTCAACACAGAAGAGCGGTCACGGATGCCTCGTTGTTTCACCAGATCCGCAATGGCTTGGTTAATGTCACCTTCCCCGGTATCGTTCAGCCAAACCCCCGTTTTCCAAACATGTACATGTTGCCGCAGTCACTCTCTGATACGTACAAGTACCACTATTACGTCCGCTCGGTACGGTTTTGGAATACGCTTCCTGCCGTTATACAATGTATCCAGTGCCCTACAACCTTTAAGTAAGAAGTGACCAAATGGATAAAACCGCGGACCTGGGTGAAGTCACCTCTGACGAACACCTGGGAGACTACCGAATAAGCTCCCCTCAGATTTTAGTGATCTTATTTTGTTTTATAACCCGCACCAAGGATTTTAGTTTGCACGTTGTGATGTCGCCTCCAAGACGGCTAATAAGCCTATTCGGAGTAATTATGGAAGATGGAAGAGACAGTAACTGGGACAAAATTATAGGTTTTTAATGATTTTATGGAAATATCCCTCAACTTACACGTGAACAAATAATACAACCGACAGAAGAGGTCTAACCAAACATTGCTAAAACAAAACACAGCAACTTCCCAGTATACGGACATTAAAATACACAAAAGTATAAATTGTGTTTCTAAGGTAAACAACAGACAAGTTTGGGACATAAAATGTCGGTCTGAACATGAACCAATCACAAACAGCGTTACAACCGATGTCCCAGAACATGAACCAATCACAAAGAGCGTCACAGCCGATGTCCCAGGAACAAGATGGCGACGTCAACAAATAAACAGCTGATCAATCTGGCTGGTTTTATTAATTTTTTTCTTGAACAACAAATGATACTATCAATTTTATGTGACAATATTATGAGATACACTTTCCCAAGTACGTTGATATAAGGATATCCATTAATAAAATGAGTAAAGCAGGTTTCAGCGTCAAATGTCTCATTCTATCCTCCGTCCCATTCTACGGTCTGGGCCTTGTACTCGTACCGCTGCGTGAAAGGTACTCGTACGGCTTTAACATAAACCTTTTCCGCATCAAACAAAGGTCTTCAACAATCAAATATTTATGACAGCCACAAATATCTCTAATAGAAAAATACTTAGTGAAACTCAGAAACAACGGTAACGCCACATTGACTAGTTACTCTATGCTCACTTGTTATCGCTCACACACAGGCACTTTCTATTCATCAAATCTGACAATTTGTTCCGAAATACGCAAACGGTTAATTGAGATATATACTATGCGTTGTTATAAAACAGCTGACGTCTGATGGGCTCTATCTGTTAAGTACAAAAACAGAGCGGATGGATATTTTTAAAAGTAGTATTTTATTAATATTACTTTTGTGGAATCCCCAGTGGGCCCGAGGAGTAAAAAGATATTATACAAAACATACCGAACCGCCGTAGAGGTTCGTTGTTAAACATATTTTAAAAAGAAGTTCCTCATTTTTATGAGTACTATTTCCGTAGAATTTTCAGTGGGTCTGAGGAGTAAAAATGTATAAAAAGCGTCTAGAGAAAGCCAGTTTAGCATTTCGAAGACTGTTGCTTTGGAGTAACCGGGGCATCAAACTTAAAACCAAAATAAGCTTTTCTATGTCTTTATATCCACACTACGTAGGACGGTTATCTGCTCTCTTCTCATAAACGTGCAAGAAATGGTTGAGTTATTCATTTTCGTTGAAAATGATCTGTGTATTATCACTGATGAGAAGAGATGTGAGGGACGATTGATCTTGACTGGAAGAAATAACTGTTCTATCTGTTAGCACTGGAAGGCCCTCATCCACGCCTTGGTTGTTTCAAGGCTCGACTATTGTAACAGTTTGTATCAGGGCCTACCGCGATACCTGTTACATGACCTTCAGATGATTATGAACGATGCGGCAAGGGTCGTGAAGGGAGTGCGCCGTCATCCGGATATAAGTATTTCTAGTATTCTTATGGATTTGCATTGGTTACCAGTGTCTGAGAGGTCGAACTTTAAGATTCTCACGCTTGCGTATAAAGGTTTAAATGGAGCAGCCCCAAAGTACATTTCTGATATACTTATACGGCAACCTGAACCCTCTGTATCTTTGCGCAGTTATGACAATCTTAAGCTCATTGAGCCTAGGTTCAAAAATAAGTATGGTGAACGCGGTTTTAGTGCTAGTTGTCCTAGGCTTTGGAATTCTTTGCCTTTTTATATAAGAAATCAATCTTGTTTGAGCACCTTTAAACGCTCACTCAAAACATATCTTTTTAAAAGTGCCTATAAATGTTAGTATTTCTATCAGTATTAGCGTTTCAATCTAGTCTATATTGATTTTATTGCAGTTCTCAGTATCAGATAAAATAACTTGGATTATAATTTATTTAAATGTTATTGTTGTCCGCTTAGTTCTGTTAAGCGGGGTATAAATGGTGCTAAATAAATAAATAAATAAATAAATATCAGGAGTGAGTGATCAGTGCAACTAGTTAGACTTGGATTCAAAGTGCAAACAGTTCTAAACCAGTAACTCCATTTTATAGTGAATTGCAATTACAACAGTTGAGAAAGATATTGAAAAAGTTTTATCCTCTTTACGCCGAAAGCAATAGTACTACTCTACCTCAACACTTTTACAACATCTTTGTAAATTGTGGAGGGCGGCCAGATGACCACCGTATAGTATTGGAAGGGTTGGGGGCAGCTAACCGGATGAAAAAAATGGGAACGGGGATCCTGGATGGGACTGTCGTCACATCCGCGACCACAAGATTGATGTTGTCTGATGCTCACTTATTGAAACCGATGAGATACTCAATACCCAGACATATCCCAGTTATGTCCTGTTTCCCGTTTATCGTTTTAATTGTTATGCACCGGTGTCTAACTGCGCATAAATTTATAAGAGGCTTTTCAAGGCCTACATCGAATTGCCCAGCCTCGCTGTGGAAAAATATAAACAAATAAATCAACAGAAAAAACAAGCGACATGTCAGAAGGAGAATCAACCCTTTGTGGCCTTCCAGACAGTGCCGTCAAAGAAGCTTGTAAAGAACCCAGTTCTGAAACAAATGTGAGCAACGCAAGTCTGGAAAGCGTACTTTAATTTTGATAGCAGTCAGCTCTAGCGCCGAGCCGGCTCGGACTTAGTCCCAGTGGACCCTTTCTGTCTTCCTAGGTCTTGCTGGGAAGCAAGAGTCATCTAGGACTAGCTCGGACTTAGCTCCGAGTAGCTCTGACTTGTATAACATCGTATATCTCTCTGTCAGAGCTACGAAGCCTTCCATTGCTCCACTAATAGGGGTCAATTTCATATGTTCTGAGGCACGAATCCTGCATACCAGCCCCTATTATTCAAACATCTGCAGAAAGTTCATGCCCAGTATGCCCTTTTTGTAAAACAGGCACAGTTTCTAGTGAGCTGTATGTCTTTTATTTGTTCATAAAAGTGCAGAAAAGTTAGCTTCCGCACCCACCAGTCAAATGTTTGTTTACATTGTGGCCTTTAAATGACACGTGACCAAAGTCAAGGGACCGAAAATTTAAATAAAGGGATTGTAGTTTATTTGTAAAATCTCGTATACTAAAATAGTTGATAGATGCAGAATTACGTATAAATTTATTTTGTACACCCACAATATTCGACTTTTTATTTTTACGTTCTTTTTGAAATATAAATTTAAAAGTTTTTTGGTGGATAATTGCAAAAATTATTGTTACTATTTCACGTAATAAAGTATGCTCCCTGTATACAAACAAATGTCAATTATTGCGGGAGATTTGGGGTTATTTCCGTATTATTTTCTTTTCAAGAAAGCGTAACACAGAAGTTGTATATGATTAGCGTTGTACTTTGAGGGCCTTTAGCAAACGCCAATAAAAACTTATGGGTCGTTGAATCTCGCACAAAGTAGCCACAGGGGTGCCTCAAAGCGAGCGCAGTTGACTTGCTAATCGTTATATAGCGAGGCTTTGAAGCGGTGCCTGGAAACTTTTTGGCGCACCGCTTTTTGGAGCTAGCTCGGACTTAGCTCCGAGTCAGCTCTGACTTGTATAACATCGTATATCTCTCTGTCAGAGCTACTCGTACGAAGCCTTCCATTGTTCCACTAATAGGGGTCAACTTCATATGTTCTGAGGCACGAATCCCGCATACCAGACCGTATTATTCAAACAGTTACAGAAAGTTCATGCCCTGTATACTCTTTTTGTAAAACAGGCACAATTTTTAACGAGCTGTATATCTTTTATTTGTTCATTAAAGTGCAGAAAAATTAGCTTCCGCACCCACTTGTCAAATGTTTGTTTAAAGGGGTCATAGTTTATTTCTAAAATAGATACTAAAATAATTGATAGATAATTGATTGATAGGTATAAATTTATTTTGTATACCTACAATATTTGACGTTTTATTTTTACGTTCTTTTTGAAATATCATTTCAAAAGTTTTATATGAATAATTGCAAAAATTATTGTTACTCTTTCATGTAATAAAGTATGCTCCCTCTATACAAACAAATGTCAATATGGAGATTTGTGGTTATTTCCGTATTATTTTCTTTTAAAGAAAGCGTAACACAGAAGTTGTATATCATTACCGTTGTTCTTTGAGGGCCTTTAGCAAATGCCAATAAAACTTATGGGTCGCTGTATCTCGCACAAAATAGCCACAGGGATGCCTCAAAGCTAACGCAGTTGACTTGCTTATCGTTATATAGCGAGGCTTTGAAGCGGAAACTTTGTAGGTTACCGCTTCTTGGAGATAGCTCTGACAATGTCTTCGTATATCTGTCTGTCCGAGTTACGAAGCTTTACATTTTTCGGTTAATAGCGGTCAACTTCATTCGTTCTTGAATCACGAATCCTGCATACCAGTCCCTATTTTTCAAACATTTACTGCAAGTTCATGCACAAAATCCCTTTTTTGCAAAGCGTGCACAATTTTAAATGGGCTGCCTATCTTTAATTTCTTCTTTAAAGTGCAGAAAAATTAGCTTCCGCACTCAGCTGTCATTTTTTTACGTTCCGGCCTTGAAATGTCATGTGACCAAAGTCAAGTGACCAGAAACTTAAATAAATGGGAAATAGAATATCTGTAAAATATATCATAAAATAATTGATAGATGTAGAATTATTTCTCTTCGACCAAGGGGAGACATATAATATTTGTACGTTCTGTGTGCGTGTACGTGTGCGTGTCAGTCTGTTGTGAACAAAATGTTGTATGCAAGATACCTCAAGAACGAAAAGTCGGATCGGCTTCAAACTTGATCTGTCCATTCCTTGGAAAAATCGGACGGTTCTGTCAACTTTTGACACACATTGCATTATTAGGGAAGGCTTATGACGTCATTAAGTAAAAATCTGGTTTGTAAATTTACTCAGCGGTTGAACATCGGAGAAAGTTCAAACTTGGTGGGATTGTTGCTTGGTAGGTCCGAAAGATTCTGTCAAATTTTGTCGCAAGTTCAACGAACAAGTGCGGCACATGACGTCATCGCGTAAAATATGTATATATTGTGTGAATACGATCTGGTGTACAAACTATCTCAATAATCGAAAGTCGTATCGACTTCAAATTTCATCTGGATATTCCTTGGATCAGACGGACGGTTCTTTCAACTTTTGACGGATATAGCGAAATTAAGAATGGTATGACGTCATTGCATTAAAATCTTGTATGTAAGATTTCTGAGCACCGGAGAAGGTTCAAACTTGATCGGTTTCTTGCTTGGTAAGTCCGAAAGATTCTTTCAAATTTTGTTGTGAGTACAAGCAACGAGTATGGTGTATGACGCCATCACGTAAAATATACATATAATTTGGACAAAATCCTGTGTACAAAATATCTTGACAACGGGAAGTTATAGCGACCTCAAATTTTGTATGGATGTCAAGGTTGTATGGCATCGGAAGTTGCGTTTAAAACAAAATGTTATAAAAGTATTATTTTTGAGGATCTGGATAGCACTGTGACAAAAAATTTATGCTAAAAGGTTACTGAAAGAACAGTGTTTTATTGGATGATAGTGAAACTCTGTGATCCTAAGGAATTGTGCTTTAAAAGCTCTGAAACCTAGAAGAATCTATGTGTTTCAAGACGACGAAGTGCCAGAAACTAATCACTTTGCAATTTGGATTGATTACATGCCAAGTAAGGAAAACCGAACTGACAAAGTACCACTATTCGTACTACGACCCGTAACACGTGTATAAATAAAACAAACTGTAGTATTACTCAAGAACTGGATAGAACAAAACAGGATTGTACAAATATCACAGCCTTTAAGAAAAACTGTCCCGGTGTCAAAACAATCCTGGCAATTCTTAAACATACTTTAAACTGTTTTTGAGTGTTGTTTTCTATATAGCAACAGGGAAACGAAGACCTGTTATTGCAATAATTCACAGATGAACATTTCATTCATAAAAACAATCACCAAATGAGGCATGCCCTGGGTACGGAGGTACAACAACCAGCGACTATAAGGCCAAGGGATATTAATAACTCTTTCTGGGACGCTTTACGTAAAATTGTGCATAACAACTAGCCAAACTAGAGAGTCCAAAAAACTTGCAAAGGAAAGTGCCAGTTTGTCATCTACAATTGACTTTAAAAACATTTTAGATGAAGGGCATAATGGAATCGCGAAAATGTTCGAAAGACTTATGGATAGATTGGACTCGCATGAAAGAATGTTACAAAAGCAATCGGCGGCATTAGAAAAACTCAACAGGTTCGAAACGATAGAACGTGCATTACAAAGTCTCGAGACATGCTTTGACTCTCTTGAGAACAAGGTTAAGTAACGGTGAGGATATTAGAGATTTAAAACAAAGTGTAGAATACACACAGAACGAGCTGGATACCTTAAAATCTAAGGTAGAGATTCACCAAAATGACGAGGCAACAAGTCGGTTGCAGAGTGAACAACTTGCTGCAATACAGGGGCCTGTTAGAGCTGTTAGAGAGGAATCGCTTAAAGCTTACTGCCAACGCCAAAACCTACTTTTTGAGGGTGTAGAGGAGTCTCCAAACGAAAACTGTACATCACATATGGACGGTGTAATTTCCAGATGGTTAGGCCTGAACGGAGCGAAGGATGTCATAGACAAGGCACACAGGTTGGGCGCTAAAGCAAGAAATTCGCCAAGGCCAATAGTTGTACGCTTTACGACCCATTCCGCAAAGGAAAAACGTACGACCGGAGAAGGATGCTCAAATATTCCGGAATATGGATGAGGCAACATCTACCAGATTCACTGCAAAGGGAGAAAAAAAAAATTATGTCAAATGTATTGAAGTTAGCGCTGACTAAAGACTCATCTGCAAGGCTGCTTGGCAACAGAATTTTGTATAAAAACTTTGTACCAGTCGGATATTGCTTACTCACTGCATCAGAGAGAAAGCGAGACGACCTTGTGTTTTAAAGGTGAATGTCCATGGACACTCTTGTTATATAGTTTTCTGTTTGCTTGCAGGGATTCTTCTTGCAGCAAACTATGTTTAGAATAAAGGATCCAAAGCGATCACTGGAATTCTACACTGAAATTATGGGTATGAGGTGAGTGATAGAAGCTATCAAAAATGGTCCTGAACGGCGCACACGAATTTCGATGTCATTGTCATCATTATATTAAACTATATACCTTTAAACTTACAGCTGTTTGTGTAGTTACCTAAAGACTATCATTATGTGCTGTTTTGCTGGGCAGTTACGCATTACAGTATCCTCCAGGATATTTTTAGCAAAAAAGTACCAGGTATAAATGTCAAGTGCTTCTACCGAATGTGTAGTTCTTAAAGGAAGTATACCGTCCATGGACTTTTACTTTTTCTCTAAATGGAAACTTAAACTGAGTGAAATAATAAACATGAAATGCATGTACTCTAAGTTCGTTGAGTTATTCCAAAACTGCGTAGAGCTGATCCATAGGTTCACATTTATTTTATAGTCCAAAATTCTAAACCGTTTACTTATTACTGCAACATCAACATCTTGCAATGTCTCTGAAGACGTTTTTTCTGTCTGTATTTAAACAATATGACCTGCTAAGGGTAGGCCGTGTCGTTGAACATATCATCTAACTAACTGTCTGTAAGGTAAGTAATTCAAAGTATTCGTGAATTTTTATTTTTATTTAGTGCCGGTATTGATAAAAGGTATACTATAAGTATGTTGTTCCGTCTTCCGACTTAGTTAACAGGTCTGAGTTATTGTTCGATTCTCGTGCACTTTCAGGCTATTGAAGAAGTTTGATTTTCCTTCTATGGCTTTCTCGCTGTACTTTCTGGGCTATGAGGATAAGGAATCCATTCCTGAGGACGATAAGGAAAGAGCTGAATGGGTGTTTACAAGAAAAGCTACGCTGGAACTTACACAGTATGTTTGTTACATTGCTGCTCCGTAATATTTTTAAATTTGTGCTCTTGGAAATTTATAATGCCCATTGTGCATTACTTGTAAGAAATTTGAAGAAAGTGCATCAAACAAATTATAGGAAATGACATGGAAAAAATCGTTGTTGCATGGTAGTGTGTCTTTTTGTGATTATTTGTATCCAGTTGGCTGTTTTTAGATCAGCCGACTCTGGTCGGTGAGCTGTACTCATCATTGTGTGGTGTCCGTTGTCTGTTATGTGAGGGTGTGTGTGTGCATGGAAGTAATTTTTCAAAATGCTACTCTTCCTACATTTATTCTCCGATTGTTTTGAAATTTGGCAGGACTGTTTCCTGGGTAATCCTCCACACAGGCTGTGTGTACGTGTTATTATTATTTTTTTTTTTGCGATGTTGCCAAAATATTGGCCAATTCAAACAAAAAAAAAAAAAAACAAACAAACAAACACAAAAATGATACTCCTACGAAAACGATTGTGTTGAAATTTGACAGGAATGCTGAATTTTGTCAAAAATAGTCAGTTTCTCCTTTCACCTTTGTAATGTCTTCGCTTTTAAAGCTGGACACAGTATCCTTGGACATTCCTGTTCCGTCGTGTAATAATAAATGGTTTGGTGATTGCAATAAAATTCAATGCCTGTTATTTTGATAATTTTAGTAACTGGGGAACCGAAAACAAAGAAGACGTTACGTACCACAACGGAAACTCGGACCCCAGAGGATTCGGTAAGTAATTAAAATTGTGCGGGATGCTTTGAGATTTTTTGTTGGACTGGGCTAGTCGTATCACTATAGGGGCTTGAATGTATGTGGGGATGTGCGTGTGTTAAACTTTTTCTTTAAAATGCTACTGCTCCTACAGTTTTGCTGTAATCGTTTTGATATTACGCAGGAATGTTCCCTGGGTGGTCCCCCACCTGGTTATTACTTTTTTTGACGATTTACGAAAAACTGACAAAATGGCGGCACTTTTTGTGCAGCCATTGACCCATTTTTAAAATGCTGCGCCTCCTAGTTTTACACCAATCGTTTAGGGGTTACGCAGGGATGTTCCCCAGGGGTTCGCGTACCAGGCTGTTTTTTTTTCGCGGTTCGCCAAAAACTGCCCGAAATGGCGGAACTTTGAAGTTTTGCAAAAACTGGAATAAATAGATAGTAAATAACTGAATGGTCAAACCATTCATTTCTGTCAGTCTTTTTCAAATAGTTATAAAATTTTAATCGAAAGTTTTTTAGGTGCTTCTCCACCTGTACTTTGCTTTCTTTTCGCAAATGACAAAAAATGCCGAAATGGTGGAATTTTAAAAAATTTGTAAAATTGTGTAAATGTCTGTAAATACGTGAATCGTCAAAACCCAACCTCTCCAACATCCCCTTTTCGGGTAGCTTCCCAATTCGAATTAAATGCATTTTACATACTTCATTTTTTGGCCTAACAGTATTCGTTGAAGAGTTTTTCTCTCTTTCCTTGTTTGGTAACTCGGCTGGGTCATGTCCTTGTACATATTGGTCATTTAATGCACTACATTTTAAGCCACATAAAGAAACCTTGCAGTAGAAACCTTGCCCACTGCACCGCTCGTAGCGCCATTATTCAATCTACGGAAGTAAAGGAAAGTTCTGTGTTGCGGTGATTATTTTTCATATATTTCAGGTCACATCGGAGTAGTAGTGCCCGATGTGGAGCAAGCTTGCAAACGTTTCGAAAAGCATAATGTGAAATTCATAAAGAAACCGAATGAAGGTATCACATCAGTTTGTCTTGTTTACGTGGTGTTTTGATGCTAACATACGCTTGAAAATGTGTACATTTTTAACTCCACCTGTATATCGCTGAAGTTGTCTTATATTCGCGTAGTTATGTCTTGCATTACGAAATTTTTGTGAACATAGATCTGTGAAAAAGAGCGAGGAGCCTTGCACAACCGTATAACGATTAAAGAGTAGCACTCGATGGGTTAAAATCACCGGAAGTGTTATATTTACAGGAAAGATGACAGGGCTGGCATTTATTCAAGATCCCGATGGATACTGGATTGAGATATTAAACCCCAAAAACATTTCAAAGGTCGTGCAGTAAATTTATAGAATGGTTTTAGAGAGTGCTTTTGTTGATTTTGGACAGAATTGGTAAGCTGCAGCGCAAATTGTAAACATAGTCTTGTATGAGACAAGAATTTGAATATTCAGTGGTATAGAGATTGAAATTTTCTGTTATTGGAAGGGTTTCTTAAAACGCACCTAAGTATTAGTAATTCTGAGTTGGATCAGTGGGAAATTAGCTTCTTTCCCATGTCCATTCTGTCCTAGTCACACAAAATACGTTGTTTATTATTGTCAAAATTACTGCTATGCTTTTTCGTGTTAAAGCTATACCTGTTTTTTTTTTGTTTTGTTTTTTTTAGTTTTGGAGTGCTTGTGTACTTGCGTGAAAACTTTTCGCCAAAACCACAGTAATGTTTATGCTACACATGTGTTCAAAACGGAAACACTAGTTATGCTTGTAAGCTTTTGGTAGCTTTCTTTGCTTGTACGCTTTTGCCCTTGAGGCAGTCAGTGTCTTGTTACAAAATTCTTTGAAACACATTCTTCTATATCACTGTGTCCGAAATGTGTGTGCAAGTAATGGTGATAGGGGTGCATAAGCAAACAGGTGAAAGTCGGATGTTCTGTAATTCTTTTGAGTTGTTGGCGTGACTTGATGTTTTGTTATCGAATGGGTGCTGCCACTATCAGACGTATCTCCCGTGAATTGCGTGACGTTCGCTGTTCGCAGACTCCTTCCGGAATGTGAGAAGTTTCCATAGTCGTGCAGTATGATTAAAACGCCAGATAAAACTTACTGATAAAACGGTTAAATATCGCAGTTAAACAATGATTATTTTCTCTGAAACCTTTTCAAGGAAAGCTGTTATTTAGTTTATAAAGATGTTAAGTTCTTATGGCGGTCACCAAAAATCTTAAACACCCAGTATTTGTGTTTTCGGCTTAGGCAAAATGGCTTTTTCCGAAACAGGGAAATGAAATCAAAAATAGAAAGCAAAATCCAAAAGAGGTTTCTGTTTGCTGGTGCTGTGTTAGTGTTTGAGCGGTAGTATTGAGGTGTGTACAACTAAATCTAATTTTAAGATGAACTCGGAAAAATTTTACACTGTGTCTCCAAAGGTATTAATCCGTTTTTTTTTAATTTCACACACGGATAAAATAGACATTGAAAATTGTCAAAATATTTTGTTAAAATATAAACACTTTAATTTAAAATATAAAAATGTAAAACTGTTAGAATTGTGAAAAACGTGGCAATAGAAGGGCTTTGCAAACCGACCTCAGTACAGATTTCATATAACTGGAAAAATTGTACATGGCATCTGTACTGATGAAGAAGATTATTACGGTAGTACAATTTATGCAGTAAATCATACGCTAAAAAGATGTCGGATGTTCGAATAACTTGTATCTCTCAAGTTCCAGTCTCTTTTCAAAGCGCGTTGATCATTTTTCATGCAAATTTTGCACTTGTATATGATTGTAATTGTCGACATATGGGCTACGTCTGAATGTCCGGGAGTTTTTTTTTTTTTAGGGTGGAGAGATGCAAGCTTGTGTTCCAAAATCGTGTATTTGAACATTATTTTGATTGGAAATCGGGCGTAAGGGGGTTGTGAAGAGAATCCACTGCTCTGGTACAGGCTATGATAACAACCAGGAAATGAATACATTTTCTAAAATGAAAGGTTATGTCTACAATTCCTGACTCAATCAGGCAATAATGTGTCGTCTACATTTCACAGAAAAGACTAGGAAATGTTTTGCGGCTAAAAAATGCAGTCTTTTCCTGAAACGTATTTTGCGTGTTAAAGTGAACTCTCATTGATATTTATTTAAAAATGTTATTTTAGTTTCTTTAAGTTTTATGTTTCTGATATTTTATTAATCAAACTTTAGAGCAAAATACCACATGGAAGTGGCTCTCAATCTTTAAAAACTAGATTTCATTTTCTCTAATTTTAAAACTTCTGTTCAACAGCAGAGTTTTACGTTTCTGACCATTTATATTTCAAACTTAATAAAACAAACACACTACATGGAATTGCTCTATAAACCAATTTAAACCATTTACACTATGAACTAAAGTGAAACTACAAATAGATTATACAAACTTCGACACAGACACAAAATCGCAACTATTTTCAACTACTCTGGTGATAACCAGTTCTTGTTTGGGCATGACTAAATGGAATGACAACGAGAGTTGCGTAACACATTGGCTTTAAACCACTTACAACGCCTCGTCTGACCCCTGTTACTGCCATTACAGTTCCATTTCAAAAATCCTTCGCCACTGCAATCCGATTCAAAGTGCACCGCTTGACGCAGTGATATTTCGGATTCCAGATTAACATTGTTTTCGGACAATAATTTGTACCTTCCTAAATCAAACTGATTTCTACTGTACTTGCACTTCAGAATTCCACCCTTTACGGCCATCTTATACATGCCATTCTCACCCCCCCCCCCCCGTATAATACCTAATATATTGCGGGGATCACTCCTGCATCTATCAACTAACGACACCGTATTTAAGAATTCTGAAGCAATTAAGAAGCCAGATATTTTTGGTAGGCTATTCCGAAACAGACTACCGATAATTCGAATGTTACGAGAATCAATGTTTCACTTTTCTTACAACAAACGGTGAAAAGAAGTAAATGTAAATTCCTATCTTTTGGGGTAAGGAAAATAAAAAATATTGAAAAATTGAATTTACATCGGATTTTTATCAAAATGTCGGCAGTTTAGTGTTGAGTGGCCTATTGAAATTTAAAATTTTTAAAAATTTATTTGTATTTCCATTTTTTTTCTATTTTTCTATTTATAAGCAAAGAAAATAAATTCTTTATATAGTCTGCAACATAAAATGATGAAATAATGAGAAAAATTCGATTTCTGTGACATTCGATTTATCGGTAATAGCCTACCGGAAGATATCTTATTTTTATTTGCTTCAGAATTCTTATTTTAAATAATTTGGTGTTTAACGGTACTGGGATCGTGATATTGTCACCAATTTCATCAGCCAGCATGGCAACCCGGGTTTGCTTTACCATGCCCTCCGCTTAACAAAACTGGGCATTGCTGGACAACTGTCTTTTGGGGTGTCTGTAGCGGTACTTGGTTCGGATGCCTCGGTAGGCACATCAACCAAAAACACCACAAAATTGAAATTTCAAGTTTCAAGCAAAAAAAAAACAAACAAATTTTTAGCCGCAAAACCAGGCAATGTATACATTTTCTGGTCTTTTTCAGTAAGTGTATACATTGCCTACTTGCGTCAGGAATTGTAGACATAGCTTGATCATTTTAGGAAATGTATACATTTCCTGGTTGTAATCATAGCCTGTATCACAAATATTCAGAATACATTTTTTTCAAATTCATAAAAAAACTACATACACTTGTTTATTTTAATTTTTTTTATTTATTTATTTTTTGCGTTACTTTCTGAAAAGTGAGATTGCTTTTAGACTATTTTTTCCAAAAAGCCAAATTTTGGTTAGGCGCACGAAATTATAAATTGCGTCTTTTTGTACCTCTGACATATCTGCTGCCCTCTTACTAACGAACTTGGACGTCTTCAGCTTGAAAGTGGAGCATTTAGACAAATGTTATTATTATCATTATTATTTTTTGTTGCCAGTTTGACCTAAATATTTACCAGTACTTTTGAGATCGAGTGACAAGGTTTTCAAAAAGAGTGATAAACATGTACGAACGAGTGCCTTGGCAGAGAGGTAGTTTCTTTTATTTGCTCGTCCTGTAATTATTGCTTTCATTTCAGAGCCAAAAATTTAGTCTTTCCATATAGCCAAGTTTGTTTTTTGTTGTTTTTTTTTTTTTTTTGCATTCTTAAAAATTACGCGTTCTCGCGTTAAGGTTCAAGGCTTAGAATGATAGCTTACTGGGTGTTATTGATAATAACTTAGCAGCTGTAGCTGATCTGTCACTAGGTGTCACTTCTACATATCAAATAATTTACGAAATATACAGAATATTGGGATTTTTCACTTTTTAAGGTGGATTATCAGTCTTTCTGTGAGCGTATGTGATCAATGTGATGTATGCATTCTATACATAATAAAGCTAGAGCTGCTATGTAGTAACTGCTTCGTGTAAAAACTTCTGGTGTGAACCATTCATCGGGGTAGATCATTCGTTAAAAATCGAGTGGAGTGGAACCAGGGCTGGAAAAAAAATCCGATTTTTTTAAATAGTGATTTTTTTATTTGTTTTATTTAAATCGGATTTTAAAAAAAAATATTTCAGTGTGTCAAGCGATTTTAAAGCAAAAAATAATAGGAATTGGATAAAAAAATAGGAATGGCTTGGCAAAAAAATAGGAAAAAAACAGGAATTAAAAAAAATCATTACAATCCAATTTCATTTCAATAACTATAGTGCTATATACGTTGGCCTCCTCCTCCCCTACAGCCAACCTTTCCTCACCAATTTCAAATTCTAAAACAAGATATTAAGAGAATTAGAAATCGTTTTTTTTTTTGTTTTTTTTTTTAATTTTTCTCCCTCTTGTGCTATAGTTGTTGCAAGCATACTTTGTGAAACTGTACGTCAATTTTTTTAACTGATGGCAGTTTAGTCATGGGCATATTATGATGGAAAAAATACAATCAATCAATGACAAAGTATGTTCCATTGTTATAAAAACTACACATTGAAAGCAGTACGTAACAATTTTTGAATTACTAGTGCTCGAATTTAATTTATTTAATGAAATATATAGAAAATAACTGGATTTCTTCTTAAGCATCATGCCTGCAACAACTATTCACAGTATGTACAACACACAATTTTACAAAGAACAAAATATAAGAAGTATTCTTCCACAAGTAAAAACTAACCCAATATTACAAAAAAAACACCTCCTATGAGTATATCAAAATGCAAATAACAATCAATACACAAAGAAATCACTCAAACGCATAAACAAAAATCACATTACTTCAAAAACTTGGAGTAGACCGTGTACCTGAACTACACTTAAACGAATTAATAGCAGTTTGCTGTTCAAAAAAAACAATTGAAAACAATTATGAAAGAAAAATTATATTTACAAACGATATTTACACAACACTTCAGAACCTGGAAAAACACTTAACAAACTACAGCTAATGTTCAGCTTTATACATCAACAGAAAGTTTTCTGAAGTCCTTGTACAACCGGAAAGCCTTTCAAGAATCTGAAAATAAGTATATTTTATAATCATGAATCATACCGAGCAAACCCAACCTATAACTTTGAATCTTCAACAAGAATGTCCAGGTACATTGTGACCAGCCGAGTGAAGAGTAATAATCAATTATTTACTTTTGATATGGGTAATAACCTGTTTATCTTTTCAGTTACTAGCCAAGTAGTATTTCAACGTTTTCTTACAGTGTGTAGTTACTGCCCATTTCCCTTTAATATTACAGTTTAATCGGAACTTGCCTAAGATCAAAAAATAGATTGGGTATCTGTGACTCGGAAACATTTAAACAGTGGTGCTACAACTTTCGTAGAAAACCAACTGGGTTGTCTAAAACAAGCACCATGGGTGTCCCTCAGATGCGCCTCACTGGGACGGCAACCAGAAGAAACCTCTACGCTGTTTTTAACAAGAGAAAGGCTGAAAAATATAAGACAGAAATAAAACACAAAATAATTAACAAACGTATTTTAAAAAAATAGGAAAAAATAGGAATTTTGTTCAAAAATAGGAAAAAATAGGAATTAAAAAAAAAATAGGAAAATATAGGAAAAAATAGGATACTTGACACACTGAATATTTAAATCGAACGCGAAAATGAAAGCTGAAAAAAAAAAAAAAAAACAATGCCAAGTTTTTAACAATTTCTTGCCGAAATCATAACGCTTATCTTGTAAAACATTTCTAAGTACATTTAATCGCTCAGATAACTGTCCTCAAGTTCAGTTGCTCAGATAACTACGCAAGTTCAATTGTTCATTTATTGTGCGATCGGTAGCAAATGCGAATTGTCCGGCCTGTTTTTCTCTTTTTTGCAATTCCGTGACTTGCATTTTGTATGCTTTACAGATTCAGTGATTTTTTTATTACTTCCCAGTTGGGAAGATCACGATTTAAATCATACCAGCCCTGGAACTAAACTACACATTTTGCGAAAGGAAAATTCTGGGGCTGCCACGTAATAGCGAACTCTCTGCCCTGATCAGGTTTATCTTTGTAAATCGTATCAACCATAGGCTCGCACTCCGTGCCAAAATTCTGTTAGAAAAACGGAATTTGTCTAGTTCAAGAAATTACACCCCAGCATTACATAAGTCCCATAATTCTGAAATAAAACTAACTCAATGGCCTTTTATTCCTTTTATTTCGCTTCTTGTTTTATGAGGACTGTGTGCAAAAATGTGACATTTCTCCCACACACCGTCTTATCTTTTCCACAATGAGTATAAAAACATGTTTTCAACTATGAAAATTCTTTCTTTTTCTGCCAGTGTAACATACTGCAGAAAGGAGCAAGTCATCCACATATTCAATCAAACCTTAAATTACAACCATGGTCTCCGAATCATGATTACTGCACATGTGTTGACATTAGATTTTTTATTAAGGTAGCTCCTAATTTAACGACACACTGAACAAACATTAGAATCAACTGATATTGCATCGAAAATAATGTAGCCAAAAAAAAAAAAGCTACGTCAGGCCACACAGTGCAGGGTCCTGTAACGACGTACTAAATAACGTGCACGAAACGCACAAAACCGAAACCCACTGTGCCCATCGAGTAATTTTCATTTTAGAAAACTTGTGTAGCTGTCAATATGAATCCACGACATTTGATCTAAATCTGCAGGGTACGACAATTGGTCTAGATTTTTTTTTCGTGTTTTCTTTTTAACTGGAAGAGAAAACTGAAGCAATGAAACAGCTACCTTTTCACTGACACGCCATCCTTATCCGGATTAAGTCTGGTACCATAGATGGAGTTTATGTCCAAGTAAAAGCACCTTTGACACTCTGGTCAGTTAGACTCCAGTCAGACACTCAGTGGCATTGATGGACCTTTGATGCAGCTTTTTTTTTCTTTTAAAGTTACCAACTTTTATTGAAATCTTGATCACTTTGCATCGTGGCATAGACGGCGAATAAAAAGATGAAAACTTTCCAATTTCTTCATTTTTCTCTTCAAAAAAAAAAAAAAAAAAAAAAAAAAAAACGAAAAAATCTAGACCAATAATTGTCATACCCTGCAGATTTAGATCCAATGTCGCTATATCCAAAGTCCTTAGATCAACTGTCGTTAGATCAAATATCGGGATAGTATATTAATACATACACCCGATTCTCCTGCAAGTACACGCTCGATCAAGTGGAGTTAGTGGGGATCGAGCAAGTGGATGTTCATCTGGACACTATGCCATTGCTTTTACAATACATAATCTGGAAAGAACAGACTACACAACTGCTTTAGTGGTCCCGCCAAGCAAGCACTATAGCTGAAAAACGCTCATTATTTTAATTCCGAATTTAACAATACTTGGGTTAATGCAATGCACTTGGGTTCTATTATGTGTAAAACTGAATTTATTTTCTAAACATAATAATATACGGGGCCCCGGGAGCCTTTTCAACTCCGGGGTCGAGTGTGTCCCGCCGCCAAGCGGGGCTCCGGGTAACTCTACAAAACCCTAATGTTTTATAGCATTTTTTACCAAAGATTTTCACGTTTTTCGACTTAAAACCATTTTTCTGAGTTTTTTAGAACTATATCTAATGGATTTTACAAACCCTGCCGTAAACACACTTTTTATGGACTGAGAGGTGCTGGAAGCCTGCACTATACTGCTTATATTTTTCGCCACTACGTGGCGACACTGCAGGTAGTCCCGTGCCAAGGTTCGGTAAATCTCCTCTGCATCCCTGTTACGCTGGTCTCTGTTTTGCTGGGCAATCAGGGTATCGGCCAACGCTCTGGGTAGCAACTTTAAATGATACGTTAACGCAGGTACAGATGTACTTTGCTGTATGATACCCTCCGACTTGAACCAATGCACATGTTCAGTCTTGGACAATATTGGCTCGTAGAGCTCACGGAATTTTTCTACATTTGGCTTCACAATATTTTTAATTTTGTTTTTGTCTTCGCCAAGAGTCATTCTTAAATCACCAGTGTATGACAATCCTGTAACGGTTTCGTACAGGTCTTCCTCTTTAAACTGGTCGGGTAATATCAATAAAGCTGCGTGAACAGCGCTCTTTAAATTGGTTTCCAAGGCGACGTCTAACTCATGTCCGTGTTGGTTCAGCACAAAATAGACCGGTTTTTGTAGCCTGCCACTGGTATACAGACACTCCCAATCAAGCAAGTCTTTCTTCAAGGCATCGGTGCTTATCACTCCATATTTTATAATCCTGTCTTCACAAGGCACAAGAGTATTGAAGTAAACCCGCGCACCCAATTTATCCTGAATTCGGTTAATATTATTCGCACCAAAGTGGCGCAGGAATGAGTAATGCTTAGCATTCTTCTGTATGTTTTCTTGGTGCCACTCGGTAGCATTATCAACAACAAATATAAAATCGATCATGTTTTTCGACATGTCTGCATGTCCTTGCTGCTGGAAAACCCCAGACCCATACGCAAACGACATGCGCATATGCCTCTGTGGAAAGTTCGAAAGAATCTTCTCATACAATAACTTAGCTGCCATTCTCGAAAGAGAAAATTACACCTCGTTTTCAAAAACACCGATACTTTGAACAGATGGCTTTTTCAGTTGCTCCAGTTGCCTGTTCGATCTTCTTAGTATCTGCTCAATGCGAAGGACGTCAGACTTCGGAATCTTTGCGTTCTTTTTAAATTCCGCTTTGACGTGTTGTGTAATTCCCGGTTTACTGGCGCTAGCTCTCAGAAATTGCTTGTACAATGAGAGTATCTGCTTCTGGAGCTTGCTGTGCCTTGGCATGTCTTCTCACAACTCGTTCAAAGTATCTGGGATTGAACGCCGATCTGCTCTGCTTTGCTTTGCTTTGCTGAACCTTAAAATGCATAACGAAAATATAACATTGCATTACTTTAATTAAGAATACAGTCAACCGCCGATTATCGGAATCCCGATTAACGGCAAACCCCGACATCCGGCGTTCAAAGCGAAAAATTTGAAAGTGTCTGGCGATAGTTTTTTCTTCTTCTGTATTTCACACGTCATTGTTGTGCGGTTAGGGCACAAATACATTCTCCGGTTACAATGTTACCTAGGCTCCAACGTGTGCAAAAACTAGAAACAAAAATGTCCAGGGACACTGTGACCAACCAAGATCTAGTGAATCAAGTATCAATAGGCTTGAACTGTCGCAAAAAGTAGTAGTCATATTCCAAAAAATGGGTCTCTGAAAATTCAAAGCCCGGCATTCAAAAAAGCCCTAGCGTTGGACTTCGCCTAAACATGAAAGCAACCTAACCCATTCTACTTGAAGAAGACCTATTTTGAAAAACGTGCTCCCTAAAACTTTCAAACAGAACATAAGGCTAATTTTTGCACGTGCACCAAAGAAAGTAATTTTTAAAGAAAAAAATCCCATAAAGAGCACTACTGTAACATTTCGAATAAATCCAATAAAACTCAAGAAGGCGACACATCCTGGAAAACAAAGAATTAAAATACCGTCAATAAACTAATTTTATCAGAATCGCCGAAAAAAGTAATCTTTCGAAAGAGGACCATCTGTGAAACATCCGTTCAAACTTGGAAAGGAATCTGATCAACATTGTTGAAAAAGAAGCATTTTGAAAATTGGCTAATAACAAATGAAAAAATACCCTCCATTTATTCAGTCTGTGGTGGATCGCTACAACAAGTGATTTTTTAAGGGAGACCTTCCTATTTATGCAAAGTTTGAAGAAATTCCGATCAAAATTGTAGGAGAAGAAGCACTTTGAAAACTGGCAACTGAAAAACTTGTACCTCTTTTGAACCATTGCACCAAAGCATGTGAACTGATTTTGACGGAGCTCGATCTTCTGTACAACAGTGAAAGAAAGCATTGAAGTGATTTTGCCGAAATTTGAGTGCATTTATACATAACCCCTATTCTTATAAGATTTTGGTGATGTCTCATGATTTTTCGAAAACAACTGAAAACGAGTCTTTGAGTATATTTCAATGAAAATCGACGTGAATGTTCATATAACCTCTCGGTTTGGTGACATTTTCACCACTGGACCTTGAAATTCCAGTCGTAACTCAGTGTCACATCCGTTTTATGAACACGATGTTCCCATATCTTATGAAAAAGAGTTGCATGTGAATGGATAACCTCTTACGCAGACTATACTTTAAACGACACCAAGGTCACTTCAAGTCAATAGTAAACTTTGAACTTTAAATATTATTAAATATTATATTATTATATTATATTATCACCATCGTCTAGGGTTTACTTGACATTCAACTAATTTGTCCGGCTGTCGGGGCATCCGTTTTCTGGTGATGGCATTTCTAGTTAAAACAAAATATGTAAGAGAAGGAAGTATAATTAAAATATTTTAGAGATATTTCTTAGCGTGTTATTGATTACTTAATAACTTCACTCTCTAATCTAATTAATTTTTATGCGCCATCTCAAAAACCAGCTTGGCCTCCAACTCCCTGGCTAGGTCCGTACTGTTCAATGCGGCGCAACTCGGCTTGGTTCAGAACTATAAATCAACGGATCGTGGATTCTTCACCCAAACCTCGAAGGGCCTGGGTTGACCGACACTACAAGGAAGGCGGTTGTACAACAGACTACTGTGTTTCTATGAAGTCTCCAAAAGACTGCTATCGACAGTAAACGCAAAGGACTACCCCAACCCTCTCTCAGATAACTCTTTGGGGTGATGTTGTAATGAAGGTCAATAGTGCCCATTGTAAAAAATCTTTCTTTTTTGTGAAAACTGTGAATGACTGGGACGTTTTGGATAACAGTATCATTTGTGAACAAACTTTGGATAGTTTTAAAGAGCGACTATAGGATCACAATGTTTGGATAGTTTATAAACATCCTCTTGACCCGACCCGCTTTCTGCCCTGGTGGGATTCTGGATCGTAACAGCACAGAAAAAGGAAATTGGTTTTAATCCTCGAATAAGGGAAACATTTGAGGGCAGAGTTGCAAAAAAAAAAGGTAATAAAATGTGTTTTTGACCCCAGAAATTTTGTCGCCGCGGTGAAATCTCTCGCAGCTGATCTTGGTTAATAAACTCTTGTGAAGTTAACTTGTTTAGTACCAGTAATCTAGGGCCGACCGCCGCAATACAATGGTTTTTGCACAATAACTCTCGTGTTTTAGACGCGATCGCGTAATGCTTTGGCAAGTAGCAAATACTGGACTTTAGACATGTCTTCTGTTATGCGCCAAGTAAGATGTCGTGTTACGCCGGGCCGAAATATTTTTTCGTGCAGTATTTTCGAGCACAGCTTTTCAAAATGATTTCTAACAGCTCTAAGGACTTAACGTGAGCATAAACCCGAATATATGTGTAAACTAATTGTTTACTTATGGCAGCTGAGTATTTGCATTCAAAAACTAGTGGGGGTTGCTGGGAGGTTGGGCAAAAACTATTATTTTTGGGATGATCGTTGTTTTCGGGAGGTGGCAACACTACAGGCACAGGCGGATTTAACCTACCAGCGCCTGTGTCTGAGGTTTCGCCACCTCCCGAAAACAACAACTATCCCGGAAATGATATTTTTTGCCTTACCTCCCGACAACTATCACTGGTTTTAGAATGCAAAATACTGAGCTGCTACAAGTAAAATGTTAGCATACATATCTAAAGTCAGGTTTATGCTCACCTGTAATCCTTCTAGCTCTTAGCAGTCGTTTTGAAAAGCGAGTTAACAGTATTACAGTTTGCACTTAAAATTTCAGGATGATAGAATAAAGTAGCGAGTTACAGCTTGAAAATCCTGCTGCCCGAAAAAAATATATCGGCCTGGCATTTTTGTAAATCACGACATTTTACTTCGCGCATAACAGAAAACATGTTTAAATACTGTTTTTCTACATACAAAAGCATTACCAGATGACGTCCAAAACATGAGAGTTATTGCTCAAAAATCATTGAAAGGTGGCGGACGGTCCTAGGTTACTGGTATAACAGCACTGGGAAGGTTGCTTCGTTACAAACTGCCAAATTATTTCTATATCTTAACTGACAAACTGTGTTTTTGTATTATACATATGTACATATATATTATACATATACAAGGGGGAGGAGAAAGAATGGCTACAGTAGATCCAAATTGGTGAAATGAAAAAGACCATCGTCCGTGGTTCAAAACAAATTTATTTTGTCAAATATCACACAATGATGTATATTTAAGTCGATTGGCTTCCCAAACTTGCAGCTGGCTTATTTGTCGTAGCTGGAATTTAGCATTTTGTTGTCACCAATTACGATCTACTCTAGCCAACTCTATCTCCTCTCCCTCGTACATATTCCCGATTTCGCAATGATTCATTCGCCATCTAGCGGCAGAAAAAGGAACACAGGTCAAATGCCTTCTTCTTGAAGTCTTTACTTAGAGACGGGGCATTCGAGTTTCAATAACTTCAAACACTGTTCCATGAATATATATGTTTGTATCGCAAATAAACAAGTGAATTTTCAAAAGTTATTTTCACTTACCTTTATTGCATTTTACTTACATTAAGAGCATATTGACGAATTTTGTGGACGATAATATATGATTCTTACAGGAACCAATTCTCATAGGGCTATATGTTGTTTAGGTATTTTGATTAATAAATTCTAATAAAATGTTATCCGGATTTTTTTTCTAAAATTCTAACCACTTTAAATGTGTGTTTTATGATTATTGTTGGTAGATATATATTTATGCGTCACATATTTACTCGTAAGTATTTTTAAACTTGATGGTCGAGAAATCCCGAATAGCCGTATTTTATATAGGTCTCAAAAACTATTTACAAACCTTTATTTTTTAAATCAGAACCTGGAAAACATTCAATACTGCTATTTACTTCTTAATCAATCTAGAAAGGTTTTTTCGTACGAGTAGGGATTCTGATTTATCATAAGTGAAAAGTGCATTATTCCATTTTAGTTCTCGTTTATTTCAAGCAGCTCGAACGACTAGATATGCATTATAGACAACTTACGTGAAGTAGTTTTGTAAGATATTTCGTAAAAAAATGTTCCGGCATGAAAAAGATAAAGAAATACTTCAGGTTTGCAAAATTCTGTTACGTTTCTGCTGTTTTACACGTCTCATTTTATGTTGTCGAATGAAAGCAGAAGACCCTGAAATTTTGGTGTAGACATTCGGGCTTCGTTCTGAGCTGTACATAAACAAGTCTGTCGATCATTGCGAAATGGCGAATTATTTAGCCGATTTCATAGCCAACTTCGTAAGTTGTGAACGTTTCTAGCAAAACAGAGTTTTGCTGATTTTGACACTTTTTTCTACCCTTTCTTCGTACTTTTATCCCAAGTGAATTCGGACGAAACACAAAAAAACTTTTCGGTGAACGACTAAGTACGATGTCGCTCATAAAAGGCACCCATTGGAAGGCTTGACATTATCAGGGATCGTTTTCGCCTTTCTCAAAAAGGGCGGAAAATTGTTGAAAGGGAAATTCCCCCGCAAACTAAAAAGCAGCTGGGGACTCGGGGGGGGGGGGGCGCTGCAAATACACAAATGGCAGAGTGAAAGGTATTAATAAATGTACAAAATATCATTTCAATGCGAGCGCCGAAGGCGCGAGCCGAAAAAAATCACATGATAATGACATATCAAGAAAAGGCGGAAAGCACGAATGACACACAAGTTGACCCCCCCTAAAAAATGCCTAAAATATTATTACAGAATTCAACTGATCTCGAGGACCACAAATTTCGACTCAAAAAGGGCGGAAAAGGCGGAAAAAAACGATCCCTGATTATCTCGATATCGTATTATCGCTCAGAGTTCATCCGAAATAAATATTTGCATTTTTATACTGCAACGTGTGTTAAATCTTGTATCAAAGATTCAACCGGATATGTTGCACTTAGATTCCATGTCATTAAATGCAAATGAAATAAAGTTGCGTCTTAAAACATTCGCAACCGTACTCACCGCAGGTAAAGTCTAAGGCCACATTCTTTTGGACCTCTCAAAAAATTGAGAATCCACTCTCCAAACAGACCAGAGAAGCCCCAGAGACACCGTCCAAAAGAACACGTCTCAAAAAATCGAGAAATAAAAAACACATATCTAGCTATTTTGTGCTTATTTCAGATAAATATGTAATCCATATGCCCAGAAATACATCCTGTGACAATCGCTTGTTGGGGCATTGGCTTAAATGTGATCTGTTTTACCTAATAACATCTTTACCACTTCACCAGTACCAACGGTGTTACAGATTAGACCTCAACCTATAGTAATTGAGGTTAAACCTTTGGATCCTCTTGTATTTCGCTATACCTAGTCCAATTACGTATAAAATCTTCTTTTAACTAAATTTCTACTCTTAAATATCTATATATCACATGCATTTTTGCAAATAAGTTGTAGAAATGCCTTTGTTTACATTTCCGCCATCTTGTATCTGACCTTCTCGAGAGAAGTTTTCCGAGACAAAAACTGTCTCTAGATAACGAGAACTTATCCAAGAGAACACCTCTCGATTTTTCGAGAGCCTCTTGATTTTTCGAGACGGTCCAAGAGAATGTGGCCTTAAATGGCGACACTAGGCGTTTGTTATTGTTTTTGTCGTAAATGGGTTCTTCAAATAGACGCATGTGTTTGCCTGTTCAAAGCAAAAAATTACAAAACGCCACATTTACGAATGTTACAAACTCTGTCCTTAAATATTAATTTAAGACATATGTTATGATTTCATATACATTTTAGGCCAACTGAAAATTGTCCGAGAGCTCCGCATCTTGTAGATTATAAAAACGGTTATGATAGATTAAATTTCACCTGCCCTATTTTACCGTTAAAAGGTAAACTTCCGTCGTCCATTTTAGGCTTCGCAGTAAAACCGCGTGTATAGCAATTTTCAGTCAAAATCAACTTTTCAAATATTTAAATGATAAACTGGTTAGTCCAATACAAGAAGGCAATGTAATCTAACAGAAAAACACAAAGATTTTCCCTCATAAACAGACATTTTAACCTGAACAGATCTATTGCTTTATCGCCCACCGAGTTCAAAATCAAATTTCAAAACCCCATAAACGACCCGGTTCTATCATTTTGCTAACCACCTCTGGTAGTGCGCAAATATGCAAAGGTAAATAAAAGGAAAATACGGTATAACCGCCTGAAGGATATAAACAAAAGTAGGATAAAAACGGGGGTTTCAAAACAGGAAGTGACGTCATAATGACGTCACGTGGTGTTTTGAAACCCCCACGGGGTTTTTTAAACAGTGACGTCATAATGACGTCATATTAACGTCATATGGTTGTCAGATGGACGTCATATGGACGTCATATGAACGTCATAATGACGTCAGGAGGTGTTTAAATAGCCCCATGGGGTTTTTAAAACTGTGACGTCATTGTTTTAGAATCCCCACGGGGCTATTAAAACAGTGACGTCATATGGTTATCATATGGACGTCATATGGACATCATCTAAACATCACATGAACGTCATGTGAACGTCATAATGACGTGATAGGAATAGTGGGCGGCCATTCAAACGGGGCAGCCATTCAAACAGGTTAAACGGGCAGCCATTCAAACGGGCAGCCGGGGCAAATGGGCAGCCGGACAAACGGGCAGTCGGGGGTTCTGGAACAGGAAGTGACGTCATAATGACGTCACGAGGTGTTTTAGAAACCCCATGGGGTTTCTTGAACAGTTGGAACGTCCCTTCTACCATCTGTCTATCATACCCTCATAATACACATTCACAATGCACTCTATGGTTTAGGGTTAGGCTGCCCATACCCGGACTCGAACCACCAACCTTTCGGACCGACCAGGAGTCCAACGCTCTAACAACTGAGCTATTCCGGATTGAACCAGAATGTTTTGTGAAAACATGCCATATAAGGCTATAACGCACGATAAATTTCAGAGTGCACTCGTTCACAGCGTGGGGGAAAACCGATCGATAAATGTCAGAGTGCACTCGTTCAGACCGTGGGGAGGAAACCGATCGATAAATTTCAGAGTGCACTCGTTCAGAGCGTGGGAACGATCAATAAATTTGAGAAGGCAAGGGATTTTCCCTACGTTAAGTCTAATGTTATGTTTTATGTTATAGTAGTTGGAAAATGATGCTTCTAGACCAACTTTAGCAAATGTAGTTTTTAACGCCATATAATATTTAAAATAGGTTTTAGCGTTTTACTAAGCTACTTATTCAAATGTTCTAAAGTTATAGTAGTAGAAAAATGGTGGTTCTATACCAAATTTCACAAATTTAGTTTTTGACAACATATAATATTTAAAATAAGTTTGAACATTTTTACCATGTTGTAGTAGTGGAAAATGGTGGTTCTAGATCAACTTTAAGAAATGTAGTTTTCACAAAACATTCTGATTCAATCCGGAATAGCTCAGTTGTTAGAGCGTGGGACTCCTGGTCGGTCCGAAAGGTTGGTGGTTCGAGTCCGGGTATGGGCAGCCTAACCCTAAACCATAGAGTGCATTGTGAATGTGTATTATGAGGGTATGATAGACAGATGGTAGAAGGGACGTTCCAACTGTTCTAGAAACCCCATGGGGATTCTAAAACACCTCGTGACGTCATTATGACGTCACTTCCTGTTCCAGAACCCCCGACTGCCCGTTTGTCCGGCTGCCCATTTGCCCCGGCTGCCCGTTTGAATGGCTGCCCGTTTAACCTGTTTGAATGGCTGCCCCGTTTGAATGGCCGCCCACTATTCCTATCACGTCATTATGATGTTCATATGACGTTCATATGACGTTTAGATGACGTCTATATGACGTCCATATGATAACCATATGACGTCACTGTTTTAATAGCCCCGTGGGGATTCTAAAACAATGACGTCACTGTTTTAAAAACCCCATGGGGCTATTAAAACACCTCCTGACGTCATTATGACGTTCATATGACGTCCATATGACGTCCATGTGACAACCATATGACGTTAATATGACGTCATTATGACGTCACTGTTTTGAAAACCCCGTGGGGGTTTCAAAACACCACGTGACGTCATTATGACGTCACTTCCTGTTTTGAAACCCCCGTTTTTATCCTACTAACAAATCGCCATTTGCATTTTTACCGCGTGCAAAATTTTTAAATTTCAAGAGGGATGCGCAGTTTAACAGTTAACCAAACAACAGGAACAGCCAATTGTGCGATCAGGTGTATGAACCATTATCTGAATTTAAGTTGTTGATAATTTTTTCAATTCAATTCAATTTTATTCAGTGGCTCATTGAGCCAATATGAATACAATCTAGTACACACATTTTACACAAACGATTGATTGTGGCTGATCCTAACAACGTCTCGTAAACATCAATATCTACAAGGAGAGAATAATTACTGAAATTTACTTATCATGGCAGTATCTGCAGCCTTGCGTTCTTAAACCAAAAAGTGGCACTGCAAGTATTCTCAGTCAGTGCCTACGTGTTTTTGATACAAAGAGGGACATCTGACAAAAAGTAAATAGTTCTATATAAATGACAGGAAGCCAAATTGAATGCTGAAGAAACCAAAATACTGATACGTGAAATAAATATCAAGTTATGAATGAAAATACCGCTACTGTGTATCTTGAAACGCCTACTATGAATCGTGTTTTTGATACAAAGAGGGACATTGGACAAAAAGTAAATAGTTCATAATGTATGGCAAGAGGCCAAGTTTAATGCTAAAATAACCAAAATACTGATACATGAAATAAGTATTGAGTTATGAATGAAAATACCGCTACTGTGAATGTAAAAACACCTACTATGAATCGTGTTTTTGATACAAAGATGGACATTTGACAAAAAGTAAATAGTTCTATATAAATGACAGGAAGTGAAATTGAATGCTGAAGAAACCAAAATACTGATGCGTGAAATAAATATTGATTTATGAATGAAAATACCGCTAATGTGAATCTAAAAACGCCTACTATGAATCGTGTTTTTGATACAGAGACGGACATTTGACAAAAAGTAAATAGTTCATAATGAATGGCAGGAGGCTTTGTTTAATGTTAAAATAACCAAAATACTGATACGTGAAATAAGTATTGAGTTATGAATGAAAGTACCGCTACTGTGAATCTAAAAACGCCTACTATGAATCGTGTTTTTGATACAAAGAGGGACATTTGACGAAAAGTAAATAGTTCTAAATGAATAACAGGAATCCATATTGGATGCTAAAGTAATCAAAATATTGATATGTGAAATAAATATCAAGTTAGGAATGAAAATCCCGCTACTGTGTATCTTGAAACGCCTACTGTGAATCGTGTTTTTGATGCAAAGACGGTCATTTGACAAAAAGTAAATAGTTCTAAAGGAATAACAGGAATCCATATTTGGATGCTAAAGTAATCAAAATACTGATATATGTAATAAATATTAAGTTGTGAATGAAAATACCTCTACTGTGAATGTAAAAACGCCTACTATGAATCGTGTGTTTTATACAAAGACGGACATTTGACGAAAAATAAATAGTTCCTAATGAATGGCAGGAGGCTACGTTTAATGTTAAAATAACCAAAATACTGATACGTGAAATAAGTATTGGGTTAGGAATGAAAATACCGCTACTGTGAATCTAAAAACGTCTACTATGAATCGTGTTTTTGATACAAAGAGGGACATCTGACAAAAAGTAAATAGTTCTATATAAATGACAGGAAGCCAACTTGAATGCTGAAGAAACCAAAATACTGATACGTGAAATAAATATCAAGTTATGAATGAAAATACCGCTACTGTGAATCTAAAAACACCTGCTATGAATCGTGTTTTTGATACAAAGACGGACATTTGACAAAAAGTAAACAGTCCTAAAGGAATAACAGGAAGCCATATTGAATGTTAAAGTAATCAAAATACTGATATATGTAATAAATATTAAGTTGTGAATGAAAATACCTCTACTGTGAATGTAAAAACGCCTACTATGAATCGTGTGTTTTATACAAAGACGGACATTTGACGAAAAATAAATAGTTCCTAATGAATGGCAGGAGGCCACGTTTAATGTTAAAATAACTGATACGTGAAATAAATATTTAGTTATGTATGAAAATACCGCTACTGTGAATCTAAAAACGTCTACTATGAATCGTGTTTTTGATACAAAGAGGGACATCTGACAAAAAGTAAATAGTTCTATATAAATTACTGGAAGCCAAATTGAATGCTGAAGAAACCAAAATACTGATACGTGAAATAAATATCAAGTTATGAATGAAAATACCGCTACTGTGTATCTTGAAACGCCTACTGTGAATCGTGTTTTTGATACAAAGACGGACATTTGCAAAAAGTAAAAAGTTCATAATGAATGGCAAGAGGCCAAGTTTAATGCTAAAATAACCAAAATACTGATACGTGAAATAAGTATTGGGTTATGAATGAAAATACCGCTACTGTGAATCTAAAAACGTCTACTATGAATCGTGTTTTTTATACAAAGAGGGACATCTGACAAAAAGTAAAAAGTTCTATATAAATGACAGGAAGTGAAATTGAATGCTGAAGAAACCAAAATACTGATGCGTGAAATAAATATTGATTTATGAATGAAAATACCGCTAATGTGAATCTAAAAACGCCTACTATGAATCGTGTTTTTGATACAGAGACGGACATTTGACAAAAAGTAAATAGTTCATAATGAATGGCAGGAGGCTTTGTTTAATGTTAAAATAACCAAAATACTGATACGTGAAATAAGTATTGAGTTATGAATGAAAGTACCGCTACTGTGAATCTAAAAACGCCTACTATGAATCGTGTTTTTGATACAAAGAGGGACATTTGACGAAAAGTAAATAGTTCTAAATGAATAACAGGAATCCATATTGGATGCTAAAGTAATCAAAATACTGATATATGTAATAAATATTAAGTTGTGAATGAAAATACCTCTACTGTGAATGTAAAAACGCCTACTATGAATCGTGTGTTTTATACAAAGACGGACATTTGACGAAAAATAAATAGTTCCTAATGAATGGCAGGAGGCTACGTTTAATGTTAAAATAACCAAAATACTGATACGTGAAATAAGTATTGGGTTAGGAATGAAAATACCGCTACTGTGAATCTAAAAACGTCTACTATGAATCGTGTTTTTGAAACAAAGAGGGACATCTGACAAAAAGTAAATAGTTCTATATAAATGACAGGAAGCCAAATTGAATGCTGAAGAAACCAAAATACTGATACGTGAAATAAATATCAAGTTATGAATGAAAATACCGCTACTGTGAATCTAAAAACACCTGCTATGAATCGTGTTTTTGATACAAAGACGGACATTTGACAAAAAGTAAACAGTCCTAAAGGAATAACAGGAAGCCATATTGAATGTTAAAGTAATCAAAATACTGATATATGTAATAAATATTAAGTTGTGAATGAAAATACCTCTACTGTGAATGTAAAAACGCCTACTATGAATCGTGTGTTTTATACAAAGACGGACATTTGACGAAAAATAAATAGTTCCTAATGAATGGCAGGAGGCCACGTTTAATGTTAAAATAACTGATACGTGAAATAAATATTTAGTTATGTATGAAAATACCGCTACTGTGAATCTAAAAACGTCTACTATGAATCGTGTTTTTGATACAAAGAGGGACATCTGACAAAAAGTAAATAGTTCTATATAAATTACTGGAAGCCAAATTGAATGCTGAAGAAACCAAAATACTGATACGTGAAATAAATATCAAGTTATGAATGAAAATACCGCTACTGTGTATCTTGAAACGCCTACTGTGAATCGTGTTTTTGATACAAAGACGGACATTTGCAAAAAGTAAAAAGTTCATAATGAATGGCAAGAGGCCAAGTTTAATGCTAAAATAACCAAAATACTGATACGTGAAATAAGTATTGGGTTATGAATGAAAATACCGCTACTGTGAATCTAAAAACGTCTACTATGAATCGTGTTTTTTATACAAAGAGGGACATCTGACAAAAAGTAAAAAGTTCTATATAAATGACAGGAAGTGAAATTGAATGCTGAAGAAACCAAAATACTGATGCGTGAAATAAATATTGATTTATGAATGAAAATACCGCTAATGTGAATCTAAAAACGCCTACTATGAATCGTGTTTTTGATACAGAGACGGACATTTGACAAAAAGTAAATAGTTCATAATGAATGGCAGGAGGCTTTGTTTAATGTTAAAATAACCAAAATACTGATACGTGAAATAAGTATTGAGTTATGAATGAAAGTACCGCTACTGTGAATCTAAAAACGCCTACTATGAATCGTGTTTTTGATACAAAGAGGGACATTTGACGAAAAGTAAATAGTTCTAAATGAATAACAGGAATCCATATTGGATGCTAAAGTAATCAAAATACTGATATATGTAATAAATATTAAGTTGTGAATGAAAATACCTCTACTGTGAATGTAAAAACGCCTACTATGAATCGTGTGTTTTATACAAAGACGGACATTTGACGAAAAATAAATAGTTCCTAATGAATGGCAGGAGGCTACGTTTAATGTTAAAATAACCAAAATACTGATACGTGAAATAAGTATTGGGTTAGGAATGAAAATACCGCTACTGTGAATCTAAAAACGTCTACTATGAATCGTGTTTTTGAAACAAAGAGGGACATCTGACAAAAAGTAAATAGTTCTATATAAATGACAGGAAGCCAAATTGAATGCTGAAGAAACCAAAATACTGATACGTGAAATAAATATCAAGTTATGAATGAAAATACCGCTACTGTGAATCTAAAAACACCTGCTATGAATCGTGTTTTTGATACAAAGACGGACATTTGACAAAAAGTAAACAGTTCTAAAGGAATAACAGGAAGCCATATTGAATGTTAAAGTAATCAAAATACTGATATATGTAATAAATATTAAGTTGTGAATGAAAATACCTCTACTGTGAATAAAAAAACGCCTACTATGAATCGTGTGTTTTATACAAAGACGGACATTTGACGAAAAATAAATAGTTCATAATGAATGGCAAGAGGCCAAGTTTAATGCTAAAATAACCAAAATACTGATACATAAAATAAGTATTGAGTTATGAATGAAAATACCGCTACTGTGAATGTAAAAACGCCTACTATGAATCGTGTTTTTGATACAAAGAGGGACATTTGACAAAAAGTAAATAGTTCATAATGAATGGCAAGAGGCCAAGTTTAATGCTAAAATAACCAAAATACTGATACATGAAATAAGTATTGAGTTATGAATGAAAATACCGCTACTGTGAATCTAAAAACGCCTACTATGAATCGTGTTTTTGATACAAAGACGGACATTTGACATAAATTAATAGTTGTATATGAATGATTGGAGGCCAAATTGAATGCTAGAATAACCAAAATACTGATATGTAAAATAAATATTAAGTTGTGAATGAAAATACCGCTACTCTGAATCTAAAATCGCCTACTTTGAATCGTGTTTTTGATACAAAGATGGACATTTGACAAAAAGTAAATATTTGCTTGAAAATTCCGCCACTATGAATCTAAAAAGGCCCACTATGAATCGTGTTTTTGATACAAAGTCGGACATTTGACATAAAGTAGATATTTACTTGAAAATACCGCTACTGTGAATATTAGCAGGTGCACGACGTCTAGTGGGAACAGATTTACCTCTACTGTGAAAATAAGCAGGTGCTTTGTTATTTGTTTACATTTACGACAATAACAAACGTCTACTGTCGCCATTTAAGACATAACCCTCACCGCAACCGTGGCTAATTTCAGACCTCGTTATAAACATTAGCAAAGTTTCTGTTACTTAAGTAAATCTTCTAATTTCTATAGAACCTTGCATAAGTCTGGAATATTTTGGGGGAGGGAAGATTTAGGTAGGTAGAAATTTTTGCACATGTTATTCGTCATAGTGGGTAAAGATTCATGTTTCCCCTACAACTTGAAACCATAAAGAGTGAATTTTTGTTTACGAAACAATGAAACTTCACCCTCTATAACGAAATAAATATGCGAAAATTTCTATCCACCTAAATCCCCCTCCACCCAAAATATTCCAGATTTGTGCAATGCACTGTAGTTGTGACCTGCAATTGCAATAAAACATAATCATGTACATTTGTGCTTTAAATGAATACTTATTTTTAAAGATGTGTCCAAGTTAGACAGGGCCTTTTTTGTAGGTATAAGCGCTTTCAAACAAGCTTTCAACTTTGGAAAATAAAACTATTAGACAAGTGCGTATAATGTATAAAATAGACCTTCTGCGGATGTTTTTAATGATCTGTAATTGCGAATGGTTAGCACTACACTTAAAAGACAATCCTAGTTTTGATCGAAAAACAATTAATTTTGGCACTTAAATGCACATGCTCAAATTTTAACATACCTTTGTTTTGCTGTCAAACGAAAAAAAACAGATATTAATAATCAGGATTGTTAACACGTTTCAATTTTGAGTCTTTCTTGCTACCCATCTCCATGTGGTGGATCTCGTCTATATACGTATTCCTACATCTGTCCTTGTTTACATACTGATCTGTAGTTAAATTGTTTTGAATGTGTAAAAGGTTCTGCTTCATTAAATTGTGCTTCATTTCAGTTTCGGCTTTCTTTGAGATTAGTTGAAAAAAAAACACCTTCATGCCACTCATCATAAGTTGGACATTGCTGATTATTTAAACTTTCACATTTAACGAGTTGGTAATTGCAAAAAAAAAAAAAAATAGAGATATATCGAATCATGTAGTTGAAACCATGCAATAAATCCAGTCGAATATTTTATGTTTGTCAAGAAACCACTTAAATTGTAATGTAATGATACAGAAATAATAGGTACTCTTGACTAAATTCTTCAAAATTTAGCCCTGTTTTTGAAGTTGAAAGTATTCTCTGAAGTCACATCATAGATGAAGTGAATCCACTGATTTACGTGTCATAACGTGTCATTTGTGTTATTACTCTAAATTATATAAACATATATTTGAGCTCGGACAATTCTCCTAATGTGCCGTATTTATTCCATTCTCAGCGATGTGGAATAGATCCGAAATAGGTGAAATCGATTCTCCAGACCGACTTTGTACTAATATGCTTTTTTACAAAAAAGTTAATAACTAAACGTTCAAAGAATTCCTACACTCACTATTCTAAAGGCACCATAAGACATCTTACTTAGGTTCTTCAATTAGCTGTCAATTGTTCTTTTATTATTTATCTTTGATATGATTCTCAGTCGTGTGCTTTCATTTTTTACCATTAGATGGGGGAGGGGGAGGGGGTGAGAATCGATCTCTGAACTGATTTCAGTTATTACTATTTTGTCTACTGTCAGACAGAATATTACTCATTTGCACTCTCTTTTTTCTGCAAAAAGTCTCGACAAAATGTCTACCGATATCAAAACGAACCAAAACAGCAGTCAAAGAAACAGTTAAAGAGTAATTATTTCTCTGGCGAACAGTCTGACCAAATCACCTCAGAAGCCTTTATCATTGTTCTAAATACCCTTTAAGGTTGGCTGTTAGAAAACAACGGGTCTGCGGAGTAAAAACGTATTATACACAGCAGACGAAGCTGCCGTAGAGGATAGGTTGGCTGTTGGACAAAACCGACCCTTCACTATCACAGAACTATTTATTATTTTTTACAAAGTTCTGTGGCAAGATCAAAACAATTAACGATGATAAAAGTTAAAAAAAAACTAAACAGTGAACAGTGCTCGAGTTCCGATATTTGGCTAATTTTTAGTAGATAACAAAGGAGGAAGCCTTCTTGATTGTTTCATTTTTTTCATAATTTTTTTTAATTCGTGATTTCTGGCTCTAATATATATATATATATATATATATATATATATATATATATATATATATATATATATATATATATATATATATATATAGAGAGAGAGAGAGAGAGAGAGAGAGAGAGAGAGAGAGAGAGAGAGAGAGAGAGAGAGACGCCCGGGATAAAGTTTAGGCACATCATCAACAAATGTGGAATGGCACTAAGCATTTGTTGAAAAGACCAAGGGAAAAAAACGCTTTTGTTTATTTATGCATCCAATATTATTCATAACTTAGCAGAAAGTGGCATGTATTGATACCAGCATGGATAAGAAACCAGTTGGATTTGTAGCTGTACACGTTGGTGAGATGAAATTAAATTTTATTTGAGCGATAATAGGGGGTCCTCTGAATTTGACGCTGATTTGAAACACGCGAATAAGCCAGATCATACTTTCAGCATGCGCTGAAGTAAACCGAGAAAAGACAGAATATCTTTTGAGTGCACACTTGTCTGAACTTTGTGAAAATACCTCAGGAAAGCTTTTTTACATACTTTTTATGGCATTCATTTTCCTCGCCTGATCGTACTTTGGTGTTCCGAATAAAATGCGCAAGCGCTGCGTTTCCAGTTCTAACCAGCTGGATAAAAGATGCCAGAAATGACAAGAAATATCGCAAAACGTTCTCAGAACACAGAAGCATTTGCGCATTTTTTCGGAATGCCCAAAATTAATTTGGCTAATCAGCCAATTCTTAATTTTGGATAGTCCCAGTGGACCCTTTCTGTCTTCCTAGGCCAAACACGGTCACAGTTCCTGTAATATAAATGACCATTGATCTCAACATTCGAGGCCATGGATCTTTCGGCGCACGTCCCAGAACACGAGGTTCGGAGTGGCAGGCTTTTTCTAAAAAAGCACACTAAGAAGTATCCCAGCGCATTATTTTCGACCTTGGCCAAACTACCAAACTTGAGTAAAGAGTGGTTTTGCAACTATAGTTTTATTGTTGTCGTGGGGGATGGTGGGGATTCTATATCCTGATCTAAGGGAAACATCTGTTTTCCTCTATCCAAATTGTTATTTGATCATAACAATTGTGCGCCATAATTTATAACTGGACCATTTATGTGGTGTACTCTTTTTAAAATAACGCCATTGACGCCAGTCGTGCGCCGAGATTGGCAAAATTCAGAGCAATGACATATTCTATTATAGAAACTATGACTTGCTGGGAAGGAAGCAAGAGTCGTCTAGGACTAACTTTTTTACTGTTGTTCTGCCCATTTTATGGTTTAAGTGTTAATTTGTTTCTAGGAAAATGGAATTTTGTTGATTTTCTTCACTTTTTATCGTTTTTTAACACTTGGTCAAATGAACATAAAATATCGTAAATAAGAACATTTATTTGCCTGTTCGGTGCCAGCCCAACACTTCCTTTTATAATGGAATTGCCGTTGTTTCAGCTGGTCGCAGTGTCTATGAACAATTTTGCATAGTATGCCATGAAATGTTGGTTTGATTTCAGGTGCTGGTTATCATTCTCCGGCTAACAGCGAGCTTTATAAACAAGTCTGCCGAGCCGCTTGCCTTCAGGTACTGCATACAGTTGTCTCCATCCGCTATGAAAAGTTTAACGTGCCCACTGCTTCGAAATTGTGTTAAATAACTTTGTTTCGGGCTTGATGAAATTCAAGTAGACATGGACTGCAAGTGGGTGAACAAATGGTATATCCTCAGACACAGTCGAGACTGAATTCCTACCCCATCTTAGATTCAAAGCCTCTCAGTCCGCACCAACGATAGTCATGGGGGGGGGGGGTTGCAGTCGGTACACCGCGTCTATGGCCTTCCAAATATTGTTCAGCTCGGAAGCATACCCCAGGGGCTCCGTTTACGTACAAGAAAACCACTTATGATGAGTCGACCATAGCCTCCCTCCAAATCTCGTAATATTCAAACGCATTTAAATGCGAAAAAAAAAAAGAATTTGAGCAAGTGCCTTTTTCTCTGGATCACTTTATTAGCTTCCCCTTTGGGGCTGGATTTTGAACTACTGGTTACCGATTAGGGTGGCTGGCAGCGATTTTTCCAGCAAGTTTTCAGTGAAATCTGTGACCTAAGAGGCTTCTGATTGTTCGACTAGGGAAGTGTGCGGTTCGTACTGAAGGCCGAGAAGAAGTGTCGGTTAAGTCTGTTACGGAAAAAAGAAAACTCCATTAAAATCCAGTTGATGTCTGAAAAATAACACAGTTGAAACCGGTTAATTGCATTGTCTAGTTTCCAAAAAACTGGACAATGAGCGATGAGCGTTTATTCAATTAATGGGATTATCGGGTATATTTTAAACGTGGAAGAAAGGAAAGGCATCATAAAATAGTATGAACTAGTTTATGCGATTAACTGAAGAATTAAACGAGGAATGAAATGTGAAAAAGTGTAATTGTGTAATTAATGTTAATATTGTTTTTTTTTTTTTTTTTTTTTTTTTTTGCTGAGCTGTGTCAAAATCTCGTATTGCTGTCATGAAGGTGACATTGTTTTTTTTTTTTTTTTGCTATGAATGAGGGTTTTAAAAAATTAAAAAGATCGACCCTGCATGGCGTATATTTCTATGTTAAACTAGAAAACTTTAGACAAATATTTTCATAGGCCTTAGACGTGTTACAAAAGAAGAAGTCGGCCCTGAGTGCGGTCACTGCAGCCATTGTTTCTTTGGAGGTAAATCTTTGAGTGTGTTGTTGGGTTAGTGGATAGACAGAAGTGTTGGTCGAAATAGTTGTTCTGATTGTCAGTGAATGTCAACCAATTTGAAAGATGCAGTTGAAATCATAAGATCATAGGCATATTTAATAGTATTCGGTGAAGTTTTCATTCGTGTGCCTCAGTAAATTGTAAAATGTAAAAGTTGTAACTGAAAAATCTGACTGCTGTGGTCTCAGAGCGCATGCGCATTTGCTGGTTTGTAGGATTGCCCGTGGACAAATGCTGGAACCGGCTCCAATCTAACCATATCAGGAAAAGTAGAGTGTGACGCCAGCATCATGGACGGTGAATCCTTACAGTATGGCGGCGTCGGCGCAGTTATGGGTGAGATACACCTTTCTTGAGTTACACATGCCTGGGGGAGGGGGAGCTTATGTCTACCCTTTTGTTTCTTTTTCGCTGAGGAATTGGTCCGTGAAATAAATCTGGAGCATTTTAGGCATGTAACTTAAAAAATTACGCATTAAAAAAAGCATTGATCTGCATTTATGTGTTAAGTCAACAAGCATAATCAGTCATTACGTGTAATAGCTGGAGTTTACAGGCATTACAGTAATGCATTGGACTGCCAGTTATTTCACGAAATGGCTAAAATTATCTGCTATTTACGTCTGTTGACTAAAATTCGAGGTCCCAAATTATACAAGATGCCTAAAAGGATTCAGTCAACAAGCTTAATGTTTAGAAGTGATGTATTAACCATTTTTTATTGTCAGATAAATACTGTACTGATTTTAGCAACGGATAAGAACTATCAGTAACGAATGGGCAATCGGAATGCGTAACTGCCATGCGCCACCCTGATATTCTGATATTTTAAATTTACCATTTGTTTTATTAAATACCACTAATTGCAATTTGCTAACTTATTCTCGGTATGTTAATAGGGTCACACGTGATCTGCATATGATCTATATTTTAAATCGCCCATTACATTGAACACTGCAAAGCGGTATTATTTTTTCTACCCCACTATTTACTGGGCGGAGGTTTCAGGAGTTGAGACAAGTTAGGAAATTTCCAGAACAGATACTATTACAAATCTCTTGCCTTTTGGTGAGCTCAAAACAATGATCAGAGCAAATTCTTAATCACTTTCAGTTTCGTTACATAATTTTGAGCATTTGTTTGTTAACACACTTATTAACAAGCTACATTAACAAGTAATAACAGCTACTTTAAACATTTAAATATTTTGAAGTGAAATGAAATCAAGTATTGTTGGTAGTCTGTTCCGCCGTAGACTACCAGTAATTTGAACATCTCAGAATTTTTGTCACTTCTCACAGTTCAGCGATATTCGATTGTTTACCTCTTAACACTTTATTTTCTTCCTATTGAAATAAAATTTTGAAGAAAAAAAAAATTAGAAAAGAAAAGCAAAAATACCTTCTTGGTGGGCTGTTCAGCACACAGGTACCGGCATATCTACGTAATCAGTGATTACCCTTGTTGGCTGTGATATATAAATTGTTTGCTAAAAAGTGAAAACATTACATCAGATTAAGAACTAAAAATACGTTGCATCTTCCAGCTCAATTCTTTAATGAAATTATTTTTATCCAGGTGTGAAGAACCCAATCCTGGTGGCCGAGGATTTACTGCGGACGCAACTTCGAGGCGCGATGTCGTTAGGCAGAATCCCCCCAAGGTAAATACCGCACGTAAAATTGCCATCTCTGGCATATCATAGTACCTCGGCAAAGCTACCATATCGTGGTGCCTCGACAAGGCTGCCATGTCATAGTAGATCCGCAAAGCTGGCATATCGTGGTACCTCGGCAAAGCTAGCACATCATGGTGCCTTGGAAAATCAGGCATATCATAGTACCTCGGCAAAGCTGGCATATCGTGGTACCTCGGCAAAGCTAGCATATCATGGTGCCTTGGAAAAGCAGGCATATCATAGTACCTCGGCAAAGCTGGCATATCGTGGTACCTCGGCAAAGCTAGCATATCATGGTGCCTCGGCAAAGCTGGCATATCATGCTACTTTGGCAAACCAGTTATGTCATGGTGCCTCGGCAAATCTGGCGTGTCTCTGTGCCTCGGCAAAGCTGGCATATCGTCGTACTTTGGAAAAGCTGGCATATCATGGTATCTCGATAAAGCTGACATATCATGGTACCTTGGCAAAGTTGGCATATCATGGTACCTTGGAAAAGCTGGCATATCATGGTGCGTCGTTAAAGGTAGCATATTATGGTACCTCGGCAAGACTGGCATATCGTGGCGCCTCGAAAAGCTGGCATATCATGGTGCCTCGAAAAGCTGGCATGTTATAATACCTCGGCAAAGCTGGGATATGGTGGTACTTGGGATAAGGTGGCATATCTGTGTACCTCAGCAAACCGGTTATATCATGGTGCCTGGAAAAGCGGACATGTCATGATAGCTCGGCAAAGCTGGCATATGGTGCTACCTGGACAAAGGTAGCATATCATGGCACCTCGTTAAAGCTAGCATATCATGGTACCTCGGCAAGACTGGCATATAATTGATGTTTGAAAAAGGGAACTGCTCATATGAGTTTAATATTGTATATGTTATTGAAGTACCGGTGAAGTTGCAGTTTCATAACCGCCATTGGTTGAGTCGCTTGTGGACTGGTTATATTGTAATAGATTCTGGTGGAAAGAAATTATGCTACGGATTTGTCTTTCGTGTAGCTCGATGGACATGGGATTCTCGTCTGCAGAGTTTCGTCTTTCTTAGAACGGAACAAATTAAGCATAGCAGTACATTGTGGTCAGTGTTTTGTCATTTTCAGCACCTTAGTAGGCACAGGAGCGTATGAGTGGGCGAAACGGAATGACATTGCCACAACAAAACAAGATGAATTAATAACAGGTAAGTGAAACAAAAATTACTCTGATGGACTAGATTCTTCTCGGTATCTCATTTTTACAAGACTTAATGTATTTGCATTTTCTCCCAACATTCAAATGTGATGCCACAGAGAGCTCGCTCATCCCAGGGAAGACGGGTGTAAATACACTGCACTGGCTTGTAAACATGGTGGAAATAATTCTGTGTTTGTGTCTTGTTAATTTTGCAGACGCATCAAAAAGAGCATTTATCAAACACAAGAGGAAGCTTGACATGCTGGAAGAAGGCATGAGCCCGGTGAAAATGAAGCCACGAATGCAAGACATCTCCGTGGAAAGGGTGAGGCATTAGGGAACTTTGTAACCAGCATGTGGTCGTATTTGGCTGTTCTCAGCACTGTGTCAATGCAACAGCTTTGTGTGAATGCAGTTTGAGTTATTGATTCACTTTGGCGGTCGTTCATGTTTAGCTCAAAGAGTTCGGCTAAAACACTTGTTTGTGCATATATGACTGATTCTTGAAAAGGGTGACGCACCAACCGACGGTCAGACGGACGAGAAAACAACGCCAGGCGCTTCCGCACCACCCACACCTAGTTCCTCCACCCCACCAACCATCCAGGCACCGGCACAGCGCGACGGAAGTGGCGACTGCCAAGCGGACAGACGCCTCGACACGGTGGGTGCCGTGTGTGTGGACGAGAACGGGCGCCTCGCCAGCGCCGTGTCTAGCGGCGGCATCGTGCTGAAGCAGCCTGGACGACTGGGGCAGGTAGGGGCAGTAAAGACACCTCATAAAAGGTTCTGTCCCATGTTAAAAATGCACGGGACAGATGCACAGTACAGAACCCATTTTCAGTGGTTTTTATTAGTCCCCCGCCGGGGGACTATAGTTTTCGGGTTTGTCTGTCTGTCGACACCTTTTTTCCACCGATTGTTAAGATATTGTATATATGGATAGTACTGGAACGAACAAGGAATATTATTGTAAATGAGCCATGTCAGCCCAAGGACATTGGCCCAGCTGAACTTCACCAATTTTCCCGATCCTTACTCAGTCGAATGAGTTTGTTAACACACTCAAGCCTACATTTTTCCACCGATTGTTAAGATATTGTGTATATAGGTAGTACTGGAACGAACAAGGATCGGTATTGTAAATGAGCCATGTCGGCCCTAGGACATTGGCCCAGCTGGACTTCGCAAATTTTCCCAATCCTTACTCACTCAAGCCTACAGTTCTGGATCGATTGCTGAAATCTTTTAGATATAGGAAGTATTGGAACCAACAAAGGTCGGTATTGTAAATGAGCCCTGTCGGTCCAAGGACATTGGCCCAGTTGAACTTCAGAAATTTTCACATCCCTTACATACTGGAATGAGTTTGTTAACACACTCAAGCCTACATTTTTCTGCATCGATTGACAAGATATCTTAACTGTGAGTAGTTTTGGAACCAACAAGGTTTGGTATTGTAAATGAGCCATGTCGGCCCAAGGACATTGACCCAGTTGAACTTCACAAATTTTCCCAATCCTTACTCATTTGAATGAGTTTGTTAACACACTCAAGCCTACATTTCTGGATCGATTGTTGAAATCTTTTAGATATAGGAAGTATTGGAACCAACAAAGGTCGGTATTGTAAATGAGCCCTGTCGGCCCAAGGACATTGGCCCAGCTGAACTTCAGAAATTTTCACGTTCCCCTTACATACTGGAATTAGTTTGTTAACACACGCAAGCCTACATTTTTTGAAACAATTGGCAAAATGTTATACACATAGGTAGTATGGGTGGTAACAAGAATTGGTACTGTAAATGAGCCATGTTGGCCCAAGGACATTGGTCCAGCTGGAATTTTAAAATTCACGAATATGATACCAAGGGTTGTAGTCTAACCTAACACAATCAAATACTGGGATTGTATGCCGGCGAGGGACATAGTCAGTTTCACTGACCCACTTGTTTCACTTCGGGAATCACGGGCTTGAGCCATAAGTGGGACATCTGTTGTTCGTCCGTCTGTCTCATTTCCTTGGAAAAGTGTATCTGATGTCTGTCGAATCACAACCCAACCAATCATATGATGGCTTAATTGTCACGTGGCCGCGTTTTGGTGTTTAGACAATTTACTTTCACTTTAACATGAGCTTGGCTTATGAAAGATACTTAACAGCAAAGAGTGCCCAATTGCCAAAATTAGTAGTAAATAAATTAAATTTAGGAATAAAATAACATGATAATACTTGGATCTAAGGTACCTAATGAACTTAATATTTGCTCTACGGATAGATTTTGTCCGCATTTGAACCCATTTGAACCCGCATTTTTGGTACAAGTTTTTAAACATTAAAACTAATAAATTAAAAGCTGAACGGAATGTTGCTTTGAAACATTGACACAATTTTGCTTAAAAACTGAATGTAAGTTATTTTCTCTTTGTTGAGCTTTTTCATGGAGGAGTATGTTTAATAAAATAATAATTAAGCAAAGAATAACATACCGTGTGAAATTTCTTTCCGTTCAGGCAGCATTGTATGGTTGCGGTTGTTGGGCCGAAATGGACGCCAACAAACAGGCTGTGGGCGTCAGTACCTCGGGTAAGTTCACACCACACACTCCTACTACCCTCTATGAGCGTATTGTATCTAAGCGCACCTTTATAAGATGGTTGTCGAAGAAAAGTACACATCGAAATTCTCGTATTTGTTTAAGCAAAGAATAAAAGGCATGTAGGAACGCTTGTTGTCTGTACATCTCTATGTACGTCTGTAGGATCTCTTACTGCTGCAGATTCTGTGGACTAAACGGTAGCGAACACGTACAGTAATAGATATATACTTTCTTGAAATGCCCCGTGTACTGCCACAACCCTATTGAAACAAGGAAGAAACCCGAGTGAACTGCTGTACAATAAAGAAAAATCGAAGAAACCTAATTCTATCCTGTTCAAACTCATTTCAGTTATTTTGTCAAATTTTGGTGGTTTAAATTTGGTGACTTCATAAAGTCACTAAAATTTTCAGTGATTTTACAATGTTACTGAGTGAACTAGCGACTTTTCAAAGTCACTGAAATTTTCTGTGACAGAAATTTTCATTGACTTTGTCAAGTCACTGAATCTCAAATTCTGAGCCATTTTCCACTGTAATTTTCCACTGCAATATATAGATAATTAACCATAGTGGCAGGAGCACGTCGTTATTACTTTGAACTTGAGCTGGTTCAAGGTCACATAAGTGGCCATCTTGGATTCCGGGTGGAGGATTTGTTTTCTGCGATGACTTGAATTTTGTGTGTCGAACATGAAAATGCTGCTTTGGATTATTGGCTTTGTTCAAATGGTGCTTTGGCAGTCATTGAAATCGACGTTTGACTTTTCGTTTTGGACGCAAAGTACCTTGCCTTACAATGGTTAGCAAATTGGAATTCAAACTCCCCCCCCCCTCCTCCCACCACCACCCGCACTGATTGCTGTGGTTCTTTGTGATGCGATTTTCAGTCAAGTTGTTTGTTTGAATACAAAGGGTGCGGCGAGCATTTAACGCGGACACTACTGGCCAAGAAGTGCGCAAATTCTATACAGGATGAACCTGACCCAATCGTTGGCCTATCGAATGCCTTCCAGGCTGGATTCCTAGGTATGCTAATCAGCAGCTCTTAGTCACTAAGGTCTTAGTCACGCATAACTGAATCTAACAAAAAAAGGCAGCTACAAGTTCCAAGTGAGAAATAGAAATACAAAAATATTAAACGAGGAAATGTTTAACTCAGGTTTAAAGTGAATGTCTTTTAATTCTTTATTTTTAAATTAGGTCATCTGCTGACTTATCACAAGAATTCAGTTGCATACGAGAAGAAATCCGTGATATGTGTGTGGTTTTTCTTTCGATGTTCAGATTCGCGATTTCTAACGGACGTCGACCAGAAATTGGGCGGAGCATTAGCAGTGAAATCCCAGTGCAATGAAAACACAATAGACGGTAACAAGCTCCCGAGTGTTACATTAATGTTACGTTTTGTCCGTGCGTACTATAGATGGGCGAATTGGCGGTTTTTCTTGGAAATTCTGAGTGTAAATAAATTTGGGGCTAAATTTTATTTAAAAGTAACGCATCTGATCAGTATTTCGAAATCACTTCTTTTCCAGTTTGTCCATCCGTTGTTAATTCTAAGTCATGAAAAATATCTAAGTTTGAACTGTTTATGTTACCAGCTTCTTGTTTTTGTTTTTTGAAACAGTTGAGGTACTATGGTCGCATACGACGGATAGTATGTGCCTAGCGTATATGTCAACAAATGACCAGACGCCAAAGGTAATAGAGCTTCTGATGGAAACTGCTTTCCGACCCTCATCCTATTCCGAAAAACATAGCTGATCTGGCCTATCATTACTACAGGATTGTCGTTCTTATTTTGCCACCACACGTCAACATTAAAACTCTTATTACTTTTTTGGCCTGTCATTTTCATGTTGCAGATATGGCTTCAATGTATAGAAAATAGTTGAGTTCTGTCTCTATTTAATAAGCTGAGCACCAGTTTTTTTCAGTTGATAATATGACATGGAAGACAAAAAAAAAAAATCTACTTTAATAGAATTTACGTAAGAAAACGCTCACGCACTCATGTTTTTAGTCTTTTGTGGGATCCCTTTCTTTTTAATGCCAAGAGCCTGTCATAATTACCAGGTCAATAATCCTTGGGCTTCAACAAAAAAAAAAAAAATAGGAATTTGAGAATTTAGATCAGTTGTCGCTGGAGCAGTTGTCGCTAGATGAATTGTCGGTATACGAATTGTCGTTACCCTGGACACAGGCACCCTTAGTCATGTTTAATGGACATCTTTGATCTCTTTTGTTGTGGACTTCAGGCATTTATCTCCCGCCTTCCGGAAGGGAAGCAGTGTGGCCAGTCATACATAGTACAGAGCCAGTGTGTCACCCTGGACAAAGACGCGGTCGCCGCGGAGACACCGAATGGACTACACGACGAGGCGTGATCCCTCACAGGCGTCCCTTCTTATACAGAAATAGTTTTCGACACATTTATTTTTCTTTTTCTTTTTTTTTGTATCAAAAGAAATCACCAGTGCGAAATGATATGCGATAGAGCGAGGAATCGTGTGATTTGGGCACGAAACACGCTCTTTGGTCCTTACCGTTGAGTGTTTTTATGGGACTGTCAGTTTTTGTCAAACGCTCGGAGTTATTCGAAGGACCAGCCAAGACGAAGAGTGGTGCACATAGTATGTGTGGAATACATATGGGGTAATGGAAAGTGAGTTTTTTCCCTTCCCCGAAAATTTTAAACAAACATAGGAGAGACTTTTCCATGGTTGATCAAGATCGTGAGTTTTGAGTTAACTGTTTATCAGTTCTGCATTTAAGTTTTCAAAATCCATTTTCGTAACACACACTGCCAAACAACAGGTTTTGAACAACCAGCTGGGTCGATATTCACGGTAGGAAATTTCAGAGGGTGGGTATGTTTGGTATTTTAGCTTAGAGGATGTAACAGTCTGTAAACTATGTTGCTAATATAACGCGTATATAATTGTTGATTATGCTATCGTCACGTTATGACTGTGTGCCGACTTGGGACTTCTAAGGTGGCGAAGAATGGCTCGTGATATATGAAAATGAATTAGAAAATGTTACATCCTGGACCACGAGTCCGGGCCTGTGTTCAAGAACTAGTTCATTTTGGGGCACCCGCTCCAACACATACCTTTATCGCTTCGGGGGGTGGGGGGGGGAGGGGGGGTATTGAAACTGAAAATGAGCATGCAGTTAGCGTCTGAATTTACTTGGCCTTTCGCTTTTGGAACATTATTTTTTATACAGCTGTAGATAGCTTGTTCTGTTCTACTGCTTCGCTACAACACGCAGGCGTAGTGTCTGTGATCTGAGAGGGTCGGTGATTACGGCTGTGTGTGCAATCAAGCTTTCAGAAATGTACTAGGAAAGTACGACTCGGTACTCATTAAATGTCAGTACGTACTCTGATGTATCCAGTTATTTTTTTTTTTTCTTGTGATCTTTATTCAGTGCAGAATACTGGTAGTTTAACTGGTTGAATAAAACAAATCTATGCTTGTTGAGCAAGTTTCTTTTATTCTGGAGCCATAAGTGTCATTGACCAAAAATGTGGTGCAACAATGTCAATGTTGTTGAGCTGCTCTTAGCCTTTCATGAAAGTTTTCACCGGCGTCTCTGTGAAAACAATCATAGTATTTACGCAGGCACTCGTCTGGCGAGCAATGAACAGTGAAAACGGTACGATTTCACAGAACTGTAGCGTTTTAACATTCTCAGTTTTGAATTTGTGTCGTTTTCCGCCGCAAGTTACGAAGATTTTCGAAGAATGTAGTAGGGTTATCGGTATGCAGTAAATAAATTAACGAGCTTCTAGAGATAAAAATAGCTTTTGAAAGGAAGATTTAATCGGCATACAAAGATGCGTCGAGTTCAATTCTCAACCTCGGTCTGGATGTGGTTTCCCATTATTAAGCTTGTAGAATCCACATCCAAACTTAGGTTGAGAAATTTGCCAGTCACAGGGATACAAGTGTTAATGTGTTTTAGAATTTTACATAGCTAATTAACGGCCAGAGCTGTTTTACTAGACTATGCCTTCGTAGAACTTAATCTGTTGAATTGTCAATACTTGTTGCGACAAATTGCAACTAAAATCTCGTTTTATGTATAACAACTATATTTCTGAAGGGCGTGCGCTTTGTCTGTGGGTATTGGATAGAAAAATGTTCATTTTGCACTAGAATAATGTGTTCGCTCAGTCGCAAGGTCTTTTGGCTGCCAAGTTTCACGGTGAGTTCTTTTTTTTTCATTTTGCAACTCGACATATTATTTCTGTAAATGCATATTGTGAATGGTACACCAGGCTTCTGCGTCGGCTGTTTTGGGATATAATTTTTCAGAAATGTCAAAAAAATTTTTCTTTCGTTGATTTTTGTTGATTTTTTACTTAAAATTACAACTCGATTTTATACTCGTCTGTAGGTAGCGACCGATGATTTTTGAAATTACTGAACACAAAATAAATGTATCTGGCTTAATTTGCAAACACTTTATCTACACAGCATATGTAAATAGCATTTTTATATCAAATGGCTAAAAAAAAAATTTAACATTTATGCCTGGATTGCTGTTTAATTCAAAACATGCGATACTGTAATTGATGTCGGGCTTGTTATGCTTTTATGTCAAGGAGCTGTTTGTCCTCGATGCGTTTTATATCATGAATAAACAATATATACGTATACAAATACTGAGCTAACACGCCTGTTTTTTTTTTTTTTTTGCTGGAACTTGTTGGATATGCGCGCGGGAATAGAGCGTGCGATAACAGCTTTCTCATTACGGAGAGAGGGGTGGGGGCTTGACAGGTGGTTTTAAGGTTTAATACACACAAAATCAATTAATCGCATACTGCTTAAACGCATAAGTCGGTTAACTGCATAAAAATTCAAATCCCAAACCATTTCTTGCACCACCCAGTGTAATTTCAACCGGATAATTGCATACCGCTTAATTGCAAACCGGATAATTGCGTATCTTTTAACTGGACTAAAGGGTAATAACTGCATAATTGCATAACTCGTGGGAGCCTGTCCAAATATCGCCTCACAAACACGTTAACTCCCAGCTTATTTCAGTTTGAATTTGAAGTGATCCTCGTTTTATTATCGAAAGTACAGTCTCCCACACGTATAACGAATTGTGTGTCCTCCCCTTTCACCCCATCCTCTTCGTTAACAGTAACTGTGGTCTGTCCTTTTCGATGTTGTCACAGAAGACACCGGGAAAAAAGACAAGTTTTAACCTAATAAGGTAATACAACGTTAAATATTGCGTATTTTTTTTAATTTAAAGCGCAGGAGTTTTACTCGGGCAGAAGTCTCAAAGATCAAGGGCTACAAAAAACACCGTTTCAAGTTGAATAAACTGTTCAAAATATTATTTGAATATTTATGGCTGAACATTGATCAGAATAATTTTATGTGATTGCAGTGAAAATATACAAGGTCGATAGCCTTTAGAAATTAACAAGTATGTCAGTGAAACTGGGAAGTCCCCCGCAGGCATGCAATTGCAGAATTTCATTTTTCGGCGGCCGGCAAAACCTATACCCAGGTGCACAACTACAACCTATATTCTTTTCCTATGCAAGGTTTAAATGGAATCTCTCGAGAGATTTATCGCACAAAAGACATCATATAAGAAAAAAAGTACATGAGTGAATATTTCCTGGGAAACACCAACATGCAGTGTGGTTGCAGAGTAAAAGGATGTGTGAGAGAATACATGCAGTGTCGCCTGTGGGAGGAAATGTAAGTATGGCTGCAAGTATTCCGAGCAAACAAATATCCCTTGGAAAGTTGGCTATGCGATTCACCAGTTTCGTCTTAACACAAAATATGAGTGGTTAATTACGACTGCAACGTTTCATAGTAGTCTCATCGGTGTATTCCTGGCTAGTAATGCCATGTGTAACTGTCCCACTCAGAAATAAGAACAAAATCGTCGGGTACCATTCTAGGGCTATATTCCTGCATATTCACCACAACTAGCGATCCCACCAAATATGCCAGTATCTGAAAACTGCTTTCCAAACTGACCATTCGTGTCCGGAGAATGCGGCACGAATTATGCGGGTGAAAGCTCCTATAAAGTCTGGGACTACATTTTGGATTCGAATTAAGCAGAGAAAGTAACTACTCGTGGGGAGACGGGCGAATTAAAGATGGGCTACTCTGTAATTTCCGAAAACGTGGAACCATTTCCAGCAAGTTTTAGAAAGTTGCAGCTTTGGTGAAACGCTGACGCTTGTAAGCTGCACTTATTGCAATGACTTTGATTTGATGTGCCTGACGTTAAAAAAATTTCACAAGCCGTATCCCGTATTATGAAAGAAGTAGCATCGTTACCTGGGCAATAACCTTAAACTTTCCGGTCAAAGCTATTGCAACATATCTGTACCATAGCAGTTGGCCCGAGATATTCCAACTGGATAATATCAAGCAGAGACAATAGTTCCAGCTGCATGGTTGCACCACAACATATCATCAAATTTTTTTTGTTCTTTTCAATATTCCCTTACACGTAAGCATGAATTTTTTAACCTGGATAGCAGTCCAGTAAAATCGAGGAGAAAAACAGCGTAAGCGTAATCATTTTTATTTCCTATGAATGACAATGAGACAAGATAGCAGTGCGATCACTCCAATCATTGTAAACAAGAGCGAGAAAACCGATGTCGAGATTCACTTCTTTTCATCATCATCCTCATCTTTGACTTGAGCTGTTTTATGCAATAACCGGTCAATTTCTTTAGACAGTTCATTTACATTTTTCTCATCAGTTTTTCCTTCATGGTGAAGTTTTTGAATCTGTTCGGTCAGAGTATTGATTCTTCCGATGTCTTTCATGGACAACTGGCCTGATCCTCTTTTGGCTGTAGGCTTTTGCGAAGGATCCGGTTTCCATCCAATGAAATTAATTACCTGAAATGTGGCTGGGATACCCTCCTCTTCAGGCGCTGAATACATCTCTGAAACACAATATCATTAAAATACCACGGCGAATCAACAACTTGAGAACACTTCATGTTTTTCTCTTTGCAGAAATTAACCTATTGTTTAAACGACGCAACACTATAGAAATTAATATACATGTATCATGGTAACCAAAATGCTTGATAGATCAAACTATTACAACCTTTACCTTCATAACAACTGCTAAAATCAACATGGATCTTGAAAATAGTCGGCAGCGTTCGATAACGATTCAAGAACACCTTTTCGTCGCAGCAAAGTATCTCGCACTGTATTTAATGTTCGTTATTTCGAACCCATCGTCCATTTACTGAAACTGGTTCACAGTCCCATGCCAAAACATTTTTATATAGTGCCATTACAAAACGCTGACTGTCTCGAAGAACCTCAGACAAAAACCTCGGCAATAGAATAGCACTGCATTTCAATATGGCTAGGAAACAATTTTAACGGCTCCCAAACACACCTTGATAAATGGCTGCCGCGGCTGCCAGTGTGTCGCGTGGTATCATGAGCCGCCTATTCCACGCACAGTTGTTCTCCGCCATGCCTTTTAAGTCCGCCATCAACTCGAACATGGTCGGGTAGCGTATGATCATGTCGTCTATGTCCTTGAAAAAAAAAACCCACATGCCTGAATCAAGCACCTTAAAACTGTAGAAAAAAACAGAATTTGTGGCAATCATTTACAGCCCCAGGATATTTGCCCCATTCTGACATTGGAATGGGTTTTGGGATGGGATACGTTTAATTTTAAAGTATATTTAAATCAACATCTAATTGCTTATTTTTTAGTATTGTTCGCAGCGAATACTGTGTTTTGAGAACTTTTTTTTTGCAATCTTTTCTTGATTTCTTCACGATTTTATTTTTGCTTCGCAAGAAAAAATATTAATCGAGTCTATTTAAAATAACATCCCACATTTTACAGAAAACCGCCATGAGAAAGCAAAATTTTTGCAGTCATGAAAGTAAGACATGTGTTGCTGTTTCGATCAGCATTAAAACGAGAGTCTAGCCCTCGCGAATTACGTACAATTGTGGTCATCACGTAGCCCGATCTTGCAAGAAGATTGCCAAGATCTTGAATAGAAGTAAATGGTGAAATGTGCGCTGCGAAGCCCTGTGAGAACAACCGAGTATTTCACATGTAGTTCAGATTAGTCACGACTTAAGAAATGGATACCACAAAATTAGGCACACACATAACGCTGGCTACTTGAATTCCGCTGAGTAAAACAGTCGTGCTCATTTGCACTGGGTATTAAACAATAAATAAGGCTTGGGACCCCTAATGTCCTGAAAATTGGAATTCTTACTGGTGTCAAAATACATACTGCACAATGTCAAAGTAAGCCACCGATGTTACTGAATGCTTATCGCATTTCATTAATATGTTGTAGAGAATCCCGAGATCTTTTGTTTTTCAATAGAATCATTTCAAATGACATTATGGTCTCACTCCTTCCCGCTCAGTTTCAGCTAGTTGTAATGAAACCCGCAGCTCAAATAAAGTGTCACCACCAAACATGGACCCAATGAAACAGCCATCGTTTTTCAACGCTTTGTTTATCTGCAATAACAAGGATTATCTATTTAGCCATTAAAAAAAATCTGCCTTGTAAAAAAATAGTATTCCCATAACATATTGTTGCCTGCTCACTTTCAAATAACAACGTCCTTCGCTTAAATGTTCGCCGCAAGTTGTTTGACGCATTTTTTTTTTTTCAAATAATACTGATACTTGATCTAAAAAGAAGTACAAAAATAATTCACTAGTAGCTTGGTTTGTTTAAGTTTTACTCCATACTATTCACAGCGAACACCTTTTTAGGCCTTATTTTTCACACAAATATCAACTGAGTACGCGACAGGGAACTGCTAAAGCGATCCTTCTCCGCTGGGTAAAACATGGGTAAAACTTGCTACCTGCTTAAAGGTGCCTGGCAGGTCATTCACCCAGTGCAAACTGGAACAAAACCAAGACTATCCAACAGTCAACACTGAAAGAATTTTTAAACAAATATTAAGAACATTAATTATTATAATACTATTACAGTACTTTGCATATATTGATCATTCATACACAAATAAAAATATAGCTCATTTACGTAATAGCAGTTAAATATTAAAAAAAAACACCTAAACAATCCTTCATCGGATAGCACAGCCTCCAATCATACCAAATCGTGGCCACTGTGACCCTGAAATTGGGTCAAGGTCAAAAAGAGACGTACATCCTGTTGTGTCAATCAATTAATTGATAACTGCATTACGCATTTGTTACGTAGACGATGACGTTTAATGACGGTGATGTTTTGTTTTGGAATAAAAATACATGCCAAACACAACTTGTTGGCAGGGAAAACTTAAAATAAATTACTGTGTGCCAGGATCTTATCAAATGATGGTTGTTAAATAATTTAAAATAAATTACGCTGCTGAAATTAGGTCTAAAAACGGCTCTCTCTGGAATAACGTTGCCGGAAAAACTTGACGCTAACAAACCCGAGGACTGGCCAAAATGGTTTCTGAAGTTTGAACGCTATGTTTCTGTTGCGGAAATAACAAATGAAGAGAAAATGGTGAACATTGTGATTTATGCAATGGGACCTAGTGCTGAGGATATTCTTCCGATGTTCTCCCTTTAAGACGAAGATTCGAAAAAGTACGGTATTGTGCGCGATAAATTCAAGGAACATTTTTTTGCGTGCCGGAATGTGATCTGTGAAAGGGCAAAATTCAACCGCAGAATTCAGGGTGAGGAGGAGTCAATAGAGACGTTTGTGACTGATTTATACGCCCTGATTGGGACCTGTGATTACGGCACTATGCGGGATGAGTGGTTGAGAGATAGAATCGTGGTAGGAATTCGTGATAAGCAGTTAAGCGAATTAGTACAGCTGGATGAGAAATTGGCACTCACAACAGCCCTAGCAAAGGTGCGTTCCAAAGAGATGATCGTTAAGCAGTCTGCTTCGCTACACCAGCTTGATGTGGATGTCGTCAAGCACACGAATCACGACGGAGACACAACGAATGTAACAAAAGTGTTGCAGAAAAAGATTTCTAAAACGGCTGGAAAGCAGCGTAAGGAGTGTTACAGATGCGACACCTAACCTCAGCACAAACTGTCTGACTGTCCAGCACACGATTCTAAATGTCGCAAATGCTTGAAAGTAGGGGACTGGTAGAAGATGTGTCGCACTTCAGGCGATGTAAAGCAGGTGAGCGTGCCATACGCAGATGAGCATTTTTTTGTTGGGTACCGAAAAGGTCGATACTGCCGTGACAATAGGCGACTGGGACATCCAGTTTAAACTAAATAAGCTCCCAATTGTGTTCAAAATAGACTCAGGTGCAGATATATCCTTAGTAGGAAAAGATGTTTTCGACCGGTTGAATCGAAATAGTGCGATCGCTTTACGCATGTCGCCGAAACGACTTATCGGCGCGAATAATCTACCTCTTCCAGTCGCTGGTGTATTCGACAGCACATTGATTAATCACGACCGCGACATAGCACGACAGTAAATTTATGAAATTTATGGAAGGCCTAGCAAAACCGTTGCTAGGAAAACCGACTATTAAAGTGTTAAAGGTGCTTACGCGCACGAATGCCGTAACGCAAGATAAGTTGCCGTCTGAAGACGTGAATGTGCGCCGGAATGACGTCACTTCCGCGGAAGAAGCCGCCTACAAAGAAAAGGTAAAGGAAAAGTTTCCTAATCTTTTCACTGGTTTAGGCACTATAAAGACGTCGAATATCGAATTAAATTGCAAGAAAACGCTCGCCCATATAGTACATCATCTCCGCGTCCCATCTCACAGCCCCTTTTACCGAAAGTAAAGGAGAAATTGGAGCGGATGGAGGCTCAAGGTGTCATCCGTCGGCTTGATACGAATGAACCGTCGGAGTGGTGCGCCCCCGTCATCGTCGTGCAGAAGAATGACGGGAAAGTACGGATATGCACTGACTTCTGCCATGCACAGATAGACGCCTAGAACAGATTACAGATGAGCAGCACAACTACGAAATGTGCAATAAACATTACACGAGTGACGGTTGGCCGGATAAAAGTGAAATATCTGTAATTTTGTTGCCGTACTGCCAGTTTCGTGACTACTTTTCAGTGTGCAACGGACTTCTGCTGTACAATGAGCGCTTAGTCATTCCAGCTTGTATGCGAATTGAGGTGCTAGAACTCATCCATTCACAAGTGCAGACTGTATGCGAATTGAGGTGCTAGAACTCATCCATTCACAAGTGCAGACAGCGCGCATTTCGTAGTGTGTGGTGGCCAGGACTAAGTGCCCAAGTCCAGCAAATGATAAAAAAATTTGCCGTTTTGCGCGAGATTCCCATTCGCCAGCTATCGCTGAGCCGTTACGTCCGACGCCGCTACCAGACCGCCCATGGCATCGGGCAGCAGCAGATTTGTGCGAATTCGAAGGAAAAACATTCTTAGTGGTGACTGATTATTATTCGCGGTATTTTGAAATGCACCCCTTGTACAAGACGACCAGGTCTAAAATTAACTATGGCACGGCATGGCATCCCAGAAGTCTTAGTTACAGACAATGAACCTCAATTTGTGAGTGTCGAGATGGCGCGATCTAGTGCAGACTGGGGCTTTAATCACATGACGTCTTCACCGAGATACGCTCCATCGAACGGCGCGGCCGAAAATGTCGTTAAGACTAAAAAAGATGATGAAGAAGAATGGAGACCCCAACATAGCGCTTTTAAACTACCGTGTACCACCGCTGCATTGTGGGTGTAGCCCGTCGGAGTTGTGCATGGGTCGCAGATTACGAACATCGTTAGCCGTTTCGCCGCACAGTCTTTTGCCGCGAATGCCCCCACAAGCAGTACCACGAACGCACAAGAGTCGTACGATTTACGTCATCGCGTGCGGGAGCTTCCGCCCCTACGGCCGGGTGACACCGTGGTCGTTAAGGAATGTAAGACGGAAGGCACGGTTGTGAAACCGGCAGAAAACGCTCCTCGGTCACATATCGTTGCGACACCAAAAAGGCCAGGTTAGGAGAAATCGGATTCATTTAAGGAAACTGCCGGAGCCGTAAAAAGAAGTGGAAGTAAAAGCACCAGTGGCGCCATCGCCGCCAGTGACACCCTGCGAATTTCCCCTGGATTTACGAACGGCGGTGGAAGACACCACCTTACCGCAGTGACGTGCGTACTCGCTCAGGCCGGGTCAGCCGCACTCCACAGCGTTTGGCCAGCGTTTTATAGACAATTAATTGGCTCAAATTTGGTAAACAGTTTTCTGAAAGTTTCATTAAAATTGTAATTTTAATTTTACACAAAAAAGGGGGGATGTTGTTCCAAACAATTAATTGATAATTGCGTTACGTATTTGTTACGTAGACGATGACGTTTGATGACGGTGATGTTTTGTTTTGGCATAAAAATACATGCCAAACACAACTAGATATCTCTACACCCAATATCACAGGAAACGGATTATTAGTGAGGGTGCAACAGCCGGCGATGGACGGTCGGACATAGGAACAACACTTAAACCTATGATGCCCCCTGCCGGGGAGGGGGGACTAAAACCCCGGTTGGGGGGGGGGGGGCAATTAAAACAAGTGGGTCAGTGAAACTGACTATGTCCCCCGCCGGTGTACAATCCCAGTATTTGATTTTGTTAGGTTGGACTACAACCGTTCGTATCATATTCGTGAATTTTAAAATTCCAGCTGGGCCAATGTCCTTGGGCCAACATGGCTCATTTACAATGCCAACTCTTGTTACCACCCATACTACCTATGTGTATAACAGTTTGCCAATTGTTTCAAAAAATGTAGGCTTGAGTGTGTTAACAAACTCATTCCAGTATGTAAGGGTTGTGAAAATTTCTGAAGTTCAGCTGGGCCAATGTCCTTAGGCCGACATGGCTCATTTACAATACCAAACCTTGTTGGTTCCAATACTTCCTATATCTAAAAGATTTCAACAATCGATCCAGAATAGTAGGCTTGAGTGTGTTAACAAACTCATTCGACTAAGTAAGGATCGGGAAAATTTGTGAAGTTCAGCTGGGCCAATGTCCTTGGGCCGACATGGCTCACTTACAATACCGATCTTTGTTTGTTCCAGTACTACCCATAGATATAATATCTTAACAATCGGTGGAAAAAATGTAGGCTTGAGTGTGTTAACAAACTCATTCGACCGAGTAAGGATTGGGAAAATTTGTGAAGTTCAGCTGGGCCAATGTCCTTGGGCCGATAGGGCTCATTTACAATACCGATCCTTGTTCGTTCCAGTACTACCCATATATACAATATCTTAACAATCGGTGGAAAAATGTAGTCTTGAGTGTGTTAACAAACTCATTCGACTGAGTAAGGATTGGGAAAATTTGTGAAGTTCAGCTGGGCCAATGTCCTTGGGCCGACATGGCTCATTTACAATACCGATCCTTGTTCGTTCCAGCACTACCCATATATACAATATCTTAACAATCGGTGGAAAAATGTAGTCTTGAGTGTGTTAACAAACTCATTCGACTGAGTAAGGATTGGGAAAATTTGTGAAGTTCAGCTGGGCCAATGTCCTTGGGCCGATAGGGCTCAATTACAATACCGATCCTTGTTCGTTCCAGTACTACCCATATATACAATATCTTAACAATCGGTGGAAAAATGTAGGCTTGAGTGTGTTAACAAAAGAGGTGTCGACAGACGTCAGACGGACGGACAAACCCGAAAACTATAGTCCCCCGGCGGGGGACTAATTACGTTGTTGACATATGGCACGCTTCTGTGCAGTTTCTTATCGATCCAAAGTAGAACTGTGCGATTTAGAAATGAACTCGTTTTGACGTAATGCAAGAGTATGACAATAAACTGATATTTTTTGCTGAATATTCCGGAAGGGCATCTGTTTTTGGATAAAATCATAGGAAACGCCAAAAGCAAAAACAGCACTGTCATTACTTTGATTTCTGAAATAAAGGATAAACCCCTGAATGTTTAGATCCCAGGAGACGCATAAATTCTCAACGTACAAATTATTGTCAATCGCGGACTCTATATCCAGTCAAATTAGCTTTACGCAAGATTTAGTGCCCTGCCGCTGACCTGGTACTGTTTGTTTACTTTTGCTCACCTCAAACTACTTGTGACGAGATCAAGGGAGTTCGGTTTGAAAGGGAAGAATTCTTCATCTCCGTGAACGTTGATCGTTGGAACTTCAGGTGATTTGTGGGCCTGCTCCTGTGGTAAGATTAAGTTAACAGTTTTCTGCCATCCCCCTAAATTCCATACCATAGTTTCGCAACAATATTCACTTAAGGAAATAAAAATAAAGCGATTCTTGCCAAGAAGAAACCAGAAATAAAGCCTTGATTTCAATGTTTAGAAGAGTTGTCTTGAATTACGAGATTTTTCGCGAGTCAACAATTAATACATTGACTGATCTTACTGGCCTGCATGACTTGCATCTTTTGTAAACAAACTTGTTTACACTCGCTTGACAGTTGGAGATCAAAGGCCTCTACTGAGTAGCAACCGTTTCGTTTTGTATTTTTAACTTACACGAGATAACACCTTTAACAGGTGTGCAGTTGAGCTATTTCGCTGCTTCTCATTTTATTGCAAATTTCCTACAGTGTCGTCAACTTACCAGCAGCTTTTCAGCCATTTCCATCTGGTAGAGCGTGCCCACCATGTCCTCATAGACGTGTCTACTGACGTAGCCCCTCCCGCACCCCACGTCCACTGTTACGTCAAACTTGCGTTTCACGTCACATATTCGATCTGCAACGCGCCATCCAATCTGTGTAAAGAAAAAGTATGATGGCATCAGTTTTCTACAATGTGACAAAATCCGTTACTGAGAGAAGGGCTGTGGTTTTAAGGTGTGAAATTGCAAGTTCTTTACATTTATTAAAAGGAATCAGGGCTGACCATAAAGAAAAGATTAAGGCAGAGTTGGAGTAAAGTAGAAGTCATTTGACTTTCACTGCATCAGGATGGCGGATCGATATCTTCATTGGAACATTAATCGTACTGTTTTGAACAAGAATGATTCGCAAAATAGGCGAAATCACCCTCTCAACACCCGGCCAGCTAGGTTAACCGGGAAAAAAATGGCGATGCTTGTGCACACCTCTTTGCAGACCTGTCAGGCCTTTAGAAAATATCCATTCTCAATAACTTTAAAATTTCACATCAAAAACTGTAGGAAGAGTTGACTGCAGAAAAAACGAGGTCTTTGGGCCCAGGCCAAAACTATGAATCTCCGACCTATCCGAATTGATCATAAGCAATTATGGGACCACAGACTTTCAGGAAGGACAAAACATTTTGATATCTCGGCGTTACTGCGTGAAGGAACGCAGCTTTGAACATCCTACCATTTCAAGGAAAGTGACATTTGCAATCAGGCATTTTTTTGTAAAGGAATTCCCACTTCTATAGTATTAACACCATTTCGGATAAAAAAATAGGGTTTGAAGAGGCACTTTTGAGGCTCGGTTTACAAATAAACATAATCCCGCTTATCTCTTACAGTAATTTAATAACAATTTCACCACGAACAATTGACGCAAATTGGAAACTTGAAACTTTAAAACGTTGCATGTTAAATTTACCGACTGTTTACAAAATCATGCCTACTTAAAGTAGGTATGTTTATTTTTCACAAAAATCTCATTTTTAAAGTAAAAGTGTAAAATGCCAAATAAAAAAATATAAAAATCAGTCTCGCCACGCTCGAAACAATAGGGTCAAGTTCGCGTTGATTTGTTGCTGCTGCGAAGATCAGGGCCCCTGAGAACATTCTGTCTTCATCACTTAGTGCATCCACCGAGTTTCATTCGCGAATCAAATGCTGTCGCAAGGTGGTAGCTTGGTGAAACCATAGTAAAAGTAAGTGAACTTGGGGTTCCGAACTGCCAAGTTTGGTGGAAATTTAAAAACCGGAATATAAACAAACCTTTGACAGCTGAGTGCGGAAGCCTATTCTTCTGCAATTTAACGATGAAATAAGAGAAATGTTTTATGCTGAAAGTTGCACCCGTTTTGCAAAAAAGCACATTGCACAGAGATTTCCATGAAATGTTTGCATAATTGGAACTGGTCAGCAGACCGAGCCTCAGAACAAAAAACACGTGACCCCGGCGAGCTGAACAATGGAACTTGTAGCTCTGAGAGATAGATATACAGAGTAAAAGTGCGGAGCTGACTCGTAGCTAAGACCTTCGACAAAAAAAACTATGAATTAATTTAGTCCCACAGGGTCCTTTCTAAGTCAACTGGGACGGAAATACTGAAGCTATCAGAAAATAAGAGATTGAAGCTATCAGAAAATAATCATAATGAAATAAACATTCATGAACATTTTGACATTTGGTGAAAAATAAAACAAAAAAGCGAGTGAAAAAAAAACTTATTTTGAAAAAAAAAAAACATAAGAATATTTTTTACAGCCTTCCCGGGCAAACTGAGATGGGTGGGCGCGTAGTCCCATCGTCGAGCCAACATATTATATACAAACTAGATGCTCGAGAAGCATGAATCCGCCGGGTTCGCGCAAATTGTATACCTGATTATGATGTTCCTGTGAACAACTGTTCCAAAGAACACCATACAGCCTTGTGGTCAGTGAAGTCTTAAATCAATCCACCCACTAATGCGGCCTGTAGGCGCGTGAGACCGATATGTGTTATGCTCATTCCTAATTCATTTCTTCCATTTTTTAAAGTTTTGTCATTTTGACAATTTTAGTCGGATCCGGTCGAATCCTGGTCACTGCACTGCGGGATGCTTAGGAGCAGCCCTGGGTAAAATCTTAAATCAATCCATCCACTGATGCGGGCTGTAGCCGCGTGAGACTGATGTGTGTTATGCAAAGTCCTTATTCAGTGTCTGCAATTTTTTAAAGTTATGCAATTTTGGCAATTTTGCTCGGATCCGGTCGAATCCTGGTCACTGCACTGCGGGATGCTTAGGAGCAGCCATGGGTAAAATCTTAAATCAATCCACCCACTAATGCGGGCTGTAGCCGCGTGAGACTGATGTGTGTTATGCAAAGTCCTTATTCAGTTTCTGCAATTTTTTAAAGTTATGCAATTTTGGCAATTTTGCTCGGATCCGGTCGAATCCTGGTCATTGCACTGCGGGATGCTTAGGAGCAGCCATGGGTAAAATCTTAAATCAATCCACTCACTAATGCGGCCTGTAGGCGCGTGAGACCGATATGTGTTATGCTCATTCCTAATTCATTTCTTCCATTTTTTTAAGTTTTGTCATTTTGACAATTTTGCTCGGATCCGGTCGAATCCTGGTCACTGCACTGCGGGATGCTTAGGAGCAGCCATGGGTAAAATCTTAAATCAATCCACCCACTAATGCGGGCTGTAGGCGCGTGAGACTGATGTGTGTTATGCAAAGTCCTTATTCAGTTTCTGCAATTTTTTAAAGTTTTGCCATTTTGGCAATTTTGCTCCGATCCCGTCGAATCCTGGTCACTGCACTGCGGGATGCTTAGGAGCACCCCTGGGTAAAATCTGAAATCAATCCACCCACTAATGCGGGCTGTAGGCGCGTGAGACTAAAATTGCACAGACGGACAGACAGAAAGACGGACAGAATGAAAACTATATCCGTCCGGTTCCCGGCGGATAAAAACTCGAAAATCGGACCTAGTATATTTATTTATGCCGACTTATTAGATGTAATATGTTGCAAAGATGCGGTAATCATACAAAGATCCATTGTCAAAAGTGTGGCACAGTTACTTCCGGGAGAATGGGCGGAAATTTTGTATTGCCCAACCCTCAGCAGAAAATAAAAATCTGTGTTTTCTCCACACATTGGGGGCCGACTTGAAAACGGATCTTGACAGAAAAGTGCTACTTACAGGTTCGCTAGTTATGCCGCAAACATTTAGGCGGCACACTTCACCGGAGTGCTGGAAGGACATCAACCCCCTCTCGAGCCAGCATTTTACATGTGTAACAGTTCAAAATGGAGTTTATTTGACCGATTTTCTCTGTCAAATATGGTACAAAGATGCGGTAATAACATGCAAAAAAAAATCCATTGCCAAAGCGGCACAGTTATCCCGGGGGCTTGGGTAGCCATTTTGTGTCACCCAACCCCACCCCACCCCCTCCAGCAGAAAATAATAAGCATCATAATATTTTTTCCTTCCAAACATTTATGCGACCGATTTAAAAATATATTTGGCTGAAAGATGCATCTGTAGGCACTCTGGTTATGCTGCAAACATGAAGGCCGTAGACTTCTCCCTGGAGTGGCAGGCCACCACCTCCCTCCCGCCACTATATAGGCACGCGTGTCGGGTGTCAGACCCACTCCGGCTCGGGCGGTAACTATGCCACAACAGATACTTGTTTATCTATTATAACGACATGTTCCTACCAAATTTCATTAGCGAAGGTGTGCTATGCCAAAATTTGTATGGCACTGTTAAGTAGTTACAGGTATAGGGTCAACCTTGATTCCAAGTTTTAAAATGTCACTTTTTTACCACATGAATTTTATTTCCTAAAAAGGTATTAAGGCCACCGCGAATTAAAAGGTAAAAACCATATTTTCTGATTCTCTTATTTTCTGATAGCTTCAGTCTAGTACAAGTACTCGCAAGAGACAGTAATTGGCATAATCGGCGTAATTGGCATAACATTATGGGTTTTTAAGTACACGGAACAAATACACACCACTAAAAACATTGCTAACACAGCAAATTCCTGGTATCAAAATAATATGTACAAAGGTATAAATTGTGTATTTTTGGTAACACATAATTACGAGAAATAAAATGTCACTTTGCATGTGAACCAATCACCAACAGTGACACAAACGATGTAGTAGAACCAATATGACGACGGTCCGCACATGAACCAATCAGCAAAATTGATACAAACGATGTCCAGAACCAAGATGGCGACGTCAAAAAAAAAAAAAAAAAAAAAAAAAAAAAAAAACCAACAAACAAACAGCTGATCAATGTGGCTCGTTTTGTTAACTTTTCTTGACAACAAATGATACTTCCAATTTCATGTTGCGTTTTTGACGGACGTTTTTCACAGCCAAAGACTCGGTTTTGGAGTACCGCAAGGATCTATTTTGGGTCCTCTTCTTTTCGCATTATACACGTCCTCCCTTGGTGATATTGCAAAGAGGCATGGCATGAGCTACCATTTCTATGCAGATGAAGCACAAATATATATCACTTTGGACAAATCGCTGTCAGTCAACAAAATTGAGGAATGCATATCACATATAAAAACATAGTTAATTCATCTGAAACTGTGAAAATATTGGGTGTATTTTTGACAATTCTCTCAATGGTTCCTTTTGTCAACAGGAAAATTATTTCCTTGGTGTTTTATTTAAAACGCATACGTAAAATACGAAAATTCCTTTCTCACAGAGCAGCGGAATCGCGCATTAACGCGTTTTTACGTCCCGGTTAGACTATTGTAGTGGATTACTGTTTGGGGTACTGCAGTATCAAATACACAGACTTCAACTTTTGCAAAATATGGCTGCTAGAATTATTTTAAGGATTAAAAAACTGATCACATTTCTAGCATTCTAAAAGAAGTACATTGGCTCCCGGTGGAGAAAAGAATCCATTTTAAAAATTTAGCAAATACTTTTAAAGCACTCTAGTCCTAGCCATATGTCAAATCTTCTAGTCAATTACGAACCCAGTCGCCGTCTCCGATCATCGGTTAAATATTAACTGGTGGAAAATAGAACTAATAGCAAGTACTGGATAAGAGCTTTTGCCAACTGTACTCCTGTTTTATGGAATAGACTTCCTATTTCTCTTAGGCTTAAACTTTATTGTTTATACAGCCCTTTTGTTAATTTTATTATTACTTTTCTGTTTTATGTTGTACTATTGTATACTCGTTTATTTTTAGTGTATATTGTAATTTAGCCCTTTGAGCTAAAACTTAGCAGGGTCTCTATACAAATTCAACACAATAATAAATAATTTCGTTTTATTTCATTTCTTGGTTTATTTCTGAAGAGAATTACAAAACAAAGTTTGCACAATTATATCAAGTTGTGATAAAAAGCAAAAGAGACAATTTTAGATTCAGATTCAGAAAGGGACAAAGCATAAGCTGAGCTTGTTTACTGTTTGTCCAATACAATGTTTATGTGTATACGTAAACCACTTCTAAAGGAACAAAAAAAAACTTTAAATTTCAAGTTTGCCACTATTGTTTTAGTTCACAGTTGTTTGCTTTATATGCTAAAACACCCAGAAGGAACGTACTCAACCGAAAACACATAAGACATGCAGTACAACTATGAGACTCTAGAAACACAAATATATCACCAGGTTATTAGGTCGTGTAACAGAGATTAAACTAAACTTTAACTGAGCTTTAAACGATTTTAAGCTGCTGATATTCTTTAAAGCATCTGGTAACGAGCTCCAGAATATTAACCCAACTATACTGACACAGTGTTGCTTTAGCGTAGTTCTAACATAACAACTTAATAATTTTCCTTGTTGTCTTGTTTTCCTTCCATCTTTTACATTTATATTAAAATGACATTGTATATTTTTAGGGAGAAGGTAATATTTTGCTTACAAACATGATAACTAGTGTTTTAAATTTGACGATATCGTAAAAGGTCAACAATTTCAAAGAATGAAACAATTGTTGAGAATGCGTTAGTTTAGGTGCCTTATTAATTAATCTTATAGCTCTCTTTTGCAGAATGAAAATACACCTTGTGTTAGTTTTGTAGGTGTTGCCCCAGACCTCTATGCAATACGTCAAAGAAGGCAGAAACAATGTACAATAAATAATACATAGGGCACTCCAAGATAAAACTTGACTTGTACAATATGGAAATACATTTCGACAAATTACTTCTTACTTTTAATACGCGTTCTTTCCATGAGAGTTTCTCGTCTATAATAACACCTAGGAATTTAGTTGAGCTAGCACACTTGACAATTTCTTCTGCGAATAAGATATAATAAAGATACACTTTCCTAAGTATGTGGTTCTAAGGATATCTAATAGTAAAATAAGTAAACTAGGTTTCAGCCTATCTGCCCCAAATTTCTCATTCTATCACCCATCCCATTTTATGGTCTGGGTCTTGTACGAGTAGTATTACTTACCTTAGGCCAGCGGACCCTTTCCATCTTCCTCGAACAGAAAGGGTCACAGTTCCTGTAACATAAATGGCCAATGAGCTCAATTTTTCGGGTTCTGGATCTTTCGGCGCACGTTCCAGGACACCGAGGTTCGAACTAGAAGCTTTTTCTTTAAAAGCACACTGAGAAGTACGTAGTTCCAACGGACCCTTCCTATCATCCTAGGACAGAAATGGTCACAGTTCCTGTAATAGAAATGGCCACTGATCCAGATTGTCGAGGCTCCAGGACACCGAGGTTCGGACTAGCTGGCTTTTTCTTAAAAAGCACACTGACAAGTTCTATTATAGGAACTATGACTCTTGCTGTCATACGAAGACCGCAAGTCATCTGGGACAGAAGTACCCTGGCGCATTATTGTCAGCCTCGGCAGAACTCCCAAACTAGAGTTACAGTGGTTTTGCAACTGCAGATGCATTGTTGTTGTGGACGACAACTGGGGATTCGACATCTTAATCTCAAGAAAACACATAGCTTTTTTCAGTATAAAATTTTATTTGACCATAAAAATTTTGCACCATAACTTATCATTGGGCCTTTTATGTGATGGGGTCCGGAAAAAATGGCACAGGAAAATATGACACAGGAAAAAATGGCTCCGGAAAAAATGGCACAGGAGAATATGGCACAAAATGTAAACCCGGAAAAAATGGCACATTTAAAGTTATGGTTGTTATTTTTTTTACATATTATTCAAACGTTGTTAGCGGAAATTTTTTCTTGTCTTATCTTAATATCAAAGCAGGGTAAAAATCTACTACTACGAGTCACTTCCTACGCGGTTTGTTCTTTTATTATGTAATCTTGTTTTACACTGTTTACACCCTTGGTCACTTTCCCTATCACTGTGGATTACTATCCGGATCACCCCAGAGCACTTAAGAAGTCTGGTATATATTTGTCCACAAATTGGTCAAGACTATTCATTTTCTATCTGTCAGTATACTGTAACAAATCAGTCTGTAGCAAAGAGTTAATAATGGAAATCACAACTAGTTATAAGGGGGGGGGGAATTATGTCTGGATGGTTTCATGTACACTAAACAAGTAACAAGGACAAAAATGATAAGATGGAGATTCAACAGGCAAAGGTGACTAACGACAAACCTAGTCAAATTATGACTCAGGCCATGGGACAGATTGATGCACAGGTCGGAAACGACGAAGCAATAAAACATACTCTTCGAAACCAGAGACTCGGACGAATACCACCTTAACCCGAGTCTCTACGCGATCTTGTTATTGACGGAGAATGGACTCAGACGACAGGGCCAAATCCTGAAAACTTTTTAATATTTGATAATGGACCAGAAAGTGACTCAAGGATAATTATTTTTGGAACGAATGAAGCTATCCGACACATGTCCAACATGGTATATGGACGGGAATTTTGCACTCTCACCACAAGGATTTTGCCAGCTATATGTAGTTCGCTGCCCTATAGGAAATACTGCTATATCCACGATCTACGCATTGCTACAGCGCAAAACGCAGAATATTTACGAAGACAGGCTACACGCAATTATCCCAAAGTGTACTGAGCTTTCCTAGGAACCTGATCCTTTGACCATCGTTATGGGTGTCGAGCTTGCAATAAAGCGCGCCATTTCCTCTGTATCTGGTTAGCATGTTACTATGCAGGGCTGCTTCTATCATTTGACCCAGTCAATCTGGCGAAAGGTACAAGAACTTGGCCTAACAAATCGATATCGTGGATCAGAAGAAGTGAAATTATTTTGTGGAATGATGGATTCTCTTGCGTTATTACCAATTCAGGATTTGCAACAGGGTTGGGTTTCTCCCAGGCACAAAGGTATTTCTCCCCTCCCCATGGGAAAAATAGGGGAAAAACCCGGGATTTAGGGTTTCTCCCAGGGAGAAATGTTTCTCCCGGGGATAAATTGGGGAGAAACAGGGGAGAAACGTTGGGCATAAAAATTATTTCAACGTCAATTTGCATTTTATTCCACAGTATTTAATATTTTAACACTTTAGACTTTTCTTAAACTGTTCACTATACAAACAGACATTGATTCATGAGAAAAGTCAATTAGTTAATCAAATTTGTCATATATTTTACACTCACTCATTCGATTCTCAAAGCTTACTGTAGCAGAAAAAACTTTTTCGTAAAAATCCACACTACGCATTTTAACCAAAATCTATATAATTAGGTCCCAAATCTTCGGATTGGGGCCTATAGTTTTGAGGTGTCCGTCCGTCTATCCGTCATCACTTTTTTGTATCTCCGATTCTATTGGTCGTAGAGCATTGATAGCTAGCTTAAATGAAAGGTCTCGGCCTGTAGATGTGCCCTTTGGTACTTTTGGTCGGATTCGGTCATCCGGAAGAGATCAAATTGACCAAAATGGGCGATAATTGGGGTTTTAGCTATATCTTCGGTTCTGTTAGTCGTAGAACATTGAGAATAGGCTCAAATGAATGGTCTCGACCTGTAGATGTGCCTTTTGATCTCATTTGATCCTCGAAGCATACGGTAGCAGAAAACTAGCTTGGCGGCTTTATCATTGCCTAATCGGTTTCGCACTTTCGAATGTATGACACTGAAGTTAACTTACACCCTTAATCTCTAAGGCGTAGCACGGACAGTAACTGAAAGATAAACATGTTATTACTTTGACACAGACTGACAGAGACTACACACCCTTAATCTCTACTTCTCCTGAGATATAAGGACTAAGACATTTTGTTAAGGCGTAGCTCGGGCAGTAACTGAAAGATAAGCATGTCAGTACTTTGACACAGACTGGCAGAGAACGGATTTTTCTTTGATCATGAGTAAAATAGTAAGGTATCTGCCTTGTAGTAAAACAAAGAGAGTGAAAGCCTGAATAACAAATGTCGATCATACATTTGTGTATTCTCACGTGAACGTTAAGCAAGACAAAACAAAAAATAGATAAATAAATTAAAAAAGGGGAAAAACTACGGGAGAAATTGTGGGAGAAACATATTTCTCTCCCGGGGTAAAAACCCGGTTTTAACCCAGGGTAAAAACCCTAATGGGAGAAACCTGCCAACCCTGATTTGCAAGAAGGTGTGCATTTTCTACGAAATAACACTCCCGATGATATAGAACCTTTATTGGATTATTTCAATGCCACTTATTGTTCTGGTACTACAGACGAGTTCAGTACAGAGATGACACGGGTCAGGAGGTCGTCACTTTGAGACGCATTCGTCCAGAAATGTGCAACGTGAATCAAGTAACAATTGCTGGGGAACAACGCACAAATAATTTGTGCGAGGCCTGGAACCAAAGAACTGAACATTCAGTTGGAGTGGCTCACCCATCTGTTTGGAAACTGATTAACTGGCTCAAAGGAGACGCCGCTCAAGTTAGCACAACTCTCCCGCAAGCTTCCTGCAAACGCATAAAACGTACGTACGCACAACTACAGCAGCGATTATACCAGTTGGGCATTGATAGGAGAACAAACACCAAGACTGTAGAACAATTCCTCAGAGGGGCTGGGCACAACATTCGATGGAAGCCACGTGGGGAAAATTATGAGTAACTGTTGTGACTTTGGATATAAGTAAGTGTTGTGACCTTGGATATAAGTAACTGTTGCGACCTTGGATATAAGCAACTGTTGTTACCCTCCCCTTAAAAAAACCTCATGAACCCACCTGGTCATTATTTATGAACGGTCCTTAAGTATCTGTTGTGACTTTAGATATGAATAACTGTTGTGACCTTGGATATGGTTGTGACAACGGACAAATGTTTATATTGGTCGTTTATATTAAATTAAAATAAAGTTCATAAATTACAAGTAAGTATTTTTGAAACACAAGCAGGCCCCAACCGCCCCCAAATTCATAGGGGTATAAAGCGATGACGGATAGACGGACGGACAGACGGACACACCAAACCTATAGGCCCCAATCCGAAGGTTTGGGGCCTAATTAGCAGCGGGGAGTGAGGGCAGAAGATGAGAATATGGTGACCAACTTGGTCATAATTTAAGGACTACCAAATTGCAGACTTTAAAAAAATTTAAATCAGTAACAATTGAGTTTGAGACACGTCTTTAAGTAGTTTGGGACACTAAAATGACATTTTAAAAACTAATATAAAATAATATTATGCAGTAGATTAGTAATACCATCGTGCTTTAATACTGTGTTTTTAAAATGTGATGGTGCATGAAAAAATGTGAAATTTATGTGTTTCTTCATTTTATAGTTCAAGTAAACTTTCAGTTCAATGACAATAGTTCTGCCATTTTTTCCGGGATTGCACATTGTGCTATATTTTCCTGTGCCATTTTTTTCTGGAGCCATTTTTCCTGTGCCACTTTTCCTACAACCTATGTGATGCACCCTTTCTGAAATGCCATTCAACCCAGTCGTGTGCCGAGGTTGGCACAACTGACATCAATGGCATGTTTTAGTATAGGAACTATGACTCCTGCTATCGTAGGAAGACCTCAAGGGTCATCTAGGGCTATTACCGATTTCGCAATGATTCATTCGCCATCTAGTGGCAGAAAAAGAAACACAGGTCAAATGCCTTCTTCTTGAAGTCTTTACTTAAGAGAAGGGGCATTCCAGTTTCAATACCTTCAAACACTTTTGCATAAATATATATTTTGTACCGCAAATAAACAAGTGAATTTTCAAAAGTTATTTTCACTTAAAATTATTGTATTTTATTTATATTAAGAGCACATTGACGAATTTTGTGGGTGATAATATAGGATTCTTACAAGAACTAATTTTCATAGGGCTGTGGGCTCTGTTGAGGTATTTTGAATCATAAATCGTAATAAAATGTTATCCGGATTTTTTTTTTCTAAAATTATAACCACTTTAAATGTGTGATATATGAGTTTTGTTGGTAGATATATATTTATGGGTCACATATTTAATTATTATTAAATTTGATGGTCGAGAAATCCCGAATAGCCCTATTTTAGATAGGTCCAAAACTGTTTACAAAACCTTTATTTTTTTCAAATCAGAAACCCTTGAAAACCCTCAATACTGCGATTTACTTCGTAATCAATCTATAGAAAGGTTCCTTTTGCAGGGATTTTAATCTATTTTAAGTGAAAAATGCATTATTCCATTTTAGTCCCCGTCTATTTCAAGCAATTCTATAAATATTCATTATTGATAACTTAAGTGAAGTTGTTTTGTAAGATATTTCGTAAAAAAAATGTTCCGGTATGAAAAAGATTAACAAATAGTTCAGGTTTGCAAAATACTGTTACGTTTCTGCTGTTTTACACGTCTTATTTTTTGTTGCCGAATGAAAGCAGGAGACCCTGAAATTTAAGTGTAGACATTCGAGCCTCGTTCTGAGCTGTACATAAACAAGTCTGGTGATCATTGCGAAATGTAGCTCCAAGAAGCGGTGCGCTAAAAAGTTTCCAGGCACCGCTTCAAAGCCTCGCTATATAACGATAAGCAAGTCAACTGCGCTAGCTTTGAGGCACCCCTGTGGCTACTTTGTGCGAGATTCAACGACCCATAGGTTTTTATTGGCATTTGCAAAAGGCCCTCAATGTACAACGGTAACTAGATGCTGTCAGAGAGCAGCAATATCCCCCGTGAAACCCTAAATATTACCCCTATGCAATATCTAAGCTAATGGATTACCATTGACAGGAAACTGGACACCCTTCCTTGAAGTCCACTCCGTTTGCATATATGTCGATTTATGACGATTTTTAAAAGCCTGTCATTTTGTCAATTTTGCTTCGATCAAACTGAAACCTTGACGTTGCACATCTTTATACCCTATACGTTGCCTATATGAAATATGAAAGCTGAATTATGCTTCGTTGATATAGAAGTGGTGTCCACAAAGTCCTATACATGTGCACATATGTCTATTTTCGACGATTTTCAAAAGCCTGTCAATTTGTCAATTTTGCTTCGATCAAACTGAAACCTTGACGTTGCACATCTTTATACCCTATATTTTGCCTATATGAAATATGAAAGCTGAATTATGCTTCGTTGATATAGAAGTGGTGTCCACAAAGTCCTATACATGTGCACATATGTCTATTTTCGACGATTTTCAAAAGCCTGTCAATTTGTCAATTTTGCTTCGATCAAACTGAAACCTTGACGTTGCACATCTTTATACCCTATATTTTGCCTGTATGAAATATGAAAGCTGAATTATGCTTCGTTGATATAGAAGTGGTGTCCACAAAGTCCTTAGCTTGAAGAGGGGACGGACGGACAGACGGACGGACAATCTCAAACCTATATCCCTCCGTTTCACGGGGGATAATCATATACAACTTCTGTGTTACGCTTTCTTTAAAAGAAAATAATACGGAAATAACCCCAATCTCCCGCAATAATTGACATTTCTTTGTATGCAGGGAGCATACTTTATTACGTGATTTTTGCAATTATCCACCAAAAAAATTTTAAATTGATATTTCAAAAAGAACGTAAAAAGAAAAAGTCATGTATTGTGGGTATACGAAATAAATTTATACGTAACTCTGCATCTATCAACTATTTTAGTATGTATTTTAGAAATAAACTATGACCCCTTTATTTAAATTTTCGGTCCCTTTACTTTGGTCACGTGACATTTAAAGGCCAGAATGTAAACAAATATTTGACAGGTGGGTGCGGAAGCTAACTTTTCTGCACTTTTATGAACAAATAAAAGATATACAGCTCACTAAAAACTGTGCCTGTTTCACAAAAAGGGCATGAACTTTCTGTAGATGTTTGAATAATAGGAGCTGGTATGCAGGATTCGTGCCTCAGAAAATATGAAATTGACCCCTATTAGTGGAGCAATGGAAGGCTTCGTAGCTCTGACAGAGAGATGTACGATGTTAGTATACAAGTCAGAGCTACTCGGAGCTAGCGAAATGGCGAATACTTACCTCTTCTCTTAAATATTCATACACAGCATAATCTTGCAAAACAGCTGAGCGGTTCCGCTGAATACGTTTTGCATTTCTGTCAAAAACATTCATTGTAGGCTCGTTTCTACTGCATAATGGCTTTCTACTTGTGTGGATGTTGTTACACTGTACTCGGGGTTTATCATTAACCCTCTTAAATAGCAAACCACCATTAAAACACCTCATTTTACGCGAAATGCCCATTGTCATGTTGGCATATTTGTAATAAATGTAAACACACATATTCCCTATACAATTCAAGTTAGTTTACTCCAATTTCCTAATTTATCATGATGATGAACACAGTTCAATCCTAAAAACTTTTCACAGGTTTCTCCATTGCGGCGAGGCTATTTACCCGCAGGCACAACCCTCTTCGCTAGCGACTAAAATTTCTGGTTTTTAGATTTAGCAGGTGTCGACGAAGCTTTCGGTACTTGAAACATAAGAGCATCTCTTCGCGCCTATATTAGTGGTAAAACAATTCTCGATATGATTTTCTGTTCCACACATCAGACCTTAAACTTTCCGGGTAATTCGCTCTTCTTAATCTAGAGCAATTGCTTTAAAGCTGGTTTGTGTTTCCGCAAAATGTTTGCTTGGGCTTCGAATATTTCGTCAAAGAATTCCCACAGATACTTTATTGGTCTCTCCGATACTTGTGTTAATGTATTGGAAAACAGTTGCTATTTTTTAAGTTACCGTGCACATAGATTTTTATGGGGGAATAAATTTAGTCTTCGCATTCTGCATG